>OU744339.1:71175849-72425849 GCA_916610165.2 Gymnosoma rotundatum | reverse complement strand
TGTAATTTTGCACACAACTTTTTAGGGAAAACTAACGGTACAAACATGTCTGCACCACTGTTACCAGAAGTGCAGATTTATCTTCATTTTGAAGATTTTAGCCCTCCAATTGCTTAAAACCAGATTTGAAGATTTTTGGCCTAAAATTGAAGATTTTTGAAAATCTGTGTGGCAACTTCTATTACGTTGACGTTGGCTTATTTATTTACTTTTTTTGACGTATGTTTTTAAAATAAAAATTATCAACCATTCTTTAAAAAAAAAAAAAAACATTAAACGTGTGTATTTAATATTTATATATTATGTACTAAATAAGATTTTAAATAATTGAAATTGACTGTGGGCTTGTGTTTTTTTTTTTTAATTTCTAAAAACCTTTTTAGAAAGAAGAATAATAATCGCTTTTATCTACGTTTGTAAGGAGTGTTCACATTAATTTGATTAGATGAAATTCACACACGAACCAAAGAATTTATTTCCTGTTCTCTCTTTAACTCGTCACGAATGCAATTTTTATTTTAAATCATTATTACTTATTTCCTTACAACATTGTAGATGCTGTTTCAGTATCATATTGATTGTTATGAGTTAGGTATTAATGTACACGCGCGGTGCCTTGCGTGTTTTAATTTAATTTTTAATGAAAATTCGGAGTTGAGCTGTGGTGTCGAATTTTTCTTGTCTCTTTGGAAAACATCCGCATTTGTGAAATAATTTTCTGTCTAAAAATTAGAAATTAACAAAATAAACTTTAACAAAATTCAATTTTAATTCATTTATATTATCCACAGTTCAATTTCTAATTTTCATAAAAATTAATTAAAAAACGACATATTAAATAAAAAACACAAAGTGAAGCGAAAAGAGCCCTTCAAATTTTTATAATTATGAAAGCGCATATCTAGGCACTCATGCAGCTTAAATAGTTTTAAGCATAAGTCTTGACCAGTGCGATATAAACAAAATATTTGATGATTGTGTTAAATTTTATGTTACTTATTATATATTGAATTATTGACTTCTATAAAAAAAAACAGGACTTGAATTTGGATTTTAGAGAGTTAAAAGTATTAGATTTTAAAGCAAACTGAATGAAAAATATTGCTTTAGTTAATTTCAAGAAAAAGTCGTACTGGTTCTGATGCTGCTTCTCCAACTATTTCAGCGTTCGTCCAAATGTCGAGAATATATTGAGTCAGGTAAATTTAAATTCATATAAGTTTCAACGTTTCGACATACTCTATCTACAAATTTTTATTTTTTTTTATATAAAGTTTGTAAACATTTAATAGAACTTTTACATATGTATGTAGTATTTAACTTTAACATAATTTATTATGTTAAATTTTAGGTAATATATGGAATTGTATTGTTTTTGCTTTTTTATTATTTCATAAATATTCGGATATATTGTATAGAAATAAATTGTCATTTTTAAAATAAAACAAAAATGAATTTCAAGATTTATTGAAGATTTTTTAAAATAAGGTGCAGATTTTGCAGATTTTTTCGCGAACTATTGTTGGATTTTGCAGATTTTACACATAAAAGTTCTGGCAACACTGGTCTGCATCCATATGTATACATTTATGTATATCCATACATAAGTATATAAGTTGCTTGAATTTGCAACTTTATGTTGAACTAGTTGTTTTTATATTTTAAAATTTGCCAATTTAACACTTGTCTTTTTGTTGATTAAATGCTTTTACATAAATACATGTCTACATATGTATATGTGCATGCATGAAACATTTACGTACATACAAATGTGTATATATTTATGTATGTATGTACTTGTCTTTTATCTATTTGATTTGTAAAATTTTTACTTTTTTTCCTTTCACACTATTATTTTTCTTATTTAAAATTTTTTAGTTATTTTAAATAGATACTCGTAGTATATTGTTAAACTGTTATGCACTTTATCTACTTATTTACTCACTTGCTGCGGGATGATTTGTTTTATTTCAACGTTCTTATTCGCGCTTTTCTTTTACACTGTCGAACTTCTTACAAATTATGTTCTGCAGACTTCTTTTTGATGTATTTTTTTAAGAAGGACCATGAATAAATTAGGAGTTTGAGTAATTAGATTTGGATTGAAGATATTACTGATCGCTGTAGTTGTTAGTGGACTGTATGATGATATGTAGATTTGTAACAGCAGGTTAGTATTTCAATAATGTTAAGCAATGAGTGTGTGCTTGCTACGTAAATGGGTGCAGAGCAAACTCGTATTAATATTTTAGCGTGTAAAAATAAAAGCGAGATTAATTCTGGGGCTCAGTGCTTAAAGGGCCAATTTCAGTTTTTGGTTGTTTCGAGTTAGCCATTGCATTAGGTTCCTTTTTTTGCTAACTTTTATTTTGCTCCATTCGGCAATATCCAATTCAGTCCCGAACAGCTCCATAAGGAATTTGCTGTCTAATGTCACTATGAACTTACATATTTATATTTGTTAGTGCTAAAAGGGCCAATGTAAACTTTGGCCCTTTTAGCATTAACAAATGTTATGTTGTTTTAAAAAATGTGGGGCCAATGTCCACACTGTAGGACCTTCTATAAAAGTAATCGAATTGAAATAAGCCGACTTGAATGTATGTATATCCTTTAAATTTAATATTTGTAATAAGATAATAAAAAAACGGCAAAATAGTTCTCTTCTCCTTGTTATTATTCCTGTTATAAGGGCCAATGTCACAAAGAGAAAGAGAAAATGAAATAATGAGTTAGTGCAAAAAGGGCCAATGTCATCGTTTTTTTCCTTATTTAAAAAATTTAAGGAACCAATTTTTATTACATCATATTACGTGCCAAACAACGAATTTAACAAGGAAAACCTTGAATCTGACTAAACTGTAACCTAAAAAATATTTTCCAAAAACTGATTTTTATGACATTGGCCCTTTTAGCACTGAGCCTCAGAATTAAAGTTTACAATAAAGGGATTTATTGTTTAAGGAATATCTCACCTGTGGGAGTTTGTGTGAACTTCGTGTCACCAAATTAACATTAAGATTATATGGTTAAATAGATGATGTTTACGACGTACATAACATAAGGTAGATAGATGCAAAGAATGCTGATGAAGGATGTGGCGGTCCAGAAAATGCTGCATTTCATTCTGCTAGCGTCTAATTTTTCTTGTTTTCTTTGGAAAACGTCCGCATACATTTGTAAATAATTTTTCTTTCTAAAAATGTTTAGAAATTAATTTAAAAGAACCAAAAAGCCGAAAATAAAGTCAAATTTCATTAATTTAAAAAATCGATGGTTCAAATCCTGGTAAGGAAGAAATTAAAAATTATATAAGTTAATTTTATGTGTTAGCCGCAGACTTTAATGTGGGAAAAGGTAACGTGTAAGCAAGTGTAGGCACCTTTCTGACTTTGAGTAATGGTTTTATCTGAATATGAGTCGAAACAGAAGTGCCTTTGGTAAAGCAATATAGTGACCACGAAGGCTTGCCTTAATTTCAAAATGTCCTTTTTTCGCGGTAAAATTAACATTACGGTCTCTTAAGTTTATTCAAGTTTAACATTATTTTATACTCTTTTATACAGCGTTTAAACTTGCTTACACGTTATTTAATTATAACATAGATTTCATAATAACAATTTCAATTCAACATAAATGATACTTAAAAATATAATTCAAAGATAACAATTTTTGTTTGTATTCGATAATAATTCAATTAATAAATCAATTAGTAATTTCATTCTGTGAAAATTCCTATAGGTATGCTTATTAATTTAAGGAAAAAAGTTAAAAATTTAAATTCAAAAATTCATTATTTCATTAAGTAAATAAAAATCGTTATGCTTATTTAGACAATAATAATGTCTTAAACCCATCAACGTAAAGAAATAGAGCAAAAGGAGATTGAAATATGAAAATATAACCATTATGCTATACTGTCAAATTCACCAAGGACTGGAGGAGTAATTAAATATGAATGTATATCAAAAAGCATTGGCATCTGAATAAAATTAAAGATTATATAAAAGAATCGTATTACTGAATTAATGAATGCCAGGTCAAGTTTGAAAACTTTAATATTAATAGTGTACAGATCACTAAAGGGAAATAAGGCAGATTTCCGTGGGAAATTTCAAGATTTGTTAGAAGAACTGTGCGAAAAAAATTGTGATATATTAATCGCTGGAGACGTTAATATTAATTGGTATAATGGTTTTTATAAACCTTTAACGATACATTTCATTTGATATCGGATGAAATGATACCAAAATGAAAAATTTCGATAAACTTTACTCTATATTGAATGCGGTGATTATACCCTAATTTTTCGAAATTTTATTTTTCAATAGTATACATCAAAAAACAATAAAAATGTAAAGAGCACAACATCATTGGCAACATGTATGAAAAATAGAGGCGCTCGCCTTTTTCTGACCATGCATCAGCTATCAATGAAAAACAATGTCTTACGTACTGAAATTTGTGTAGATAGTCTAATGTCTTCTAAAATCCTATTTCAACAAGAACAGATGGAAATCGACAAGTCCACTTAAGATCCCTAACATATGTACTTTATGGGGTCCGAAAAGAATATTGTAGAAACTTAAACGGAATGTGACTAAATGTTGATCATTTGAACATGAAGTTATTAATTCTACATTTCGTGTTTTCCAGGAAATAAATTAATTTACCTTTTTCCCGATAATTCCTGGTCAGTAATTCCCGCTTCTCAAAGCCTAGTTTTAATCCAAACAAAACGTTTATCAAATAAATTTTGTGTAACTAGTTAAATTCAGCTATAAAATTCCGTTTACTCACATTAACTAACAAACAAGTTAATGTAAAGCATAAAGAAATATGAAATACGAACTACACGAACTAACACACATACAGTTGTTCATTTTCTTACAAATACAAACATAATTTATTAAAGAAATTCTCAAAAAAAACTCTGCTTGAATTTATTTATTTTTTTTCTTTCAATTGATTGACCTTTTGGAATTAAATTACCAAGAATTTATTTGTTTTTTTATTTTATTCCCATCGTTTAACTATCAGTTGATACAATAAATAGCTCCTTAGGGTATTGGTGAAAATAGAAAAAAATCTTTGTAAACACTCTCTGTGGTCAAAAGTCAATTACAATTGCTTCCTTTAACCATTTTTATATAAAGATGTCTAAGTAAACTGTTTGGCAATTTAGTTAGATTTTATAATAATGATAAGCGTAAAATGTATTGAAGGTGATTTTTTGCTTCGCACCCTTTTGTTATCATGATATGGTAAAAGCTTAACTCATTAATTGATAAGAAGTGAGTATTTATAAAGCATGTGTAGAATACAATAAGCTTCTTTACTTTCCATTGATTATAATGTTAACGCATTATACTTACATATAAGTATGTGAGCGCTGTGTATAGGGTTGCCAGACGGGCCTGATTTGGCCTGATTGTCAAGTTTTTTAATGCGCGTCAAGTGTCAAGTGAAAAAGTGATTTGTCAATGTTTTTTGTAAGTTAATTTTTTTTCTCAAATTTATTCTAGCTACATATGTAATAATACTTAAAAAAGTAAGTTTATATTTCTAAAAAACACATCGAAAGAGCATATTTTTACTATCTATATTTCTTAAGATAGTACCTATATTTTTTTTAAATAACGACTAAGTTTTCTCTATAATATATAACGACTGAATTTTTATTCTTATATTGTTTTTTGTTTCTTTCACATTGTTTCTGTTATTTTTACTTTTAACGATATTTTTGTTTTTATTCTAATAATTTTTATGAAAAAAATAATAAAAAAATTAAATAAAAACCAATAGTATGAGTGTTTTTATTTGTCAAGTTTTTTTTTCAAAATCAAGTTTTTTTTTGGGCAATGTCAAGCTTTTTGGCAAATTGGATCTGGCAAGCCTAGCTGTGTATCACAGATTCAATTCACACTGCAATTGCAGGTGAAAGAGGGCTACAGCTTAATTTGCTACACGAACCGATGTCGTTTTGAGTAGAATGTTTTAGATTAGCATTTTCGTTGGATATATCCAGTAATCAATGACTTTTAATACAAGTTTCGAAAATTTGGCAGTGGATTTGTATTGAGATGACAGTAACTTGTACGGTCGCAAATTTAGACGTGACCGTAGTTGTTTGCACACACGTACATAATATTTCTCGCATATTCAAATATTCATGATAAGTGTATTTTTCTGTAAAAAATCTAATTAAACAAGTGAAGAGACACAGTGTCCAGTTACAAAATGTAAAACATAGAACCAAATAAAAATTAAAAACAACATATAATGTATTGTTTAAGGTGAATCAATACCAGGTGGCAGCGTAGGCGAATTCATTAATTTTCGCCGTGAACACTACTGTCAAACTCCATAGATAAAAAATCTGTGTACTATTTTTTATATGTGAAGTTTGACATTCGTTTCTACCAGCAAAAAATAATAAATTCTCCAACGTAGCCACCTGGTAATGGATTCGCCTTAATATTGTTTGTTGGTGTAAACCAAGGCGAATTAATTTACAAGGGGTCTTAATAGACCAGCTGATTATTATTTACGGTCGACGGTGTTGTCAAAATAATAAAATAATTTAAAATACAAAAAATTGTGACATAATTTGAAAAAAAAAATTGTTCATTATATAAAATAAAATTTCAAATTAAACATGTGGTCTTGCTACAACTGTATTTAAAATAGCAAATATTGATAAAGGGATAAATTGAATTCGGCTTCGTTTTGCTTACCCCCTGTTTACATTAGACTATGGCGAAATAATACAAGGTGTTCGCCGTAAACTCTAAATGTCAAACTCCATATATAAAAAATATGTATAAAAGTTTATTGTATGGAGTTTGACATTTAGCGTTTACGGCGAAAGTAATGAATTTGCTATCGAGAACACCTGTGTTATTTCGCCGTGCATTAGACAATGCTATCATGACAATAACAATACATGCAAAGTTTTTCACTAATACATGTAACATTTCAATTGTCTGAATTACTTGGGTATTTTGAAGACAGTAAATAAGACAGTGATTTGACGTATATTTTTATAATTGCTTTAACTAAATGAAATTTTAATTAAAATCTTATTTTAATTACTTAAATTTTCTTTGCATATAGCAATTGAAATGGAAAAATAGCAGGAAGAAACGCTAAAGCTATTTTAAATTTTCCGAGAATGTGGTCATAATGAATTGTCATAATTATTGTCTAGACGCCTACATTACAGAAGCAATTGTCAGCATTTTTGACAACTAATGCGTATTATTTTATTACCATGACAGCATTGTCTAATGTAAACGTGGCGTTGGTCAGCTACTTTTGACACCAACGTAATACTCTGCAATTGTTCTGTTTTTGTAGCGTGTGGCCACCTGATATTTCATTCGCCTTGTCGTTAACAATAACAACTATTGTGTAATAATTTAAACCGGTTCATTTGGGACAAATAACCGAATTACAAAGACAAAAATGGAATATTTTATTTAGCTAAATGTAACTACTTTAGGTTATTACGTAATCAACCTATAAGTCTTTATTTTTTAACGCATTACATTAGTCTGTAGGTACTACGTTGGTCCAAAGTATTATAATCTGTTGCACGCAGTAATACCTGTCAGCAGCATCTTTAGCGTTTTATTGTTGCTACACTTGACAATTTTTTGTAAATATACGATTTAAAGCTTTTTATATCCTTCACCACAAAAGTGGAAAAACGGCATAACTACATTAAATTAAACAACGGGAATTTTTCATTATATTAAATAATTTTCAAAATAAAATGTTTTTCCGTGCTTTTTTTATCATCCCAATTAATTATTTAAATCACCGATATTGATTATTGAGGGTCAAAGCACGTCTCGATGGCCATTTGATTACCGCTACTTAACTCTTCAGAAAACTTCTGACAAACATTTTAAATAAACTAAAAATTTTTGTCCAAACAATAAAGCAAAGACAAAAATCAAAGTTTAAGCAAAAACAACAATCAGCAAGATCGGTCCATGTCCTTCGAGGCAGCGGGCATAGGCCATATCATTTATGACAATGAAGTAACTTCAATCAACGAAAAAAAACAAATGTCTGGGGGCGAAAGAGAATTAAAAAAAATCACAAAGTGAAAAAATTGGCGCTCGCCCATATTTTTCATGTTACGGGCTTCTGAACTTTTCAAAGAAAAATAATATTTTTTAAGATATTAATGTGGATATCATAAAAAGTCTTTTAAAGAGATCTTTAAGGAAATACTACATTTTTTTAATGCTTAAAATTCTATATATAGTGCTTAACTTTTTTTATTGTTTAATTCTCTGTCACCCCAATGTTTGTCTTTTTGATTATAAGTTCAAAAACTAAACTACATTAACATTAATGGTAAAGAGTATATAAGATTCGACATAGCCGAATTAGAGAAATAAGTACCTATATAAAAAATTTACTTTAGCTTAAGTAATAATGCTGTATTCAGCTATGCCGAATATTATATACTCTTCACCATCCATGTAAATCTAGTTTAGTGAAGTAACTCCAATCAACAAAGCAAATATTGGGGTGAGAGAGAATTAAAAAATAAAACAAATTAGGTAGTGCATATATACTAGTTTACATCAAAATGCCACCTGCTTTTAATGGATTCATCATTTTTAAAAAAATTAAGTATATCCTTAAAGAACTCTTCAAATGCTTTAAAATGATACCCATATTGATATTTCAAAAAATTTGAAATTACACACGGAGTGACGAACTTATATATACCCTTTTTCCACTTTTTGTGGTGATAGTATAAAAACAATTACACTAATAAGTGCACACCCCCGTTTTACCTTTCAATAGGTAGAGCATATTTTCTGAATTCTGAAAATCCCACGTGCAATGACATTTTTTTAATTCGCTGAATTCTGTGCAGTTTCCTCACAAAATACTTATGTGTACTAATTTTGTAGGTATACTTTAACTACTACCAAAAAATATACATACATAAATTGTAACTAACAGAACTGCAATAGCTAAATTTTTCATTCAGTGCAGCCTTCCGACAAAATACTTGTGTGTACAAAAATACATACATATTTACATACATATGTATATTAAAAAGAGGAATTCCGTAACTACATTGGTTGTACTGAAGTCTGAAATTAAAGATGATAAAAATGAAGAGATTTAAGTTTTAAGCTAATTCGATCACTTTTCTAAAAATTGTCCGCCATTTAAAATTTTCAAATCATCAGCTACCCTAAAAATCGCGTGTAAAAAGTTTTAAGCGAATTCGATAAGTTTTTTAAAAAATTGCCCGCCATATTGGA
Organism: Gymnosoma rotundatum; assembly: GCA_916610165.2. NCBI lineage: Eukaryota > Metazoa > Arthropoda > Insecta > Diptera > Tachinidae > Gymnosoma > Gymnosoma rotundatum. Next base: position 72,416,550 of record OU744339.1, on the reverse strand, counting down.
TCCGCTATTTAAAATTGTTTAAAACTAACATCAGATTCGTAATCAGCGACTCTAAAAACCTTGTGGTACATAGTTTTATTAAAATTTATTGAAGTAAATAATTTTGTCACACTAAACTTTCACTTCATCACAGATTGCCGCTACACTATTTTGCTTATATTAAGTAAATGAGCGTACCAAATATTTATGAAAAAATTTAAAGGCGAACGACAAGAATGCTTATTACTCCTTTATAAAAAGTCCACGCTAGTTTTTAATTGTTAGATATTGTTCTTATAGGAAGCTGGCATCCGTATGCATTGTTTGCGGTGATACTCATCAAAATTCTTATTCTTAGAAAACATACAAAGATAAAAAGTGCAGTACACACTGAGAATTTTAGGGGTGCAAAGTCTTCCAAAAATAAGAATATGAACAGTAACAAGCTTAAAATTTTCCAACGCTCTATGCTAGCTCTACTACAAGTACAAACATTGAAAAATTATGTATGTATGTATCGTTAATGCAAAAAGTTCTAAATCGCAAAAGCATTCTAATGCTAACGTCATGAAAGAGGCTGCTCATGTACTGCTTACAAACAATTCGAGCTTAATTAAGAGCCTTTTAAAAACAATGAATATTTTCATGACAACTATGCAGGGCATGTTTCAGGAAATGATGCGAATCTAAAATATTCTGCTGCATGTTTTGCTTGGTGTTTTGCACGCTGCCTCGAGGACACGGACCGATCTTGCTGATTTTCAGAAGGGCAGACGAACATCATTTAATCGACTTCGCTATGCATAAGAACTCAGAATATATATATATATATATATATATATATATATATATATATATATATATATATATATATATATATATATACTTTATAGGGTCATAAATATATATTGTAGAAATTACAACGGAATGACAAACTTAGATATACCCTTTTTCCACTTTTTGTAGTGAAGGGATTAAAAACACTAAAAACTATGTATAAAAAAATGGCCTATACCTGACCGAATCACAGGATCAATGAAAAGACAAATTCTGCTGTGAGAATTATAGATTTTATATATAAGGCTATGTTGCGACTTGGCTACTTGAAAAAGGACTTAAGTCAGATTACATCATATAGGCCCATTAGCCTACTATCAATTTAATTAAAGTTGTTTTAAAAACTTTTTCTTACTAAGCAAATCATAGTCCCGGACCATTAGTTCTGTTTTCGATAGAAGTTTGGTACTATCGAGCGAATTCATTATATTGTAACTGTAATCGGAACGGTATTTGAAAATAAACAATATTGTTAAGCTTTATTAATAGATATCTGTTCCATTGGAAACCCACGTTGGATTTTACCTAGGTTGACACCTAACATTTTCCCGTCATATTGAGGCAAAGTAGCTGCCGTGGCTTTGGAATATAAAGTATCGCAATTAGCTGTAGGGTACTGCTTGCGTATTAAACACACTGAAGCTACAAGGAAGGCAATCTGCGCTTCTTTATTCATGCGTCATAAAACTATACGTAAAGATCTATAAATTCACACTATCCAAAAGAAGTAAGAACATACTAGACTAAATATGTACTTTCATTCTAATATTCTTGCACGCGACTTCTTGCAATTTGAAGAGCATCACAGGCTAAAACAACAAATATGTTGATCCTGACGTGATGGCAGTCTCGTTAAAATAACATGGGTAATATTAGATTTGAAAACTTATTATACATTTCTAGTTCTTTAAGATTTAATAACACAAAATTAAAATTAGTAAACAGTTTTTTGTTTTTTGATAGAACATGAAGTATTTAAAAAACGATAAATTAATCAATGAATGAATAAAAAATAGAGCCGGAGCACTGTTCAAATCACTTTTAAGGATCAATGGGAAAATATGAGTAGGTGAAGATTTTAAGATAAAATCGTTGTTAATGCAAAATATGTACATCCATACTGCTGAGGAAAGCTATAGGAAATCTGCAATCGTTTTACAGTACACCTTCTTCAGAAACAGATGCATCTTATTGAACTGTAACTGTTTTATCATCTATCTGAACAATCTTATTTTATGTGATGTTTTGATTTTTTAACATTTAAATAAGTATCAGAAATAATAGATAGTTTTCTACAAAAACGCCAAGCAAAATAATTGAGGTTTCTCAAATATTAGATATTTAAGCATTTTCGTGTTTTTATACCCTTCACCACAAAAAGTGGAAAAAGGGTATATATAAGTTTGTCATTCCGTGTGTAATTTCTACAATATCTATTTCCGACCCCATAAAGTATGTACATTTATTCTGATTTCTTATGCGTAGCGAAGTCGATAGAGAAATTTCCGTCTGTCCGGCCGTGTTAGTGTTGAAATCAAGGTTGCCTCGTCAATCGATCAGATATAGTGTCGAAAAAGCTACTAATGGAAATCAGTAGGATCGGTCCATGTCCTTCGAGGCAGCAGGCAAAACGCCACGCATACCTCTCTAATTTTTTTCATGTCTTTTGGAACAATAAAGTAACTCCAATCAAAAAGAATATATATGGGGCGATAGAGAATTAAGAAAAATTATCAAGTGAAAAAATTGGCGTTCACCCATATTTTCCGAGTTACGGGGCTCTGAAATTTGCAATTTTTTTAAAATATCAATATAAGTATCACTTTAAAGCTTTTGAAGAGATCTTTAAGGAAATACTAAATGCTTAACCCATTAATAGCCGAAGGCATTTTTGTGTAAAATAATATATATGCAGTACCAAATATATTTTTTTTTTTTTATTCTCTGTCACCCCAATATTTGCTTTTTTTGGAGTTACTTCACTAAACTAGATTTACATAGATGTTGAAGGGTATGTAAGATCCGGCATAGCCAAATATAGCACTCTTACTTGTTTTTTATTCATACTAACAAGACAAATTACTTTGTTGCATGTAGTCAATCGGTAAAACAATCCTTGGGTGTTTTTTTTTATATTTTGTGCAAGGATATGACTGCCTCTCTAAAAGTTTAATTTTGACCACAATACGATTCAGAAATAATTACTAAGAATTTTTTTAAACGTCTTTTAAAGCAGCGCTTTTTTCATTTATTTATTTCTATGTGTCTTTCAGATTTTAATGAAGGCTCAGACATTAGCAAAGTAACAAATATATTTATATTTACAAATATTTTTTTTATTAGGTTATTAACAACGGAACTAGACTTGCAGTGACACCCATATTAATTAAAGTTTCTAGTACTTAGAAGTATCACTTTAGACGTTGTAATCTGAATTTGTAAAACAAATATTTAAATATGTAAAAAACATAATACTATTTCAAGTTTTCGACACTAGATCACCATTTTGTATATCCATCTCATAAAAAAAGCAAACGGAACGTTAGAACCGTAAATAAAACCCCCTAGGGCTGTCCAAAAAAAGACTTGTAACTTAATTATTTTTCTAAAATTTGTATACTCAATTTTGCATTAACTAAAATTTACGCTTGATTTTTCAAACATTTTTGGTAGTACCCTATAATTTTGCTTTTTTAACTTTGTTAAAATTAAAATAGTAAAATATGTTTACAATTTTTAATTTCCTAGCAACTAGAAAATTATTTTTTTTATATTAACTGTAATAACGTGCTCTAAGTTTCTCTAAATAAAAACATTTTTGTTTCATTCTGAATATTTATTCTCAAGAAATAAAGATTTACATACTAGCAGATAAAGGCTAGAATTTAACTTTTACTGTCCTCGTTACAATGAATCACAATTAGCAATGAATTTAAACATAACTGTAAAAGTAATACATAATTCAGTTGTAAAAATAGTTCAAATAAAACACAAATGTAAAAAAAATCAGATAAAAAATAATAATAATAAATAATAATATTAATAATAATTTTGTATATATTTTTTTACGAAGAGTCGTTATACGAGTATCTAGAAACAGATTTATTTTTTTAATGTAACGTCTTCATCAGAAATCATCACAAGTCGAAGTGTTAAAATTAATTTATATTAAATAAAAAGTCATTTAACAAAGATGTAATTTAAAAGTGAATTACTCAGGTATAAAAATAACTAAAAGACTTAATGACAATAAACAAAAACCACATCTACAGATCTTATAAAGGCATTAACAATGTTAACGACACGGGAGTGAACGAATGAACGCATTGTCAAGTCATTTTGATGATGAACTGTAATAAACGATGTAAATATGATAATTTCTCACAGGATGTGGCATCTAATAAAAATCACATTAATCCTAGACGCTTGAACATTCACTTCACCTAGCAAAAGGGCGTAAAAAGACATACATAAGACTAAAAGTAGTTCACAAACAACGAAATCACTAACACACAGCATGAGGTCATAAAGTCATGTCGTGACTCTTTGCGCATTTATTTACTAAACATTTTTTACGTTGCGGGTTGAATGGATACAAGGATTAAAAGGCAAGTGTTGGTAGGTTTGTAGCAAAAACCATCCACTACTATGTTGAACGTGGAATGAAGAAGGTTGCATATTAAACACAAATAAAAAAAATTGAAAATAAAATTAAACTGAGAAAGTTCGACAGGAAAACTTTTATTTGTCGCTTATTTCCTCTCATTGGCTTAAATTACTTCCTTTCTCCTTCTCGCTGTTGTGATTCGTGGTACAATTGTGCAAAATTCGCTACAATCTTAACTTTAGTGGTACATTAGAGCACTTCATGCTTTTTTTGGTACAATTTTAGTATAAATTAAATTTACTTTTTTTTCCTTATTAAAATAATAATTTCTAATTCGTTTTTAGATCCCGACGAGAACTACAAATTAATTGTAGTAACGTGAAGACATTTTAGTATATCTAAATATAAAAATACTGACGTTTCTTTTCCATTCAAACAGTGTATAGATTTTAATTACAATATCAATCTTCATCTTCTCAGCCAACAAAATCCATTCCTAGAATTTTTTTTATGGAGCAGCTGCTTAATTATTTACTTCGGAATTAGAAGATATAAAAATGTAAATGGTTAAAGTATTTGTGAATTTTGGACTGAAATTTGGAATCTTTCGAGTTCTTTAAATAGTGCAGCATATTTAAATAGCTGTTGACTAAATATGAATCATTTTTTATCTTTATTTTAAGCGAAATTACAAAATAAACTAAAGTCAATATCATCTTTGATACAAACTTCAAAATTTTGGTACAACTGATGTTTATATCGTACAATCACAACACAACTACTTACAATTTAAAAATTGTCTTCAGATCCCAAAATTACTCTTTCCTGTTACATTTGTTTTCTTTCTTCTTTTTTTCTTATGCAGCTAATAAAAATGAATCAAAGTTCATTTAATTGACTGTAAAAAATCAAATTTCGATTTCCCCTAAGGACGTTTTTATCGGAGATTGTTAAATTAAAATTTAAAATTCTGTTGCATCTTAAAATAAATAAATATTATTTTCCAAAGGAACTTTAGATTGCAATCTAACTTTTTATTAAGAGTTAATCCATTTAGATTTATTTAACGCTAGCGCATTATTGTGTTTCAGCCCCGTTTTTGATTGTCTCATTAAGTTTGCTTTGCCAACGCCCTATGTATTGAGTTATCTCCTCTGCGGCTTTGGTTTAAAAGCGTAAAGATCTAAAGTACGAACATTGGCTAAGCATGTTGTAACGAGTGCCATTTTTTATACATTTGGATGTTGCAAATGGCCGGAGAAAATTTTTATATTTTTCGAAAACACCGATTTTGGAAAACCTGCTGCGACTTGACATTCGGTAAAGCAGATTCCAGCATTCACGCCATAAAAAGTTAAATATGATCAACTTTGTTCTTTTTGAAGAGTATGCTAATCGCCATATGGAGTTAGAAAGCGAAATAAATTTTTATCAAATTTTGATCAGTTTCTTACATCATCAGTATAGCCACATGTTACAGTCAATAGGTTTCCTCAATAGCAGATTCTAGTTGATTTCGTTTAATATGAATGTTACTTTTTTCGAAGCACTCTTTCTAATTGCTTTAGTTTAGGCAGTCTCTACAGCAATGATCCACCTGAATAATTAATTCTGGAATATTAAATACATGTAGTTGGAATAATCAAGATCTTCTAGTATTTCACCCCCGTTCATGCGTGTATCATCTTATGTTGTCCAAGACAATATTAACGAGTAAGAGTGCTATATTCGGATATGCCGAATTTTTTATACCATTCACCATCTATGTAAATCCAGTTTAGTGCAGTGACAGAGAATTAAAAAATGACACAAAAAAATTAGAGGTAGGCGTGGTGTTTTGCCTGCTGCCTCGAAGGACATGGACCGATCACGCTGATTTTCAAAAACACCACTTTCGACACTATATCTGATCGATTGATTAATTATTATTTTTTTTTTTTTGGAAGATAAGTTTGCCTCGGCAAACTTGATTCCACACTAACACAGACGGACAGACGGACATCGGTCAATAGACTCGCTATCTATATGAAGTTAGAATATATATAATTTATGGGATCGGAAATGCATATTGTAAAAATTACACACGGAATAACTAACTTAGATATACCCTTTTTTCACTTTTTGCGGAGAAGGGTATAATTAGTAGACGCTATGGCACATTACCTTGCCTTGTTATACCCTTCACCACAAAAAGTGGAATAAGGGTTTAACTAAGTTTGTCATTCCGTGTGTAATTTCTACTATATCCACTTCCGACCCCATAAAGTATATATATTCTTACTTCCTATGCATAGCGAAGTCGATTAAGCGATGTCCGTCTGTCAATTGATCAGATATAGTGTCGTAAGAGGTGCTATTGGAAATCAGCATGATTGGTCCATGTCCTTCAAAGTAGCAGGCAAAACACCACGCCTACCTCTAATTTTTTTATGTCATTTAGAGCAATAAAGAAACTCCAATCAAAAAAATAAATACATTGAGCGATATAGAATTTAAAAATAAGAAAAAAAACATATAGTGAAAAAATTGGAGCTCGTCCATATTATCCGAGTTACGGAGCTCCGAAATTTTCAGATTTATTTATGTATCAATATGGGTATAATTTTAAAGCTTTTGAAGAGATCTTAAGGGATATACAAAAATTTCTTAAAAATGCTTAACCCATTAAGAGCCGATGTCATTTTTATGTAAAATTGTGTATGCAATACCAAAATCTTTTTATTCTTTAATTGTCTGTCACCCCAATATTTACTTTTTTAATTGGTGCTACAACACTGAACTAGATTTACATAGATAGTGAAAGTTATATAAGATTCGGCATAGCCGAATATAACAAACACTCTTACTAGCTCCAGTTCTAATTGGAAAATAATCACAAGCACATACCTCATGTGCGTGTTTGCATTGGTTATAGAGTAAAACCACGCCTCCTCTCTTACGTATATTAACTATAATAAATGCTTCCTTTAAAGTATCGTATGCTGAGTTGATCATTTAATTTTTTTTTTTTCAGAAAGTAATGAATAAGTTAAGCGATAGTTGTAGCCAATGTCTGTAAACCCTTAAGTTATTTAAAGAATTGCCGGTGGTTTTTGAGGCAATTTATGGCTTCAACAATTAGGTATTTCTAGGCACACTGTGTTAGTTCGATGTGTTAGTAACAAAGTGAGTAGTGCCCTACCAATCAGGTTTTTTACGGATGTGACTATTTGCTATCGGTAGTTTTAAAAGGTTTTTAGTGAAATATTGGGATTGTTTTTTTTATTTGATAAAGTTTTTGCTTCTATTTATTGGCATGCATGTTTGAATTATGACATACTTAGCGCAGCCTGGATGCGACATCGTGGGAATGGCAGTTAGTTTTGCGATATTAAATAAGTAGGCATTTTCATTTTTTCTTTGGCTTATGAGTTTCTAAATTTTGACATCCATTATTTTCTTCCACTTTTTTATCCCTTGTGTTCTTCGGCAGCGTTATTAGAACAATTATTAAGAGTATACCAGTTATTTACCGTGTTGTACGGAACTATTTCTTCTATTTCACTTTCACATTACGTTAAAGCAAGTTTTTGGATGAATTGACCTTTAGACTTTTTACGATAAGCGGAAAGGCCTACGGATTTTTTATAAAAAAAAATAAATGTATTAATATTTTTTATATTATAAATGAATAGAAATTATTTTGGCTCAAGTTCATTTTTTGTTAATTTCTAATTTTTAAATCTAAATCTTTTTTAGAAAGAAAATTTGTTTTTACAAATGTATGCGGAGGTTTTACAAAGAAAACAAGAAAAATTAGACGCTAGCAGATTGAAATGCTGCACTTTCTGAACCGCTACGACCTTCATCAGCATTCTTCGCATCTATCAACCTAAGTTGTGTATTTTATAAACATCATCTATTTAACCAACTAACTTTGCAAATAAGAATACGAGAAATTTACACACAAACCAACGTATTTCTTTACTGTTCTCTCTGTATTTTTTATATTTTGATTTTTTCTTAAACTGAAGGTTGAAAATAGTATGGGTTAGATAAAAGTTACTTGGAATGGGAGAGTACTCCTACGTATGTACATGCAGCAGTGATTAAACTTTTTCTACAAATGCCTTTTTGTGGATTTCTTTATTTAGAAACAAAAGCAAAAGTAAAAAATATGCTGGAAAGACTAACAAGTTCAAAGTTACAAGAATTATACTATTCCGGTTTCCACAAAACAATTGGTTTCAAATTAGATTTTTTTTATTTTTTAAATTAACAGACATCATAATATACAGATTGATTTTAGATGGCTTTAACTTGACAAATAAACGTTAAAGTAAAGAAATCTGCCTGCTTACTTTTATAGCTACTAGAGATACAGTTGAGTCAATTGTAAAAAATTTGAAAATATTTCTGATTGTCCACTTCACATAAAGTGCACTTTAGATTATCAAATAGAAAGATTCCTTACTATATCTTAGCATATTTTTAAAGAGTATTCGTAAGACCCATTACATGGGTTAAATCCACTGTTTTCTCTTTGCGGTTGACTAATTTGTAATACGTTTTGTTGAAACCATAATGACAAAACATCTGATGTATTTGAGTCATACGAGGGCTGCTCTATATATTTCTGGCCTAATAGTGAAAATGCGAATATTTATAATCAAACATGGTTTTATTATTTTTCAAAGTATTCTCCAACATGATTTATACACTTTTGCATGCGCTCAAACCAGTTGTCGAAGCACTTTTTCCACTCCGATTGAGACACCTCTAAAACATGGTTTTTGAACACTTCAACAGCTTCTTCTGGCGACGAAAATCGTTGACCACGCATTTTTTCTTGATGTGCGGAAACAAGAAGAAGTAATTAGGTGCCAAGTCAGGGCTGTACGGCGGATGATCCATTAATTCGACGTTTTGGCCGGTCAAAAACGCTCTGGTTTGAGCCGATGTGTGAGAGCTCGCATTGTCATGGTGAACAATGATTCGTCTTCTCTTGTTGGTTTTTCGAATTTCTCCGATGACTTCAGGCAAACAAATTGTAGTGTACCACTCAGTGACCGTCCTACGTTTCTCAAGCGGAACAGTCGCCACATGACCAGTTTTGCCGAAGAAACAGGCGACCATTTGCTTCGAAGTGCTTCTTCCACGAACAACTTTCGTTGGATTTTGCTCGTCTTTAAAGACCCACACGGTCGATTGTAGTTTCGTTTCGGGCTCATACGCATAAATTCATGATTCGTCACCTGTGACGATTTTATAAACGTCTTTTGAAGCACCGCAATCGTATTTTTGCAACATTTCTTTGCACCAATCGACACGAGCCTTTTTTTGAGCGACTTTCAAATTGTGCGGGATCCAACGAGAACAAACCTTTTTTACGGCCAGGTGTTCATGCAGTATCGAATGTATGCTGGTGGAAAAAATGTGCAAGGATGTCTCTATCTCTCGGTATGTCGCATGTCGATCTTGCATTATGAGTTCACGCACGGCATCAATGTTCTCTGGCACAACAACCGTTTTTGGACGACATTCACGGAATTCGTCTTTGAGCGAGCTTCGGCCACGATTAAATTCATTGTACCACTTTTTCAAAGTGCTATAGAATGGTGCTTTATCGCCATACAAAGATTTTAGTTCATCAATGCACTCTTGTCGTGATAATCCACGTCGAAAGTTGTGAAAAATGATGGCACGAAAATGTTCACGAGTTAATTCCATTTTTTTCTATATTAATTTTTTCAAGTCACTGTCAACAACACAAATAATGGTCGTACGTCAAAACGTTTTGAGTACGATTATGCTTAAAAATGACAAACTTTCCAATGGAAATGTCAGATTGCACTTGGCAGCACTCAGTGTTGCCAGGCCAGAAATATATATAGCAGCCCTCGTATTAACAATGCAGGAATTTATATTTTTATTTTTGTTATCATTTATGAATCGTAACAACACAACACACAACAATAAAGAATAATTTTTAACATTATTATGCCGAAATTTCCAAGTTTAAAAGTTATAGTTTAAAACATTAAAACATTATAGTTTTAAACATTAATTCTTATAACTACAAATCATTTTTAAAAATTAAATAATTTGCACATAAATACGAAAAGGTGATGTGTGTTTACAATTACTTTAAAATCAATTGATTTTAATTTTTTTTTTCTATTCTCACTAGACTTATGTTAAACATCATAATCCTTTTTATTTAATCTAACACAAGTTGACAAAGGTTTGAACCTAATGAAATTTTCCGGCTTAAGGATAGTAACAACAACCACCACAAAAAAAATCTACAATCATTTTATCATCACCATAAGGAATAAATTTGCCACCCATTGGGTTAGAGATTTTGTTTTATCATGAGCAATGCTTTGCTATTTTTATAGCAAGATGTGGATGCCTTAACTATCGCAAACTTATCTGACAAACAAAAAATGTAGTCAGTTATATTCAGGCGCTATTTCAAAGTGGTCGTGAACAACGGAACGCAATGTGTGTTAAAATTAAAAAAAAAACAGTAGTGTTAATTCTTTACTAAAAACTGTGAAACATTCCTTGCTTAGTGACTTGATTAGATCAATTAAATTAACTGGAAATATTTAATAAATTAAAAAAAAATATGAAGCTAACGGTAACAGAGTTTTAATATATCAAATAACGAAAAACAATATTAGTTTTAAAGCAAAAGTAGTATTTTTTGCATTAAAATATTTTTAACAATGAGTGTCAGCGTTGAGGTGGGCGTTATGTGGCGCCTCTCAGAAAACTTAAATCGCCGTTTTAGCGTTAGAATGCAACCATCAGCTCCGCCAAACCATTCAAATTATCACGGACTTGCAGCTCATCATACTGCGACTGCAGCAAGATCTATAATGTTTAATGGTTCGTTTTGATACTCGCATCATGAAAATAACTCCAAGTGTAATTTTTATAAATGTTAAAAACATTAAAAATCTGGAATATGAATGAATGTATACTTTTTTAATAGTTAAATAAAACAAGTTCTTTAATTATTTATTATATGATGCTAATGTGTAAAAACTAATTATATATTATTTAGTTTCCAAGCAAAAGCCATTATCATGCCACATTCATGCCATTTTAAACGAAATCCGTTTTATGGTAACTTTTCTACACAAACTCATTTCGTAAATGTTATGGGATATTAACATTATATAATAAATAATATAAAGATTCCCAAAATAATTTTACAAATGGAAAAAAGTTATTATTTGGCGAAAAATCTGTGACGAAATATTTTACAATATTTTTTTTTTAAGAAAATAGTATTCTCTAATAATTATTTTATGTTTGTTTCTTAAAAAAAAGTAAAATTATAATTTTAAGGATATTCTAATATTTGTTATATAATAGTAAACAGTAAATAGGATTATTCTATTGAAGTATATATATTATTATTTTTTTTTTCTTAGATTATTTATTTACAATTTATTTTACCAATAATAAGTAAATATGATAATAATAAGTGACTTAACTTATGTTATTTAGCTTCAGCAAGCTTAATAAACGAAATTTTATATTATACAGCAACAGTATTATTTACATTATAAAAATTAAAATTTCCTTAATGGGAAGTTAGAAATCTGAAAAGATAAATAAATTTAATTTTCCATTTTTCTAACCTATGTTGTAATGCATGTAGCACTCTTTGAACTACTATGGATGCGTCATAACTTAAAATCATTATTATCTGTGTCATTCAAACTTTTAAGAAAGTTGGCCACCATTTCGTTTTTTAATTCAATAATACGTTTTTTCAAGTGTTTTAACGCTCGGTTAAAGTTATTTCTATCATATGCATTTCTGCTTTGCTCCCATATCCTTCTTAACCTTCTTTTATTTGCTAAAATTACTCTTATTTCTGTAGATATAATGCAGTTGCTACCATTAGGTGGTATTAATTGTGGAGTAGACACAAAAGCGACTTTAAGTATTAACTCGGTAAAATCTTCTACTGTGGCTTCAGGCTCAGCATCTGATTTTAAACTTGCATTAAGCTGTATTTTTCCATTCATATCTCTTTGAAATAAATCGACATCTGTCTTAGAAGGGAAAATACTTGATTTCTAAATCCTTGTTTGAAAATAAGTATTACAAACAATTACAGGAGTATGAACAGAGCTTAGGTTGTCATTATTAGGCAAACCTGAGTAAATAAAAAAGTCTAATACGTCTGGGATTTTATTTGAATAACTAGGCCAATAAGTGGGTCAACCTCTAGACAGCGTTTTATATATATATTGTTTTTTTTTTTTGGTACTTTTAAATAGTTCTTCTCCTTTTGGATTAGTTAATCGTGACCCCCACCACGGATGTTTTGCATTGAAATCCCCGCCAATAATAAATCTTGGGCCAAGCATTTAAAAAAATTCATCATAGTTTGCCCGTGTCATTATTTGCGTCATCATTTTAAACATTTTGTCCATCATTCTTTCTAATCTCTCCATAAATCTATTTTCTATACTTGTTGGTGTAGCCTTAATAACATGTGCATATGGCATTCCATCATGGGCATTTGAAGTATTAAAGTTTGGAGAATTAGTATCAAATGTTGCTGATTTGAGAACATTTAGGGTCTTTTTATTTCATTCAAAATTCTTCGATGTGTAGCACTTTTTTTACAGTTCTTGGTAAAATTTACATCCGTTTAAGTTTCTTGTATGATTTACTTAACAGTTCACACATTTTGGTGGGATATTGACGTTCTTAGTACACACAGATGTTTGGTGATCTATCCCATATTTTACGCACCGGAAAGCCTTTTCGCAGTACGATTTTGTATGCCCGAACTCTTGACAACTATGAACTTGAACTAAATCATCGACTCTTTTCTATTTCTATTAATGCTCTTTATTTTATTATGTTATTTTGATTTGGGTCCAAATCAACAAAAAACATTAAAATTGAAAGTTTAGTTATTCTACTTTTTACATTAACAACACCTCTTAGTTGATGACCAATTTGCAATTGCTCAGTCTTAATGTCTTCAGTTGGTGCAAACCTTTAATCACAACTCTATACTGTTATGTATGAAAATTAATAGATTTTTCTTCCAAATACCTAATCACTTTTCTGTACGAGTCAACATTTTTAATCATTAGCCTTATTAAAGTCACAACTTGGTATTATATTACACATATCTTTTAAAATTTGACTAATATTTGATACATAAGGTAAAAATTTTGGAGGCGGCTTAGGAGATTTATCTTCACATTCTGGTATGTCTTCTTTACTATCATCCAGTAATTGACGAGTTCAGTTTAGAAGTTCCCGGATCTTCACTTGAGTTAAACTTTTTAAGCAAATGCATATTTTGTGACTTTCTTAAACGTCACTTGTTGTTGGAGGTTGTAGCTCATCACTATCATCAACGCTTAATGTAACCATTGTTGTTTTAAATTTTGTTTACTAAAATTCTTTTTAGTTTCATTTATATTTTAAATTATATATATATATATATATATATATATATATATATATATATGTCTGATCACAACCACGGCTAAACAAAGACTTGTATATTGATATGACTTTTTTGCTAGTGCATTATAAGATCATCAGTGCATTTGAAAAAATAATCCAGATTCCATGACTAAGCTTTGCTAATGTTTTAATACAGGTAATACATTATGGTAATAACAACAATTACAAATATTCAAAAGTATTAATTAAAGAGTGCCCCAATAGTTCATTGAATTGATGAATATGGCTATTTATTGTACAGTTGTAAACAGGCGGTTGAAATTTACAAAAAACCTGTATTGCTAAGCCCGCTATAACAACAAGTTGACAATTTAAATTTATATATTAAAGGGTGTTTCCATATGTACATGTACATATATGACCATACTATGCAAAATCAAAATCAAATATAACTATAAACTTTAACATAAGTTAAAGAGAAAACGTGATGCCACAGTGTACGAATTTTGGATTTTGTTAACGCTGAAAATTTAAATTCCTCTATTTTTCTCAGTGCTACTATATTAAATTTATATATTTTTCCAACAAGATAACCTTTGGAGTATACAATTTAAAAAAGTTATTTTAATGCTACAACTTTTAAGGACATTAAAAATATAATTAATTTCAGATATGGATTTTGTATAATGTACAGTTCACCAAATTTTTGGAATAAAAACGACATTTTAAGACAATACTTTTTCACACTTGATGTTATTTATTTAGTGTAATAATTCTTGCAAAAAAAAACGGACTTCAAAATAGATTTCAGCTATCTGTCCATAACGGTTCAAAAGTCTGGCCACATACATCAAACTACGTTAACAATTTGGACACCCTTTCATTTCCAAATGCAAATTTTATACTTCCTGTTGTAGCGGACTTAAGAATACAGGTTCTTTGCAAATTTCAACCCTCTCCATAAACCGTTTAACAGTTTGGCTAAATATTAGTGATCTGCATGAATGCATTCAAAACGCCTTTCGAATCATTCGTTTTTTTTAACCGACTTCAAAAAAAGAAGGAGGTTATACAATTCGGCTGAATGTTGCTTTTTTTTTATTATTTGTGCCTCTAGAACTCAGTCATTTCTGATCCGATTTTGAAAATTTTTGGTAATATGATAGATTAGGCTTACAAATAGGTCCCGTTTTAAAAACAGTTCATAATCTTAAAAATTAAAGGGTGTCCCCATACAACATACATATTTTTACGGGTATTATGAACTGTAAAGGACGATTCTGTAAAATTGGAAATGACTGCGTATTACTATGGCTCCCAAAAACAAAAAATTATACAAAAATAAATCTAAAAATTAAAGGGTGGCCCATAATTGATGTAAATTTACTTATAACCTATCTTTTGAACTGTTATAGACAAACGCTTGCAAATTGGACAGAATGTCGATTGCTATGGTCGTTATAGTAACAAGTATTAATTTTACAAATTAAAGGGTGCCCCATAATTGATGTAAATTTATTTGTATGGGCCTATCTTTTAAACCGTTATAGACAAACGCTTGCAAATTGGACAGAATGTCGATTGCTTCGGCCGTTATAGTAACAAGTATTAATATTACAAACTATAAATTAAAGCGTGCGCCAATAGTTCATTAAATTTGATGTATATGGATATTTTCCGAGTTACGCGCCTCTGAAGTTTTTAAACTTTTTAAAATATCAATATGGGTATCATTCAAAAGCTTTTGATGAGATCTCTAAGGAAATAAAAATTTTAAAAATGCTTAACCCATTAAGAGCCGATGACATTTTTAAGTAAAATTATATATATATTTGGAGATATTTTCGACTTGATAATCAAACACTTTTAGTTACTATCCAACTAATTTTATTTAAATTTTACATCAACTATTTTATTCTTTTAAAAACTAATGAAAACGTGTTAGTCATCTCTTTACAAAGCAGTCATTAGTACTCAATATAAGTCGGTATTCGGTTATGGAGTGGAGCTGTTTAAATAACAGGGCGCCACATTATTCCCCCCACCAGAGGGGACTCATCTGAATCTAAAAGTTTCCGGTTTATGTTTATATTTTGTGTAGCATCAGGCAATGGTTGAAAATAACTTGACTCATTAGGGGATTGCTGCAATTCTGAAGGAATCTCAGTTACATCTTCAAATCTGGCGGGCACGTCTTGTGATTGTAATAAATTTGGAAGAAAACCAGGAACTTGTTGGGAATTTTCGTGACTATCTACTTCTGCCATAAATGCTGGTTTTAATCTATCTATACTTATGTTAGTGGGACGGTCTCGAATTAGAATTCAGGATAACGTTTTATACCAAGTGAGGACCATCATACGGATGCGTGAGTGACGGTCTGATGAAGTCGTTGCGTACGAAGATGTGAGTTGAGTTTTGAAGGTTTTTCGAAATGAAAGCTTGTAGTGTTATGTGGTGGGCCGTATCGGTCGGGCTAAGTTTTAGCATCGTTGTTCGAAATTCGTTAACAACATCAATATCAGCATTGGTTATCTTGACCGGTTGAAAAAACTCTCCAGGAATCGATATAGTTGACCCATATACTAGCTCGGCTGGTGAGGCACTGATGTCAGATTTAAAAGCAACTCTTAGACCAAACAGGATTGTAGGTAAATGATGTACCCTGGCATTGGAGGCAGTTCCGAACAAAGATCGATGATTCCTTTCTAATTCCAAGCCGGCAAAATCTGTTTGTAACCAACTTTGTTGTAGCTCGAACACCAGGGTGACACAACCAGTGAACTGTTTTCAGAATTTGATCGCGAAATTCCCTCGGAATGTATAGACGGATACTAGACGTAGAAGTGTCGCAAACTAACTGGTGGTTGCTACCTGGAATTGGAAAAAAATATAACTTTAAAGATATTATATGAGTGTTTGAGTTTTTAAGTGCCTTCTAGAGTTCTTCATCGTTTTGTTGTTCCTGTGCTATGCGGGTGTAATAAATATACATGACTGGTGGAATCAATACGAGAAAGTGCATCGGCTGCGGTGTTGGCCGTTCCAGGCGTGTGGCGAATGTCCGTAGTGAATTGGCTTATGAAATCGAGTTGGTAAATACTTCGTAGCGATGCCATTTTAAGTTTTTGGTTAAAAGCAAAAATAAGCGGTAGATGATCAGTTACCCGGTGACATCGTCGTCCGGAAGTGGCAGATAGCTTTGTACATTGCTGTCAGCTCGCGGTCGAATATTTTTGTTTTGTTTTCGTAAGTTTCTTTGACAAGAATGACAAGGGCTGAAGATGGCCATCGATTTTCAGCTGCCCCGACAGCTGTATCAGAGGCGTCTACATAAATTGCCATTTCAGCTTCGGCTGCAGAGTGTGCTAAGAGAGCTGCATTTGCTAGTTCTTCTTTGCATCGTTGGAATGCTGCCACCGCTGAAGGATTCCACTTTAAAAAAGTGCGATCATTTTTCTTATTACCGATAATTAATTGTTGTAGTTTTAATTGATACGAGATGGCATGAGGTAGAAACCTTCTATGAAAATTTAACATGGCGATAAACCTTTTAAGCTCTGGAGCAACTATTGGCTTTGGAAAATTACGCACAGTCTCAACTTTTTCGGGTAAAGGAAGAATACCGTTTTTGTCTCCAAATTCACATTTTTTTTAAATTGATAGCGAGATTGTTTGAACGTAGGCGGTGAAAAACTTTAGTCAAGTCCCGACGATGTTGTTCGGGCGACTCCGATGCAACACAAATGTCGTCAATATATGGAAATACGAAACTAAACCACGTAGAACGTCATCTATCAGTCTTTGAAACGTCTGGGCTTCATTACATATGCCGAAAATCATAAATCTGAACTCATATAATTCAAATAGGGTGCATATTGCTGTTTTTGGAACATGTTCAATTCTTGAAAAGAATTTCTTACCTCTTAAGTGAAGTCTGTCAAATACGGCAGCGGATATCTATCCGGCAATGTCTGGGCATTTAGGGCCCGATAGTCACCGCATGGCCTCCACGTCCCGTCACTTTTTTTAACTAAGTGCAACGGGCTAGACCTGTTGCTGTTAGATGGCTGGCAAATGCCGGTCTTTATTAAAAAGTATGGTGATGTCAGCGAAGTCTCTTAAATTATCAGAAAATGGATAAGCCGCGTTATATGTTTTTATACCTACTGTTTGAAAAAACGTGGGAGATGATACTTTAGAAATCAGACCAGTGGTATTGTCTATTAGACGGTTGCGTTTTAGGTCGATGATCAAGTCATAATATTTGACAAAATCTGAGCCTATAATCGGTGATGTCACGTTGGCTTCCACAAATGACCAGTGAAAATCGCGTCGCAAGTCAAAATGCACCTTAATGCGTTTTTCTCCGATTACTTTAATTGGTAAACCGTTGGCGGCATATAATACTATTAAGGAAGGTTGGGCGTCGAGGGACTTCGCAGTCAGCGGCAAAACAGAAACATCGGCGCAGCTGTCTACCAAAAAATTTCGTTTGAAAAGTTTATCCGTAACCTGGAGGCGAAATATTTGGCAACCAGTGGAAGAGCTCTCGCCAAAGCTAACCACTTGCCTTGACAGTCAATTGGATTGTTGGTTATTAGCTGAGATGCCAGTAGACAAAACGTTAAAATTTCGCTGTTTATGTCTACATGGGCTGCGACATTTCTGTGCGTTGCGCCCATATTTTTTGTGATACCAACACTCGTCGCTAGTTCTAGTTCTTCGCGAACGAGAATTAGATCGTGTCGAAAAACGCTCAAATTTTTTTCCTTACTCTACGACTGCAGATACAACATTCAACTTTTGAAGACTTGTCTGCGGAGATTTTTCTGTTTGTTACTAGTTTCTTGAACAATGTTGAATGAAATGTTTGCCTTTTTTGCCGTGATGATTGCCGTTGTGATTGGGATAATCACGAACCACTTCGAAAAAAAATGAAAACACTAACAACAAAAAAGCACTGTCTACACAGGCTAGTGAAAATAACAGTTTGACATTTAGTGGGAAAAATAAAAAAACTATGAAACCAAGGTTTCTACTTATTATGAAACTACTATTGCCAAAATTGGTATTACATTGCATTGTTATAATAAAAATAAAAATTAAATTTAAACAAAATGGAGGATAAGTTGGGCATCATTTATAAAGAAATCGCCAGGAAGAGGTACGTTCGCACACATGTGTGTGCCACGTCTAAAAGTACAAGTAGTCATATTTGCATATTCCTTAAAAAAATATTTAATTGCTACATTAGAAAAAGAACAAAATCGCTGATTTCAAAAAAGAAAGTAATAAAAATTAGAAAAAGTATTACAAGAACACAATAAAACAAGAGATTTTTTGTGCGAGGTACCGTAATTGCGTGCATCATTTACAGCTGTTTTAATAAAAAAAAAGATGTACAAATTGTATATCAGTGGATAGGTAGTTGCCTCTACTATTTAAATGCGCTTAATTTTTTGCAGTAGTTTATCAAATAAAAAAAGCTGTATAAATAATGGCTAAAAACCAAAAATAAAACCAAAAGTGAAGTCTTGTGAATGTAATTTTACCTTAAAGATCTCCGAACATGTAAAAGATATTAAATCAGGTTCTCATCCCATTAAAGATCAATGTATACACAGCAAACAATAAATTAAAATATTTTTTGTATAGATAAAAAACTTTCTTCCTAAAAATTGTAATATTTTCTTCAATTGCCTCCCCAGACCCCTAGAGAAAACCAATCGTACTAGAATAGTTGGCTATAAAAATAATGAAAATACGCGTACAATTTTTTTACAGACTCGAAAATTTAGACTTTTATTAAAAAACTGCGCATATTCGAACAGTGCTGACTATAGGGTGCTTCACAAAAATTCCATAAAAAGACATCAGATGGATTACAAAAGGCCTTATCTTATAGAAAAAGTTAACAAATTTATAAATTTACTAAAAAAAAAACAACATTAAAAATCTACTTAAAAAACTGAAAGTGTTTTTTGACCAACTTTTCACATTTTTATTAAACTTTTTATGAAATTTCAAATTTCAACAAAATTATTACTACTAAAATAATGAAGTCAAAGAAAAAATTTGTTTTTTTGCAACTTTCTAAATCTGTTTTTAAAATAGTTAACTTGCACTTCTTAATCTTTTTAAATAATTTCCTTTTCTATTTTCACAAGTCGCCGCTTATGTCGCGCACTACAGTTCATATTTCTTTTCGTTAATAATATGTACTTTTATATATATTACATACTTTTATAATAATTTTAATTTTGCCACTTTGGATTGTACAATGTACATACACAAAATTGTTTACGAAAATACCACTATGTAATCTTGCACAGCTCTTGGCAACAGCTTATGCAATCGTTAAAACGCGAACACTTGTCGTTTAACAACAAACTCTTTTTGTTCCATGGCTGCATTACATAGGACCATGTTGTAGCTAGTCAGTTTTAGTTACAATGGACTACGTAGCCCAATATTATCTGCAGGGTTACCACTGCTAACAATAAGTAACTTATTATTTCTGTTTTTTTTATTAGATAACATCATTTGTAATAAAATCTGTAGATATAATACATTTTAAGTTTTTAAGCCTTAAACAATCTTTTGTGAGCAATATTCCTACTAAAGATTCATGTTATAAGCGATCGCAAGGATAAATAAAATCGTTATATTTTGGACGAACGCTGAAAGAGTTGGAAAAGCAGAACCAGAAATTAACTAAATTCATTTCTAAGTATATCTTTAAAATCTAATACTTTTTACTCTCTAAACTCCGAGTCCAAGTCCTGTTTTTATTTTCATTAAAAATCTTTGAATAATTTTTAGTCCCAAACTAATTTTGTATTACCATTTACCATGCCTAGCGATTTCATTATGTTATAAAAATCAATAATTTAATATCCAATAATTCAACATAAAATTTGATGCAATCATCAAACATTTTGTTTATATAGCACTCGGCAAGACTATTTTAGTTGCATTAATGTCTAGATATGCGCGTTAATAATTAAGAAAATTTGAAGGGCTTTTGCAAAAATATCAGTTTTTATTAAATATTGTTTCAGAAAGTTACTCATAACAATTTTTAATAGTTTTGTCATTTGATTATGTTTATAAAATGCATATAAAATATTAAAATTGTTAATAAAACCAAGAATGTACTTTAGAAAGATAAATATATTAGCCCAATTCACAATCTTGTGCAAATGGCCTTGCATCATAGTATATGCAAAATTGTGTAGCATATTTTACCCATTACTATATGTTTAGTTGGTGTAGACTAAAAATATGCTACACAATTTATCTTTCTAAAGTACATTATTGGTATAAAATATTTTGGAAAATTAAAGAAATTGTAAGTAAATGTAAACTTTTAAAGCGATAAAAAGTATTTATTAAAAAGATAAATTTGTGTAACTTAGAAACAACAGAAGCAAAATAAGATCTCTAATGAAATTGAACTAAGCAACACAGTATTTAGTACATCAGTGGCAAAGGATGTTCCGGCAAACAATCTTAGTGTTGTAAATATTATGAGTAGGTAGCTACTCGGTAATTTACACTAAGCAGGCAAATAATTCAATTAGTTCAAATATATATAGGGAAATAAATTTAAATTAACACATAATTTATTAAATTACTTTTCTACTGCTTTTTGATATTTTGTTTTGGATAAAGCTTTTTATTACAATGAAAATGAAAATTGCTTAAATTTGTTTTTTTTTTAAATATATTTAACCCGTTTTTCGCCGGCTGTTTATTATTATTATAGTTTAGAAACGATATCAAATGTGGAGCATTAACGTTAGACAATAGCGAACAAAAATTCTCAATAATAATATACCACGCATTAAAAACACCATTTTATGAAAATCGCTTGGAAAATAAATCACAAAGTTGTCGTTATTTCCGATATTTGAAATAAAAATTCTATGTGTAGGCAGGCTATTATAACGTATGAACTAATTAAAAATAGATATTTTATTCATTCATTTTAGTCAAAAGTAGTTAATCACCTTTATCGTATATAGCGTATTTCGACTACATCAGGTACTAGATTAAATAAAATTGCAAAACTTTTCATTATTCTATTACAAGCCGTACTCGAAAAACGCCAGTTACGACAATGCTGAATATAAATGACCATAATCACATCATTTTTATAATAATATACATATATGTATAATTTTTCCAAAAAATATAGGGGTAGTTATTGAGTACTCATATGTACTTATACATTACAACACTATTTTAACTTGCAAATTTTAGCTAGTAAAGTGTTCATTTACTTTTTCACATTTTTGAGAGTAATTTTGGAAAATTTCTTGTCACTCTCTCGTTATTAATTTTTACTAGTAAAGTAAATGAACACACCTATATTCACCGTTGCATTTAGTACAAAAAGAGAAAAACTTGTAATTTTTTTATTAAATTTATCCTAGAACCTGGAAAGAAAATGTACATGTGAATGTGAATAAATATGTAAAATATGTTCGTTAAATGCCTTTTTATTTTAAAATTTTGTTTATTTTATAAAGAAATTGGCCCATTTTCATAGTTATAGAAAAAAGTCGACTCTTGCTAAAGTATACTCTAAAATAAAAAGCTCTTATTATCTTTTTTGCTTTCATAGTCAAGAATAAAGTATACTTTAAGTTTAGACGCCTTCCACTGGGTGCCAACTGTAATTTGAAAAATGTTTTCATACAATTTCTAAACAAACATTTGAAAACAGTAACCTTGTTTTTATTTTGTTCACTTTGGTATAAAAATCAGATAAAGAGTATTGTGTTCTTAAACCAAAATTTTTGAAAAATGAGTTAAAAACAACTTTAGGTAGTTTTAAAATTTAGAGTTGAATTTCTCTCCAAAAGTATATTTTAAATTATCTATGAATGAGTTAGAGTCGATTCTAAAGTAAAACCGACTTTAGTTCCCTTAAAGTGTACTTTATTTTAACTATGAATATGGGCCATTATTTTTGGCTAAAGTGCGAATTAAACATTAGTTACTAAATTTATGTATTTACGTACATTGTAGTCGCCTTAAAGTCTTTAATGGGTTACCTAACAGTGCAGTCACACGGCCAAGTTTTTGTTCAATTTTGTTTTTTCAAATCTTTCAAAACAATACACATACTGCTTGTCAAAATTCACAAAAATTGAAAGCTGTGACGTAGGCTGCACGCAATTTCAAAGCAAGTTTTTAAGCAAGATGTTGCCAAAACAACAAAAAAAATTTGTTTGGAGGAAAAAACTTCAGCCAAAGACTATAAATATACTAAGATGTTTCACTGCCGTACATTCTACATCCAGTCAGCGTTGCCAAAATGATGATTTTATCATATTTTTGATGATTTTTGAACCAAAATATGATTTGATGATTTTTTTACTTATATTATGATTTCTAATTTATAAAAACTATGATTTTTGTATTTCAAGTGTGTAGTACTTTCATCCTAATTGTACTACATAGTGAAGTTAAGTTTTGTATCAGCTTGTTGTAAACAAAACAAAATTTTTCAAAGCTCAAATCGTCCTGTCAAATATATAGAATGTATGCGGAAATTTTAGACTGTTTTATACAAACAGAATATTTTGGGAATTTTTATAATATTATTTATTATATTATGCTAATATCCCATAACATTTTTAAATAAAAATGCAATTAATTTGTTGGTTGGAAAATCAGGTATCTATACGTATATATGTCGAACGAATATTCTCAACAGTCAGTTTAAACAAAACTAAATAAAGAAATAAATTAGATAACAGCACTCACGAAGGTGTCTTATACGCAAAATATTACTTAGCAATAAGAAACTGTTCCTGCTTTTATTTAAAAATTAACCAAGATATAATTAAAAATATTAAACCCTGTATATATTATAGTAAAAGTTCTTCGTAAAACTTCGTACACTCTTAACAATAATAATTTAAATATATACAATGTATGTTAATATATGTATTTTATTGATAATTTTTAAATAAAATTTTGTATTGAAAAAATGATGATTTTTTTCCATAAAATATGATTTTTTCTGCCTATAATGATGATTTTCTTCTCAAATCTTCTGGCAACGCTGCATCCAGTGCATATTTTGTCGATGGACGTACTGCTACTGCCACTTTAAGAGTAAAATCACAAAGAGAGATTATTATTCTCAGCAAACTTGTTACTCTCATCTCACATTAATTCATTTGTATATACGTGCATACGAATGTGTATATATTTACATTATAAAATATTCAACGTAAACCAATGTTACCGATTGTGTATTTGTATGGTAGCAACATGTGTTTTGTTGTTGTATAAGAGAAATAACATCGATTTACACCGAATATTAAATTCATTTATTAATTTACTTTACTTTTTTAGTTACTGAATGTTTGCTGTGTTTTTGTATACTGTCTTTTTGTTCCCGTCTTTTTCTCTTATTGATTCAATAGAGTTCTTATTTAATCAATTTGGCTTTTGATATAAGACTTTAAAGTTTTCTATACAAAATTAGGGTAAAATCCACTAATGAGCTAAAATAGCAGTAGTGAAATGGCCATATGAATATACTTTCTACGCAGTAATATTTTCAACTTCTACTTTTAAATAAAAAATGTTTCATGAAATATTTATATTTGAAGCAATCAAGCACGAATAAAGTAAATTAAATTCATTTATTATCTAAATTTAATTACTACATACATATAAACTAAATACCACAATTATTAACATTAATGAATTTGTTTCAATAACATTAATTTTTTTAACTTTTATCACTATTCTAAGAAGAATACTAGTTTAGCGTGTCAGTTGTAGTGAACATAATGCTTGAATCTTATATATAAAAATGGTGTAAAAAATGTATAGTAATTCATAAAATGAGAACAGCTATGCCGATTTCTGTAGCATTTTTTTCAGTTGTTCGTATTTTCAAGTAGAAGGTTTTTACGGAAAAACTTTTTTGAAAATCCCTCCAGAAAAGTTGGAAAATTGAAAAAGTCAAAAAATTGGTGATTTTAATAATTTGCTCGGGATAATTAGCACAATATTTTTTAAAGATAATAAATTTAATTTAAAATTCCCGTAATTTAATTTTAATTATTAACTTGCAAGTGCCCATATAAAAGGCATAAATAAATTATCGTGGTGTGTTGTGATATTTTATTTGTTGTCTTAATTTTATTTTTCATCATCTTTTAAATGTATAGAAGAGCCGAAAAAAGTCAGCATTATACAGTATATAAAGAAAAATAAAGTCAGGTGGCAAATTACGACACTCGATATCGATCGAAATTTCAATAGAATTTAAATGTAAATTTCGATCGATATCGAATGCCGTAATTTGCCCTCAGTGTTGTTTTTGCTTAAACTTTGATTTTTGTCTTTATTGTTTGAACAAAAAATTTTAGTTTATTTAAAATGTTTGTGAGAAGTTTCCTGAAGAGCTAAGTAAACGGTAGCGAAATGGCCATCAAAACGGTGAGTTTAATAATTTGTTCGGAATAATTAGCACAATATTTTTAAAGATTAAAATTAATTCTTTTTGTACGAAATTTTGGGTGAAATTATTTCTTAATTGCTTTCCAAATGAAAAATATAAAGTTCTTAGTGTAAAACATGGAAAATTGCGAAAAATGCGATGTTTCAACGATTTTCTTGCTATTAATGCAGAATAATAGATATAATTAAACCTTGACAAATTCTGACATATCCATCGGAAATGTATATCCGTTAGAAGAACTATAGAAACACGCATAAAGGTCTTATAAATATTTTGTAAAAACAGCAACTAAAAACATAAAAAATATATTACGAAGCAATGTGCATAGAAGAACTCTTGTCACAAAAACAGGTTCTGAAATTCCGAATTTGCTTATACTTATGTTGCTAAGATAGCATTTCTCATGGGAAATACATGAGTGCAAAGTAACAAGTACTGGGAAAGTCTAAATTTTAAAGCGCCAGTAATTTATTTTGTTTGGTAATTTTAATTTATAAATTTAGCTATCAAATTCATATTAAGGTTTATATATATTGAACCTATATGCAGGTTAAATA
This sequence comes from Gymnosoma rotundatum, assembly GCA_916610165.2. NCBI lineage: Eukaryota > Metazoa > Arthropoda > Insecta > Diptera > Tachinidae > Gymnosoma > Gymnosoma rotundatum. The sequence continues at coordinate 72,390,635 of OU744339.1, read as the reverse complement.
AACTTAACAAAAAATTTTATAATAAATATACATAAATAAGTGCCTTATTTTATTACCATTGTTTAAAATTTCTATAAAAAATATTACGTATCCGCAAGAATAAATGCTAAAAAAAAATTACTACGTAATTTAGGGTATGATTGGTTAGGTGCGATTATGCATATTTTTAAAAATACACAAATAAAAATATATATTTACCCTACAATAACAAGAGCAGTCATATAGTTTCGTTTTTAAGCTTATTTTACAAACAATTTTTAAATAAGTAGGAAAAATAGAATTCAAAAATAAAATTTTATGAAGCACATTCTTCTTTATATGTAGATATGAAAGTATGGGTGAGTTCCAAAACGTGATTTGTAATGCAACTTAACAAAGTCATGCATTCCTAAACGCAACCATTTAGACATTGACAATGTTACGCATCCCTAAATGTATAATAAAAGTTATTGATACGCAAACAAAAGCAAACTGTGCATCACTAATTTTGTTACTGCTTTCTTGATATTTAGTGCAAAATAAATTACAAGCACATCAATCATGGCGGAAGAAATGTAAAAAAATTTTCTTTTAAATTTAATTATTATATAAACAGAATTTATTTATATCTTCAGGGACAAAAAGTGGACTTTTGAGTGGAAGCAGCATTTGTTAACGCTTTTGCAAAATGAAAGCGATTTTACATCTAAGAAAAAGAAAACAATTTGTTTAATGGGAAAAGGTGCTCCGGGAATTAAAACCATTGACTCGGACTTTTTATGTATTTTTGTACAATTTTATAATTGCTTTGAGGTGTTTCGTCAAAAAATCCCATCAAGTTTTCAAAGATTATAATTTTTATTGTTGACATCGCCATCTTGAAAAAAACGTGATTGCAATTAAGCGTTTCTAAATATAAAAAAATTGCAAAGTTATTTGTTACAAAGTAAACAACATAGTTGGTTACAAAGTAAACAACATAGTTGGTTACTTTGTAATAAAACAGTAGCAAAACCGCATCACTGCAATGTGTTTTGACGTTTTGGAACTCACCCTAACATATACATACCTACTTATGTATTTCCAAAAATTCAACCGTATATCATCTACATTTCCTTAAATCGATTATGAAATCATGTTGAACTCATACTTTTAATATAAATATCAACTTTAAATCCCACAATAAGCAAATCTTCAAATAAATAAATAAAATAAAATAAATCCAAATAAAAATAAAATAAATCCAAATAATTAATATTAAATTAATAATAATTAATAATTAACAACATATTGTTAGAAAATTTTTTTGTAAAACTTAATAAAAGCCAAACGAACCATTGTTACTATTAAAAGGAGCACGAGCAAAACAGCTGCTCTTTTGCCTCAATACGCAGAGCAAAAGCGTCAAAAATAAAATTAAATGCGCATGGCTCAAAGAGCAGAGCATGAAAAGAAGGAGCATACGCAATGCGCATAACGATTGGAGCGAGCTTAAAAAGAGTACGCAGAGAGCAAGGGAGCAAAAGAGCAAGCCAATCTGAAGCCTGGAAAAAAGTAACCTTGAGTTTATTTTGTTCACTTTGCTATAAAAATCAGATATAGAGTATTGTGTTCTTAAACCACATAAAATAATTTTGGAAAAATGAGTTAAAAACAGTTTTAGGTAGTTTTAAAATTTAGAGTTGACTTTCTCGCCAAAAGTATATTTTTAATTGTCTATGAATGAGTTAGAGTCGACTCTAAAGTAAAACCGACTTTAGTTCCCTTAAAGTATACTTTATTTTAACTATAAATATGGGCCAATATTTTTAATTGTACTTAAAATAGCTATTATTACGCTGATTTTGTTAAATAAAGCCAATTTTTTTGTTGCTAATATGCCGATTTCTTATCAGGCAGCCTTGGTTAGAAGCCATTAGCATTTTTCTGCATTAAACAATTGGGTTTTTGTTAGATTTTAAATATTATAAGTGAATTTCTCTTCAACAAAGGCTTTTGTGTGCAAAAGATAAAATAATTCTTGCAAAAAAAAAACCGTCTTCAATCTGCCTATAACGGTTCAAAAGTATGGCCAAATCACTGTTGCCAGAAATGCAGATTTATCTGCATTTTGCAGATTTTAGCTTTTCAAATTGCCAAAATACAGATTTAAAGATTTTTGGCCTAAAATCGAAGATTTTCTAAAATCTGTCTTGCAACTTCTATTAAGTTGACTTTGGCTTATATACTATTCTTGACCTATGTCCTTAAAACGGAAATTATCAACCATTCTTTTTTAAAGAAAAAAAGCAACTTTAAACGTGTTTGTTAAATGTTAACATTTTATGTATGTACTAAAAAACAATTTAAGCTCTAAACACTTAGACGACAGCAAACTGTCAAAAATAAAATACATCTCACATAATCAACAAGAGGGTGTTAACTGAAAATATTAAAATTTTTAGTAGAGATGAAAAATTGTTTGTGGTTACATTTTAAGAGAATTTTAAAATCCGAATTTATCATAGTAAGCAAATTCCATTAGAAAATATATTTACATCGTTTTTCCTAGAAATCTGTGGAAGTATTGCAAAAAAAAAATCAATTTTTTGAGTTAAAAGAGACTTAACTCAAAATAATACCTTTTTTATGAAAATTTACGAATCAGTTCCATGTTAACTTTTTTATTAACATAAAATAATACCTTTTTGTTGATATGAAAGTAGTCACTACATAATCACGAAAATATTCTCAAATGTTGTTTTAGAGATGAAAAAGTTATCGGACTATGTTGAAATTTTTACAGTAGATAGATACTGATGTTGTTAGTGGATTTCTTGCAAAAAATGAAATTTTAAAAATTTTAAGTTAAACCCCTCTTGTTGATCAAGTGCGACATGTGTTTAAATGAAAACGATTATATTGACGACATACAGCATCACGACTACACGACAGCATTTGCTGCTGCTGCCAACTTAGGCTATTTTCTATTTTGACGGGCAGCAATAAATAAATATAGTGTTGCCATTATACATATAAAATGGGAAAATAAAAACATTTTTTTAATATTAAACATAAAAGAACACTAAAAAAATACAATAAGGAAATAAATGTATGTGTTTTTATAGTTTTTCTTGATATTATTACATTTTTTATCAATAACTTTAATTTTATTCATTATAAAATATAAATGCGGTATACCTGAAATTTGTATTAATAAAATACGCAGCTGTTGTTGCTGTCTTCAAAATAATTATGAAGCTGACTTCAGAGCAGCATTTGAAGCCGTGAAGTTGTGAAGTCTGCTGTCGTCTAAGTGTTTACAGCTATAAGTAAATTGAAATTGATTTTAGTTCGTATTTTTTTTTTTTTTTTTTTCTAAAAGACTTTTTTTTGAAAAGAAGAATTATTTTACAAACGTACGCAGACTTTTTTCAAAGAAAAGTAACACATTATAGGTTACGTTTCAGTATCATTGATTGTTATGATTTAAGCATAAATGTACACGCCTTGCATTTTTAACTGCATTTTTTATGAAAATTCGGTGTTGAGCTGTGGTGTCTAATTTTTCTTGTTTTCTTTGGAAAGCGTCCGCATGCATTCGTAAAATAGTTTTTCATATAAAAAAAGTTTTTAGTAATTAAAAAATTAATTTAATCTAAGATCATTTTCAATTCATTTATAATATTCTTAGTTCAACTCCTAATTTTCGTAAAAAATTTAATTTAAAAAGGCCCTTCAAATAAAAAATCCTTATGCATGACAGTTTGTATCTGTATACATTTTAAAATCTAATTTTTGGCGTGGTAATAGTAGATCAGTGCGACGCTTTCAGCTTACACAAATTAATTGTTAAATATTTTATCGACAATGACATTGACTATAAAGGGAACATGGTTGGATCTGCGGCAGATGAAGCTGCTGTCATGACACGCAAAAAAATTTCGTTGTCCAATTTTTGAAAAGTAAAATATCCGACTCATTTGCTATAAAATGCATATGTCACTCACTGGTATTATGTTCGTAGTATTCACGCCTCAAACTTCTATCTGCTGTGGGTACGCTTGCTAGAAACGTATAATTATTTGTCAAAAAGTCCAAAACAATTTAAACAATTTAATAAAATACAAAGTTCCATTCCAAACGCGTTGGCTTTCCGTAGAAAATGCAAAATTTATATTAAATAACCTTAATGATACTAATAAAATATATTTATCTTTCTAAAGTACATTCTGTGTATTATTAATAATTTTAATAAAATTTTTCAAGGCGAAGCGATAAGACTCCATCAAATTTCCTTAATTATAAAAGCTCACAACCGCAAACTGCAAGCCAGTGCGATAATATTACGAAATATTTGATGATTGTCTTAAATTTTATATTGAATTATTGATTTTAATAATATTGTTACGTTTTTCCCTTTTATAACAAACGTACGGATTCTTTTGATTGCAAATACCACTGTGGCTTATTATAAATTCTGTATTCTAAGTTTATGGCTTTCTCCGGCTATACTTCTTGATCCTACCGCTCTTGTGAACCCTTGGTCTCTTATTTATTAAACATGCGTTATAATTACAAACGCAGCCATCCACGCTACACTCTTGTGTTACTCCGGCGAGACATGAACTACTTGTACCTTAACCATCCAAAGACATCTACACTACTCCTTTTATCCAAGCCAGTCATCTCCTTTTAATCAAATAGCCACAACACACGTCTGCCATACACTGTTGTTATGCTGTTACACTTCCCTCTTACTTTTTATTATAAAGGGCTTCTTGACAATTATCTATTACTCTTATATTAAATTGGACGTATCCACTAAATTATCTGCCATGGCTTCACACAATAATTGCCTTTTGCCTCTCGGGATGTTTGTACTGCTGTTTATTAATTTTTAATTGCATGATAACAATTATTATTTTTTCGTTGCACGCTTTTTAAAATGCGGTATCGAACTCAGGACCCAGCAGCCATTGAGGCTGCTCAGCCTTTGTTAGCTAATTGTGGTTTTTATTCTATACACACACCATTGGTTGTTGAATTAACTTATTAACCACACTCATACCGAAACAACTACAGGGGTTGCCAGGTTTTATTATTCGTAACAATATAATAAAATCGTTAGGCATATTGGCCAAATATGACCTTAAAATTATACAAACATTTTTTTAAGAAAACAAAAACAGGACTTGGACTTGGAATTTAGAGAGTTAAAAGTATTAGATTTAAAAGATTAACTAATTGAAAAAGAAATGTCTTTAGTTAATTTCTTGAAAAAGTGCTGTTTCTGCTTTTCCAAATCTTTCAGCGTTCGTCCAAAATAAAACGACTTTACCACATTGATCGGCAAATATCGAGGGAGTATTTAGTAAAGAAAAAATGCATTTGAAGATTTTTTGAAGAATGAAAAAAAAAAGGTGCAGATTTTGGAGATTTTTTCACAAAATATTGTTGGATTTCGCAGATTTTACACATAAAAGTTCTGGCAACACTGGGCCACATACATTAGATTACATTAACTATTGAGACACGCTTATTTCTTCAAAATTTAAACAACTGTTTAACACTTTGGCAATATACATCAAAATACAGAAACTACATGGGCACCCTTTATTACCACATTCAAATTATATACTTGTTCTTGTAATAGATTAATCAGTCAAGTTCTAAGTAAATTTCAACCGTGTGTCTATAACGGTTTTACAGATTGGCCATATATATCAATTTATATCAACTATTGTAAAACCCTTTAATTTTTATTTTACCAAACAAAGTAGTGTACATTCTGTTTAAAATTCAGAGATCTTTATATAACGGTTCAAAAATACGGACATATAGGTCAAATTACATTAATTTTTGGAACACCCTTTAATTTCAAAACTCTTGTTATATAGGAGTTAGTAGTACAGGTTCCTTGTAAATTTCAATCGCCTGTCTAAAACTTTTAAAATGTATGGTCATATAAATCAAATTAAATGAGTAATTGAGGCACCCTTTATACTTGTTATTATAGCGGTCATAATAATCGCCGTTTTGTCAAATTTCCAAGCGTTTTCTATAACAGTTCAAAAGAAGGGCCCATATAGGTCAATTTGTCTCACCTATGCGGACCCCTTTTAGTTTTTAGATTTATTTTTCTATTTTTTAATTTTTAGAGCGGTGCCCTTCACGGTTCCTAGTACAAAATTGTATGTTGTATGGGAACACAGTTTAACTTCCAAATCCAAATTTTATATTTGTTGTTATAGCGGACTTAGCAATACAGATTCGTTGTAAATTTCAACCGTCTGACCACAACTATTAAAAAGTATGGCCATATACATCTAATTAAATGAACTATTGGCGCACCCTTTGATATATAATTTTTAATACTAATACTTGTTACTATAACAGCCATAGCAACCGATTTTCTGCTCAATTTGCAAGCGTTTGTCTGTAACGGTTAAGAGATATGCCCATATAAGTAAATCTACATCAATTATGGGACACCCTATAATTTTTAAATTCAAATTATAAACTCGTTGATATTGCGGGCTTAGTAATACAGTTTCAGCGTTCTGTCTATAACGGTTAAAAAGTTCGGCTACATATTTGTTATTACATCTTCTATTGGAACACCCTTTAACTTCCAAATTCAAATTTTACACTTGTTGTTATAGCGGACATAGTAATACAGGTTCGTTATAAATTTCAAGCATCTTTCTGCAACTGTTCAAAAGTATGGCCATATACATCAAATTAAACGAACTATTGGCGCACCCTTTAATTTGTAAATTTTAATATTAATACTTGTTACTATAACGGCCAGAGGAATCGACATTTTGTACAATTTGCAAGTGTTTGTCTATAACAGTTTAAAAGATACGCCCATTAAAGTAAATTTACATAAATTATGGGTCACCCATTAATTTTTAGATTTATTTTTGTATAACTTTTTGTTATTGGGAGCTATAGTAATACGCAGTTATTTTAAATTTTACAGAAGTGCCCTTTACAGGTCATAATACACGTAAAAAATATGCATGTTGTACGGGAAACCCTTTAATTTTTAAGATTAAGAACTGCTTTTTAAACGGGACCAATCTGTAAGCATAATCTATCATATTACCAAAAATTTTCGGTTCAGAAATGACTGCAACATTCAGTCGAATTGATAACCTCCTTCTTTTTTTGAAGTCGGTTAATTAATAGAAGATCAGGAAAATTTTATATTCTAAACGGGTATATCAGCAACATACATAAATATGTATGTATGTGTGTACATATAAAAGTTAAAACGAAATTTCCTTTGCAGGTAAAAAAATTCCCATCAATTTGTTAATTCTTTAAATTATCACAAGTTGTAATGGCTTTCCTTTTCTATCACCATTATTATCAAATTGTGTTTTTTCCTCACCTTCTATTTTTTAATTTGTATTTGTTTTGCCCTTTTTTAAGATTCATATCAACTTTTAAACGCCGCTTCACATCGATTGGTTGTTCAAGGTTCAGGGCAGATACAATTGTGGCAATTTTTGCTTGAACTGCTTGGTGATTCGTCGAAAAGTAGCTGCATATCATGGGAGGGTACCAATGGAGAATTCAAACTAATCGACCCTGATATGGTAGCAAAGTTGTGGGGAGAGCGCAAGGCAAAACCAAATATGAACTATGATAAACTTAGTAGAGCTTTACGGTAAGTAATAACACGTCCACACATGCATACATAAGTATATAAATAAGTACACAATTCAGTGATGGGATTTACGTAAATATAAATAGTACCAAAACGTTAATTTATCCTAATAATAAGCTCCAAGATTATTTTTAATATACCTTATTTTTGTGCATTTAAAGTTTTTAAATTTTATTCTTAAAATACTTTTTTAATATTTTTTGTTTGTTTGGAAATTAATAATTATCTTTCAAGGCTTATTTTTTATTTACTTTTTATGAAAATATTAGTTGAAGTGTTTTTTATATTATAACAAATGAATTAAAATTTATTTTGGCTTAAACTCATTTTTATTTTTATTTCTAAAAATATTTAAGAAAGATAAATCATTTGCAATTTTATGGAGACGTTTTCCAAAAAACAGGAAAAATTCGAAACCAGCAGGGTCTGCATTTTTTGGATCAATACATCCGTCAGTAGCGTTCTACGCATCTATCTACCTTAAGTTATGTACATTTGAATCATTAGCTTCTTAACCAACTAATATTGTGAATAATAATACGAGGAATAAAATAACACCGACCAGCAATGAATATGTTTCGGGCTTAAAAATACCCAATTATTAAATTTCTTCACCCCTTAGTTCAAAAATCACCTCGAATGATCAACTAGCTCTTGTTTTCAAGATACAGTAACATGTGACATTTTACATGCTCAAATTTTACTTTGTTAGGGAATTAAATTTTTGGATGGCTCAACCATGGAAATAACCAAGTCCACAGTTTACCCACACACAACCCAAAACATTTCTTCGGTTTCCCTCGTCTTGTAGTATTGTTTTTGCTTTGTACCAACCTTCGGTATGGCCACGAAATGCAAATTTTATTTCAAATTATACGTTCTTTTTTCATACTTGAATGCTGATGACGGATGTAGCGATCCAGAAAATGCAGCATTACATTCTGTTGGTGTATAATTTTTCATCTTTTCTTTGGAAAACGTCCGCATACACTTGTATTTAATTTTTCTTTCTACAATTTTTTTAGAACTTAAAAAAAAAATAAACTTAATCCAAAATCAATTTTAGTTCATTCGTTTTATTTGTTGCTTGAAAAATAAACGTAATAAACCATCATCAATTTTTGCACATATGTAACTGTTATTCTCCAAGCTAAAATTAAGATTGCTATTCCTTTTTAAATTAAAAATTTTTAATTAAAATTGACCAAAAACAAACTAATAGTTGCAAAGATAATCCGCGAACCAACGATTATTATGGACTACTCCTTCAACTTGTTGCATTTCTATATCAATCTGATTTCTTTGGTTAAAATATATAATTTATAATATATATAAATTATATATAGTTTACAGTTATAGTTTATAGTGCCTGAAAATTATACCTACATTAAATATATATAACACATCTTAATCAATAAATCTCTTATAAGCTTTGAAAAATAGATATATCCTTAAGTAAAGAATAAACTAAGTGCCTTTTCCATAGTTGGACTTTGGGGGAAATGGCAATTTTATACGAATCAACCGATTTTAGTGAGATTGTAAACACAGGTATATCCTAACCTGAAAGATGCATTAAGCCGTATTTATTTTCAACACTTGAACTCACAGGGGATATAACAGAAGAAACCCAGCAATTTTTACGGATTCACCAATTTCAATAAAATTTGAAGCACTGATAGGCGCCGTGCTAAAAGATATAATAGGCTATGCATTATTCTAAACTTAACGCGAAAAGGCAATAAGAGGCAAAATCCGACCCAGAGCAGAAATAAAAAGAAAATGTGCATCTGTATGCCGATAAACTGATTTAAATGATTGAAATTAGTAGTCTATTTTAAAAATATTTAATTTCATTTAAAAAAATTTAGGCCGGTCATTTACAATTTTTTTTAACTACGGATACCATTGGTTTTAAAAACGCACAAATCAAAACACTTCGGGCATTAAATTTGAAAACAACTTCATCATGCGCTTTCCGATTTTAATACAAGAGACATTGTTTAAAATTTAATAATTAGAAAATACAATGAGAAAATATTATTTATCCACAAAAAACCCAAAAAAAATTAAATTTTCTTTTTGCTGATGTACAGACAGAAGCAACAATATATCATTGCTCGCTATATTTGAAAATAATATTAAATAACTTAAATGTTTTTAATATAAGTTAGTAAGTTTTTTAGTACGTTTTAGTTAATGCCCTTTTTTAAAGTATAAAGTACTTATTACTTATCTATTAGCAATAATAAAGCGAAAATATTAATCTATTAGAAATAATAAAGAGAAAGTAACATGCAACTTCAAAGTTTCATTTTTGCACCCACAATTGTTGCCTGTTTATAGAATAAATCCACTTTCAATATTTAGTCCATAATTTTTTTCATCATGGAAATTATTCAAGATGGAAAGGCGGAAAGCCTTTTTATCACATAATTGCCCGCCAAATCGTCCAAAACAGGCTCATAAATATATTTAATCCGGCTTCAAAGCTCATTGATACCTGTAGAAGGCTCTGGGTACGTGGTCATTTGATTCCTAAGATAGATCCAAAAGCTTTCGATTGGATTCATTTTCGTTAACTGTGGTGGTGACTATAAAATCAAATCGACTTTTAGACAATTTTTTACTACTTTAACCAGGTGCTTCGATCCACTATTTTGCTAAAACAAAACATTTTCAGAGTGTGATCAATTTTTTCAATTGCTGCTGGTATTTTGTTAGATATTCTATCTTTTTCATAATACCATACCAAGGAGACTATTACATTTTTTGTAACACAGCCGTGCCGTGTTTAATTGATTGTTTGGCATGGTTTTGATATACTTTATTCTGAACTTTAGTTTAATACCATTAACAGTTATTTTTTGATTATCAACGTTTATATAACGTTTAAAAATTAAATATATTTTTATAAAGATCTTATCCGTCTAATTTTTACGGTTTTGGGCAAACTTTATATGTATGTATACAGTGCCGTAAGAACTAACTTTGCAAACATTGGTGAGGTAATTTATGTAATTTACTTTATTACTGTATTTTAAGAAGTAGAAATGTCGCTCTATGTGCTTATTACCGGATTTTATTTCACATAAGGACGTCTTCAAAAATATCTATTTATAAAAATCAATGTAATTTTAAAACCCACGTAGTTATGTAAGTTAAGCCAGTAAAAGCTGTTATATATGTTTTAACTTGTTAAAAAAAAAGTACGATTTACAGCGCCTTACAATATGCAAATGTGCCAAAAAAAATGCATATTTCTACCACAATTTCCGTCACTGATTTAAATGTGTGTAACTTTGTGATATGTCTCAGAAAATAAAAGAGATTTTAAGTGAAATTGGAGAGAGAATTTCGGATGTGATTTTGCGTAGTTGCATGCTGGGGTCAGGGTTCCCAATTAGATAAATGTTATCCCCACAATTCCACAAAAAGCAATTTCAAATATTCCTAAAAATCCTTGCTACAAATAATAAGTTTTATTATTAAATTCAATAAAAGTAGTTAAGTTGATTAACAAAATAGAAAAGCAAAGCATTGTTTGTTGTATCGTATGTTTGCTATTGACTTGTGTAGTTGTAGTGTCTTGTTAGTCAGTCTAGTTAATAGTACCTTAGCTTGACAAGCTGTATCCGGTATTATATTAATTGGATTAATTCCGCCAGTATATATTAAACTGTTGTTATAATTTTCGGTAATAACCGTCGTCAGTGGCTGTGTACTTCGTACGTTCGGCGAGGGCTTTCGATGTGATAACATCATTTTCAAGCCACGTATTTGTTAAAACTGAAGAGATAGTGTTAAGGTTTAGGTAATTTTTGTCCGTTTAAATAGTATTATGCAGGTAGATTCCCTAATATCTGTCCCGTTTATTGGGGTAAATAGTTTAACATTTGGGTCTTTTATTATTGGATAGGTAAGTGTGACCGTATGTGGGTGTTTTTCGTTTGTAATAGTGTTTTAGTAATTTTAGTGGTGTAAAAATCATGTCAGAGGTTGTGTTTACCTGTTCGTTAATAATGTCTCTGTTAAACGTTCGTGTTTTGTAAATTTCCATGTTTTCAAGAATGTCTAGTCTTCGTCGTTTTTTACTTGGGTGTAATACTGTCATACATTCATCTATTTCCCTTCGTTCGTGTCCATGCGTGTTAAGGTGTTTTGCGAAATTGGAGTCTTCCCTTTCCCTTTTGTATGATCGTATGTGTTCTGTAAACCTTGTTTTTAATGTTCGTCCAGTTTGTCCGATGTATGTATGGTTGCAAGTACAAGTAAGTCTGTATACTCCGCTGGTGCTAAATTTATCGGTTGTTTCTATTGATGTCTTGAGATTGTTGCGTAGAGTGTTGCTATTTTAAAAGGTTTGATTAACTTCTCGACAATAAAATTTCTTAATAAAAAAATACAATTCGCTAAATATCACAGTTGGAAACGCTGTTTCTGAAGTGTAATTTAAGCATCTGTCATAATGTATAAAATCTTTAAGTTAGTCAGTTCTAACAGCTATACCTAAATAAAAGTGGAACGTTTTCTTCCGTAAAGCATTTACCTTGAAATGCTTAAACAAAAGAATGAACAAGAATGACAGTTTTTATAAAACAATAAACATGAATTTTTTTTAATTTTTACTTATTTTTATTAATTATTATTATTAAACGTCTTGTCAAAATCGAATTTTCCAATTGCAAAATGTACGGACATGAGAACTTTCGCAGCAAAAAACGCTTTCCGCTCGCGTTTACGCGAACAGTGAACGTTTAAACATACGCCCACTGTTCCCAGAAGTGCAGATTTATCTGCATTTTGCAGATTTTAGTCTCTCAAATTGCCAAAAACCAGATTTGAAGATTGTTGGCCTAAAATCGAAGATTTTTTAAAATCTGTGTTTCAACTTCTATTAAGTTGACTATTTTTTCTTGTTTTCTTTGAAAAACATCCGCATTAATTTGTAAAATAATATTTCTTTCTAAAAAAAGGTTTTGAGAAATTAAAAAAAAATTAATTTAAACTAAAATCAGTTTCAATTCATTCATAATATTCACAGTTCAAATCCTAATTTTTATAAAAAATTTAATTAAAAAGCGATCCTTCAAATAAAAAATCCTTATGCATGACAGTTCAGGTCTGCATAGATTTTCAAACCTGTTTTTGGCTTGGTAGATACTTTAAGTTTACACAAATTAATTGTTAAACATTTTATCGACAATGGCGTGACTATAAAGAGAACTTGGTTGAATTTGCCAGAGCAGGCAAAATACATTCCGTTGTCCAAATATTAAACGTAAAATATCAGATTTATTTGTATAAAATGCATAAATATTTCACCCACGAGTATTATGTTCGACGTATGCATAATTCAAACTTCTATCTGCTGTGGAGACGCTAGCTAGAGATGTGTTCAATTATTTGTCGAACAGTCTCAAACATTATAACTAGTTTATTTTTTATTTGCTAATATCTATCAAATCAACAATGCCAAAAGTATATTAAATAACCTTAATGACACCAATAAAATATATTTATCTTTCTAAATATGGTATTTTTTAAAATTTTAATTAAATATTCAATATACAGAATTGCAGTTTTGTAATGAGTAACTATATAAAACAACATTTAATAAAAACTACTGTTATTTTTGCTGTAGATTACAAGAGCCCTTCAAATTTTCTTAATTATGAAAGCGCATATCTAGGCATTCATCCAACTGAAATAGTTTTAATCGCAAGTCTTGGCCAGTACGATATAAACAAAATGTTTGACAATTGTATTAAATTTTATGTTGAAATATGTTCCAAAGATTTTTTAAAGAAAATAAAAAACAGAATATGGACTCGGAGTTTAGAGAGTAAAAAGTATTAGATTTTAAAGATATAATTAAGAAAAAAAACTAATTTAGTTAAGTTCTGAAAAAAAGTATTCTAAATAAGACGTACTGGTTCTGACTCTTTCTTTTCAACTCTTTCAGCCAAAATTTAACGATTTTACGACATTTGTAAACTTCGCAATCGCTTAGAAAATGAATCTTTAGTAGGAATCTTGCTTACAAAAGAATATTTAAAACTTATAAACTTCCAATGTTTCGCACACCTTGATATTTATAAAGAAAAAAAATTAATCATTCTTTTGTAAAAAGATTATAATATCTAATAGAACTTTTACATACGAAAGTATATAACTTTATTTTTAATTGTATTGTTTTTGTTTATGGTTTTTATTGTTGTCATAAATATTAGAAATAAGTTGTCATTTTTAAAAGCAAGGAAAAATGCATTTGAAGATTTTTTAAGGTTTTCAAAATAAAGTGCAGATTTTCCAGATTTTTATGTAAAAATTTTTTGGATATCGCAGATTTTAAACATTTAAGTTCTGGCAACACTGCGTACGCCCCTATTGCTTAGATGAGCGTCAACTTACTTGACTATCAACCAAAACTGTAAATGAATCATTCATTTTTTAAGCAATTCCCGAATCAATCATGCAAATTTTGATTTAATTATTTTTAACACAAAAAAGTGTATTAAATGAAATATGATCCATTTCAAATGAAATGAATTTTAATTTGTTTCCAATTCAAACGAATTTGTCAAATGAATTGCAATTCCTTTCCAGTTCAAATGGTTAAGTAAAAATTAATTGCATTTCATTTCTAATTGATGTGAGTTTTTCAAAGTGACTTGCAATTCATTACCAACTCATTTAAATTGAATTGAGTTTAAGTTAATTCATATGAATTATAAAAAAATTAACAACTCATTACCAACTTAATTGAATTGATTAAAATTTAAATAGATTTTGTAAGTAAATATGTAGTAAGCATTATATGTAAAACACAGCCAAGCATTACTTTAGTTTTTTGTATTACCTAATATAGTGCAAAGACAAAAAATTCTTAGATTTCAAAATCCAATGATTTACTAGAATTATCAGGTAGCGACAGAAAAGAAATTAAATTATAAGGTATCAGCGAAAATCCTATTCAAATGGGAAAATTTAGTTTTGCTTTGTTGATTAAAGTTTGTTTGATATTTAGTTTGTTACAAGTTTCTTGAGAGTGATCACAAAATCAATATTGTTTTGTTTAACGATTTAAAATGTATTATCACCAAATGATTTCTCAAATGACGATGAGTCAATATTTGCACTGAATATTTTCATTTTGGTAGAAAAAAATTCCAGTTTTCATTGCCCCTAGATTTGCTTTTCAATTTGAGTGATTACAACTTAGTTTTTATTTCTTTCATTTGGCAAATTCATTCGAATTGGGATCGAATTTAAACTCATTTCTGGCTTATTTGTTTGAATTAATCAAATTTCATTCAATTATTTTTTGTTTTGAAAAAGAATTAATTCAAAATTTAACTAATTCATAACGAATTAAAATCAAAAATAAGTGGTTCAACCTTGTTGTGTAGTCGACTTATTTGATATATTTTTTAATAAATGTATTTGTCAGAAAAGACGTTTTTTAATAGAATTTTGTAAATTTAAATATATTTGTAAATTCCAAAATGTGAAAAGTTGAAAAAAATAGTACACATTATTTTTCGGAGAAGAACACGAGAATTCTGCTGGACCAATCATATGGAACAATAATCTATTTATGAGATTGTAAACCTATTTCGTATAATTAATAAAACGAATAACTATAAAATCTAAAGTTGTACTTTTACCTTTTCAGAGTTTTCACTCAATATTTTAGAATATATCAGTTTTTAAAAACCTCTATTTAAATAATGTTCATCATATGTGTGAACAAAGTTAACATGCCTTCTTTTTCTGCTTTATTGATCTTTTGAATGTAGGTACAATTTGAATATTGGTTCGCCTTTTGTGTTGCTGAGCTCTTTCCGGTCCATATAAATGTAATTGGAAGTTCTTTAACTTTAAAACGTTAATTTTTAACTCGTCAAATGTTACTGGCACTAACAAAATATTGTTTTTTCTGATGGTAAAGCCCTTCACATCTCTGGTTTGGTTTATTATTCGCTATGGATCCTTCAAATTTTGAGAGACATTTAGAAAAAAAAACAAGTAAGAGTGCTATATTCGGCTATGCCGAATCCTATACACCCTTCACCATCTCTGTAAATCTAGTTTAGTGTAGTAATTCCAATCAAAAAAGCAAATATTGGGGTGGCCGAGACTAAAGCAAATAAAAAAATTTGGTACTACATATACATATATAATTCTACTTATAAATGCCATCGGCTCTTAGTAAAAAATTTTAGCATTTCCTTAAAGATCTTTTCAAAACGTTTACAATGATACCCTTATTGATATTTTAAAAAATTTGAAAATTTCAGAGCCTCGTAACTCGGAAAATATGGGCGTGCGCCAATTTTTTCACGTAACATTTTTTCCTATTTTTTCTTTCTCTCTCGCCCTATATACATATTTATTTTTTTGATTGGAGTTATTTTTTTGTTTCAAATTACATGAAAAAATTAGAGGTAGGCGTGGTGTGTTTTGCTTGCTGCCTCAAAGGCCATGGACCGATCATGCTAATTTTCAATAGAACCTCTTTTGACACTATATCTGATCGATTGCCGGGGCAAACTTGATTTCAACATCAACACGGACAGACAGACGGACATCGCTCAATCGACTTCGCTAAATCAGAATATATGTACATACTTTATGGGGTCGGAAATGGATATTGTAGAAATTACATTTGGAATGAAAAACTTAGAAATACCACTTTCACTTTCCACTTTTTGTGGTTGTGAATATAAAAAGATAGATATCGTTTAGTGGTATTTTATATTTTCGGTCGCAAGTATTCCGAGGCAATGTTATATTACAGTCAGTTTAAAATAGTCCAAAGACTGTTTTTATTGGAATATGACAAATTGTATAGGAAAAATATTTGGCGTAGTACAAAAATAAAAACAAGCAAAGTAAGCCGCCTTAATTCTAAGAAATCTTTAGTTGTACCTCAAAAACACATTCCTTATATTTCATGACATTATATCCTTATTTTGCATGATATTTTTACCATAATGTATGGAATGTAAAGAATTAGTTTTTATCTGAATAGAGTATAATTTCTTCTTATCTGTCGGGTACTTCTATATTTGCAAAATTTGTTCCACTCTATAGCCTGGTACTCTGTTCGAATTTGTGAAAATTGTTGATCAACATTTATTATCTCATGTGGATATTTGACATCTACATGGTGGTGTGTTCGAAAAATTCCGCATTAATTAATGCCTACTTGCTCTATTTAAAAGCTTTGAAAAATATTGCCAGAAACATTTCATAGGTTTTTCCGCACTAATAACAGAGTACAACTTCTGCAACATATTTCCTTTATTTTTTCATACAAATTTTTTATGTATGTATGTAGCTTGACACCATTCAGCATGAAAAAATGAATAGAGTGCCATGCTTATAGGAGATTAAAAATCACGAACGGTGCCATGGAAAGATGGGTATGTCTGATTGTAGTAGTGAAAATGGGATTTTAAATTAGTTACGCTTAAGAAAAAACAAAATCTATGGCAACTCTGGAATCAACAAATCTTTGGTGGTGGAACTGCACTGAAAAGTAAGCACTCGTAGGATTTACATTCTTACCCAAACTTTAAAATACATCTTTATGTATTGATATAAAAACTATTTTTTTTTTTGGGCTAATTTTTTACATTGTGGTTGTCATTTGGCAAAAGAGAATAAGCAGAAATATTAAATGTTTAAAGTGTTTCAATGAAAATCCCTATATGTAGCATGCACTATCTTGATATCAACAGCCTTTTTTAAGTTTTGTTATTAATTTTTGTTTAATTTTAGTTACTATTACGACAAAAATATAATGACAAAAGTCCATGGCAAACGTTATGCATATAAGTTTGATTTTCATGGCTTAATGGCAGCTTGTCAGGCTCAGATTCAAGGATGTGATCCAACCACCAGCATGAACATGTTACATCAGTATAAAGTTTCTCCTCATCATCACGCTCACCACCACCATCCCTATGCAACACAGCACCATAGTTTACAACATTCTCACCACCATCATTCACCTGCATTCTTTCCACCAGATCGCATGTCGCCATCGTCCTCAACATCCGGCTTAAGCTTTCTTGCGCCATCGACGGCATCATTACCTTCCGCAATACCTGAAGAAATGCCGACGTCCTCTAGTATGATAAGTTCTTCTCATTTAACAACAGGATCTCAACAAGCAAATTTACTGACCACAACGCTATCACCCCCAACATTGGCATCATCCTCAGGATTGGTTATGTCAACGCCATTAACTGCGGCAAGCATAGCACCACCCAGAAACTCATATTGGCTTTATGGTAACGGAACAAATTATGAATCAAGACCACCCCCGGACACATTTAATTAAACAATTAAAATCAAATTTGTTATATTTGAAAGACATTTAATTGCAGCCATATTTACACAACCAATAGAATGTTAAGCAACTATAAAATGCCATCATCATTGTAGTAGAAAGGTGTTGCTGTCCTATATATGTATATGCACACTCTTTCATACATACAGTGACAAATTTTTATTATTGTTCTCCAGAACGAACCAAGCCACGTGGAAAAGAAACGGCGTCCAGCCGTCGCCAACTTTATTAGTTCTTTCGCAAATTAAACTATTTGTATCGTTATCTTCTTTTCAAAGATAAGAATTTTAGTATATTACATTACTATTTCAATATTACGGCAATAAAGCATTATTACAAATTATCTAAAGTAATTACTGTATTATAAAATTTGTGTATGATCTTAACAAGAGTAAAATTAATAAGGTTTTTTGTACATTAGAAATACTTACATATTGTTAATTTTACCCATGTACATAAGTAGATATATATCATATAATATATTAAAATGCAATTTAAAATTATTAGATAAATATATATAGACAAAAACTAAACAGTTTTTACTGCATTGCTTTTACAGACATTCCTAAGTAACAAAGTTGTCTAAATTAATTAAAATTATTCTTAAACTTATGTTTTTAAGAAATTAAAAACCCACTTAATTATAGAGATGATAAAGAATCTGTCTTTGTGATCCCTTGCATTACGATTACGATTGAATTATTATTGTATGAATTAAATTTGTAGCAAGAGCGAAATCAACACGGTTATTGGACAAATCGAAAACAGAATAATATTTCTCAATAAAATTAGTTTTCATGCTTTCAAATGCGAAACATCAAGGATGAAGGTGTTAAAATTGTTGTCGAAGGTGGCACCAATAGCACATAGAACATATTTGTGTTGCGAGTCAGAAGCATTAATTGGAGTACCTGTATCAGCAATAACTTGGACACCATCGCATATATTGATGCCATTTATTGAGGCATAATCCATTTGGGAATTTTAATAGCCTTCGCAAGCCAAGACAAAAACATCATCATCGTTTGATTAACCCTGACGGGGGAAGTACAAAGAGAACAAACTATTATCAACCAGTCCGTGGGAGAACATATTGTAGACCAGTGGTGCCTTATCTTGAGAAACGGTCTGGTAGGCTGTACCCATAATAACATCAAAGGAAGAAGACGTAAAAGTATAACGGGGTTCATTGATAGCAACAGCGAAAACTTCTTTTTGTATGGACAAACCTTCTACAGTATCTTGAATCAGATAGACGATCAAACTACCACTTCCATACTGAATGACGAAAGGTTGGCCGTTAATAACAAATCCGGATGAAGCACTAGGATCGTAAGTATTATGATTTTCAAAGACAGTGTCACCGAAAGCACAATAAGCTAAAGTTATCCACAAGTTGGAAGAACCAGTATCAAATAAAACTAAGAATTTTTAACCAGCAGTCTTATTCTGTAATTCTCGTAGCTAAATCTAAATGTTAATCGCTAAAAAGCTAAAAACAAAGTACGTCAAAAAGTGGTCCAGAATAGCATTTGAAATTTAGCGATGACGGCTGCAGGAGTACCAATAGTAATTTTTCCAATTTAATATAATGTTGTAGATGCCTGGTTGGCAAGACCATGTTAATACACCTTGTTGAAGCCAGAGAGTTCAACTCAATCCTACTTAGCCTTTTTCTGGCTGTTTTATACGGCTACAGCTTTCAACGAGCCCTCCAGAAATTAGATTCAAACAACTGCCGCTACTATAGTTTTCAAAGGGCTTTACAAATAGCGGATACAGGGACCATTAATCTACCCGTGCTGTTGATCTCTGGTCAGACATTGAAAGTTCCTCTCTTTCAGTTTTCTTTTAGAAACCTGCAAGCATTTTGTGTTGATACCCTGATGTGAATAACTGGGAAAAAATACGACAAATAAGCTGGACTCCCAAGTACAATGATACTGCTGTAGGGAATTGTAACTGACTGCACTTAAAAGTAATTTTTACGTTAATAATAAATTTAAGCCGTCGATGTGCCTTTGTGCATGCCAACGCCGCCGATGGCACAATTTCGGCTTTGATCAATACCACCCATGGTGTAACATTAATTATCCTTTTTATGTGTGATGTTACTAAAGTTGGTGTAAGTTTAACAGCATTTGACCTTTTACTTGTTGCAAAATTTACCATTTCCCTTTTTTTAATTAAGTTTGTATTGTAATATGTTTACACATGAGTTTCTTTTTTTTAATTTAAGGTTACAGTTATTTATATATATATATATATATATATATATATATATACAATTTATTCGTACCTTAAAATGAATATAATAAAGAGTCTTAAAAAAATTTTCAAGGAATTTTTCAGTTTTTGGAACAAGAAAGCGATTTTTTGGTTTTTTATAGTGTAAAGGTTAAGAGTTGAACGCTTTAGTGATAGTAACTTGATGTTGATTAATGAACAGGATAGCACGGTGCAACAAAAATAATAAATAATTAATTAAATAAATAATTTTTGAAAAAAGCGTCAAATGTTTTTGAACCAGATAAGTTTGTAAATGCCCTAATGAAGACCAAATTCATAACATCCATATAATATTTATTTATAATAAAAAAAGAAACACAACAAATTTGATTGGTCCTTTGAATGCCCCTTAACAAGATAAATATTGGGGAAAATATTTATTTTTTCCAAATTTTGATTATTTAGTTATTTATGAATTAAAATTTTTATTGCAAGAAAAGAAGATAGTTTTTTTATTTTTTATTATGTAATTCTAATAGCATTCTCAAATAAAATTGCAATTTATTTGTTGGTTGGAAAAGCAGGTATCTACGTAGACATATTTAGTCGGTTGCTTAAGCCAGCTCATCAGGAAACCTTTATCCAATTGTTTTTAAGCTTTTAAATAGATCTTTCTAGAAAAACTAAAAATTTTCAAAACTGATTAACCCATTGAGAGCCGACGCTATTTTTATGTAATATTATATATAGTACTTAATAATTTTTCTTATTTTTAATTCCCTATTACCCCAAAATTTTTTTAATTGAAGTTTTCACTGATTTAGATTTAAATTAACGGCGATTCGGCGCAGCCGAATATAGCACTCTTACTTATTTTTTCTTACACTTCCTTCTGCGTTAGGTTGGATATATGCCGACTCTTCTTTTTTTATTTCTGTGAAAATTTGGTGTAAGCAATATAAAGTTTTATTTTCTTAATATTTCGTTTCTAAAAAAGTTTTAAATTGTTTATTGTAAGGACAAATTTTGGTCACATTTTTTTTGTGAAAATGTAATATTTTTTGAAAATTCTATCGATATCGAATACCCGATTTTTTTGGTAATCCAAAGTTTCCTTTCAGAATTTTTAGTTCAAAACTACAAAGCAAAAAATAAAATAACAAATTAAAAAGAACACAACGACATTTTAAACACATAAGGAAAATAAAGTCGCTTTGCGTAACAGATTTGTGAGCTTAAATTTCCTGTAGCTCCTCTGGGTCCAGGCAAAACCGATGTACATATGTGTATGTGGCTTATTTTATAATACGCTCAAGCATGTGGATTGCGTCTCAATTATTCGCATAGCATAGGCTCTTACAACAGGAGAAAGTCGTAAGGGGTTGACCCCGCAGCCATCTGATATTCCTTAGACCGAAAATAGTGTAAAAATGCTCGATTGTTTAGTGAGATCTGCGACTGATATGGAGTTTCAAACAGCATTTTTTTAAGCGGACCAATGGTGCCACCACTCTTAAATCAACGACACTTTTACTTTCAGTGGATGCGTCAATTTTGTTTACTGACAAAGCCGCCGAGATGATAATACACTTTCGCAGAAATTATGAATTTTAACTCAAATTTGTAGCTGATTGAAGTTTGTGTAAAGAATAACTAAGAAGTTGTCACGAAGTGGATGATTGTTTACCTTCAATTACTCTGTCGATGAACGTGGGAATTATCCGAGTAATATTTTTATTTTATTTTTGACCAAACACAAGACCTAAAGTCTAATATTGCAGCATTAAAGTGAGTAGAAGTAAATACAGTTTTAAATATATTCTCGGTGCGTTTCGCTGCCCTAATCCATTCTACGAATTCAGCCAGTTTTTTATGTGATTATGCACAATAATATAGTAGTCACTTGTACGAAATTTTAAGACCCATCCACTCATAGTTCCGCAGGTAAACGACAACATCGTTGCGTGAGGGGTCCCACGCCCACTATTTTAATCCCACCACATTTTTGTTCAACTCTTTATATTAATGAGAGGATTAGTCTTAAAAAATTTCAACACTCCTTGTATGTCAGCTTCTCAGGTACACGGTAATAATTTTTCACATTGTTCCAATCGAGCCATTTTTTCGCTATATTATGCAAGTTAACAAAAGAGTTATTCAAACTAAGTTTTAAGATGCTACTTATACAGTTACTAAGAAACACAATAATAGATATTCACTTGGGAAGTGCCAAGACCACGTAAAACATCGGTTAACCGGTGTAGGCAGCTATAGCTTTCCGATAAACAAACGAACACATTCTGTACGTTATATATGAGGGTGCAAAGACTGTAATCTCCTTTATAATGAGTAAATATTTAACAATTTTTAACAACAATTTTTTTTTTAAATTTAGGCTAGGGGCCTGAAATTTATTATGTTTTCTATTTCTACCAGCATACTGTACAAAAGCTCATCGCTTGGTGACCTCGAAGGCATTATTTGATATAAGATTGAGCGAACTAAGCGCTCCCACGCACCAACCATATGTGGCGAGGCCGGAGGATTAAAATTCTATTTTGTTGTTGTAGTAAAGGTTTTGACGAGTTTGTCCCGATTAACATCTGCTAAGGCCACACGAAGTTCTCTTTCGGAGCCCACAAAATTTGTTCTATTATCGCTTTAGAACTCATGTGGAATTCCCTTCCTTGCCAGAAAGTTACGGATAGCGAGAATACATGATGATGTTGTTAACGAATGTGAAATCTCAATGTGCACTGCTCTTATGGACAAGCAAGTTAATATGACCCCATAACGGTTTTCTTTATGACGATTAACAGTTACCTGGAGGGGACCGAAAAAATCAATTCCGGTGTATGTAAAAGGTACTACATATGAGGCTGCACGAGGTCGAGGCAACGCAGCTATCTGTGGATTTTGAGGTATCGCCTTTTTAATTTTACACATTTGGCAATTCCGAAATACTTAATGAAATGTTGTCTGAAGTTTTGAAATAGAGTGTATTTGTCTAATTTCGTTGACCGTAGTCTCCTGGTTCATGTGATGAAGCTTTTCGTGGTAGTTTTGAAAAATTAATCTAGTTATATAAATTTTTCGTGGCAATATAACAGGACGCTTTTGCTTGAATGGGATTTCTGCGTTATCGATTCTACCGTGAACTCATAGTACACCATCCTCTAAATAGACATTTTTCTTATAAAGGTCACTGTTCTTGGGTATTGACAAATTAGACTTCAATAAAGAAATTTTATGATTATATTTTTCGTGTTGGGCCTGCATAAATGAAATCGTTTCTGCCTTTCGTAACTCTTTTTGGGTAAGCTCTTTTCGTTGCTTATTAAAAAAAACGGCAATTATTTATAAATCTCAAGACATAGGCTGCTGTCCGCAGCAAACGTGTCCATTTTGAAAATCTGACAATGTTAAAAATCATGTCGGATTTTGTAACTATGTTTTACACACTCCTCTTGAGTTGGCTCTAGTGGAGCATTTGCTTGAGGCCCCTCATTTTCATAACAGGTTAAGAACTGAAGACCTTGTAACCATCGAGAAAAATTGATGAATTTAGAAATTTTTGAATATTTCGTAGCATCATCTGCAACATTCTGCTTACTTGGAATCCATCTCCATTCGTTAATTGATGATAACTCTAGAATCTCGATGATTCGAAAGGCTATAAATTGATATTTGAATGTTATTACATGATGTTACCAAAAAACGCCTAAAACTTTTCCAATTTGTTTATCTTCTTTTAAATTTAGGCATTTTGCACCCACTTCTTTAGCTGAAGGCAAAGCTTCTAATGCTAGTTTATCATTAGAAATGCAATTTCTAATATTGAAACCAGCTTGGCGATGAATATAGCAAACATTAGAAATGAGTTTCGATGCTTCTTCTGAATTATCAACAGAATCAAGGAAATCATCAACGTAATGGCTATGGGGAACTCATTTTCGATTTTTGTAGCATTTAAATATTTGATATATTGGGAAATGCTAGAAGCACATGAAGCACCGAAAATCATCACATCTATTACGTATATATCGGAGGAACTGTTCTGCTCTCATTTGCACCAAAGAAATCTTTGAACATTACAATCCTCTGGTCATATGTGCACCACAGATTTTTCACAAAATTTTAAAAGAATTAATGGCAAAGAGGCCAAATAATCAGGTCCCTTTAGCAAAAACGCATTTAAAGACACGCCATTAGATTTGGCAGCTGCATCCCATACAACTCGGGATTGACCCGGTTTATTTTTATTAAACACGGCAAAAATGGGAAGGTACCAAACCTTTTTATCAACACAATCGATTTCATGTGGAGTTAGTTTAGCGAAATATTTAGATATTGTTTCTTTAAAAATGCTTAGAAGATCAGAATTCAATATCAATTTTCTTTGCAAACATATTAACCTTTTTAAGGCCATTTCCATAATAGTGGAACCTCATAATGTCAACTAGGCTTTTGTTTTGTAAATTTATTCAACAACTAGGGGAGATTTGGGCTCTATCTTGTTTTTTTCCTATCACGTTTCCAAGCGAATACAAATTCCTAACCAACTGATCTAATTCTTCACTAGTGGTTGTGCGATTACATACTTGAAAGTTAAAACTCTTACTTGTTTTGTTTTTACCAACAGCTCCATAAATCAGCCATCCCAATTTCGTACAAACAGCAATTGATACTCCTAAATCAAAATGATTCAAGCCAATTAATATTTGTGGCACTTCATTCTCATAACTTTCAACTGTCAGGTTTTGCAAGTGTAGATATTGTTGAGATAATTTCTCATAATTCATCGATTGTACAGGCAAATTTAATGATTCTACTGTAGAGACGTTAATTGTTTACCCGTTTGTTATTTCCTCCTGAAATAGAAATTGTTAATTTTCTTGAATTTTCTTCGTTCCGTTCCATACCTTCCGTCCGTTCACCGCAAACACAAGGGATTTGAAACTCAACTAGCATTTAAATCACTCATCCATTAAACTGATGGACGATCCTTCATCGATGAAGGCATTGTATTTATTGTTTTATTTTCTCCGTAAATTTTAATAGGAATTATTGTAAATAAAACTTCTTTTAATTGATCACCTTACACTACCTTTTTTTCTTCGCGTTTAGTTTTCATATTATCATTGTCATTTTGTTTAGAATAACGATGTAATGAAGGATGATGGAAATATTCACATTCCTCTTCCCCACACTTTTTCTTTTTGTTACACTCTCCACCAGAAAACGGCACGAGTACACCGCAACCATGAGTATACCGCATACTTACTCTATACTTTTCATACTCGAGTATTTTAAACACCGCAATAAAAAGTTGCGGTGTTTATTTTACCCATTCTTGTAAGTGTTGTTTGTTGTGGGTAGATTTAAAACAAAGAGCCTCAAAAATATCTCAATCAGAATTTTAAGTATTTTCTATACTCGTACGCGAGAATTTTTTAATTATTTTTATTTGTAAGCAGCGTTGCCTCATTTTTACCCTATTAAAGTGTTTTACTGCCGTTTTATGACATTCTGCATTAGGCTTGCCAGATCCAATTTGCCAAAAAGCTTGACATTGCCCAAAAAAAAACTTGATTTTGAAAAAAAAACTTGACAAATAAAAACACTCATACTATTGGTTTTTATTTAATTTTTTTATTATTTTTTTCATAAAAATTATTAGAATAAAAACAAAAATATCGTTAAAAGTAAAAATAACAGAAACAATGTGAAAGAAACAAAAAACAATATAAGAATAAAAATTCAGTCGTTATATATTATAGAGAAAACTTAGTCGTTATTTAAAAAAAATATAGGTACTATCTTAAGAAATATAGATAGTAAAAATATGCTCTTTCGATGTGTTTTTTAGAAATATAAACTTACTTTTTTAAGTATTATTACATATGTAGCTAGAATAAATTTGAGAAAAAAAATTAACTTACAAAAAACATTGACAAATCACTTTTTCACTTGACACTTGACGCGCATTAAAAAACTTGACAATCAGGCCAAATCAGGCCCGTCTGGCAACCCTATTCTGCATTGTATGCAGATCTATTTATAAACAATAAAAAAACAAAATTTGATCAAATCTATTGCTTAAACATTATAAGCAGAAAAAAAGGCAACAACTGTTTTCAAACGTATGAAATACAACACATATTTAATGAATAAAATGCAATAAAAACCGCTTAAAGTCACAGCTTTTGTATACTATTTAAAGCAGGTATACTTATTTTGTTGCTGTTTTTTATGTACAAATATTTTTAAATATTCAGATATTTCAAATAATTAAATATACAGTCATATTCAAAAGAAAGTGTACAGCAGCTAGTTCAATGTTTATAAGTTCGTAGAGGTTAAAAAAGGAATATTAAAATAAAACAACTTTAATTTTTTTAGAGTGTATTTAGTAGTAGTTTATTTAAATTAAAAACAATATTCGTTTATTACTTTTCCATTTTCAAGTTAATGTTATCGTAAAAAAAGTGCTTATTCTACGCGTCAAAAGAAAATGTACACTTAGAATTTTTATTTTTAAAACTAACTAACTTACTAAGACTAATACTTAGTTTGCTTCCCCTTAGCTTTTATGACTGTAGCAAGTTGTCTGGGCATTGAATGAAGCAGATTTTTGGTTATTTCGGCGGAAATGTTATTCCATTCTTCAATAATCGCGCTTTTTAGAGACTCTTTGTTATTTATGGGGCGTTTTCGGATCTGACGGTCTAGATGTTCCCATAAATGCTCGATGGGATTCAAGTCCGGTGACTGAGGGGGGTGATCAAGCTGTTTTGGCGTTCTGTAAAGCAGCCATTCCTTGACGATTCGAGCGGTATGCTTAGGATCGTTGTCTTGCTGGAAGACCCATGAAGATCCTAATCATAATTTGTCAACACTTTCCTGCAAATTTGCTTTTAAAATGTTAAGATAATCTATGCTATTTATAGTACTATCTATAAATACAAGATTTCCAACACCACTTGCAGCCATACAACCCCACACCATGACTGAACCACCACCGTGCTTAACCGTTTTAGTAACATTATTTTCATCGTATTCTTTATTTTTGCCTCTCCATATTTTCTGCGACTTTTTTCTTCCAAAAATTTCTATTTTGCATTCATCAGTAAATAAACATTTTTCCCAAAAAGAATTATCCTCATTTTTATGCTTTTTCGCGTATTCCAGACGCTTCTTTTGGTTTTTAACGGATATAAGTGGTTTTTTCCTGGGAACTCTACCATATAGCCCATGTTCATGTAGAGCTCGGCGGACAGTACTGGCACTTACAGTTTCTCCTGATGTTACTGTCCGTTCCTCTGCAATTTTCACTGCACTTTCCCAGGGGTTGGCCTTAACTCTTCGTGCTATTGTCCTCTTTTCAACGGCAGACAAAATTTTAGGTCTTCCAGATCGAGGAAAGTCTTCAACATTTTCCACCTTCTTGTACTTATCCAATATTTTTTTAATAGTATTATGACATCTACCTATAATACGACCAATTTCTCTTAAAGATTTGCCTTCAGATGCCAATTTAACTACTAAATTACGAGTTTCTACGGTAGTCTGCTTGCCCATGTTAACTATTACTCAGAAAATAAAATTAACTTGCATTTCTATTGATCAATATAGATAAAAGATGTAGTAAAATATTTGCAATATAAATGCAAGAAAAAGAAAATAAAAATTAGCGGTTAATTCACAGTTATAAAAATACAACATTCAAATAATATAAGAATGTACACTTTTTTTTTGACGCGTAAAATAAGCTCTTTTTTAGAACAACATTGTTTTGAAAATGAAGAAGTAAACAATTAATATTTTTTTTAATTTAAATATACTACTACTAAATACACTTTAGAAAAATAAATGCTGTTTAATTCTAGTATTTATTTTTTAACATAAATTAAGTAATAAATATTGAACAGTTTGCTGTACACTTTGTTTTGAAGCTGACTGTATATTTATATATTGTTACGTTTTTCTCTTTTTAGACAAACGTACGGATTCTTTTAATTGCAAATACCACTGTGGCTAAATTCTGTCTTCAAACTTTTATGGATTTCTCTGGTTATACCTCTCGATCCTACCGGTCTTGTGAACCCTTGTTCTCGTATTTACTAAACATGCATTATCACCACAAACGCAGCCATCCACGATACATTACTGTGTTACTCCGGCGAGATATGAACTACTCGATGCCTTGTTTAGTAACCTTAACCATACACAGACATTTCCACTACTCCTTTTATCCAGCCAGTCTTCTCGTTTAATCCAGTAGCCACAACACACGTCTGCCATACACTGATGTTATGCTGTTACACTTCCCCGCGCTAAACGCTATTGCTCTTACTTTTTATTATACAGGGCTTCTTGACAATTATCTGTTGCTCTTATATTAAATTTAACGTCTCCACCAAATATTTGCCATGGCTTTACACAATAATTGTCTCTTGCCTCTCGGGAGGTTTGTACTGCTGTTTATTAATTTTAATTGCATGATAACAATTATTATTTTTTCGTTGCACGCATGTCCGAATGCAGTATCGAACTCTGTTTTGTAGTACGCACCTCTACCAACGCAGCCATTGAGGCTGCTCGGCTTTTGTTGGCTAACTTGTGGTTTTGTTATTCTATAAACACACCATTAGTTGAATTAGCTTATTCACCACGCTCATACGGAAACAACTACAGGGGTTGCCAGATTTTATTATTCGTAACAATATATAAAATATATATGCATATTAAATATTTTCATATTTATGCGCCTTGTTGTCATTAACGAGCTACTAACGGTATTTAGGAAAACAAAATGATAAAAAATAAAATAAATTTATTTTTCGAATCCGTGAATAAAAGGAAAATTACTTAATTTTTTTAGTTTTAACAAAACTGTATATACGCAGATGTAATATTGCATTGACTGATTCTCATTAGACCTCATAAATAATAAATTGCAATTAAGTTTTTAGTTTACATATTTTATTTTGTTAAATATAATTATTGCTTTTATACCTATTTATAATTTTAGAAATCTATTTGCTTAAAGAATAGCATTTATAAATTTCTATCCTGTGTGAATTAAAAAAACCCTAACAAAAACGTAATATAATAAACAATGAACTATTCTTGAGTTATTAGTAAACTTTTGTTGTGTTTTTAATAAATGAAAAAATGGCGAATTTTACGGGTTCTATTCAATTTATTTTCTGTTACATATTAAATAAACTTTCATAATTCCAAAGAAGTATGGATGTTAGCTAATTTAGACATTGGCGACTTTTGATATTATGTTTGATTTAATAATCCTGATCTGATAACTCTACTTTTCTCACACTACACACGTTAAAATCTCTCTCTTGGTGTTTGCTGTAAGTATAAGTACGAATAAAGTAAAGCCAGCATCGCAAACATTTTACTTGAGTATGCTAGAGACTTAAATTCATCAATACTCAAATAGAATCGGTATAGTAAATACTCGCACAAAAGAAATGCGGTGGCGATCACACCGCAACCGCATTTAAGATGAGTATATTTAGAGCCAGTTCATATTAAGGGCATTGCAGCTGACTTTTTTATTGTTTTCTCTTTTGGAGAATCTCCGTAAGACTGAATTCATTCAAGCAAATTTTACTTTGACAAAGTTTTGTTAATTTTCTTTTAAACTTTGTTTGGTGTTCAGACACAGAAAGTTTTCTTTTACAAATTTTTGTTTTCTTCTCTTTGATCGTTCCTTATTTTCGGACGTTTTGTACGTGTTGCTTATATGTATATGTAAATATATACAACTGTGTATAAGCAACTAAAGAAAACCAAAGCAACTTTGCGAGTACATCAATGTCTGTGCTGCCCATCATGCTTTCTCCCTCTCTCTCACATAAAATCAAAACTTTGCAAAGTAAAACTTGTCTGTGTGAATTAGGTATAAGTCATCAAGCGTTTACATTATCACTCTTTTGTAGCAAGTGAGAGAATTTTATGATGTTTTATCAACCAATTTTTCAAGTGTTGCCATAAACTAAATGTATTCATTTTTCAACAAGTTTTGAACAATATAGAAAAAAAAACAGCAAATTGGTAACACCGCTCAAGATAGACCTGTAAAAAACGAAAGAGAGTAACAGGAATGGGAGAAAAAAACTAAAAAGAGTCATGAATATTCATTTCGTGCTACTTTTGCTACCTCGTAACAAAGACAATAAATTTATAAAGATGTTGCAGTTTGAACATTTAAAAAATCAAAAATTATGAGCAGTTTCATGGTAGCGGGGGTAAGAGATAAGAGGGAAGAAATTTCTGTGAGCGCAACCAAAACTCAAGAGAGCACAATATTAGACAATAAAAGACAGATTCATACACACATGCGTTTAAAAATGTGTGGATGTTCATAAGAAATGTTTTGTTAAAGGAAAGTATTGAAAGAGAAAAACACACATTTAACATATAGAAACGTACATACATACTTTCATATCTACATATAAAGATGAATGTGCTTCATAAAATTTTATTTCCGAATTCTATTTTTCCTACTTATTTAAAAATTGTTTGTAAAATAAGCTTAAAAGCGAAACTATATGACTGCTCTTGTCATTGTAGGGTAAATATATTGTTACAAAGATGCTTTATTTAAATCATAAAAAGATGTTAAAAATAGTTGAGGCCAAGAAAGTAAAACGAAATGGCCTATTGTGTTTGTTTTCAAAGCTAGAAGTTTCTACAAAACATCTTTATTGCAAAACAAAAACAACTAACACAAAGCGATGACTAAACAAACACAATACACAAACATACACACACCTGCATTGTATAACAACTAAATAAAAATACACAACATGTATTTTTAAATAATGATTGAAGGTTCTAGAAGTAAATAATAATGCTCACTAATGCGTCTGAGATAAAAGTGGCAACGCAGCATTTTCAACTACGCAATAGATGGCGGTAGAAATTCTCGAACATTCAAGAACGCCTAAAAATAGGGTATATAAAAGCAACGCCAATACGTGTTGATTCATTCGTATTGTGAGCGTCATCTAGTTAAGATCTTGTGGTACAACAATTAAAGTTGCCAGCGTGTGTTATTAATCGCGAATAGTTAAATCGTCAAATACTTGATTAAATAAAGTGTAATTTACTTAAAACTCTAAAAGTTGTGTGTGTTTATTTATTTTGCAAATAAAGAACTCATAAATAAAACGTTTATAATTTAAATAAACGTAACAACTGGTGTCAGAAGTGAAATTGCAAAATAATAAATAAATAGTTAAAATGAAATTTGACGAGCTAAAAGTTGAGCAGCTAAAAATGGAGCTGAGTAAGTTAGATCTGCCGACAGCGGGCGGCTTGAATTCAATGTTTGCCGCCATAATGATGAAAATAGAAGAAAACAACCAGAAGCAGGAAAACTACAACCAGAAGCAGGAAAACCAGATGAAGATGTTAGAAAAAAACACCAGAAGCTTCAAGAAACATTTCAAGAAAGCTTTAAAGCAATGCAAGAAAGCTCTGACGTCAACGGAAAAAGGCTATTAGCGAAGGTAAATGAGAAATTTGAAGAAATATCAGAAGTCTTCGACAAACGAGTGAACATCGTAGAACAAAAATTGTGCGGCCTAGACAGAAAAGTAGACGAAGAGTTACATAAATTAAAAATGCAAATGGGCGAACTTCAAATTCGAGAGGGACCGGTGAAAGTTATCTCTGAGCATGGCAGCAAGATTAACACCCCGAGCTTTGATGGCAGCGCACCTTTTAATGTTTTTAAGTTCCAGTTTGAAACAGTGGCCAGCAAAAATAGATGGGACAATGAAGAAAAAGCTATTGAGCTAATTCTGGCCTTAAAGGGAGCAGCAGCACAGGTACTCGAAAGCTTACCAGCCGGTTGCAGAAATAATTATGAGGACATAATGGTAGCCTTACAACGTAAGTACGGTGGCGAGCATAAAAGAGAACTCTACAGAATGGAGTTACGAGGCAGGGTGCAGAAGGCAAATGAGACGCTGCAAGACTTCACCATGGAAATTGAACGTTTGGTGCAGCTGACTTACCCAGGCGAAGATCACCCGTTTCTGGAACAGTTTAAGATTGAAGCATTTGTGAATGGCATACGGGATCCAGATATTAAATATGCGGTTTGTGCTATGCAAAAGTCATCCTTTGCAGAAACTATCTCGTACGCGCTAGCCCAGGAGTCTGCAAAAGTCATCTCGAAGCCACAGATGTACAAGGTGCGGTGTCTCGATACTGAAACTCATAACACAGACAGTAGAAGCGAGATAAGGGAGTTAGTCAAACAGATAATGGAGGAGGAAAAAAGTAATTCTCGCGCTAAGTGCTTTAACTGCGGTAAGGCTGGCCATTTTCAGCGCAACTGTAGATCAGCAAAGAGAAGATCAAGATCTGCTTCGCCAGCAAGGGACAACAAGCGGGCCAACAACACCAAATCTCATGAGTCACCGTTAAACTAAATCGAGCCAGCACTAAGGGGCAAGTGCTGGCTCCCACAACCGATGGCCCCACAATCTCCATTTCCATTGTACAACAGAAAAATAGCAACCTAACTGTTTGCGGTCTTATAAACGGAAGTAAGCAAGTCCTCACCATAGACACAGGAGCGTCTCAGTCAATTATAAGGCCCGATTTAGTAAAAGGGGCAGTGGAACCATTAAATAATGTACGACTGCGCACTGCTACTGGCGACTTAGCCACTGTCTATGGAAGAGCCAGGGTAAGAATGACTATTGCAAACATCAGCGCTGACCATGTATTTGTTGTTGCTGATATAGTGGATGAAGTAATCATTGGTGCAGACTTTATGATAGCCCACGGTATTAGTCTGCATATGGGCGAGCAAATAATGATCTGGCGCAATGTGGAGATACCCCTGGATGTTGGATATGATAGCAGGACCACAGAGAGGAAGCTATTTGCCGTTGAAAGTCAGAAATTACCACCTCAGGCGGAAACTATAGTTTGGGCACGTGTGGAGACAGATTGTGAGGATAACCGGTTGTGGGTAGTGGAACCAAAAGAACTTAAAGACGATATCATAACCACAAAAGCCCTCGTGAAAATCTGCGACGATGGCAGAGTTCCTGTGAGAGTACTTAATCTGTCCAATAGCGAAAAAACAATTAACAGGAATTATGAGATGGGTCGATGTGAGCCAGCAGAAGCCATAATTAATTGTGCGGCGAATACAGTATGTCCTAAAATAACAGCCACAGAAAGAGATTCATTAGAAGAACAGGTGCAAAAATAGGTGGCAGGACTAACACCTCCTGACAGAAACAAAGCAAAGCAGTTGCTGAGAAAACATGCCTCCGTCTTCGCCCTAAATAATAAAAGCCAAGGTAGAACGGCAGTTGTGAAACATGAAATTAATACTGGCGAAGCGAGGCCAATAAAACAAGCACCCAGAAGTGTTCCCCTAGCAAAACGAAATGAGGTCAAAAAACTTGTCAGCGAAATGGAAAGGAACGGAGTCATTGAGCCATCCTCGAGTCCATGGAGTTCACCAATAGTTTTAGTAAAGAAGAAGGACGGCAGTACAAGGTTTTGTGTTGACTATAGGAAGCTCAATGACGTTACCAAGAAAGACAGTTATCCGTTGCCTAGAATTGACGATACCTTAGACACGTTGGCTGGAACGGAATGGTTCTCTACCTTGGACTTGCAGAGCGGCTATTGGCAGGTAGAGATAGCTGATAAAGACAAGGAGAAAACTGCCTTTAGCGCAAGTGGTGGTTTATGGCAGTTCAAGGTGATGCCATTCGGGCTCTGCAACGCTCCAGCTACTTTTGAGCGTTTAATGGAACGTGTGCTTAAGGGTCTCAATTGGAAGACGTGCTTAGTGTATCTGGATGACATAATCGTGATGGGGAAGACTTTTGATGAACACCTCGGAAACCTGGATGAAGTTTTTAAGCGTATAACTGCTGCAGGATTAAAATTGAGTGTTAAGAAATGTGCTTTGTTTCAAAAGGAGGTCAAATTCCTAAGGCATCGTGTAACGGCAGAGGGCGT
This sequence comes from Gymnosoma rotundatum, assembly GCA_916610165.2. Lineage (NCBI taxonomy): Eukaryota > Metazoa > Arthropoda > Insecta > Diptera > Tachinidae > Gymnosoma > Gymnosoma rotundatum. Next base: position 72,356,376 of record OU744339.1, on the reverse strand, counting down.
GTCAACTGATGAAGACAAAGTATTGGTAGTAAAGACCTGGCCTCGCCCACAAAATCTTCATGAGCTACGTAGTTTCCTGGGGCTTTGCACATACTACAGGAGATTTGTGCCAAACTTTGCTCAAGTGGCTGCTAGCTTGCACGAGTTGACCAGGAAGTCGCAACCATACCACTGGAGTGAAGCAGCGGAAACAGCGTTCCAGGAGCTCAAGAAACTTTTGTGTACGGCACCAGTTCTCGCCTATCCAATAGCTGGACAAAAATTCATATTGGACACGGATGCAAGTGGCTATGGAATACGAGGAGTACTTTCTCAGGAAATTAATGGAACAGAAAAGGTCATTGGCTATTACAGCAGGGTGCTCTCTAAGCCTGAAAGAAATTACTGCGTTACACGAAGAGAGCTTTTAGCAGTGCTGGAGTGTGTTAAACATTACCACAAGTACTTATATGGTCAACATTTCATCTTAAGGACGGACCATTCTGCATTACGTTGGCTGATGCAATTTAAGAATCCTGAGGGCCAGCTTGCACGCTGGGTTGAACGTTTACAGAGCTATGACTTTAGTATTGTGCATAGAAAAGGAGTAAAGCACAATAATGCTGATGCCCTGTCAAGGCGGCCATGCAATGTAGAGTGAAAGCACTGCACAAAAGTAGAGAAAAAAGAGTGCGTTATTGATGTGCGACTTACCCAAATTGGGTCAAGGGAAGACTGGTCGAAGGCCCAGAATGATGACCCAATTTTGGCAAAAATTATATTGGCTAAGCAAAACAACAGGAGACCAAATCATAATGAAATATCGGCAGAGAGCCAACTAGCCAAGTCGTACTGGGCCCAGTGGAATAGCCTGAAAGTAGAAGACGGCTGCTTATATCGATCTTGGGAAAGTGCAGATGGCAAAACTACAACGAACTTAATTGTCGTGCCAACTTCTAAGAGAAATCATATACTTAAGCAGTTCCATAACGGTCCCTGCGGCAGCCATATGGGTATAACAAAAACTCTGGAAAAGATAAAGCAGAGGTTTTACTGGGTGGGTTGCCAACAGTACGTAGCCGATTGGATAGCAAATTGCGAAGAGTGTATAAAGGCCAAGGGTCCTGTAAGAAAAAGTCGTGGCAAACTTTAACAGTACAACGCAGGTGCTCCCTTTGAGCGGATAGCTATTGATATCACAGGTCCATTCCCTATCAGTGATGCTGGAAACCGATATGTACTAGTGGCAATGGATTATTTTAGCAAATGGCCCGAAGTGTATGCCATTCCAAACCAAGAATCTAAAACAGTGGTAGACGCCCTTGTGAACAATTGGGTGTGTCGATACGGTGTTCCACTTGAACTACATTCAGACCAGGGACGAAATTTTGAATCAGCTATATTCAAAGAGATGTGTGACGTTTATGGTATTAAAAAGACGAGAACTACACCGCTGCATCCACAGTCTGATGGAATGGTAGAAAGGTTCAATCGTACCCTAGAAGAATATCTCAGAAAAGTGGTCGGTTCACACCAAAAGGATTGGGATGAGCATATACCCAAATTTTTACTGGCGTATCGGTCAGCTGTACACGATTCAACCTCACGTAGTCCAGCAAAAATCTTGTTTGGGACAGAACTAAAACTGCCAGCAGATTTAGAATTTGGTGTTAAACCTGCACAAGTGCACGAAGACAATGGAAACGTTCTCCAGGCACAAGAAGAACTGCATGAGCTTCATGAGTTTGTACGTAACCGCATTAAAATGACCAGCGATAAGATGAAAGGCAGATATGATCGAGCAGCAAATACGGAGGGATTTACCGAAAGACAAATGGTTCTAATATTTAACCCGCAACGCAAGAAAGGATTATCCCCTAAACTGCAAACCCACTGGGAGGGACCGTACAAGGTGATAAGGAAATTGAATGACGTGGTTTACCGGATACAGAGATATCATAATCCGAGGTCCAAAATGAAGGTGGTTCACCTGGAGCGGTTGGCTAAATATGGCAGAGGTAATGTTGAGCCTATTCGGGACGAAAAGGCTTAAGTGGGCGGCAGTGTTACAAAGATGCTTTATTTAAATCATAAAAAGATGTTATGTGTTTGTTTTCAAAGCTAGAAGTTTCTACAAAACATCTTTATTGCAAAACAAAAACAACTAACACAAAGCGATGACTAAACAAACACAATACACAAACATACACACACCTGCATTGTATAACAACTAAATAAAAATACACAACATGTATTTTTAAATAATGATTGAAGGTTCTAGAAGTAAATAATAATGCTCACTAATGTGTCTGAGCTAAAAGTGGCAACGCAGCATTTTCAACTACGCAATAGATGGCGGTAGAAATTCTCGAACTGTGGCAACCTCTCACAGGCATTACTTAAAAATACAACACATCATCTAGCAATCAACTTTGATACACAGTTTTTTTTTCCTTTTTTTATGAATTAGGGAAAAACCCTAGAAAGAAAAGTTTTTACGATTGACAAAAATTGATAAGACAAAAATACACGTTTTTGAACAGAACTAAAAGAAAACACTGTTGTTTTAATTATAGTACCTACCTATAATTGGTGACCCCGTTAAATTAATAACAACAAGCTGACGAATTAAACAAAAAAATGAGTCTTGAGAGATCACCGCCACAAAAGAGCCTCAAACCATTAGAAAATTCAAACATCGCCGATGCAGGTGAATGTAGTAAAGTTGTGGGTAGCAATGACGACAAATTGTCAGTAGAAATTGTAGGAATGCACCATTTGCCTAAGTTTTTGCCATCGGACCCAGAATTGTGGTTTACGCAAGTAGATGGATTGTTGCATGTGAATAGAATTACGGCAGACTTATCCAAATACTACACAGTCATTACTGCCTTAGATGCTGACACCTTAACGCAAATAGCCGATGTTGCTAAAAATCCCCCGGCAGCAGGCAAGTATGAAAAATTAAAAAAAGAGTTAATTACTCGTTTTGGTACTTCTAAAGAAAAGCAGCTGCTAAAACTTTTAACTGGTTTGGAGCTGGGAAATAAAAAACCGAGCCATTTACTTAGGGAGATGAAAGAATTGGCGGGTTCCAGCATATCTTCTGAAGCATTATCTGCACTTTGGATGCAACATATGCCAAGTAACGTCAGATGCATATTGTCCGCGTGTAAAACTGAAGATGTTGAAACTTTAGCTGAAATCGCTGATCGCATTTTTGATAACTCCCCCCAGCCACCATTTGTCATGGCAACATCAACAACACCAAGAGACATTGTATCTCATTGTGATGCGCTTGCTTCACATTCAAAAACTACTGCTCTTGAATCCCGTGTAGTAGCTCTTGAGACATCTTTAAATCAAATAATTCAAAAACTCAGCGAACTGTCTATTGAATTCGTAACAAATAATACATATTTACAACGTCGCTGCAGCAGCAAAGAGGGTGATCGTGGGAGAAGCAGATCTCAATCTCGCCGTCAACCAAAAGTATGCTATTACCATATTCAATTTGGTGCTAGCTCAAAAAAATGCAAACAACCGTGCGAATTCAATGCACGTACCATTCCACCACAGGAAAACTAAAAAAGCTGTCTTCGGTTTGTGCGACGAATGACAGCAACATTAATTTAAGTCGCACTTCTGAAAAAAGATTACACATTTTTGACAAGGCACACAACTTAACATTTCTTGTAGATTCAGGCTCCGTTGTGTCAGTAATACCAAAAAATTTTTTAAACAGGTCTATGACAAAGTCGGATGATCTGAAATTATTTGCAGTAAATAACACATCAATTTCAACTTACGGAACAAAATTTCTTGAAGTAAATATAGGACTGCGGCGACCATATGGTTGGACATTCATAGTAGCGGATGTAAAATCTCCAATAATCGGTGCAGATTTCTTATCGTACTATGGGCTGATTGTAGACCTAAAAAGAAAGCAACTAACTGACTCACTTACATCTGTTTGCCACGTAAAATATTCGGATCAGTCAAGTGTATCAACAATTAATTCATCGTCTAATCTTTACGATCTTGTAATAAAATACGTTGAAATTACAAATCCAAATTCATATCGTTTACCAACCTCATCCAATGTTCAACACAGAATTATAACAAACTGTCAAGCAATAGCAGAGCCTCAAAGACGCTATTCTGGTGAAAAATTAAAGGTCATTAAAGAGGAATTTACTAATTTGTTACAACTTGGAATAGTGCGTCCGTCCAGTAGTCCGTGGTCTAGCCCCATCCATCTTGTAAAGAAAAAAACAGGTGGATGGAGAGCATGCGGAGACTATCGGAAAATAAATGCAAATACGCAGCCAGATCGTTATCCAATTCCTAGAGTGGATGACATATCAGAAAAATTAAATAAAAAAACAATATTTTCTAAAATTGATATCAACAAAGCATATTATAATATACCTATGCACCCAGCCGACATTGAAAAAACTGCTGTCAACACACCAATTGGATTGTTTGAATTTGTGGTAATGCCTTTTGGGCTAAGAAACGCTACTCAAACTTTTCAGAGATACATGGATTCAATTTTTCGAAACTTGGACTACGTTTATTGTTATCTTGATGACATTCTTATATTTTCAGAAAGTGAAGAGCAACACTATAACCACATGAAGACAGTTTTAGAAAAATTAAAGGACTCAAGCTTGTCAATTAACGCTTCGAAATGTGAGTTCGGGGTTCCTAATTTAATCTTTTTAGGATACCATATTTCCTCCACCGGCCTGAAACCACCTCTGGACAGAATTAACGCTATTAGAAACTACCCTAGGCCTGAAAATATTGTAGAGTTACGAAGATTTCTGGGAATTTTAAATTTTTATCGTAAATTTATTCCTAATGCGGCCACTATTCAAGCACCTCTCAACGGTTTATTCAAAGCATCAAAGAAAAACGATAAACAAAAAATTAATTGGACCGAGGATTTAAAGAGCTCTTTCGAGGCCTGCAAAACAAGTTTAGCCAACGAAACGATGTTAAATTTTTTGGATCCACAGGCGCCACTATCGCTGGTTACTGATGCATCAGACTCAGCAGTAGGAGCAAATTTGGACCAATTCGTTGATAACCAATGAAAACCAGTTGCATTCTTTTCCGCAAAACTAAAACCGGCACAGAAAAATTATAGTACGTATGATCGTGAGCTGTTAGCAGTATACTTAGCTATTAAATATTTTAAGCATCTACTGGATGGTCGTAATTTTGCCGTACTAACCGATCACAAACCATTGACGTATGCTTTACAGCAAAGGTTGGACAAAGCATCACCTCGTCAGGTACGCCATTTAAATTTTATTTGTCAGTACACAACTGACATTCGGCACGTTTCTGGCTCTCAAAACACGGTTGCTGATGCTTTATCAAGGGTAAATGAAATCAGTATGCCCGAAGCCGTAAGCCTGAAAGAAATTTCACAGCATCAAGAATCGGACACGCAATTAAAACAAATTTTAGAAAATAGTACATCATTACGTCTTAAAAAAATGAAATTAGATTCAAATCACGAAGTATATTGTGACTCATCAACATCAACAGTTTGTCCGTACATTCCAATGTCTCTGAGACGGAAAATTTTTGATTTGATCCATTCCTTGTCACACCCTGGAAAAAGAGCTACACTAAAACAAATACGTCAAAAATTTGTATGGCCGTCAATGAATCGAGACATAAGTACTTGGGTACGTGAGTGTTTAGATTGTCAACGATCAAAAATTAACAAACATACAAAGCTACAACCTAAACAATTTAAAGAAACTGATCAACGTTTTGACCATGTACATATAGACATAATAGTTCTCCCAGATTACATGGGTTATCGTTATTGTTTAACAATGATTGACAGATTTTCACGCTGGCCGGAAATTGTTGCCTTAAAAGATATGTCAGCAAGCACAGTAGCAAAACATTTTTTTAATTCCTGGATTTGTAGATTTGGTTCACCTAAAACTATAACCACTGATCAAGGAACCCAGTTTGAGTCCGCTTTGTTCACATCGCTCTCACATTTAATTGGCGCTCAACGCATACGTACTACACCATACCATCCGTCATCAAATGGCATGATTGAACGATGGCATAGATCACTGAAAGCAGCACTGATGTGTAACAAAATGAGCCCATGGCTAGAAATTTTACCTACCGTTTTGCTGGGGCTGCGAACCTGTTATAAAGAAGACTTGGGTGCCTCTTCAGCAGAAATGTTGTATGGCACCACAATTCGTGTTCCAGGAGAATATTTTTCAAACCTCGACGAACAAACAGATCCTATCTCATTTTTGGACAAATACCGAGAATATATGCGGCATATTCGCCCCACACCAGTTAATCATCACATCAGCAATATGAAAGTTTTTGTTCACAAGGACTTAATGTCTTGTTCTCATGTATTTGTTAGATCAGATCATGTTCGAAAACCCTTAGAAGCTCCTTACACAGGTCCCTACAAAGTTTTGCAAAGACTTTCCGACAGAGTGTTTTCAGTAAATATAAACGGCATACCACACAATATATCTCTGGAACGACTAAAACCTGCTTTCATTGCAAGGGATCCTGATACACCGCCAACACCTTTAAGAACATATAGCAGAAAAAAACCGACTCAGGATTCAAAACACGCAGTCATCACAAGTGAAACTAACACTATGCCAGCACCCTTAAGGACCTATAGTCGTAAAAAAACCGTTTCTTTTGCACAAGACTCATCTTGTAGTCCTACCACCATTTTGGGGAGAGAGTAGCTGTGGCAACCTCTCACAGGCATTACTTAAAAATACAACACATCATCTAGCAATCAACTTTGATACACAGTTTTTTTTTTCCTTTTTTTATGAATTAGGGAAAAACCCTAGAAAGAAAAGTTTTTACGATTGACAAAAATTGATAAGACAAAAATACACGTTTTTGAACAGAACTAAAAGAAAACACTGTTGTTTTAATTATAGTACCTACCTATAGAACATTCAAGAACGCCTAAAAATAGGGTATATAAAAGCAACGCCAATACGTGTTGATTCATTCGTATTGTGAGCGTCATCTAGTTAAGATCTTGTGGTACAACAATTAAAGTTGCCAGCGTGTGTTATTAATCGCGAATAGCTAAATCGTCAAATACTTGATTAAATAAAGTGTAATTTAATTAAAACTCTAAAAGTTGTGTGTGTTTATTTATTTTGCAAATAAAGAACTCATAAATAAAACGTTTATAATTTAAATAAACGTAACAATATATTTTTATTTGTGTATTTTTCAAAATATGCATAATCGCATCGAACTAATCATACCCTAAGTTACGTAGTAATTTTTTTTAGCATTTAAGTATTCTTGTGGATACTTAATATGTTTTTTAAGAAATTTCAAACAATGGTAATAAAATAAGGCACTTATTTATGTATATTTATTATAAATTTTTTTGTTAAGTTTATTTAACCTGCATATAGGTTCAATATATATAAACCTCAACATGAATTTGATAGCTACATTTATAAATTAAAATTGCCAAACAAAATAAATTACTGGCGCTTTAAAATTTAGACTTTCCCAGTACTTGTTACTTTGCACTCATGTGTTTCCCAAGAGCCATGCTTTCTTAGCAACGTAAGTATAAGCCAATTCGAAATTTCCAACCTGTTTTTGTGACAAGAGTTATTCTCGTCAAACCAGACATAATAATTTTAGTACACTATGCACATTGCTTCGTAATATATTTTTTATGTTTTTAGCTGCTGTTTTTACAAAATAGTATTTATAAGACCTTTATTCGTGTTTTTATAGTTCTTAGAACGGATAAACATTTCCGATGGATATGTCAGAATTTGTGAAGGTTTAATTATATCTATTATTCTGCATTAATAGCAAGAAAATCGTTGAAATATCGCATTTTTCGCAATTTTCCATGGCACATGGAAAACAATATATTCAGGTTTTCTGCAGGTTCTCAAGAAAGAGACAAATATAGTGCTATATCGTTATAACCTAGGCATTATAAACAAAACAAAAACTACATATTTTACAAGAAAACATACAGCACAAACAGGTTTTGCCCCAAAAAAAGTGATATGTTGTGGTCTTACAAGATTAAAGAAGTGAAAAAGTCTCTAAATCTGCAGTGTTTTTTTTTTTAATGCAGAAATTGTGATCTGTGGCAGAAATGCAGTGTCATTTTTTGTGGACGTGCTAAAATTAAAAACTATAACTTTTTTCGTCAATTGATTAATACAAATATAACATATAAATATCACTTTTTTTAATTTTATAAATTTTCATAAAACCCACCTTTATTTTTGCCTATAATAAAACATTTAATTTTTTCTTGCTCCAGAAACACAAATCAAAATAAAATTAAAGTCGATAGGATGTCAAGGAAGAGATGCATAGAAAAAACGAGACGACTATAGTCTCGTGACACCTCTGTATAGCATTTATCAATATCGTAGAGATTTGCTTTTTTGTTTTGGTTAATCAGCTGCATTTTATGAGTTGCATTTGATACAAAGTTAAAAGCTTTTGTATTAAATCGTAAAGGATTGACGAATTGTTAAGTTCGTCAAGCAAATCGCTTGCTGTGATAGTGGAGATTAAACTACGAGCTTGTACAGCCATGGAGTTAAGTGTTTTTAATTATTATCATCAAATTTTGGTGTATTTTGTATTTTAATTGTATTTATTATCTTTTTAGGTTGGCCAAACAACAGGCAGAGGACACGCATGACGTCAGGCACGTTCGAGAAATGGACCAGCATATGGCGTACACTGTTTAGTGATTCACCCTTTAGGGCCTTTTGAAGACGAATGAGGTTTTCTTCGTTAGTGAACGCGCAGGAGTTGGTGGACTATTCAAAGGTGGAGAAAAATATTGGCCATTCAGGTTCGCCAAAAAGTATTAGGATTTCCTTTGGCAGGGACTGTCGTGAAAAGATTTTCATCTGTAAAAGACTGTGCGGTGGTGGCAAATAAGTGGGTGGATATTTTAGAATTCAATGGTGTTGTAAAATTGACATGAGAAGAAAAAATCTGTTGTTGTGGTATAATTTCTTGAGGGAACAAATGATTATGTGTGTTGTTATTTGAAGCAGAAGAGGTAAGTATATGATTAGGAGGATTGATTGTCGCCGCTGGTCTTGGGGACTGCATTCGCTGAAAACCACTAAAAGTGAAAATGTTCGCTGTACAATTGGGTACTGCGTACACAGGTAAAGGCAAATTATTGGCAGCATTGTTAACCGTTGCACTGTGGTCAATATTTTGAGATAGCGGCCAAAACTCCTTTTGGTTTTTGTTCTCCGATTTTAAAGTTATTAGACTCATATAAAAGTAGACAGTAGTAAACCTCGGAAGCCAAAATATAAGAACTCTATTTCAACTATTTCACTGAGAACAGGGTGGTCCAAAATGGGCTTTTTCAGAAATTAGTAAATTTATGATATTTTTAGTTAAAGTTTAAATGGTCATAACTTTTTTGTTTTTCAAGATTTTTGGACGAAATAAGTTTTGTGTTGTAACTTATTTCCTATAACTGGTAAAAAATTGACGGTCTACTGTTTTCAGAACAATTTAAATATTTTTTTAAAAGAGGTCAAATTTCTCGGAAATTTCCTACTTCATAGAGCACAACTCCTGTGAGTCAAGCTGAGTCAAGATACAAATTTACTATTTTGTAGTCCTAACTCTCCCCTACAATTCTATATATACATGTCCATGCATCGGGACTGCACTTTTTGAGCTACAGCAATTTTTCTGACCCACGTCACGTCATATTTTTTGAGAAGTTATTTGTATGTGAAAGTGGCTATTATGCATATATTTTGATGTAATTTTTTACAAGAGCTCTTATCGACCCAAAAAATAATTCTGTTGAAATTAGGAGAAGTTGGCCCATATTTGGACCTAGTCCACATAGAAGGATGTATCAAAATTTTGACAAAAATGACAATAGAACTCTCAAAATGTGTGGTATCTGGCAATTCATTTGAAAAAGGTAAAAAATGATTTTATTGCCATCTAATATTACACAACTTAAATACCTAAAAATTGCAAATAAATTTAAAACCAATGAAAATAACTGGTAAAACCAAGTACCTGTTATATTATGTTTCAAAAAGGAAAAAAAGATCATGTTGAAAATTAAAAAATACCATGAGATAGGCCTTATAATTGACCAGCCAAAGCAAGGAGAAGGAAAATCTAATGATGAAGCAAGGAGATTTTTTTCCGATCCAGAAACTGCAGCTTCTATAACTGGAGTAGATTATGATTTAATACGACGATTCCAAATCATATTAGAAGTTATAGCATGTAGCAAAAAGATAGATGCAAAAAAATTTGGTCAGGATGCTAATGAGACAGCAACCCTTTATAACCAAAAATATTCTTGGAGACAAATGCCAACCACAGTTCACAAAATTTTGTTCCATGGGGAACAAATAATTCAGCACAATATGCTTCCAATTGGAGATCTCTCAGAAGAAGCTCAAGAAAAAAGGAACAAAGACTACAGTTTCTTTCGCGAGCACAATACAAGAAAAATTTCCAGATATTGTACTAATGAAGATCTTATTAATATTTTGTGCACATCAGACCCATATATGTCCAGTATTCGACAAAAAAGGAAGTCAACCTCATTAGAGTTAGATGAAGAAACTAAACAACTACTGCAAAATGAAAATCAAAGCTATTTGGAAGAAATTTTTACTAATATTGTTTAATTAATACTAGTTTAAAGATTTAATTTGTTTCTAATTTTAGTATAAATTTTTATTCATACATTTAAATAAAATATATGTGCACTTTAAATCAATAGTAAAAGTTTACTTAAAATTTTATCGATTTTGAGTTCTGTATATAATATATCCAAATGGTATTGATTTTGTTGGGAATTTCAGTGTTATTTTTCAGTTTAATCCTCACAAGAATTAGCTTTCTTCCAAAAAAAAAAACAACCTTTGGCCACTGTGAGTATTGAGACTAAATAAATGTCATGGGCCAAATGATGGCATTTTCTGACCAAAATTAAGTTTAGAAATAATAAATAAGTATTGGTTGTAAAATACGATTGAAGAAAATAAGAAATTATAAAAAAATACCCATTTAAAATGTCAAAATATTCAACTTTTACATGGAAACTTAACAAAAAATTAAAATGCATTTTTAACTCCACATTACTTACGCTCCTATCCGTCGATTTTCACGTTTGAAGACGCAAATTGAAGCTTAAAGTCTCTTCTATTGTACAAAATAAATTGCGTAAAAAAATACCAATCCGGTCAAAAGTTATAGAGTTTTGACCGCTATCTCGCGAAATTGACCACTGTACGTTGGTGGAACAAATGTTACGATATTTTGTGATGTTACAGAAGAGCCGCAACATGTTGTTGGTTGTTGTTATGGTTGAAACGCAGCAAAATTTACCGAATTTTGTACTGGTTTTATAGTTTGGCAAACTAGTTGTTGGTAAGTTTAAATTGGTACTTACATCTTTCTGTAGGGGTTGTTGTTGAGACACAGACTCAGTAGAGGTAAGCCAATTGTTAATGGTCTGAGATTTCTCGGACGAAATATCTGAGAGTGCTTTCGCTTCCTCAAGAAGTTTGTATTTTTTATTTAGATAATCCTGATTTAATTTTCGTTCTTCCTCTAACTTTTGAACCTGCAAATCAACTTTTTGTGACTGTGACCGGTGAGAACAATTTAAGTGTCGGCTTGTAGTACTAAGCTTAGGAGAATCTGGCCTTATGGATGAACATGAAAGGCATTTAAAAAACGTGTTGTCTATGACATTACCGCAATTTTTATGGGATGCGTTGTGGCACTGGGCACAGGTCGACATATTTTCGTCAGAGGGGTTATGGCAAACTGAACAATTATGCTTGTGTTGCTCAATTTGCTGTTGACCACTTAAGTTTTGTAAAGACGTTTTCTGCTTACTGCGAGATTGGCTAGTCGTCTTGAAGATATGTGTTAATATAGGCAAGACGGATGAATAGCAAAAAGAATTTTAAAATATTGAAAAGGCAAGAGAATAAAACGCAAATGCGAATAAAACACCTGATTAATGCAAATGTGTTTATATTAAAATTCCTTTAATAATACAACAATTCATTAGGAAAAATTCGGTTGAAAATAATTACATAATTCTTGGTTTTGAAAACTACTGGAAAGTATTAAAATATAAAAAATTCTTATTCTACGTATATATTTCTTTTTAAGTTAATTATCAAAAAAGGAATACAGTAATTTAATTCGTCAGTTGCTTAGTCACACCAAAATAAAAACCTTAAAAATTGTTTTAAAGATTTAGTTTGTATTTTAAGTAAAAGGTGGCTCTGTATACGAATAATGGAACACCACTGCATATTTTAAATAGTTTGCTTATACTTAAATCAATCAAAAGGCATAGTTTTTTATTACCTGGCCCACGATGTGGACCGCTATCGTTCGCATGGATTTTCAACGACAAACAGTTGATTTGCGCCCTACTTAAAATTTTCAACACGACAAGTCGATCGACAACAAATGCGAACAAAAACGTAATCATTTGCGTACAATATTGCGCCCCAATATTAAATGTCATACAATCATAAATGTCAAAATCAATCACTTGTGTTGTGGTTGTCGACAAATACAGAAAGAAAAAATTTAAAAAAACAAAGAATAGTTTATTGTTTATTTTAAAAATTTTATAATGTAAAAGAAATGGAAAATATATAATTAGTAATAATATTATACAATTTAAACCAACAAAAATTATTTGTTTAGCATAAAACAATCAAGTTTAAAGCAGCTAAAGGTCTTGTAGAATATATGGAAGCATATCTAGAATTCGCTAGAGGATCTGCTGTTTATGGAGGCAACAAACTCTCAATGGAAGAGCAGTGAGTAACGCTCACCAAGAAACTGAATTCGCATGGGCCACCAATGGGTAGAGTTGTTGAGTGGAAAAAGGTGAGGAACTGAGTAGATTAGCTGCACCCAATTGTTCGTAGAACACAGCCAAAAATATCTACAACATTTTAAAAAAAATATATAATCTAATACAGTTTTTATTTGACCTTTTTAATAATTAATATATTTATTTAATTTTTAAGCACTAGGTCTTTTTTATTTTTATATATTTTCTCAATATTTCGCTACTCCGTTGTGTAGCTTAAAAATTAAATATATTAAAAAATATAATCTTTTATAATTTTTGTTGAGGTAGCTAAATTTTTCTTGTAGCACTAAAAAGTTGTGGAGCCAAAGGGTTATAATGTTTCCTGTGTAGTTATCTCTTTTGCTGCGATGTATTCTTGTATATTTATCTTTTTTAACTAACTTCAAAAAAAAGAAGGTTATACAATTCGGCTGAATTTTGCTTTTTTTATATTTGTGCCTCCAGAACTCAGTCATTTCTGATCCGATTTTTAAAATTTTTAGTATTATGATAGATTATGCTTACAGATTGGTCTCGTTTTAAAAACAGTTTATAATCTTAAAAATTAAAGGGTGTCCCCATACAACATACATATTTTTTACGTGTATTATGAACTGCAAAGGGCGATTCCGTAAAATATAAAATAACTGCGTCTTACTATAGCCCCCAATAAAAATAAGTTATACAAAAATAGGGTGCCCCCATAATTGATGTAAATTTACTTATATGGGCCTATCTTTTAACCCGCTATAGACAAACGCATGCAAATTGGACAGAATGTCGATTGCTTTTGCCGTTATAGTAACAAGTATAAATATTAAGAATTATAAAATCAAGGGTGCGCCAATAGATCATTAAATTTGATGTATTTTGCCAAACTTATACTTATAGACAGACGCTTAAAATTTACAACGAACCTGTATTGGTAAGTCCGCTATAACAACAAGTATAAAATACGGATTTCGAAGTTAAAGGGTGTTCCAATAGTTGATGTTATTTCAAGTGTGTGGCCGTACTTTTGAACCATTTTAGACAGAACGCTAAAACTTAAAAGGGACCTGTTTTTCTAAGTCCGCTACATCAATGAGTTTATATTTTGAATTTAGAAATTAAAGTGTGTCCCATAATAACTGTAAATCTACTTATATAGACCTATCTTTTGAACCGTTATAGACAAACGCTTGTAGATTTGACGCAATGTCGATTGCTATGGCCGTTATAGTAACAGCTAATAATAATTAAAATTATAAATTAAAGGGTGCACCAAAAGTTCATTTAATTTGGTATTTGGCCATACTTTTAAACAGTTGTAGACAGACAATTGAAATTTAAAAAGAATCTGTATTACTTATTTCTCTATAACAACAAGTATTAAATTTGGATTTGGAAATAAGCGGGTGTCACAGTAGTTGATTTAATATGGTGTATGTGGCCGGATTATAAGTGACATGTTTTGCTTAGTCCGCTATAACAAGAAGCTTATACTTGTAATTTGAATTTAGAAATTAAAATGTGTTCCCAAAACTAATGTAATTTGTTCTATATGGCCGTATTTTTTAACCGTTGTATACAAACACCTTAATTTTAGACAGAATGGTATTATTTATTATAATGAGAAGCATAAAAATGTTTAAATTAAATAGTTGATATAATCTGATGTATGTATATGGGCAAACTGTTGGGCCGTTAAAGACAGACGGTTGAAATTTACACAGAATCTGACTGCTAAATCTACTACAACAGCAAGCATATAATTTGAATTTGGAAGTAAAAGGTGACCCTATAGTTGCTATAATTTGATGTATATAGCCAAACTATTGAACAGTTGAACAAGTATAAAGTTACGAGATATAACGGTGTCCCAAGGGTAACCGTTCGTAAAAAAAAGAAAGAAAATATACTTTAAAATTTTAAGAATAACGAGACTAGAATAAATATTAGTTTAAGATTTTTAATTTGTTTTAAGCATTTATTGTCTATACCTTAATTTGTCTTATATTTGTTTTGAGGATAAATTTATGTTTAAGTGTGTTTGTTCAGTTTAAGTTTAATTGTTAATAAACTATGTTATTGTATTGGAAAATAGAATATACAGTTATGAGTGCTTAATTTGGATTACAGGATTTTGGCACAGTGGGTCGAGCTGGAAAATGTGGCCAAGTGAGAAGATTTGTTAAAAACTGGCAGTGTAATACTATAAAAGGGGTCATTCCAAATTATGTTGTTGACTACGGTTGCGAGGGTTGCGTTTCTGGGAGTTTCACCTTTCCCATGTTATATTTGTCTGGGTTATGTTCAGTCTAGTGTAATTTTTAATAGTGTTAGTTAGGTTTTATTGTGCGGTCCTTTGGTTAGGTGTTTGCGGGTTGAGTTCCCACGCCGAGGATTTGAGCTGGCCGAGGTGGCATCCCTAACAACAATAAAATAACAGCCGAGGACTCGTAACATTTTTTAAAATAAAATTTTACTGGTGCTAAAATTTTACCAGCTTAATGCTTCTTCGGGCGCAACTTTACAAAACTTTTGTATTATTACTCTAAAATGTAGGACTATATCTGATTGAACAACACCATTAATATTTGTGTTATTTCAGACTTGGACTGATTGAAAATCGCGAACGAAAAAAAAATTGCTGAAAATAAGAAAAGTTTGTATGGTGTCTATCGAATGAACTCACTTTCCAAAGTTGCTTCACACTGTCAGTGGATACACCACCCAGGAGTAGTAAATCAGTAGCCGTTGTCTTAACTTCTAGTCAACAGTAGCCTACTCAGCAATCAGCTGACCTTACCCTTCTTTGAAGCATAACACACAACGAAAATGACACCACGATGGTGAAGAAACTGATTCCCTCAGCTGCTCCTCCGCAAAAAAAAAAATAGATGCTCAAGAGAAAATCGGCCTCATTCGCCGACAATTAAGGTTTGGAGAACAGTCAGTTGCTAAAGCAAAACATTTGGATGCTGCAGTTATGCTGGCTGAAGCCACAAAAATTTTTGCGGATGCGGCAAAAAGAATAGCCGATGCTGTAGAAATTCAAGCTGCAACTGCTAAAACAAACGCCGAAATCTAAGCCAAAATTTTGTCGTCCTTGAACACAATAACCATTTTGCTGGCGGAAAAAATAAAAAAAATTTGTAAACAATGATTTAAATCAACAATTTAAATAGCATTATGGGACGAATTTAAAAATATGCAAACTTGACAATATAGGTTGAATTTCCCTATTATAGGATAGTAAAACTTTATACTCGGTTTGACAAGCTTAGCAGGCAATTTTGTTTACAAGCATATTAAGCCACTAAGCTTGTCAAACAGAGTATAAGGGATAGGGAAATTTAACATATACTGTCAAGTCTGCATACTTATAAATTTTTCCCATAATGCTATTTTTGTTGTTAATTTAAGTCACTATGTACAAATTTTCTTTATTTTTATTATCCTTTGTTAATCTCGTCAAATTTTTGTATTTTTATAAATATTCCACTGTGCAATAAATATTAGTTTGGTTTTTCACTAGTTTATTTTTATATATATGAAAAAGAATAAAAGAACAATTTTTGTTACTTTTTTAAAGTAATTTTTAATAAATAAAATTGAAAATTGTTATTTTTTTTGGTTACAAGAAAAACCGCTTTTTTTTAATTTAAAAATGGCAGGGGTACATAACCACAGCGCCAGGGTATACCACAAATTTTTTTTTAAGTATATAATTAGTCTCTTCAGGAACGGCACATCGACCTATACCATCGTATAGGAAGTGATAAATCCTGAGCAGGATATTATAGTTTAAATTATTATATTTATTTTGTTATTTTATTTATTTGAAAACACGATGGCATTTTAGTAAAGCTAGTTGAAAAAATAAAACGTGCGCGATGCGTCTTTGATTATAACCTCACTTTTATGAAAAAGGAAAATCTGCTCGCACGCAAATTTTCCCCCTTCGAGATAAAGTAATAAACTGCCAATGAAAACCGCTTTTTTATTTTAATAAATATTGACAGAATTAGTTAAATTGACAAGGTAATTCCGATATAAATACTTTTTAAATTTTGAAAATTTCTATTTATAAATTTATCGCAAAGTTTCTTCTAATTGCTGCCGCAGTAGCCTCTTCTCTTTCGCCTTCATCATCAGTTGCGACAATCTCGACTCCTACTTCCACTTCATCTAGAGTATTTTGTACGCATCTGTATTTTATGCATATGTTGTGGACTGCACAACACGCATTTAAAGTTTTTGAAGATTGCTCTGGGGAATAGTGAAGTTGAGCTGAGGATGCCGAGGCATTTTTATCCACAGCGAGCAAATCCAATTCTCGAACAACTCTAAGCATTCTGTGATGATTCTGTGTACTGTTGATTTAGCTGTTGAAGAAATGTTCTCGTTTCCAATTGTTCGTTGGTAGCTCCCGGTGGCTAAAAAGCGCAAAAAAGTCGCTGACTTAACATCCAGCCGAATTTGGCTACTATGAAATGCTGGTGGCCATTTCTCCTTTAGCATTTCTAAAAGGGGGATAAAAATATCCTTCGAAACCCGAAAATTTGCACACAAATCTAAAAAACAGGTAAGTTCATATGTAAATATTATAAATTCGTGTACTGTAATATAACCGGGTGTATAAGTACTTACTGCGGTGAAAGCATATCCAACACATTAGAATGATCTTGCAAATATCTGCGAGAAACATGGACCTCCTCCACATTCTCTTTCAAAAAATGTACTGCCAAGGACAAAAACATTATTGCTGGAAATAGTAAATGTTTTGTATTTATTTCTTTGTTGTCATTTTTAGCAGGTTCGACTAGCACAGAGCTGCATTTTGATTGCCTAATGAACTTGTTTTACCGCATTTTATTTTCAAACAAGCAATATCAGCAACTGACAATGAGTAAATTCATTACGTTAAAAGCGTAATTCCTGGCGGCCGACAAGTATATAGTTAGTGGGGCCCGTATGAGAACGATAACGAGTGACTTGTTGTTGCTCGACATCGTGGGCCAGGCAGTTAATCTCCGCTCTACAATAGTGGAATCCAAAAAACTTAATAAGAACAAGTAGGAGTGCTATATTCGGGTATGCCAATTCTTGTATACCCATTTACATATGCACCTATCTATGCAATTCTTGTTAAGTTAAGTAACTTCGATCAGAGAATTAAAAAATAAAAAAAAAAAAATATATAGTACTGCATATATATAATTTTACATTAAAATTCTTAATAGGTTAAGCATTAGATATTTCCTTAAAGATCACAAGCTTTAAAACGATATCCATATTGATATTTTAAAAAATTTGAAAATTTCAGAGCCAGGCAAACCAAATTTTCACTTGATGTTTTTTTTCTTATTTTTTAATTCTCTATCACCCCTTTTATTTAATTTGTTTTATTACTTTATTGTTCCAAATGACATAAAAATATTAGAGATAAACGTCGTGTTTTTGCAGCTGCCTCGAAAGACATGGACCGATCACGCTGATTTCCTATAGCACCTCTTTCGGCACTATATCTGATCGAACACGGATGGACCTCGCCCAATCGACTCGCTATGTATAAGAAATCAGAATATATATACTTTATTGGGTCGGATATGGATATTGTAGAAATTACACATGGAATGACAAAGTTAGATATACCCTTATTCACTTTTTGTGGTGAAGGGTGTTTAAACAAGAAAAAGAGCTTAACAAACTTTGATCATAGCAAAAAAAAGACAAGCTCTAGTGGACAGTTCTTAATCAATTTATAATTTTTAACTATACGTTTTTATGGGATAAAAGTATATTTGGTAATGCCATATTTACTAATCGGTGGAATTTTTTAAAAAAGTGGAGATTGCATCTATTACCCCATAATTGATTAAATAAATAAGGCTTGCGACATAAATTAAAAGTTCAATTCAAATGTTAGTTAGTTAGGAGTGGCATCCTCTCACGACGAAGCTCACTTGAACACAATCGAGTGGCTCGTTGTGATACCACAAGGAGGATGGCGCGACTCCCCTTACCCAGCCGAGAACCATGAAGATTCCCGGATGAACTTCGCTATGTCCCCTATAGAGTGAGATGATAGCTTCGTAAGAGTTCCGAAGAAAGGAGAGCCCAGAATTCTTAATCTTCTTTGAGCCAGGGATGGGCAATGGCATAGGAGGTGCAGTATGTTCTCTTCCTCATCCTCCGAGCCACAGCAGTGACAGAAATCATTAAAGGACAGACCGAGTCTTTCAGCATTCCTGCCAATTAGACAGTGACCAGTAAGTACCGAGACCGTGATACTTATGGATTTCCTGTTCAGTCCGAGCAGCTGCCTGGTCCGCTTGAGGCCCAATATAGTCCATAGTTGTCTGGAGACACAATAGGAATTTTCCTCTACCCATAATCTGCGAGCCAAATTGAGATAGATAGGACTAGCTTAGATGTACTGTATGCACCAGCAAGCGCCCTGATTGCCGCCTGACTGTCCAAAAATATCCGAATGGCAAGGCCAGAAAGATCGTCCCTAAGCGCTATTTCGGATGTTTTCAGAATGGCCATTACCTCGGCTTGAAAGACCCTGCAGTAGTCAGGAAGTCTCAGGGAAAGTCTTAGTCCAAGGATATTGAAAAAGATTCCGCAACCCACTCTGTCGTCTAGTTTCGAGCCATCGATGTAGATGTCGACAGTATTACTCACAACCACTTCGTTACAGACCCATTCCTCCCTACTCGGGATATGGATCTGAAACCCGTGATCCAGAGCAGGAGTAGAAGAGATGTAGTCCACCATGGCTGGCATCGGCACATCCCAAACGATAATCTAAGAGTGCCCTATGTCCGGCCTAAGCCAGCGTGAGAGGGCATTAAACTTGGCTGCACAGCATTTGACCTGTTGCAATACCAGGTGTTTGGTGGGTAGCCAGTGGAGAAGGGCATACAGAACCTTTGTCGAAGTAGTTCGGAGAGCCCCAGTAATCAAAATGGCAGCTGTACTCCTGACTTTATCAAGAGGCTTTTTGTTGACCGTTTTCTCGACAGCGGGCCACCAAAAAAACAGCACCATAGAGAATATTCGGCTCGATAACCGCCTTATAGAGCCAGGAGGTGATCCGAGGCTGAAGCTCCATCTTGGTCCTAGAGCTCTCTGGCAGAGATAGAGCGCACAGGTCGCCTTCCTAGCTCTTTCGGCAATGTTTGCCTTCCATTGATGTTTAGGGTTAAGTATCACCCCAAGGTATTTTACACTTTTACTTACACTGAGCACAGTGCCATTCAGCTTAGGTGCAGTAAAGATCGGGATCTTATATCTCCGTGTGAAGAGCATAACCTCCGTTTTGCCGGAGTTAACATCGAGATCAAATTCACAGCACCATTGAGACAGAACACTGAGCGAATAGTTCACGCGTTCTGTGAGCGTTGTCAGGTTTTTTCCAGAGACCGCAATAGCTGGACGTGCTAATACGTATCTTCAGTAGTTGCGCAATGAATCTCACCAAATTTGCATCAAGATTAAGATCCAAGAGGACTACTCGGGCTACACGCCAATCTATCGGGATGTAAGTATTTTTCAGGCAAGCATTGTATATTCGCAATAGCCATGGTTTTATGAAGTCCATGCCATGTTGCAAGTCCGCTGGGATGATATTGTCAATTCCAGGAGACTTAAAGGCATCAAACGACATGATGGCCTACTCTATGTAAGCATTGGTCACCCGGAAAGTGGGTAAACAAACCGACGCGAAGTTCACAGTCCCCATCACTTCGCCAATCCCTTTACTATCAGTAAATTCGGACACTCCGGAACCTACTGATACCAGTAGGTAAGTTATAAGTTAAATACCTATGGTCAGAAAAGGAGCACTCTTGAGAGACACTCCAATTTCTGACAATATCAGACCAGCCACCAGCTGTCAGGGTAAGATCGGGGACCTCCCTCCTACTTCGAAGTGACGAAGGTAGGCTCGCTATCCCTTTTGACAATACTTAAGTCATAAGATAGTATAAAATCAAAAAGAGACTCACCCCTTTAATTGATATCCGTGCTGCCCCACATATGGTGATGAGCGTTGGCATCGGCTCCAATGATGACCGGCATTTGACGGTCGTTAGCCTCTGCAACCAGAAGCTTCAGCAGGTCATGTGATGGAGAATCGCCATTATCGTGGGCCATATAACTGGAGACCACCCAGACATCCTACGAGTCCGTCCCACTGCTATGGCAAGGCTGTCTCTGTCACTGTATCTGCGAAGAAAGAAAGCGTTAATATTGTACCTTTCTATAATGCAGGCTCTGGGCTTACCTTGACCTGTGACGTAGACAGTTTTGTAGCCATCCATAGATAGTCCAGAAACCCGCCCCCGCTAGACAGGAGTGACTCCTCACTTTCTGCCAAATGTTCGGATCCGAGCCTCATTTGCCGGAAAAAGTCACCGACAAGCCCGCATGAAGAAATGACACTTCTTGTGTCAGCCGACGTATCTAAACCGCATATGGAGGCCGGAGCCGTTTGTTTATGTTCAGTTTGTCCTGCGGCAATCTCTGGTACCAGAGGTTCCATGGGAGGTTTAGAACTTTCCCATTTATTGTCACCCTTATAGATTCTGAGAGAGATTGAGTCGTCTCTCCCTTACAGGTGTTAAGTGGGGCGAGGGACTCGTCGTTAATGACGATAATAGCGTCGCGGAAGTGGATCTTTGGCTCGCTTACTTAAGCGACCTTCCAGACACCCGTTGGCAGCTCTTAGTTGCTGAGTTTTATCAGCTCCAGAAAATCATCCGGAGTGGAGGGATCTGCCGGAATTCGGCTGAAGGATCTTGGAAGATTCGGAATCTGATCCTTGGGTAGAACTGAGAGCTTTACACCCGACCAGATTTCACCTAGGCTGTCAATTGCATGCTTATACAGTTCCGCTGAGCGTTGATCAGCACAAGCGATCAATTTAACATGCACCTGACATCATGCCGAATCACGGCATGAGGGGGAGGGGCCAGGATTGGCTGAAATTATGTCCTTATAGACACTGCGAAGAGCCGCTTGGAAAAACCTCGAGTTATCTGGAGATATAGTCCCGTTACTTTTACCAGCGTCTATTATATCCAAAACGAGGCTATCCCTAATTATCTCGCTAAGGGGACGTGAAGACATCGGTTTAGACGTAGAAGTTTTTGGCCGCTTAGGCAACTGCGAGACTGTCGTGGCGGCTTCCTCAGCCGACCTTTGTCGTTTCTGAGATGCCAAGTTAGAAGGATGGCGAGTCTCCAAGTTCTATTTGTACCATTTAAGTTGTGTCTGGTGCCTTTCAGACAAAGTATTCGGATCATGCCCACCGAGCTTTTGCAGAATCCGATAGGCAGATCTTCTGGTCCTGTACGCCCGCGTCGACGCGTTGATGTGTGCTCGAGAAGAGAAGGACTTTCTAGGGCTCAGACAACCTGTTGTTTGGGCTGGCTTAACCGATACCCTTACAGCAGTAGTTGGACCAATATGCGGGGGAGCCCCCCTTTCACTCTATTTTGTAGCAGGGGTGATTGAGTTGCTCGAAGAGGGCACTACACAGCCTTTGGAGATTGTGGTGCGGGATGTTGAGGCAGACAATAGAATCGTTGCACCCAACTGTGGTCTGGAGTTATAGGTCTCAGACGAAGGTTGCGTCTGGATTGCCGGCTTTTGCGTTTCAATACAGTTGTCTCCCTTTTAGGGTGGGCCTTTGTGGTCTTCTTTGTAAATATGGTTTTGTCCATGTGAAATGGCTCCCCATTCATAGCCGCTATCTCCATCCGTATGTGTAGTCAACTCAAAGATCCTATGGTTATCTATGCAAGCAGGGAGGCCATGCGAGGGTTGGCACCAGCCTTCATGGGGACAGGTGCTCAGAGCCAGACCGTTGCTAATTGGGAATAAGTCTCAACCAAACCTACACCACCGACTTAACGGTGACGGGTATCGAACGTACCTTGAGGCCTGCCAGAGTTCTAACGGGACGGATATAGTTATGACCTTAAACTGTAGCCGTTCCCACAAGGTTTCACCCCAGTGATACTAGGTCCAGAAGCCATAACCACCAGCCCAAGTCAAACAAAAACGTACCGAAAAAATCGAAAGGAAAGGTCCTTGGACAGAAAAAGGTGGGGGGTATAGATCATTTAGCGTTATCCAGGATGCATTGCGTGGATGCGATCTATGCTACATCCCAATCTAAATGTTAAAATATCCTACATATTATTTATGATCAAATTATCAAAACAAATAACTATTTCTTAAATCAAATAGTTTAATGTGAAAAATTACAAAAAAGTATCTTCCTAAAATCGTGCGTCGAACTGTATCATGGCGGTGGCCAAAAATGGTTGAAGTCAATGTTAGAATTAAAACGTTTTTTTTAACCCTTTTTTGATATCTTAAATATATTCTTAAAGTTATAGCTGTTCAAAGTTAAGGTTTGTATACAGCGTACGAATCTATAGAAAAACACCAGTTTTATACTCATTTATACTAAGAATTTAAGTATTTGAATATAACGGCTACAAATTTTGGTTTTGTTTACAAATATTGATCATATATCAGATACCGTTAGAAAAAAGATAGTGGTGAAGCATTGTCAAGATTTTTTAGCAACCGTTTACTTTAGTAGAGAATTATAAAAAAATTAGAAGTAAGACTTTTCCTATGTTTTTGTAAGTACAAGTATGTTTTTTGATATATCTAAAGTTCAGCTGCCCAATATTGGCCGAATTCTTTTGGTGATTGTTTTTTATTGTCAACATCGTTGCAGATTCGTATTATTTTTTAACTGTGGCTAGAGATAAAACAAAACAGACCTTGTTAAAGATTTTGTTGGGAGTGTTATTAGAAAGAGGACAACAGAAACTAAGACTTTCTCTTTTAAAATTTTCTAATAATTAGTGTAAAGTCATTGCATGAGAGATAGACTGGAAACTGAGTTGAGTGACGGGCTAGATAGCGAATTATTTGGTGAATTATTTGTAATGTAAATTTCCGTATAAAAAAGAAGCTAGTGAAAGAACTTGTCGCTTCTACTTCATCTGGAGCTCTCAAAAAAGCCGTAGAAAGGATAACAGGTTTAAAAAATAATAAGAGAATTTCTATTGAAAGTGCTCTGGCATGACACATTAATATGGATTTATTTATGAGGCAGTAAAATATGATGAGAAAAGTAGTAAATTCTATTAAAGAAGATTGCTTTCCGTCTTACTATATGATTGCAGATGCTAAAAAAGGATTTTGTCTGATGACATTCAAGTAACAGAAACTTCTGCAGGAACCATTACAAACAATTTTAGACAAAACTGTAAGAAGCATTTTAGATGTTCATAATGTTGATACTGAAATTGATATATGTAGTGCTGGATCACAGTGTATGCAAACAAAAATTTGTAAATAAGGAAGCTAGTAATGAATTTATGTTTGATTTTTCTTTCGTTCCTTAACGCTTGTTAGATTGGGCAGATGATCAAGTAGTTTGGAAAAATGATAGACATTCATCTTGGACGTTATATAGACCACTTAAAATTATTTTTACAAAGGATCCAAATGTAATACAATCAGGAAGGGATAGCATAAATTCAGAAATTGAAGATCTAGATTTATTCTAAAATACAAAAATCTTAACGTTCATTATAAAAAGCAGTTTTGGATCATAGATGGTGCAGTTTTAAATGTATAAGGTGTAAACAGTAGTAGTTTAACTTGTGCTTTGTGGCGACCTAAGTCATTTGAAATAAACAGAATATTGATTTTTGAAAGGCCGCTGAATGAGCAGTGCTATCAGTATGGATTGTCGACATTACATGCATGGATCAAATGTTTTGAATGCAATGATCTGAAAGGGTATTAAGTAGAAAACAAACAGCCAATCAATCATCGGTAGAATCTGAAAATGATTACAGTGACAATAAAATAATAAATACATACATTTTAAGTATGTATGTTAATTATGTTATGTTTAATAAATAAAATTTACCTATGTTTCTAAATTTCTATTTTACTGAGGAGCAAGAACTTACGTATTAAACTAATTTTTATAAAATAAATATAAAATTTTGTAAACATATTTATAAAATTTCTTTTATAACCATGTTTTAATTTACAAAATTCCAAAATAATAAAAATATACAATTTAATGACTTGCTGCTGCATTTATACGCTGTAAAATTAATATGACTTGCTTACTTACAATGCGTCTTGAAGAATTGATTTGTTTTCACATGAACAAAACGTCGGCAGAATAAGTAACAAATATTTGTTTATGTTTGGCTGCGTGGAGAAAACGTGGCGATGTTAATGCTTCGTTTGCTCATAATTTATTATTTTTATATATTTATTATTGTGTTTTTTAATTGACATACAATTACATATAAGTAGAAAAATTTACAGGCTTTTGGACAAACATTTTTAGTTTATTTAAAATGTTTGTCGGAAGTTCCCTGAAGAGCTAAGTAAGCGGTAGCGAAATGGCCATCGAGACGTGCTTTGACCCCATAACTTATGCAAAATGGTACAAAAATAAAAAATGCAAACATATATCCATCATATGATACATTGTTGTTAGCAAAAAAAAAATGTTATCCTCTCGGAGTCGAAATTACTGATATGTCTGCAGAAGTGCCTTTGCATAGCTTGGTTGACCATACTGTAAGGAGGATAGTTGAATCGCAAAAGGAATGTTTTATGAATATCAATGAAGATCCAATTACACCTATATATAAATGGGGATGTGATGGCAGTAGTGGACATTCCACTTATCGGCACGATTTTCTGACGCTGAATCGCTTCGAATAGATGAAAACATATTTGCTGTATGCATTGTGCCATTGCAAATTAAAATGAGGAATGTTATTCTTTGGAAGAATTCACGACCAATTAAATTGATTTTCGAAAAAGAAACCTCTGAATTATTAAGTAGGGAAGTTGAAGCAGTTAAAAAGCAAATTTTGGAAATAAAGCCCACATAATTTGAATTTTTTCCAAATGTATCACAAATTTTACATGACCTTGATAGATGGAAAAGTGTTTAGTGTTATAGCAGAATCCTCGTCGCAAAAATTTGACATTTGCGGAGCCTTATCTACAATGATGAACGACTTAAATGCTGTTAAAAAACGATCATGTAATACCAATATGTTTGAATATGGCTTGTCAAAACTCCATGCATGTATAAGATGCTTTGACTGCATTCTACACATTGCTTACCGATTGCCTATAAAAAAAAATGGCAAATTCGTGGTTGTGACAAGGACATAGTTTAACAAACTAAACTAGACATACAAGAAAAATTGAGAAATAGAATGTCTTTATTAGTTGATATTCCTAGGCCTGGGTCAGGAAATACTAATAACGGTAATACTGCAAGAAGATATTTTCAAGAGCCAAATTTAGCTGCTATTTTGACCGGAGTCAATGTAGAATTAATAAGCAGATTTAGTGTAATTTTACGAACTATATCGTGTGGGTATAAAGTTAATACACATGCATTTCAAATGTATTGTATACAAACAGCAGAAATATATGTTGCGCTGTATCCTTGGTTTTATATGCCGTCTTCCATGAATAACATTTTAATTTGTGGTACAGATATTATAAACCACGTATCTCTACCAATAAGATGATGTCTAAAGAAGCTCAGGAATCGAGAAATAAGGATCTAAGGAATTTTAGAGAACAACATACACGAAAAAATTCAAGAAAAAACACAATGGAAGATTTGATGCATTCACTTCTGTTCTCTTCTGATCCCCTTATATCCTCGATCTCTAAGCGCCCTTCTTTATATTTCCAAAACCAAATAATAGTAGATAATGACCTCCAAAACTTACTTTTAGAACAAAACAAATACAGGAAGACGCTGTTTGTTCTTATAATTCTGATTCTGATTAGAAACATGCACTTTTGCCTTAAAACTATGTATCAATTGTGCAAATTTTTTTTATCTAAATTATTAAAATAAATAAAATGGCCCACATTCATAGTTAAAATAAAGTATACTTTAAGGGAACTAAAGTCGGTTTTACTTTAGAGTCGACTCTAATTCATTCATAGAGAATTTAAAATATACCTTTGGCGAGAAAGTCAACTCTAAATTTAAAACTACCTAAAGCTGTTTTTAACTCATTTTTCAAAAATTATTTTATTTGGCTTAAGAACACAATACTCTATATCTGATTTTTATACCAAAGTGAACAAAATAAAAACAAGGTTACTTTTTTCTAATGTTTGTTTAGAAATTGTTGAAAACATTTATCAAATTACAGTTGACACCCAGTGGAAGGTGGCTAAACTTAAAGTATACTTTATGTTTGACTATGAAAGCAAAAAAGATAATAAGAGCCTTTTATTTTAGAGTATACTTTAGCAAGAGTCGACTTTATTCTATAATTATGAATAAAATTAACTTTTTTATACTTTTCCAAGTGAAACAAAAATAAATAATTATGTTTCAACTCTGAAATTAAATGACGCCAGAATGCGTATTACGACCACTGTGCGGTGGTATGAAAATATTAATTTAAAAATAATGGCCCATATTCATAGTTATAGAATAAAGTAGACTCTTGCTAAAGTATACTCTAAAATAAAATGGTCTTATTATCTTTTTTGCTTTCATAGTCAAAAATAAAGTATACTTTAAGTTCATCCGCCGTAGTTTGATAAATGTTTTCATACAATTTCTAAACAAACATTTAAAAAAAGTAACCTTGCAAGGCGAATTAAATACAAGGTGATAGCGGTGGCGAATTCAATTCTTTTCCCATGTATTCTAACTGTCAAACTCCATATATAAAAAATTTATCTAACTGTTATACAGATTTTTTATATATGGAGTTTGACAGTTAGAATACCAGGGAGAAGAATTGAATTCGCCACCGCTATCACCTTGTATTTAATTCGCCTTGTAACCTTGTTTTTATTTTGTTCAGTTTGGTATAAAAATCAAATATAGAGTATTGTGTTCTTAAACCAAATAAAATAATTTTGCAAAAATGAGTTAAAAACAGCTTTGGGTAGTTTTAAATTTAGAGTTGACTTCCTCGCCAAAAATATATTTTAAATTGTCTATGAATTAATTAGAGTCGACTCTAAAATAAAACCGACTTTAGTTCCCTTAAAGTATACTTTATTTTAACTATGAATTTGGGCCATTATTATGTCCGTTTGTTTACCCAAAAATTTGTACAAATTTGTACCGTGTTTTACTGAACCTTACTGAAAGGCGTTCGTTTACCCATTTTGTAGTAAGTGGGAGCACAAATAAAGAGAGCAACATGACAGTTCTTTGACTGAGTACTTACAAATTTTTACAGCAAAAATTTCTTGTAGCAAGGCTTCGTAACACAGAGTCTACAACTGCGATTAACTTTGATATAAGATGAGAGTAAACGTCCGCAGAGCATTTCTCCATCTTAATCTTAATATCGTACAAGTGGAACATGTATATCTCTTAATCTTATAGGAATTCATACATCACTGGTAGCCGCGTAGAAAACACCTGCTTGCAACTAATTGAAAATAACAAAAATAGCAAGCTTATCCAACCAATTTTGTTTAAAAACTAATTATTTTCTTTTTAAACGACTTCAAAAAAAGGAGGTTATACAATTCGGCTGAATGTTGCTTTTTTATATTTGTGGCTCCAGAACTCAGTCATTTCTGATCCGATTTCGAAAATTTTTGGTAATATGATAGATTATGCTTACAGATTGCTCCGTTTTAAAAACAGTTCATAATCTTAAAAATTAAAGGGTGTCCCCATACAACATACCAATAGTTAATGTAATTTTGTGTATGTGATCAAACTTTTGAACCGTTATAAACAGAACGCTGAAACTTAAAAGGGATCTATATTGCTAAATCCGCTATATCAACGAGTTTACAATTTGAATTTAGAAATTAAAGGGTGTCCCATAATTGATGAAGATTTACTTATATAGGCCTATCTTTTGAACCGTTATAGACAAACGCTTGCAAATTGGACAGAATGCCGATTGCTATGGCCGTTATAGTAACAGTTATAAATATTAAGAATTATAAATTAAAGGGTGCGCCAACATTTATTTTGATGTATATTGCCAATTTTTTTAACAGTTATATACAGACGTTTGAAATTTACAACGAACCTGTATTGATAAGTCCGCTATAACAACAAGTATAAAATATCCATTTGGAAGTAAAAGGGTGTTCCAATAGTTGATGTAATTTCAAGTGTGTGGCCGTTCTTTTGAACCGTTATAGATAGACCGCTGAAACTTAAAAAGGACCTGTATTTCTAAGTCCACTATATCAATGAGTTTATAATTTGAATTTAGAAATTAAAGGGTGTCCTAGAATTACTGTTGATTTACTTATATAGGCCTATCTTTTGAACCGTTATAGACAAACGCTTGTAAATTTGACGCAATGTCGATTGCTAGGTCGTTATAGTAACAGCTCATAATATTCAAAATTATAAATTAAAGGGTGCACCAATAGTTCATTTAGTTTGGTATATGGCCATACTTCTAAACAGTTGTAGACAGGAGATTGAAATTTACAAGGAACCTGTATTACTAACTCCTCTATAACAACAAGTATAAAATTTGGATTTGGAAATAAGCGGGTGTCACAGTAGTAGTAAAAAGGTGACCCTATAGTTGATGTAATTTGATGTATATTGCCAAACTATTGAACAGTTAAACTAGTATAAAGTTTGGAGATATAAGGGTGTCCCAATAGTTAAAGTAATCTTATTTATGTGGCCATACACTTGAACTGTTATAATCAGACAGATGAAATCTGTTTTGAAGTCAGTTTTTTTCGCAAGAATAATTACAAAATCGTTTTATACAAAATTGTACTCTTGAAGCAGACATTTTTAATAATTTGTGCATCAGATTTGTAATGGCGGCACTTTGTTTACACTTACATAGTTGTTTTTTTTTTTTTTTTGTTATTTGACAGTTCATCCCATAAGATTGTTCCTATCAAGGCGAATCAATTACCAGGTGGCAGCGTAGGCGAATTCATTAATTTTCGCCGTGTACACTACTGTCAAACTCCATATAAAAAAAATCTGTGTACTTTTTTTTATATATGGAGTTTGACATTCGTTTCTACCAGCAAGAAATAATAAATTTTCTAACGCTGCCACCTGGTAATTGATTCGCCTTGGTTCCTATGAGATATCTCATAACAACGCTCTCATAAGAATTCTTATAAGAATGCAATAACACTAATTTTAAGTCTACATGTAACAGAATTCTCTCAGCGATGGAATTTGACGTTCTCATCTCAGATGTTATGTCTAATTTAGATTCCAAAAAAGATATGAAAAACATATGGTAAATAAATAAAAGTAAACAAACAAAAAATAAAGCAACCGAAAAATTTTAATAAAAGTACAATTCTAATTTTTCTTAGTTGGCTGCATGTTTTTAATCTTTAGTATTTTATTTAATTGTTTCTTATGAAATTACAAAGTTAATTTTGAAAATATTATTTTGTATTCTTTGTTTACTAAACTTTTTGGAGTTGTACAACTTATAAGTGCTTTACTACCAAGTATTGTACATGTTTTTAAGGTAAAATAAAAACAAATTTCAATGTACTAAATTTAAATACGCAAAAAATACATACCACCCTTTTGGGTAAAATCCTGAAAAAACGGTATTTTATGCATTTTCCCAATTCAGAGGCTTGTAACGAATAGCGCTATCAAAACAAACTTCGTTATTCTAAATATTTAAAATTAAAGAATATAGCAAATTTCTTGAAGTAATTATCCGATCATTACTCAAAAAATATTAAGTTAAGGTCAGCAAAAATTAAAAAAAAAAATTTAAGGCAATTTTTTCCCAAACTAGAAGATATAACCTACACATGTGAGCACATTTCTTATAAATATTTTCAAGGTCTAATTAAATTTAAAGAGTCTAAACATTCAAACAAAGGATTTTTATGATCTTAATAGGTATATATTAGACATCTGCAATGAATGTCTTGAATGGCATACCAAGACATTCACTTTAATAGTGAATGCGTAAAATATTACATTCACTACCAATAAAACAAACTAGTACTTCTACGATCATTCGTTTCCAAACAAAACATCAAGACATCAAAACATTTTATAAGCAAAACAAAAGTACTACCTTTCAGAGTATGCTAAAATGAGTACTCATTGCTGTTTCAAACGAAAAAAACTCTTTGGTTATGTTTGTGTGTGAATAGGCTAGTTGCGTAAATACATTAGGGATCCTCACACAAATTGAAAGTACTTAGGTCTACATGGATCTGCAGCACAAATTTTAGAAAACCTTTCAATTTTTTTTTGATATGAAATATATTAACTGGCCAGAAGCAAAAGAAATTAATTAAACTTTTTGCCTCAAAAAAATATTTATTTTTCAATACATCATCTATATAAACGTAAAATATATCCATGAAGAAAAACAGAATTAAATACGATCTATATAAATTTACTCCTAATTAGTTTTCAATTTTCCCAAAAATGTTCCACACATTGCTCCTCCCTCTTTTGTTATTAAATTTACTCTCCCCAGTCAAAAGCCTAGATTTAATAGTGGAATTACTAAACAAGCACACATTTGATTCATCCGTGTCAGTAGAACCGTTTATTGATACCTGTTCAAATAAATACATATTATACATGTGTATGGTAACGCAATTTTTGTGCACTGCACTAATAAAAGTTTTTTTTTATCTCAAAAGAAAAAAAGTTACGATGTATTATGGTTGCCGTTTGAACAATGACGACGCAATGAAATAAAAAAAAATATATTTGGCTTGGTGTACTTGGTGTACTTCAAAACATTTTCAGAAAACAAACAGTGTTTATAATTCATTGGGAAATAGCAGGTAGAGTATTGTGCAGTGTTTGAATTCCTACTTTACCTACCTTTTTTTTAAATACAGCTACGGCTACAGCTCCAACTTTTTCAAGTAGAAGTAGCGGTAGACGCTGTTTTTTTCCGAAGCATTAACATTTTTGAGCTACAGCTACTTTTCATAAAAATAAAGCGACAAGTAGGACTAGCAGTAGACACTGTTTTTTTCCGAAGCATTAAAGTTTATGAGCTACAGCTACTTTTCAAAAAAATAAAGCGGTATGTAGAAGTAGCCTCTTTGCTACTTCAGTTGAAGTATTGGTAGGAGTACAAAAAGCAAAAATATTCTACTTCATTTTTTGCTGCTATTTGAAAAGTAGCCAAAAACGAAAACATTATTTCTGGCTACTTTGTGTTGATAATGAACATACTTTTTGGCTACTTTATATTAATACTTTATGCTTGGAGCTACGCAATACAAATATTTGCTAATGGCTACTTACCGACAATAAGAAGAACGAAGAAAGAACGTGTGTTATTTTTTTTTGGATTTTTCTTTTGAAAATTGTTTTACACTCTTTTAATATCATGAAGCGTTGCTACGCCCTTTTGACGATATATAAAAAGTTTTTTACCTATAAACAACAAATGTTTTTAATTTATTTTGTACTTTTTAAGGTATATCACTTTAAACTGAAATAGCCCCTAGATGAATAGCGCCAATAGAATGGATTTGGGCTTATTTCAAAAGCAATTTTCTCTTACATTTTAAGAACATTTCCAATAAAAAACTTTCTTCATCACATTAAAGTCAAATAAGCCCAAATCTACACCAAATGAAAATATCATTTCCCATCACTGAAATGCAGCACGAAATTTTATTATTTTTTAATTCCCTGTCACCCTAATGTTTGCTTCTTTGATTGGAGTTACTTCACTAAACTAAATTAACATAGATGGTGAAGTAAGTATAAGATTCGGCATAGCCGAATTAGCACTCTTACTTGTTTGTATTAAGATTGACAATTCTATCAAAAGATATACCAAAAACGTAACAGTTGTTTTTTTGTAGCTACCCTATGTACATTGTGAAAAAACAAAACGAATATGTAAAACCAAATAATAAGACACGATAAGAACTAGAGTTGCAATATTCGTAAACTATAAGTGATGAAAGGGAAATGCTAAAACAGATTAATTTAAGAAAATCAATGGTTTTAAATTGTAGACGTATCACTGAGAGTATCAACTGTTACAGAGGAGTAACACAGTATTTTTTTAAATCAAATAGTATAAAAAAAGTACGATCGTAACAACTTTTCCATCACTGTTACAAATTTAAAATTAAAGGGTGCGTCAATAGTTCATTAAATTTGATGTGTATGGCCATACTTTTGAACAGTTGAAGACAGACGCTTAAAATTTACAACGAACCTGTATTGCTAATCTGCTATAACAACAAAAATTTGGATTTGGAAGTTAACGGGTGTTCCAATAGTTAATGTAATTTTGTGTATGTGACCAAACTTTTGTACCGTTATAGACAAAACGCTGAAACTTAAAAGGGACATGTCTTGCTAAGTCCGCTATAACAAGAAGCTTATAATTTGAATTGAGAAATTTAAGGGGTGTTTCCAAAGTTAATGTAAATTGTTCTGTGTGGCCGTATTTTTTGAATCGTTGTATACAAACCCCTTAATTTAAGATAGAATGTCCACTACTTTATTTGGTATAATAAAAAGTATAAAAACGTTATATTATAAATTAAATAGTTGATATAATCTGATGTATATGGGCAAAGTGTTGAACCGTTACAGATGGACGGTTGAAATTTACACAGAACATGATTGCTAAATCTACTACAACAGCAAGTATATAATTTGAAATTGCTGGAATTTGATGTATATTGCCAATCTATTGAACAGTTAAACTAGTATAAAGTTTGCAGATATAAGGGTGTCCCAATAGTTAATGTAAACTAATTTATGTGGCCATACACTTGAACTGCTATAGGCAGACAGATGAAATCTATTTTGAATTCGGTTTTAAATTAAAAAATTTATTTATTTTAAATTAAAAAAAACTGTTATAGTATTACATGTTATTTTAATTGTTTACGAATTTACTTTATTTTGACCCATTGTCGAGAGTGTGAAACAAATTCCAAAAGAAAAAACCAAACAAAATAACACACGTTCTTTCTTCGTTCTTCTTATTGTCGGTAAGTAGCCAGAAGCAAATATTTGTATTGCGTAGCTCCAAGCATAAAGTATTCATATAAAGTAGCCAAAAAGTATGTTCATTATCAACACAAAGTAGCCAGAAATAATGTTTTCGTTTTTGGCTACTTTTCAAATAGCAGCTTTTTTTTCAAATAATAGCTTTTTGTACTCCTACCAATACTTTAACTGAAGTAGCAAAGAGGCTACTTCTACTTACCGCTTTATTATTTTGAAAAGTAGCTGTAGCTCAAAAATTTTAATGCTTCGGAAAAAAACAGCGTCTACTGCTACTTCTACTTGAAAAAGTTGGAGCTGTAGCTGTATGTTATGGTTTGCTCTTTAAATGTGACTTCAGCAGTAGAAGTAGCTGGATATTGGCTACTATTTTTAACAAATTTGTGTCTTAAAAAGTAGGCTTTTTTTGTCGCTACGGCTACTTTTAGAGTAGCTTTTTAAACGCTGGTATTGTGTTGGTTTGCTACATATCAAGTGGAGTATTGTGCTTGGTTTTCTTGTTAGAATACTCATTCTCTTATTAGTCATTGCAAAAAGTACTACGTAATAGAGTGCAATGAAATAAAACAAATGCGGAGATGCATAAATGAATGTCTTGATGCAGCCCTTTGGTATATATGTATCTCAATTCATTCTTCAATAAACTTATAGCTAAGTATATCAAAAAATAAATAACTAGAACAGTGTTACCTGTCGTTTATTTTGAAACAAGTTTTAAGATTTGTGTAATACAAAAAAAGGTAAAACTCATTACACTAGTAGCATAAAACCTAAAATAACTTTAATGAAAAAAAAAGTCGAAATGCATTTGCAATTTTCTTCAAAGTTTTACATCAAATTTATTATTCGAAAGCCTTTTAAGGTAATTTGCTATATTTCATGATATTTTCATTAAATATTTATTATTTAAAATTACAAAATGAAAAGTATTTATAATTGAAGAAATCAAGCACGATTAAAGTAAATTAATTCAAAATTTTACTTAAAAAACTATCCGAGTAATGTTGGTGTTTTCAACAAAAAAATTTGTTTTCTTGCATCTGCCTAAAGTTCTCTTTAAAGTAATAAAGTTGGCAAATAAACAGTATTTTTAACCGACTTCAAAAAAAGGAGGTTATACAATTCGGCTGAATGTTGCTTTTTTTAAATTTGTGCCTCCAGAACTCAGTCATTTCTGATCCCATTTTGAAAGTTTTTGGTAATATGATAGATTTTGTTACAGATTGGTCCCGTTTTAAAAACAGTTCATAATCTTAAAAATTAAAGGGTGTCCCCATACAACATACATATTTTTTACGTGTATTATGAATTGTAAAGGACACTTCTGTAAAATTTAAAATAACTGCGTATTACTATAGCTTCCAAAAACAAAAAGTTCTACAAAAATAAATTTAAAAATTAAACGGTGCCCCCATAATTGATGTAAATTTACTTATATGGGACTGTCTTTTAAACAGTTACAGACAAACGCTTTCAAATTGGACAGAATGTCGATTGCTATGGCCGTTATGAATTATAAATTAAAGAGTGCGCAAATAGTTCATTAAATTTTATGTATATGGCCATACTTTTGAACCATTGTAGACAGACGCTTGAAATTTACAACGAACCAGTATAGCTAAGTCCGCTATAACAAC
Source organism: Gymnosoma rotundatum (assembly GCA_916610165.2). NCBI lineage: Eukaryota > Metazoa > Arthropoda > Insecta > Diptera > Tachinidae > Gymnosoma > Gymnosoma rotundatum. Next base: position 72,320,777 of record OU744339.1, on the reverse strand, counting down.
AAGTATAAAATTTGAATTTGGAAGTTAAAGGGTCTTCCAATAGTTAATGTAATTTTGTGTATGTGACCAAACTTTTGAACCGTTATAGAGAGAACGCTGAAACTTAAAAGGGACCTGTATCAAGAAGTTTATAATTTGAATATAGAAATTAAAGGGTGTTGCCAAAATTAATTTAATTTGTTCTATATGGCCGTATTTTTTGAAGCATTGTATACAAACACCTTAACTTTAGACAGAATGTCCACTACTTTATTTGGTATAATAAGAAGTATAAAAATGTTATATTTTGCCTTATTACGGTTGTCGAAAAAGACTTTCGAGAATAGTCGTAGTCGCTGTCGATAGTTAGGTTTTTTGGTACTATGTAAAATTTTCGACAATAAAATATTTTGTAATAGATCAAAACATAAAATTTTAATAAAAAATTTTTGCAGTAGCATTTTAGGCGATAAATTAACACTTAAAAATTCAATTTGAAAACTTTGTATTTCATTTGCAATTTTCTTAAAATTCAAATTTAGAAAGATGTGTTTTTAAATAAAAAAAATTTCCATTTACAAAAATAAAATGTGCAGACAACAGTTTTAGTACGATTATACCGCTAAAATTGGGTGCTCTTACACTTGTATCTCTTTTTTCTATACAAAATATCTTATTTTTATGAAAAAAATGTATTCTATATTGGAATCAAGGTTCTAGCGGACCTCCTTACAAAATTTTGTGCAAATCCATACAGCAGTTTTTAAATGATGTGAACACAGACACAAAATATTCCAAAAATAGGTGTTATGTATTTGATATAGCGATTACTATCTACACCAATATATAAATGTTTTAAAAAATATTTCATGTACAGAAATGACTCCGTTACAGTTTTATTATATGTATAGGTTAAGAAAAAACTTGAAATTTGTAAAATTAAGAAAAAACTCGAAGTTAGTGTAGAATAAAACGTACTCCGCCTTTCAGTTCTTCTAATTCAATTTTACGTTTTTTAATTTGATTTCATCGGACGTAAGTTTTAGATGATGTTTTCTATGCTCTTCTTTTTTTAAGTTTCTTCCTTTGATATGTATCTTTTTCTACTAAATCTTTCAATTTCTTTAACGTCTTCGTAACTTTAGTATACAGTTGTTCTGTTTGAATGCTTAATTTTGTTGCTAATTTTTTCACTCTTCTTTAGCTTCAATTTTATTGACATTGGAATTTAGGCCGCTAGTTAAGTCTGATGTTCCTCCATAAGCCCAACCAGTTTAGTGAAGTTACTCCAATCAAAAAAGCAAATATTGGGGTGACAGAGCATTAAAAAAGTGGTTCTGCATATATATAATTTTACATAAAAATACCATCGGCTCTTAATGGGTTAAGCATTGTTAAAAAATTTTTGTATTTCCTTAAAGACCTCTTTAAAAGCTTTTAAATGATACCCATATTGATATTTTAAAAAATTTTAAAATTTCAGAGTTCCGTAACTCAGAAAATATGGGCGAGCGCCAATTTTTTAATTGATGTTTTTTTCTTATTTTTTAATTCGCTATCTCCTTATATATTTATTTTTTTGGTTGGAGTTACTTTTTTATTCAAAATAACATGAAAAAATTAGATGTAGGCGTGGTGTTCTGCCTGCTGCCTCGAAGGACATGGACCCATCATCATAGTAGCTCTTTCGACTCTATATCTGATCGATTGACATATTTATTAATTTATTTTTTTTTGCAAAGTTGATTTCAACACCAACACGGACGGGCAGACGGACATCGCTCAATTGACTTCGCTATGCATAAGAAATCAGAATGTACATATATACTTTATGGGGTCAGAAATGGATATTGTACAAATTACACCCAGAATGACAAACTTACTCTTTTTCCACTTTTTGTGTTGGTATAAAAACAGCATGCAAAAAATAAATTAAAATAAGCATAATGTAAAAATCAAAAGTAAACTTATCTTTTGTTAGCGTTCGTTTTAAAAATTTACGAAAAAAAATGTTTGTCGTGTACATAAATTTCAACGACAATATTTGAACAAATTATCATACGAATGCGACAAACGTAGTACCGATTTTTGTAATAGATTTGTTTTTCGAGTAACATATTTAACAATAACGACATGCGTAGTACCATTTAAAAAAAACGTAGGATTTTCGACACGAGAACGACAACCGTAATAAGGCTGATTATAAATTAAATAGTTGATATAATCTGATGTATATGGGCAAACTGTTGAACCGCTACAGACGCTTGAAATTTACACAGAACCTGATTGCTAAATCTACTACAACAGCAAGTATACAATTTGAATTTGGAAATTAAAGAGTGACCCTATAGTTGCTGCAATTTGATGTATATTACCAAACTATTGAACAGTTGAAAAAGTATTCAGTTTGGAGCTATAAGTTTGTCCCAATAGTTAATGTAACCTAATTTATGTGGCCATTCACTTGAGCTGTTATAAGCAGACAGATGAAATCTGTTTTGAAGTCGGTTTTTTACAAATTTTAAAGATCTTTGAATAACTTTTTGCTACTCACTTTGTTTTTTGTTAGAAAATACCTTACATTATGATTTGTTTAACTAAAATCATTAATCTTATTTGTTTCCTAAATTGAACACAAAAATATATTTTTGGTTCGTTACATAAGATACTTAATGGAGCAAATTTGTGTGCTCGTTAAATGTGTTGTTTGCAGAATCGAAGCTTCGTTTCATTGTAAATCAGGAAATCATTGTAAATCCAAGTGAAAAATCAATGAATGAAATCTTCACGTACAAATAATGAAGTAACTATCCTAATATAAATATGTATTTGACCACAGCTCGAGAATAATTTATTCGTTTTGGATAAACAAAGCAACAAAGAATCAAGAAAAAAATTACTTTCAAGAATTCATGGGCTCTATAAAATCTAATAATTATTCGTAAAGGTAGATTTATTACGAATATTTTGTTCCATATTTTTTGAAGTGGGTTTCGATTAAAAAATTAATCACTTAGGCCTAGTTTAAGTTCTAGTTTTAAATTTAATAATCTAATTTAAATTGAAAGCAATGTCGAATATTGTACTTGATGTTATAATGTACAGGCAACCATAATTAGGAGGCGTTATATGACCGATAAATGGAAATATTGAGGATCTTAAGTACACCGAAACGTTCATTCATTTAACATAACAACATACAGTGCAAACATTACTTTAGATACATACATTAAATAAAGAAATCTAAAATTAAGGATAAACAATGTAGAGCTAATAGGCGGCTAATCTGTACATGAAACATTTTTTGAAAATTTTGATATTGGTGTAGATAGTAATCGATATAAAATAAAAAACACCTATTTTTGGAATTTTTATTTGTCTGTCAGTCTATTTGTTTGTGTTCGCATCACGTAAAAACTATTGGATGGATTTGAAAAAAAATGTTGTAAAGAGGTGATTCCAATATAGAATACTTTTTTTTCGTAAAAATAAGTAATTTCGTACAAAAAAAAAGAGATACAATTGTGAAAGCACCCAATTTTACTGGTATAATGGTACTTAAACAGTTGTCTGCACATTTGATTTTTGTAAATGGAAAATTTTTAACTCTGTCTACAGAACTCTGGAAAAAATATTAAAAACACATTTTTCTAGATTTGAATTTTAAGAAAATTAGAAATGACACGCAGACGAAGTCGTGCGCACTGCTAGTCTTGCATAAAATCAGCCACCCTTTTGCCACGAAGGATCGTTCTAAAAAAAGGCATGAGAGTTAGCGGTGAAAAGTTTGGAACCATGATGTCCTTTAGGCTCCCGAATAAATGTAGCATTCTTTAAGCGAATATTTTTGTTATCAAGAATGTTATAAATTGGCTGACATACTACGAAGTATCTGGGATATTCGGATTTTTACACTCAAGCTGCAATTAAGTTCGAGATTGCCAGACATCACTAATTCACGCTTTGTTGGATGAGTCGACAAAGGAAATTGCGTAAGACGGGCGAAGGACAGGAATATCAATGCTCTCTGTGGCATTTCTTTCCTGGCCTGCGTGTAGCGTATCGACAACCATTTTTCTTATATTGGTTGTGATTTCAGGCCTCTGCAAATAGCGAAACATACAAAAAGAATAAGATGCCTCTACAGTGAAACTTAAGAAGCCTCTAGGATGAGGTATATAATGAGACTATTGCCCCTTCTTTCATTCTCAACTGAACTTGGTTGCATACAAGTCGACCCAGTAGTAGTAATATTCTGAAAAACAACTATTAGTTGAAATTGTGAAGGCGTTACCAACTTCAAATATCTAGTTTGACAGAAAAGCAGACAAATTTAAGTAAAAAATTAAGAAAATATGTTACAAAAAAAAGTGTTTTAAGTATTTTATATGCATGTGTAGATTTCTTTATGAAGATAAAAATGAAGCTAATATAGATATGCTATGTACAAGGAGAAAAATTCCCTAAAAATTCGAACCTCTTGAAGTACCAATGGCAAAGTAAAAATATTTGATATATATATAACTTACAATTAGAGAAAGAATTTTTTACATACATACATAATTATTTACTATTTAATTCCTCCGCAAATCCTTCCCATGGATTTTTTCAATAATTCTTGTTCATTTTGGTTTCTCACGAGGAATCTTTGGATTATTTTTCCATATGCTAAACAACTCTTTCAAACTGGGCTTTCGCTGCAATTTTCAAATGCTAAGAACTGTAAAATTAAGCACAACAAATTTTTTACTTACAATCTCTCCATTTTTCTCGACTTAATATTGAATTAAACTGTAACGTACAAAAACCAAACTATTTATGTGCAATTGTGTATATAAATCGTTGTTGTCAACCAAACTTGTTCACTGTTACGAATGACAATACTACAAAAAAATAGGGAACGCAACTAAAAAGTCAACCATGATTTGAGTTGAGAATGTCGAATTTATAAACGACGACCAAATTATTTTAATTAATTATTTTATTTAATTATTTTATTTGTCAACCGCAAAGATTCTGTAAATGGATTACCGGGTGCACTTTCCTTCGGGGAAACAATTGCTTCTAAGCGATCTTCTCTGTGTCCTTTCATTTTGCTCATGCCCTTCTTCGTCGTCGAATCGTGTATGTTTGCAAAGTATTGTTGTTGGTATAGATAGTAATCGATTTTAAATACAAAAAACCTATTTTTGGAATTTTTGTCTATCTGTCTGGGTTCGCATCACGTGCTGGAGTGAAAGCACTCAATTTTACCGGTATAATGTTACTAAAACAGTTGTCAGCACGTTTTATTTTTGTAGATGGAAAATTTTATAAGTGTTTACAGAACTCTACAATAAATATTTAAAACACATTTTCCAAACTTGAATTTTAAGAAGATTAGAAATGACACACTGACGAAGTCGTAGGCACTGGTAGTACTTATTTTATATAGGTAATTTTTTTAATTAAAAATACTTCAATTGTGATGGCGAAAATATACGAAGAATAACTGTAAAATTTTCAAAGGAATATATCAAAGTGTATACATATATAAATTACAATTGCTTTTTGTGTGAACAACATTTAGTTAAAATTGTACCGTTATTCTGTACTTTTTAGTGTTGCCGGGGAAAGACAGGAAAAAGTTTTGCTTTTTCTTTCAAAATGTTATATTTTTTCATTAAAAGTTACATTTTGAAATTTTCTTTGAATAAAAAGTAATTTAATGTAATATTATATTTAAAAGTTTTATTTCATATTTCAGGGAAAATAACAAGAAACAACAACAAAACGGATTAAAAAAGAAAAACGCATGAAAAAATTTCATCCCGATGATGCTAACGAGAACTCAATACTAATATTCCGGGATGGAAAAGTGCATGCTCTCGCATTTCGATTAAATTAAATAAAGTAGGATTTTTTAATAAAAACTCTTTGATCTCTTTTAAAGAGCTTCTATAGAAATTACTACTTTAATTATTTTAAAAATACTCATATTAAAGACAAATTTGACAAACTTCAACATTAAATTACTGACAACTTAACCGTAATGTAATGCGGCAAATCTTCAAGAAAATTAAAAAACAACTCTCTTCCCAATCGATGTTTTGATTCGGTACCACTAGCAAGTTGACAATTTTTTCCAGCGGAATAATTTTCGCAAGTTTGAACTTAATATTTATTTTTCCGCACGAAACCCAGCTCATATTAATTGACAGTAGGGTAAAACTGACAGAAACATGTTTCTATACATGAAACCAAGGCGAATTGAATACAAAACAAAAAACGCATGTATTTTGTTTGTGTAAATTTACTTGTACTTGTCAGTAAACAACTGACGAAAAATATAAAAAAAAACAGAAAATAAAAACAAATTTATTAAAAAGTGTTTGTATATATCAAGGCATATCAATTACCAGGTGGCAGCGTTAGAAAAATTAAAACAACAATACAACAACACCAGGCATTTTTGTTTGTGTAAAATGTATACGCCTGTCAAAAACATCTGAGAATTAAATATTTAAAAGTTTGTTTACCTTTTCGTCCTAATGATGGCGACGGGAAATTTCTTTGGCTTAAATCTAGTTTACGGACGCAGCTAAAAAATCACTAAGCATCAAAATCACTCGGTGCTAAAAATTAATTAAAGTTACCTACGGGATGTAAAATTAAATTTTAATCAAAAAATCTTAGTTTCCGAGTTACGGTCCTCCAAAGATTGTAACTACAATATGGAATATATCGAGTATTTTGTGGTGGAATGGGGCAATATGGATATAATTGAAAAGGTAATTTAAATATCTACGCAGAAAACCTTTAGTAATCGAAGCCGATGTTGGTCATACTATAAAGGAGAAAATTCTTGCGCACGGCTACGCAGAAATCTTTAGTAAGCGAAAAAGATAAAAAAAATCTTTAGCAAGCGAAGCCGGTGTTGTTCATACCATAGAGGAAAAAGTAAGTTAACGTTTTAACTTTTCCCCAATACGAAATGTATGTATTGTAATGCCTTGTATTTTATTTTAGCAGGCAAAATGTGCAACTATGGCCGATTCCAACATCTTTTGCCCGTTCAGATGTTGTACATACAGCAATATTTCGGGTTGATTTCTCAAACGAAATTGGTCAAAATGAAACCTTAGGTGTTTTAAATAAGGTCAGCAATGAAAGCAGAGATATGGTATCCTTTAATATGACTGACTCGTTTCCTACCAAACCAGATCCACAAATTTTAAAGAAAATGAAAGTGAAATATGTTTCCGACGAACGATTGCAAAAAATTCAAAAAGTATATTTTTCAGATAATTAATATTGTATCAAGTAAAATATTTTTTTTTATCCGCAGCTGTTTGAAGAGTGTCCTATATGGCATTGCATTGCTTGAATTATGAGTCTGGTGTGTCACACGATAAACATATGAAATAAATGCTTTAGTCCAAGATATAAATTATCCCTACTTTGATGAACATAAATTGCCAAGATCCAGACAGTGCATGATGAGGGTAAAGTTTATTGATAAGAATATTGAGTGTAGAATCACTTAAGATCTTTTCATTTAATACTGTGACATACGTATTACAAAAATCCAAGAAATGCTAGAAAATATTCCATCACCCATGGCAGGAGCCTCAAGGTTTTGATAATCAAGTACGGCAGATTGTTAGCAATTCAATTAAAGAATTACTCAAAAATCATTATCGCAAAGAGCAAATTCACGCAGAAGTGGATTCATATATATCAAAAGTAAGGTTTAGGACCAATGCCTTCACGTTCATAACCTTTAAGTAGTTCTTCATTATAGTAAATCCTCATGGAACCGCCTACAATTTGTGTAAATTTGTTATAATCTATTTATGAAAAAAAATATATGTATATTTGTTGCTAAGTATTATATATAATATATTATATATATAATATATTATTAATATAATATATATATATATATATATATATATATATATATATATATATATAATATAATATATTATATTATATATACAATATATTATATTATATATATAATATATATAATATATTATATATATATATATATATATTTTATTTTAATAATTATATAATTATAATATATAATAATTATAATAATATATTATATTAAATATTAAAAATATTTCTTCTCTTTTTTAAATATTATTGGTGGTCCTGAAAAGGACCGATTGATTTAATTTAATTATTTAAAATATTTTTTCTCTTTTTAAAATAAGATCTGTAAATAAAAATTAAATATTAAAAAGTTAAAAATAATTTAATTATTTGAAATATTTTTCTCTTTTTCAAATATTATTGGTGGTCCTGAAAATGACCGATTAATTTAATTTCTTTCCAGTTGATAGTTTTTTGGTGCCTGTAATGAAAATATTTGGTAAAGATATTTAGTATATATAATTTTTTAAAATTAAATAACATATTACCTTAGAAAGCTAAACCTTTACTTTTAATAAATTCTTATATCCCAATATGCGCTGCTTCGACTTTTGAATTTTCAATCGTTTGTTAAGGTTTTATACTCTAAAGTATATTCGGCATTTAAAAAAGAATTTTTTTACATGCTCTGGCAAGTCAACAGATGAGCTTTCCTCGACCAGGTGTCTATGGATGTTGCGGCAGTGTGAAATACCAACTCCATTCACTTTGTAGAAAATGGATTCCATCTCCTTGATTTTTAAAACAAATAGATTTGCCGGCTTTTTCAAAAATCCTTTCGAGACCTGGTCAACCAACGCAGGATTTTCAACTGGATACAAGTTGCTTAAAGGCACTTCACTGCAATGCATTGGCACTTCATTACAATCCATATCTATTTCAATTTCATTACAATGCATTGGCACTTCACTATAACTTATGTTTACTTGTGTTTCACTTTTTTAAATTTTTTGTGGTTCTAGCACTATTGGAAGAGCCTTGGGCATTAAATACAAGCGACTTCCCGCAGTTATAATATCGGCTTCCGAAAAATGGTCAGTACATATACGGCTTCTTTTCTTCAACTCTTTTTGGCAAATCTCACTCCACTTTTCTCTTTGTTTTTGATCTTGAGGAATGCCAAAGAAAGTACCACTTCCGCGAACACACTTTTTAGGGCATAAAACACAACGCATTTTAACATATATACACTTTTCCGCACGTTCAACACAAATTATTTTTATTATTATTATTGAAAAACTTTTTCACAAAAACGCCACTAAAACTATATACGTTTTTTATTGTTGTTAAACAAATATTTTTGACGTTTGAATACATAAACAGAAAGTGTAGCAAAAAAAAGTCACCTGACGTAGCGCTGCCACCTGGTTTAATATGCCTTGAATGTAGAGAACAAAGTGATGTTGTTTACCAAATTAAATGTGATGGCAAACCAAACGAACAGTGTGGTAAAGTTAATATTGGTACAACAAAGAGAAGTTTAGGCGTGAGAATAGACGAACATAAAGCTGACAGTAAAAAAGGAAAACAATCAACAGCACTTACACAACACTGTATAGAAAACAACCACACATCAAATTTTGAACATGTACAAATTTTAGATAAAGAGAAAAAGGAAAATAAGAGATATACGTTGGAGAGATTGAGAATTCAGCAAAAATCAAAAAGCGCAATTAATACAAAAGAGGATAAAGATAACACCCATGCAAATTACACCATAGCATTAGTATAAAACCAACTGTGATCACAAAGCTAAATAAAAACGAAAAATTTTTTTACTGTGATATATTATTTTAAGTTTATTTTAGATTCTTTTTGATTAATTTAAATTTTGTGTAGTATTGTCCAACTTTTATAAAACAAAACTGTGATAAAAATAATGTTAATTTGAAGAGAAAAGAATATATGTAAGTAAATTAATTTTAACGTTTATATTATTGTTGTTACTCACAAAGATTTTCTTTTGTATTTGTAATGTTGCCAGATTTAATAAAAAATTTCCCTGATGATGTTGGAAAAAACAGCCAACGAAACGTCGGAAAATAGTATGTTAAATAAATAGTCTTTTTTATTTAAGCTTGACCTTGAAAGCCTAACTATAGGAAACTATAGGGAACAAACATTGAATAATACCATTTCGTTTAAGACGTACCAAATCATAAGCACAAAATGAAACGGTATTGTTGTTGTATTAATTTTTGTTATGTTAAAAAAGAAAGATTTTACTGTATGAAATATACTATCCCTTTTAGATTTTCATGGTCATTGTTTTTGTAGTAAAGGCTGCTGTTGTATCTGTTAAACAGCTTAGCAAAAGCAAAGTTTTGTCGTGATCAGCTAACTTTTAACCGACTTAAAAAAAAAGAAGGAGGTTATACAATTCGACTGAATGTTGCTTTTTTATGTTTGTGCCTGCAGAACTCAGTCATTTCTGAACCGATTTTGAAAATTGGTTGTAATATGATAGATTATACTTACAGATTGGTCCCGTTTAATAAACAGTTTATAATCTTAAAAATTAAAGGGTGTCCCCATACATATTTTTACGTGTATTATGAACTGTAAAGGACGATTCCGTAAAATATAAAATGACTGCGTTTTACTATGGCTCCCAACAACAAAAAGTTATACAAAAATAAATCTAAAAATTCAAGGGTGCCCTCATAATTGATGCTTACTTATATTGGCCTATGTTTTGAACCGTTATAGACAAACGGAATGCCGATATAGTAACAAGTATTAATACTAAAAATTATAAACTAAAGGGTGCACCTACAGTTCACTTAATTTGATGTATATGGCCATACTTTTTAACAGTTGTAGACAGACGCTTGAAATTTACAACGAACCTGAATTGCTGAGTTCTAAATGATTAAAGATTTTAATTAAAAACAAAATTTTAAAACTTGGTGCGTTTTCTCTTAAATGGTGCGTTTTTTTCTCCACTTTGGTGCGTTTTGAAATTTCAAAGTTGACAACGCTGGACACGAAGTAGCGTTATATTTATTATTTGAAGTAAGAACCTGTCCTAACATATCAACCTTTCTTAATATATCAATTCGATTTTATTAGCAAAGGGTACTTGCAAATGCTAGCAAAATCCCATATAAAAAATTAATTTGAAATAAAAGAAGAAAGTAATATTGCTGAAGTTTTTCTTTGTGAAGCATAGTACTCTGTTCATCATTTCCTGCAAAATGTTATTAAAAGTTCATATTAAAAAAATACTGCGAAATAAATAAGAAATAATCACCCCTATCATGAATATTTTTTCACTCGAAATTTTTTCCCTTTTCCCCAAATTACAATCGTGAATAATTCACGTGAACAATTTTTCACTTAAACATAAATTCCCCTTATCGTGATGGATTTTTGCCCTCGAAATTTTTTCACTTTTCCCTTATATTTGTTCACTTAAATTTTTCTGGGGAACTGCATACATTATGCCAGTTTTTATATGTTTTAATTAAAATATTTACATCAATAACACATTTTTTTAATTCAACATCAGTTAGTGCAGTGCAGACTGACATTATGCTCGTCAAGATATAAAACAAAGGAATTTATCTGTTGGTTATAAATTTATGAAGATTTTTTATTAAAAAAATATTTTTTAAATGATCCGATACAAAAATTTATTTTATTGAAATGGGTCAGTACCAATGTCTAGGGTATGTTAGGCAGGCAGCCGTGTTGACACAGCCCACTTGGGTCCATTGATTGGACCTTTTGTGTCTAAGGTAACTTCAAGGGCTTTTAAGCGTTTTGCACGTCACGTTCTTGAAATGAAATTGTTCTCTGTTGTAGTATCTCCTTCTCTTGCAACAATACAATAGCACCAATCATTAAAATGTCTAAACTTTTCATAAATTTAAAAAAATTTGAGTATTTTTTTCCTTATTAATATTTTCTTCTTTCTAATTTGTATTCAGTACGAATTGATAGCGGGAACAAACGTTCCCATGAAACTCACGATAGCAATTTTCCCTTCATGGGGAATGAAAATTTCATGGGAACAAAAATTTCACATTTTGTTCACGATAGGAGTGAATGTTGCTGAAGTAGTACTCTGTTTATTTGTGAAAAAGTCATGAAATGTTTCTAGAGCATGTTTTTCTAAATAAAAATTGTTTCTGGCAACATATTTTTTAACTACGAAATAACATAAGCAGCACATTTTTCGTCCGGAATTTTCGACAACGATTTTTTCAGTTGTTTTGAAAGAAAATTTAATAAAAGTGTACATTAGAACAGACAAAAATAAATTTAATGACGCAGAAAAGCGTTTTCTTACACCTGCATCAAAAAAAACAAAAACATATGTAATAAATCCCACAAGCTTGGATGAGTTAAATGAATATTATTTCTCTTCGTCCTCAGTAATTTTTAAATTTTTTCCAGACACACGAAAATAAGACACTGTGGCTTTCTTGTCACCAGTAGCTAAATGTCAAAATTTCCAAGCGAAATAATGTATGTTGCTCAACATCATTCGAAAAACCGAACAGAGTAGGCTTAAGAAATCACGAAATGTTTTTTGTTTCATGCAAGGCAAATTGAATACTAGGTAAAACTAGTACAAGGCGAATTAATACAGGTGACCGCACGGCTACAACAATCCAACAACACAAAAAACAACAGGCAATTTGTTGCTGCAAAATTATGTATGTTGTGAAAAAAATATTGTAAAAAAACAAACAAAATAAAAAAATATTTTTGATGAAAAAAAAGTGGTTGTAATTATCAGAATAAGAAAATTATAAAAATTAAGTTACGTAAAAATACAGGAAAATTGAGAAAAATTCTTTTGTACCCAAATCACATGCATTGTTCTATTCTTGCACGTTGACCATTTGAAGACTAACATAATCTTCCACAAAAAAACCAAGAAATTATAAATGTGTTAACAATAATTTCACTATCTTTTTACACATATTTTGATTATACACATCAGGAACTGCAAATACGGTTCCATGGAATTTCTCTAGGAATTTCAATAGTTTGTTTTTTATTAGCAATCAATAAAAATTAAATTAAAAAAAATTTTACAAATAATTTATTTTTGACAAATTTTTTTGACAACTGCAATGTATACAGCTAATGGGCTTTTTCGACCGTGCGTTCACCTGTATTATTTCGCCATGAACTAGTAGCACAGGTAATCGAATTCGCTTTACACATTTCTCCGAGCTAACGTCAATATTTATTTACATTTTCGTGACGCGCCATTTAAAAAAAAAACTAAAAAATTTTGAACTTGAAAATAAAATTGAGTAATTAATTGGAAAAAAGTGAATGTGCATAAAAACGTTGTGTTAAAAGTGAAAAGTGTGTGTGCCAAAAAGTGCTGTATGAATATTAAAAAAAAACGAACAAAAAACTTACTAAAAAAGAAAACGTTTCTTTATAAAACATTTGTAAATTAAAAACATTTTAATTAAAATATATTCATTTTGAAAAATGTGTTATTGTGCGGTTTGCAAGAAAAAGTACGAACGCGGGAGTGGAACTTTGTTCGATATGCCAAAGGACACTAAAAGAAAAGTGAAATGGAGTAGCATTTGTGGAATAAATTTTTCTGCAGCAGCGCGTATATATAGCGACCACTTTCTTCCATCAAGCATAGCATCGTGCGGAAAAAAAGCTTATTTCTGCCTTTTCCTCCACAAATGCAAGAGGTTCAAACTAGGCCCAACACAGACGAAAATATAAAAACTGCGTTAGTCTATTTTATTTCATTTTATTTAAATATAACACAGAAAAACGATTCCAAAATAATAATACTGCCTTTGATGCAAATGAGGCTTTGCTTTGGGCGCAACCTTTTTTAATGGCCCTTCTTCCTTAACTTGGGAAAAAGCGTCAGAAAAAACTATGGAAAAAACACAAACGCACAAGGAGCAAGGGACTCAAACTGAGTAAGTCTACAAAAATTTAGTACATTTGGGTTAGATTTATAAGTTCATTTTATAGGCAATTGAATAAATGTAACTGTTTTTACAAAAAACTAATTTATATTTCTTAGCCTTTCGTTTTCTGCTGATGACAGCCAAAATTCGTATGCTACAATCCGAGCACTCAATAGTAAAATAAAAGATTTGGAATTAAAGCTAAAGCAGGTAGATTTGTCACTTGATGCTATGCGAAAAATTTTTACAGAGTGGCAAATACGAAAACTTATGTCTCCGGGAAGAACTTATTGCAATTGGGTGGACATTTCTAATGCAATATGCCTGCATTCACCTATATAAGAAAGGTTTTCCGCTGCCTCATGTATCTACTCTTCAACATTGGTGTGCAAAAGTCCCAATAAACGAAGGCATATTAACTTCTTCCTTAGAGTATATGAGACAAACATTTGTCAACAGAAGAAAAAGTTTGCGCGTTAGTTTTTGATGAGATGAAGGTAGCGGAAACCTTTGAGTACGATCCTGTAGGTGATTGCGTTAGAAGGCCGGCGAACTACGTGCAAGTAGTTATGGCTCGAGGACTGAAAAAGTCATGGAAGCAACCAGTATTTTATGAATACGATTGCAAAATGACTAAAGACCTTTTAAACAAAATAATATGCAAACTTGATAGCGCAGGTTTTCCGGTACTGGCCATACTTTTCGATATGGGACCAACAAAACGTAAGCTATAGAAAAAATTACCCCAGGTAAGTCAATACGATCTATATGCAAATACACTTTTAGTACAAACATTTTTAATACCAATTGTAAACACTTCACAACATCGAGAGCGCATTGCATCGGAAATTAGCTAACTCTGCCAGAAATAATAGCTAACTCTCCTGGAAGGAAATTATTTCAGATATGATACAACACAAAATGGTAATTAATTAAAAATAATTTTAACTATTTAGGTTGGTGTTAGTGGGTTTTTTCAAATCATTTTTGAATCTTAAATATTCAGATGGAATTTAGTTAATATTTTTTTAATTACTGCTAGTTTAAAAACAAAACACTTTTCATATCAAAATTAATATGTTCTATAAATATTAACTACATAATTAACATAAACAATTTATCAAATAAATTTAATTTAATAAATTTTTTTAGATAAACCTTGGTTTCCAACTCTGTTTGTGCGGGTGACAAGATATTTTCTTTTGCAGATGCCCCACATTTGTTAAAGCTATTACGTAACCACTTTTTGGAAACTGGTTTACTTTATAATAACCAACTTTTGACGAGTCGTACTATAGACGAATTGCTGAAATTGACTTTGAAATCTGATGTGTCCATCGCTTATAAGTTAACACATGAACATTTATCAGTAAAAGGTCCAGGTAAATTTTACTCGTTCATTGGTAAAATATAACACTTAATTCATAACTTTTAGCAAGACAAAAAGTTAAACTGGCGGCACAGTTGTTTTCTCACACAACTGCTAATGCAATTAGAAGATGTTGCTCTCTCGGCACGGAACTCTATCAACCAACTCATTGAGCTGATTTCATCCAGCTAGTAAATGACTGGTTTGATATACTCAACTCTAACAACTTTAAATATACAGGCAAGGTAAGATGTTTTATAAATTAACTTAGATATCAAAAAAATTATATATCTTTAAAATTATTAATTATACCAGGAACCATACGGCTTAGCATTGGAGTCAGAGAACTGCACGAGTACACCGCATCCCATGAGTATACCGCATACTTTATACTTTTCATACTCGAGTATTTTAAACACCGCAATAAAAAGTTGCGGTGAATTTTAAGTATTTTTTATACTCGTACGCGAGAATTTTTTAATTCTCTTTATTTGTAAGCAACGTTGCCACATTTTTACCCTATTAAAGTTTTTTACTGCCGTTTTATGAAATACTGCATTGTATGCTGATCTATTTATAAACAATAAAAAAAACAAAATTTGATCAAATCTATTGCTTAAACATTATAAGCAGAAAAACAGACAACAACCGTTTTAGGTATGAAATAAAACACATATTTAATGAATAAAATGCAATAAAAACCGGTTAAAGGCACAGCTTTTGTACACTATTTAAATCAGGTATACGTATTTTGTTGCTGTTTTTATGAACAATTATTTTCAGTTTATGCGCCTTGTTGTCATAAACGTGCTACTAACGGTATTTAGGAAAACAAAATGATAAAATGAATCCGTGAATAAAAGGAAAATTACTTAATTTTTTTAGTTTTAACAAAACTGTATATACGCAGATGTAATATTGCATTGATTGAATAGATATAGACCTCATAAATAATAATAAATAAAATAAAGTTTTTAGTTTACATATTTTATTTTGTTAAATATAATTATTGCTTTTATACCTATTTATTAATTTTAAAAATCTATTTGCTTAACGAATAGAATTTTTAAATTTCTCTCCTGTGTGACTTAAAAAAACGCTAACAAAAACGTATATTACAAACAATGAACTATTCTTGACTTATTAGTAAACTTTTGTTGTGTTTTTAATAAATGAAAATATGTCGAATTTTATGGGTTCTATTCAATTTATTTTCTGTTATATATTAAATAAACTTTCATAATTTCAAAGAAGTATGTATGTTAGCTAATTTAGACATTGGCGACTTTTGATATTGTGTTTGATTTAATAATTCTGATCTGATAACTCTGTTTTCCTATCACTACATACGTTAAAATCTCTCTCTTGGTGTTTATTGTGAGTATGAGTACGAATAAAGTAAAGCCAGCATCGCAAACATTTTACTTGAGTATGCTAGACACTTATACTCAAATGGAATGGGTATAGTAAATACTCGCACTTAAGAAATGCGGTGGCGATCACACCGCAACCGCATTTAAGATGAGTATACTTAGAGTATTAAAAACAGACACTCTTGCAGTTCTCTGATTGGAGTATTAAAATTATATATTGGCCAAAATTAATATGCTGATGTCGGCACCAATTGTGCCTGGTAAACAAAATTTGGAGGTTTTTCAAAAAGGTTTCTTAATTACTAATAATGCCTTAATGATGCTTCAAAATTATGTTGCAAAGTATAATATGACGTACTTGGTCACAAACCGACTAAATCAAGATGTCTTGGAACACTTTTTTGGTGCTATACGTAGTAAAGGTGGATTGAACGACCATCCATCGCCAAGAGATTTTAAGTATAGGCTTCGTAAATATATCTTGGGTACAATTGAGTCATTAAACATTTTTTAAATTAAAGTATTGATAATTTCCTTTTTATTTTTAGCTAGAAATACTGAGCAACTTAGTGGAAAAGGAAATGTTGAAGATGATGATACTGACTGGCTAAATTCAACAATTACAAGTGAAATGCCACAGTCTCAATGTACAGAAGTGAATGACGATATTTTGGAAGAACCACCTGAAGATGACAAAGAAAACGAACTTGGTGATTTGGACGACATTGGTATTCTTCAAGAGGATGCTTTGCAGTATATATGCGGCTACATGATGAAAAAGCTAAATCCTGACGAATATCAAAGTCATGAAAATTCGTTTACATGGGTCGAAAAAGCCTCTTTAAAAAAACCTAAAGAGAGCTTCTTAGAACAGGTGAAAAAATTAGAACTGATTTTTAGTAATTTAAATGGCAGAGACATAATACATTGCCAAAATCTGAAACTAAAGTTGTTGGAACTCGAAAAATCCGTTGATCTCTCAAAAAATGTACAAGAACTTTTTTTCAAATGCCGAATTTATTTTCGGGTTAGACATTTGAACAAAAGATTTAAAATTCAAAAGTCAAAGCAAAGGTTAATGGGATTTAGCAAAATGCTTAAAATTAATTATTAAAAATCCCTTATCCCCAAAGTAAGTATTCCAAATTTTCTTATAATTATGTGTAAGTAAATTTTAAATACTAATTCTTCTTCTACAGGTCACAACTTAAAAAAGAAGGGCATCCTTAAAGATACATTGAAAATTAACAATGACTACTACCAAGTAATATAGTTATTTATAAATCCGTTGTTGCCCAGGTAAATATTAAGAATTTTTATGCAGCTATACATATATATATATATATATATATATATATATATATATATATATATATATATATATATATACGTATATTTATAAATAAAAACTTTAATTTATTTTTTTATGTACAGGGCATTCAAGTGATTTTCTGTGTTTGGTTTGAGTAACATCTACCACCATATTCTATTTAGAAAGGTCAAATCTCATTAAGATGTAATAAAGATTGTTTTCCACAGAGGGAAGAGGTATAAAAATTTATTAATTTAAATACATTTTGAGTTTTTGCTAAAATATTCTTAAAGTTGATTAGAAAAACGATCATCAAAAATAGAGCTGCAAAAGCCATTCATTGAAGCTGGGCAGGGTGTTGTCAATAATTTGGAAACTTGTACCACTTCCGCCTGTAATATTTTATAAAATTTAAGGAAGACAAGCAGTATAGAAACAAATTACCAAATATAGTATTTTTATTCTCTCGGTAAGGCTATAAATGTTAATTAAAATTGTGTATTTAAATTTAAACTTATGGTGCACACAATCAACAAAACTATTTATTTATATATTTTATATCAGGTCCCAACAGGGAAAAACTCAAGAGAAAAGATGGTAACAACACAACCAAGGAGGGGATCGCAAAAAGAGGAGAGTACTTTTACAGTATTGTTTTGTACTATTTAGTTTTTATTTGTTGTTTGCCTTTTTTCAGGGAATCGTTTTTGGAAAATTCCTAGAAGGATGAACATGTAGCAATAAGTTTTTTTTTTATCCCAATTGCAATTTTCTTCTTTTTCGAATTCACAGTGCTAAAATATGTGATCGTATTCGACCGGCTTAAAAACGATTGCTTTTAAATTTGCTTTAAAATATTTTTCTTTTCAAATGTATCAAACACCTTTAAAAATTGCCAATTTTAGATCGATCAATTTCTATCACATATTTTGCTAATTTTTTTCTAATTTCATATTCAACTATGTATGTATCATCTTAATTTCATTTTTTATTATAATATTTACCAATGTATGTATATATCTTTAAAAACACATTATTTTACAATCTTTGATGTAATCAAATTATTCTTTAATTATGTAATTTTATGTATACATAGGTATTTGCAAAAAGGAAATTTTTATATTTATGTATCTATATGGTTTAAATAAAATTTTTATTTTTGTTGAACAAATGGGCCTTTATATTTTGCTATTTATAACATTTGCAAAAAATTAGTAAAATAAAATACCATTTTATCAAAAACGTTAATTTCAGTATATATCTTTAGTATTTGGGTCAGTCTTATTGTTTTAATTTGGTAGCTATCTAACAACAACAGAATCTACACCCACCGTCAATTTATGTTTTACATCCGTCTGTAGAAAGCCTTCTTTAACTTTTTCATGCGCTTACTTCCTAGTGTAAAATGCAGTGTATTTTCAGACACTGATTACTAACGTCTACCATCAATTTATGACTTTTATTTATCACTTAGGTGGGTTCTTTGTCAGAATTTAAATCTTAAAGAAAATTATATCTTTTACTTTGTTCGTAAATGCCAGTAATAATAAACAACTTACTTCCATATTTTTCATTTCATTGGACACCACAGTGTATAAATATATACGCCTTAAATCTAGTTAACGGACGCAGCTTAAAAATTAAAAAGCTGTAAAATTTAATTTTAAGCAAAAAAATGTTAAGTGACAGATTTGGGGCTGACCCTTACTGCCATCCCTAAATTAGCGCGTAAAGCGCAAGATAACTGTCAAAATTTCTCATGTACATACAAAATGTATGAAGCATCCCTAAATAGCTTGGCGTCAACGCTTAGCAATTGGAAAATCCAATTTTGACAGTGCGTTAGGAAGTGAAGTTTGCTGTTTGTTGGTTTGTTTTGTTTTGTTATGGTTGAAAAGTAGTGACAATTTAGTAATTTTCAAGGCAATCTAGCGGTTTTATCTCTTCTTTATTCTTATACAGCGGGTTTTATGAAATAAAATTAGTTAACATTACTTTTAACGACACGAGTTTAACGCTGTTATTTAGGGATGACATTTCAGCGCAAAAGCTATGAATTACATTGCTTTGCGTCTTACGCGCTAATTTAGGGATGGCAGTTAGTTTTCGAGTTACGGGCCTCCAAAGTTTGTAAAAATAATATGGAATATATCGAGTATTTTGTAGTGGAATGGGGCAATATGGATATCATTGAAAAGGTAATTTAAATATATTTTCAATTGAAAAGGAAAATAGTAAAAAATACAATAAAACAGGTAACGACCAAAAAAAGGCTTTTTTCATATAAACATAAATACCTACTTATGTATATCAAATAAAGTTTAGTGACAATGCCATACGAAAAGAGATAAAAAAATCCTTAGCAAGCGAAGCCGGTGTTGTTCATACCATAGAGGAGAAAAGTATTGCGCTACGCAGAAAATCTTAAGTAAGCGAAGCTAAAACTAAGAGCTGCCCAAAAAACTTTCATATACAAATTTCTTTTATTTTTTTACTATTTTCCTTTAAAATTGAAAAGATATTGAAATTACCTTTCCAATGATACCCATATTGTCTTATTTCACCAAAAAATACTCGACATATTTCATATTGTACATACAAACTTTGTAGGCCCGTAACTCGAAAATCTCAAATTTGTCACTTTAAATTTTTTGCTAAAAATTAAATTTTACACCCCGTAGGCAACTTTTTTTTCATTTAAAGCTGCGTCCGTAAACTAGATTTATTCCATATATACCAAGGCATATTAAACCAGGTGGCAGCGCTACGTCAGGTGACTTTTTTTTGCTACACTTTCTGTTTATGTATTCAAACGTCAAAAATATTTGTTTAACAACAATAAAAAACGTATATAGTTTTAGTGGCGTTTTTGTGAAAAAGTTTTTCAATAATAATAATAAAAATAATTTGTGTTGAACGTGCGGAAAAGTGTATATATGTTAAAATGCGTTGTGTTTTATGCCCTAAAAAGTGTGTTCGCGGAAGTGGTACTTTCTTTGGCATTCCTCAAGATCAAAAACAAAGAGAAAAGTGGAGTGAGATTTGCCAAAAAGAGTTGAAGAAAAGAAGCCGTATATGTACTGACCATTTTTCGGAAGCCGATATTATAACTGCGGGAAGTCGCTTGTATTTAATGCCCAAGGCTCTTCCAATAGTGCTAGAACCACAAAAAATTTAAAAAAGTGAAACACAAGTAAACATAAGTTATAGTGAAGTGCCAATGCATTGTAATGAAATTGAAATAGATATGGATTGTAATGAAGTGCCAATGCATTGCAGTGAAGTGCCTTTAAGCAACTTGTATCCAGTTGAAAATCCTGCGTTGGTTGACCAGGTCTCGAAAGGATTTTTGAAAAAGCCGGCAAATCTATTTGTTTTAAAAATCAAGGAGATGGAATCCATTTTCTACAAAGTGAATGGAGTTGGTATTTCACACTGCCGCAACATCCATAGACACCTGGTCGAGGAAAGCTCATCTGTTGACTTGCCAGAGCATGTAAAAAAATTCTTTTTTAAATGCCGAATATACTTTAGAGTATAAAACCTTAACAAACGATTGAAAATTCAAAAGTCGAAGCAGCGCATATTGGGATATAAGAATTTATTAAAAGTAAAGGTTTAGCTTTCTAAGGTAATATGTTATTTAATTTTAAAAAATTATATATACTAAATATCTTTACCAAATATTTTCATTACAGGCACCAAAAAACTATCAACTGGAAAGAAATTAAATTAATCGGTCATTTTCAGGACCACCAATAATATTTGAAAAAGAGAAAAATATTTCAAATAATTAAATTATTTTTAACTTTTTAATATTTAATTTTTATTTACAGATCTTATTTTAAAAAGAGAAAAAATATTTTAAATAATTAAATTAAATCAATCGGTCCTTTTCAGGACCACCAATAATATTTAAAAAAGAGAAGAAATATTTTTAATATTTAATATAATATATTATTATAATTATTATATATTATAATTATATAATTATTAAAATAAAATATATATATATATATATATATAATATATTATATATATTATATATATAATATAATATATTGTATATATAATATATTATATTATATATATATATATATATATATATATTATATTAATAATATATTATATATATAATATATTATATATAATACTTAGCAACAAATATACATATATTTTTTTTCATAAATAGATTATAACAAATTTACACAAATTGTAGGCGGTTCCATGAGGATTTACTATAATGAAGAACTACTTAAAGGTTATGAACGTGAAGGCATTGGTCCTAAACCTTACTATTGATATATATGAATCCACTTCTGCGTGAATTTGCGATAATGATTTTTGAGTAATTCTTTAATTGAATTGCTAACAATCTGCCGTACTTGATTATCAAAACCTTGAGGCTCCTGCCATGGGTGATGGAATATTTTCTAGCATTTCTTGGATTTTTGTAATACGTATGTCACAGTATTAAATGAAAAGATCTTAAGTGATTCTACACTCAATATTCTTATCAATAAACTTTACCCTCATCATGCACTGTCTGGATCTTGGCAATTTATGTTCATCAAAGTAGGGATAATTTATATCTTGGACTAAAGCATTTATTTCATATGTTTATCGTGTGACACACCAGACTCATAATTAAAGCAATGCGATGCCATATAGGACACTCTTCAAACAGCTGCGGATAAAAAAAATATTTTACTTGATACAATATTAATTATCTGAAAAATATACTTTTTGAATTTTTTGCAATCGTTCGTCGGAAACATATTTCACTTTCATTTTCTTTAAAATTTGTGGATCTGGTTTGGTAGGAAACGAGTCAGTCATATTAAAGGATACCATATCTCTGCTTTCATTGCTGACCTTATTTAAAACACCTAAGGTTTCATTTTGACCAATTTCGTTTGAGAAATCAACCCGAAATATTGCTGTATGTACAACATCTGAACGGGCAAAAGATGTTGGAATCGGCCATAGTTGCACATTTTGCCTGCTAAAATAAAATACAAGGCATTACAATATATACATTTCGCATTGGGGAAAAGTTAAAACGTTAACTTACTTTTTCCTCTATGGTATGAACAACACCGGCTTCGCTTGCTAAAGATTTTTTTTATCTTTTTCGCTTACTAAAGATTTCTGCGTAGCCGTGCGCAAGAATTTTCTCCTTTATAGTATGACCAACATCGGCTTCGATTACGAAAGGTTTTCTGCGTAGATATTTAAATTACCTTTTCAATTATATCCATATTGCCCCATTCCACCACAAAATACTCGACATATTCCATATTGTATTTACAATCTTTGGAGGACCGTAACTCGGAAACTAAGATTTTTTGATTAAAATTTAATTTTACATCCCGTAGGTAACTTTAATTAATTTTTAGCACCGAGTGATTTTGATGCTTAGTGATTTTTTAGCTGCGTCCGTAAACTAGAAATTTCCCGTCGCCATCATTAGGACGAAAAGGTAAACAAACTTTTAAATATTTAATTCTCAGATGTTTTTGACAGGCGTATACATTTTACACAAACAAAAATGCCTGGTGTTGTTGTATTGTTGTTTTAATTTTTCTAACGCTGCCACCTGGTAATTGATATGCCTTGTCTACATTCTATCTTTATTTTTGTTTGAGTAAATAAACTATGTACTGTTTTGTTTGATCTATGTGTAAGTATGACTTCTTTTTCTTTTATTATCTCTCTTATTTTTTTGTTGTCAGTTAATTTTGGGATAAATGGTAGGCTATAAAATTTTGTGTTGTTACCAGATGTTTCGTCTCTTTCCTTTTTCTTTATATTATTTTTGTTTGATACTTTATTTATTAGTGCGTTTATTATCGTCATTGGAAAATTATTTTTCGTCAATATATCCTTTTGTTTAAAAATGTTCGGTGATTTAAATTCTTTATCACTAAGTTTTAATACTTTTTGAATCAAATTTGTGGCAGTATTAATTTTCTGATACATGGGTTGTTTGGAGTTAAAATTTATTAAACGTCCTGATGCTATTGGTTTCATATACCAATCGGTAAGTATTCTGTCTTTCTTTCTTATAATCGTCATATCCAGGTATGGAATGGAATTATCCATCTCTCTTTCAATTGTAAACTTGAGTTTGTTATGGGAATTGTTAAATGTTGTCTGTATTATTTCTTCGTCCTTATGTTTAATTATAGCAAATAAATCGTCCACATATTTTAAAATTACCTTTATATAAACGTTTTTCTCTTTTAAGTCGTCAATGCTCTCCTTCAATAGATTGTCTAGGACTATATCTGCTATAGTCGGTGATAAGGGATTGCCCATTGGCATACCATATATTTGATGGTAAACTGTGTTACCATACATAAAATGATTATTTTCTATCAGGCAAAATTTTAGTATCCTCAAAAATTGCGTCCTTGGTGTAATTTTGTAGTATGTCCCATTTTTTCATAATATTAGTTATAGCTAGGTGTATAGGTATATTAGTAGATACCACGTCTAATGATATTAAAATATCGTCTTCGTCCATTTATTCCTTAAGTTCTATTGAGTTTCGAATGTTATATTCCTTTGATATAATATTTTTCAAAATTTCTCCTATGTATTTCGACATTTTGTAACAGGGTACTCCCACCGATGATGATATCGGACGAAATGGTGTGTCAACCTTGTGAATTTTTGGCAGTCCATAAAGTATGGGAGCTATTGCTGCATTCGATGTTAATTTTATCTTTTCCGACTTACTAAGGTATTTCTTTTTATATAGGTCCATTATGAAGGTGTTGTTTGTTTTCTGTAGTTTTGTTGTTGGGTCTGTCCTTAGTTTCCTATAAGTATTTTTTTCTTCCAATAATTTTTGCATTCCAGCTTCACAGGCTTTTCTTTATAATAGAACTGTCTTGTTTCCCTTGTCTGCCTTTGTAAGAACTATTTCCTGTTTGTGTTTTTTCAATATTCTTTTTGTATCCTCGTAAATGCTTAAAATAAATTTTTCTTTTCTGTTATTTTTAATTGTCCTTTTGTGTTTTAAAATTCTGTTTGCTATTCTTGACCTAATTAAATCTTTTTCTCTGTCATCGGTATGGGTTTGTACCCACTGTTCTAAGTCTGCTATTAAACCAATTGTTGAAAAATTATTTTTGCTAATTGGCAAAGCAAATTTTGATCCTAAAGAAAGAAGCCACTTGCACTCGTCTGGGATGGTTATAGATGTTTTGTTTATGAACCAATCTGGGTTAAACTGCAAATTATATTCTTTTAATCTTTCCTGCTTTAGAAATGGTATTAAAACAGGTGTATTTTTTGTACAAAAATTTTTTTCTCACACAAAAAAAAGAGTGGTGTTAAATTTGCTTTGGTGCCACCTCAAATTAAAAAAAGCACCAAAATTAAAAAAAAAAACACACGTGAAATTTTCGCACAAAAAATTCGAAAAAGCACCCAAAATGGTGCGAAACGCACCAAGTTGACAACGCTGTTCGTGTCTGTACCAAAAGTTACTTTGATTGAAGTACTTATATAGCTTGACCCCTGTAATAACTTCAATTGACGGTTATAAGCAGTAACGTGCACAGGGGCTCCTCTTTGGTATGGCAGAATTTTCGAGGGGCGTCAAATTAATAATAATAATTATAGTAATTAAAACATTAAATAATAATAATATTTATTTATTTATTTAAATTTAATTACAAAATACAATTATTACAAAATACAATTATTGCAACTAAAGAAGAAAAAAGGAGTAATAGCAACTTAGGCTTTTAACTCCGATTTATAGATTAAATTATAATTTTATATTATTTTCTGACATAAATTTACATAGCAGACTAATATTCCTACTACATGTATTTATTAATAATTCAGATGGAGGTTTCGATCCAAAGATATTTTTTCTAGAGTCCTTGTAAATGGTACATTCATCTAAAATATGTGAAATGTTCAGCTGTGTATTGCAATTTGTACAATGTGGGGCAGATCTTTTTTCTAATAGGTAAGCGTGGGAAAGTTTACTGTGTCCAATTCTAAGCCTTGTTATTGTTTTGGTTTTGTAACGTGAACAGGATTTCGGGTAGATCGGTCTAATCCCAAGTGGGATAACATTTTTGTAGCTGTGCTTGTAGTTAGAAGTAAATTTTGTTTATAATATCCCTGTGTTCCCAGGTAGAGAAGTTTAGTAGAGGTCTTCTACTGGCATCATTAGCGCTTTGGTCAGCATATTCGTTTCCAGAGATTCCTTGGTGCGATGGGACCCACTTCAATTTTATCTTATTTTTGTTAGTAATTTGATTATACACGTCTGCTGATGCTGTTGTCTTAGCAAAATTAGTCATGGATAAAATAAATGAAGTATCGTCCATTAACCATGGTGGCTCTGATGCTTGTTTAAAGAGTAGTGGTCTGTTTGAAATACCGATTATGCGAGAAAAATTTATACACCTTAAAATGGTTGACTCTATTCTAGGTGTTTTTTTATAATTTATTGCTTTTGATGTTTTCTGAAATATTATTTTATTCCGGCAAATGAAGAATTTTGGGATTAGCTTATAAGTAAGCTTTGTGGTTCGATCTTCGATAGAAGGTAGATCAGCTTCGACAAGTAAGTTTATAATGGGGCTAGTGCGGAAAGCACTAACACTGTACCGAATTGCGGCGTAATAGGGTGATTTGATAAGCTTTATGTGCGATGAGGCACACCATCCATAGATTGGTAGAGCATAATCAATTTTGGACAACACAATTGAACGTGTAATATTTATCATGGTTGATATATGAATATTAAAATTTTTTGATGAAAGATACTTAATAATATTCAATCTGGTGTTAAGACTTTTTCGAAGTTGTATACAATGTTCTTTGAAGGTGAAATGCTTGTCAAATACTACTCCTAGAATACGTAAATGGTCAACTCGTTTTATACGAACGTTGTTGTAATTTAGGTCGAACCGTTGCAGTTATGTTTGTTACAAATGTGTAATAGAGAACACTTTTCTAAAGAAAGCTTTGCGCCAGATATTAAGCACCAATTATCAATATCTCGTAAAATGTTTAGGAAGACTTCCTTAGCTTTGTTGTTGTCTTTGGTTTTTGTAAATAGAACAGCGTCGTCAGCATAAATGGCGTGTTCGATTATTTTGTAAGTGGAAATGATTTTACTAAATTGGTTGAAAGCGATAATGAAAATTATGACTGAGAGGGGAGAGCCCTGTGGTATCCCATTGTGCAGGGAAAAAAGCTTTGAGTGGTGGCCGTTTACTTTCACGTAGAACTTACGGTTGCTTAAGAAACTTTTTATAATACCAAACATATTTTTTCCGATTTTCCAATCTGCGAGGTTTTGAAGTATTATATGGACTCCAATGCGGTCAAATGCTCTTTCAAAATCAGTAGATAGTACATTTATATGATTTTTAGTTGATAAAGCGTTTGAAATAAAGTGTTGTAGATACAGCAGAAAGTCCTCAGTATCCTGTTTTTCATAAAAGCTACTTGATTAGGGTTATAAAATTATTTACCTTTAGAAACCACATCAATCTTCTGGCTATTATTCTCTCAAGGATTTTACTTATGCATGGTAAGAGGGATATTGGTCGGTATCCAGATATGGTGTATTTGCCTGTGTTGGATTTTGGAATAGGAACAACGGCTGCCATTTTCCAAGCTTGTGGGTAAACATTAGAGAAGAGGATGTTATTATAAATAGTAAGTAGGTATATTTTTGAGGACATTGGTAAATTTTTTAGCATGGGGTACGATATACGGTCTGCTCCAGGTGTTTTGCCTCTGGTGGAGTGTAAAGAGTCTTCAAGTTCTACTAAATTTATGGGGTTTTCTATTTTATTTGCATGGACATTAAAAATTTTAGGATTATAGTTCCGGCTGATAATATTAAGTTTATTTAAACGAAAGATACTGGAGAAATTGCTGTCTTCTGATAAAGTCGTCCAGTGTTCACCAAAGCAGTTTGCTATAACAATAGGGGATGATAGCATTCCTGAGTCCGTTTTTATATATTTTATTGCATTATAGCTCTTAGCACCAGATAAGAGTTTTACATCATTCCAAATACGCTGGGTTGTAGAATTAGGGTTAATATTGGATGTGAATTTGTAAATGCACTCAGCTTTACTTTTTTTAAGGGCTCTTCGGAATATTGCGTTGCATTTTTTGTAGGAGATTAAGTTTGTTTCATTTCTATTTCTTTTGAAGTTGTGCCAGTGTTTTTGTTTTTCGGTTCTTAGTTCTTGTAATTTTTGGTTCCACCATACTACTCGAGGCTTATACACCCTACGTTTACTTTGTGGTATGCTTTGGTTTGCAGCCGATCTAATGCATTTTACCATAGATGCTGCTTGCTGATTGACGTTGGAGGAAATTTTTATTCCGGATATATTGCTTACGCAAAGTCTTCTGAATAAAGGCCATTTGGCATAATTTGTTTTAAACTTAGGAATATAATTACCGTAGACTTTATTGACACTTTTTTCAATTTGTATAAGAATCGTGTAGTGATTGCTTCGATGTAGGTGATCAAAAATATTCCAAGAGCAAAAAGGAGCAAGTTGTGAAGAGCACAAGGTAATATAAACGTGAGTAAAGGTATTGTGAGTAGAAAAATGTGTTGGATTTCCATTATTTAGAGTTATTAAATTTTCATTAAGAATGAAATTCTCCATGATTTTACCTCGGGTGTTAGATGCAGTCGAACCCTAGAAATTGCTCCATGCATTGAAATCTCCAGAAAGAATGAGTGGTAATGTTACTTTACTCAAAATCCGTTTCAGATTATTTACTAAGATTGGTTGATTGGGTGGAATGTATGTATTAACAAATGAAGACTTTATGCCAATATTTTAACTTCAATTGCGATAGAAGCAGTGTCAGGGTCTAAGTGTATTAAATTATGTGGAATGGGTTTTTTAATTAGAATAGCTATACCTTGTTTAGCATTGTTATTGCACGACAGATTGTGAAAAAATCCATTGTATTGCTTAGGGAAAATAATATTTTTTGTGTTGTTAGGAATGTGTGTTTCTTGAATGGAAATAATATCTGGATTATGATCTTTAATTATTAGTTGGAGTTCATGAAAGTTATTAATGAGTCCATTTATATTCCACTGATTTATTTTAAAATCCATTGTAAAAAAGTAGGAAAGTAATTATTCGTTATCAAGGAACATAATTTCATCTTGATCATCATACGTGTATCGATTTGTTGCTTGATTTGGTAGAGTAGTATTGTTGTTTTGTGTAAGATTAAGTATTTCTTTATGTTTTTCTGTGTTTTTAGCTTTAGTTGGACAAGTAGCTTTAGTCATTGATCGTGTTGTTATTGTAGATGAAGTTTTTTGTGAAATGCTTGTTGTTGGATCTTGTACTTTTTTTCTTGTGTTGTTGTTTTTGGTAAAACAATTGGATTAATATTGGATTTATGTATTTGTTGTTGAGAGGCACCCTCGTATTTTTAAACTCTAGTTATAAGTTAATCAAAATAATAAATGTGTACTTATGTAATATAAATCTTTTTGACAGTCAGCACTTTATTTAGTTAAACTTTGTTTATAAGTTAATTTAAAATTAATGTACTATTGAAATATGACTATTTAGCAAGTAAGCAATTTAATTATTTAAATTATTATTTTTAAGAAATGCTGTTTCTGTTTAATCAGCATTTTTAGCGTTAAGAATTTAGTATAAATAGTGATAAATAATTATTAAAAGTGGAGTTGTAAACTAGAAGTAAGAACAAACACTTATAGCCTGAAATTCCTACGGGACCCTGCAGGCTATATGAATAAATAAAAATCATAAAATAAAATAAATAAAAGTGTTTTCTTGCTTACAAATAACTCCAACATTTTGGCGCAGCCGGTAATAAAAGAATAAATATCCTGCGATTCCTAAGGGACCCTCCAGGAATAAAATTTGGTTATATTGATTTTGAATCCTTTCCGAATGTGGCAATAATTTTATAGCAACGAAAATTAGGAAACCAAGTAAACACGGAAGTGAAGCATTAGGGGTCATTAAGCATCTGTATACCAGTACGCCTTTAGTGTCTTCAAAGAAGTGTGAATTGGTGGAATTATTAGTAAACTGCTAATTACTTTGGCCACATTGGGAGAAGTTTTGATTCGATTTGTTTTGCTTGTGAACAAAATCGGTTAAGTCGGTGGCAAAGAAAAATTTAAAGAAACCACTAAGTATAGAGGTGAATTCCTAGGGGTCATTAAGCATCTGTATACCAGTACGCCTTTGGGATCTTTGCCAAAATACTAAGTGGTGGAATTGAAAAGTAACTGCCACAGGCCTAAGCCACATTAAGCAAGGCAAATTTAAATTTTGTATGGAGTAAACGTCGCGATCAGTACATTGTGCGTCATTTTTTTTTACTTTTAAAGACAATAGCGGAAATGTTTTTGGTGCTGGTAAGTATGCCTTTAAAATTTTTAGATTTGTAAATGGACAACCCGAAATCAAGGACGGACGAATTACTATCTAAGATCAATAAGTATAACTATTCGGTTGAAAGTCTGCAAGTTCTCGCATGGACAGAATTAAATAGTTTGAAACAAGGAAAGGAATTTACAGAAAAACATAGGGACAATATAAGGCACCAGAAACTAACAAAATTAGAGGAAGTTGGTTATGTGCTACAATTGATAGGAGACCTTAATAAGAACCAGTCGGCAGATTTTTGTAAAAGAATAGAAGAATTGGAGGTCACCAAGGGACTTTTAGAAAAACAGAGCCGCAAATTACGGGAACAGATTAATTATACGGACAGTTTATTAGAGCAGGCAGTAGAAGAAAACGCATCCTTGGTTGAAAAATTGAGACAAAAGGGGTTAAGTGAGAATGAATTTAAAAAACAACTGAAACAACAACAGCAAATAGACGGACAAGACGACACCGTACAAAGATTACAAACAGCCTTAGGAAATGCAAAGCGTGAACTCGACATTATACACAAGACTAGGTCACCCACTCCATCAATAAGGGAAGAATTAACAGAAGAGGATTCCAGAGTTCCTTATATAACAATAGGACACACAGACGGCATTTCTACGGTTACTGACGAGCAGGCAGAGGAGATTAATAATAAGGATACTCGTATAGAGGAGAAAGAAACGGCTCGTGACCTGATATCCAAAATTCGGAGCATCATAATAAATGCAAAAAAGGCAGGGAGCAGAGGCTATACCACAGAGACGACATCTAAAAAATTTAGCGAGCTAGCACAATACAAAGAAACATTCGACGATTTGAAGAGGACAGAAGGGATAGACAACACATTAATTCGAGAATTTGATACATTGGTAGCATCGGCACATGAAATTTTGAAGAGGCGCTCACCATCGCCGAGAGAAATACAAACTACAGACAGAATAAGTGAAGAAATTTCAACCAACAATATGACGTCTTTTACGGAACTTTTGAAAAATCTATCACACATGGTGCCAATTTTCTACGGTGCAGATGGCCCAGAGCTTACGACAGAATCAAATAAGGCTGTATGATTGCGAAAGATAAACTTTTGGAAGCAGGTAGTGTTGTCGACCTGCTAAAATGTATAAAAACAAGACTTTTTGGGAACGCCTACTCATATTTGCACAACAAAGATTTTGGAACAATAGAAGCACTATGCATCGCATCGGAAATCTATGATGGACCACTGCAATTAATCAGCGGTAAGAAGTTATATAAGGGGCTTACGTGACCCGAAATTGATATCCAGGTTCATTGGGCATGAAAATGACAAATTATCTGAATTGTTGAAGATTACAAAGGATGCACAAAACCTGTTAGGCGCCAACATGCGATTGTCAAATGTAATGACAGTGCAAGCCCAGGAACCGTTGTACGAAACAGTCCAGCAATTAGTGAATGAAGTTAGACAACTCTCACTAAGACAGCAAACGGTTAACAACTCAATGCCGGTGGATTACACACAAAGGAATTCTGTGGGTTCCCCAAAATTCTGCAATTTTTGCCATAGGCAGGGACATTTGTTAAACGAATGTTTTAGACGGCAAAACAACACTAACTTTAATCAGGGAAGACGCCAAGAACAATCGAACAATAATATTAATAAAAGTCGTCAGGCCCCTGACCGCAAAACTCATTGCAATCATCAAGTCAAAACCAGGCCAATAATCGTTTTGGTGACATGAATAGAAGAGAGCAACGGTGCTACAATTGTGATGGTCTTGGACATTTTGCGTCAAGGTGCCCGGAAAATTACTATCACGATAATATGTTTAATAGAAGTGGAGGAAGAAGTAACATCAGCAATAGGGGCAATAGAAATAACAACGTACGAGAAGTGGCCAACAACCGAAATAATTCGGGAAACTCAAGGCGGCCCAGCCAAAACTAAGAGGCTGGGATGCCGGAAATTCTTACTTACTTTCGAAGACTTTAGCATCTAAAACGCCAGAAGACACAGAAAAGAGCGACCACAAAAACAAATCGTTTTTGAGGTCTATGTCAAGGGTCATGCCAGGTGGGGAGAAATGTAGACTGAGCACCACAATTAAAAACAACAAAAAAGTACACTGGAGTGAGAATATACACACGTACATTCCAGAAACCTGCACAAACTATTTAACTTTCAAATCAGAGTCACAAAAGGAGCAAAAACCCCGTACAGAACAAAAGAACGATGCATTCATAAATTTTCCTTGCAGGGAAGCAGCAAATAGAAGTCTGTCTTTGCTGGTAGATACAGGAGCAGACACTACATTAGTAAGGGCAGAGGCTTTGGCACCCCACGTTAAAATAGATGAACGAAATCAAAAGAGTTTGTTAGGAGCCTTCGGAGGAAATATAACTTCAAAGGGGACGATAATTGCTCAGCTCGAAGGCCTGGAAAATTTTTCACTACAAATGCACGTGGTGCCCGAAGGAACCAAACTTCCAGCAGATGGTTTGCTAGGAAGAGATATGATGTGGGGCAGATCGGTGACAGACACAATTAATAAAAATTTAAGATTTTTTAAAAACGGACAAGAAGTGATTTCACTACCACTTGTCCCAGAAGGAAAATCATCACAAATATACTTAGCTGAACAATTTTCTATCAAAGAGCGTTCACAAACAATTGCATCAGTTATAGTAAACTCCATTAATGGTGACATTGTCATAGACAAGTCAGAAATTTTGCCAGGTGTTTTCGTGGGTGCAACTCTAACAACAGTGAAAGCCGGAGCAGCTCTTGTACCTATTCTGAACACGAATAACACGGCCATAAATATAAGTGAAAAAATAAGCCTGAGCTACGAAAGCTACAGGGACTATAAGATGAAGCCATTAGCAACAATAAATATAATAGATTCTAGAAAAAGGTTGAAAAGAGAAAAACTACTTTTGGAAACGGTGAAACTAAGCCAAAGTCTTAACCCAGAAGAGAGGTTTTCAATCGAGAATATTTTAGAGACATACGATGATATTTTCCAACTGCCTGGTGACAGTCTTACCTACACTACTGTATTGAAACATGAAATACCCACGGAAGCAAATCAACCCCCAATAAACATTAAACAATACAGACTACCAGAAGTCCACAGAACTGAAATTAACAGACAGGTAGACCAAATGCTAAAGGATAATGTAAAAGCACCCAGCAATTCTCCATGGAACTCCCCGGTTCTTTTGGTTCCCAAAAAAGCAGGACAACACGGCGAAAAAAAGTGGCGATTGGTTGTAGATTTTAGAAAACTGAACGAAGCGACAGTAAAACAGGTTTTCCCAATACCAAGAATCGATGAGATTTTATACCAATTAGGGTGCAGCAGGTATTTCTCTACTCTCGATTTGGCAAGTGGATACCATCAAGTATTAATGGATCCTAATGACAAGCAAAAAACCGCCTTCAGTACCAACTTAGGGCACTATGAATTTAACCGTATGCCTTTCGGATTGACGGGTGCCCCAGCTACTTTTCAAAGAATAATTAATTCAATACTAACCGGGCTACAAGGAATTGACTGTTTCGTTTATTTGGACGATATTGTTATATATGGCAGAAACTTAGTGGACCATAATTCACGTTTAACAAAAGTTTTGGAGGTCTTAAGAAAATACAACCTAAAATTACACCCCGAAAAATGTCATTTCCTGCAGAGAGAAATTATCTATCTTGGCCACCAGTGCTCAGAAAAAGGGGTTCTGCCAGACCCAAATAAGACTAGAGCAGTGAAAGATATACCACCCCCTAAAAATATCAAGGAGCTACAAGCATTTTTGGGGCTGATGAATTACTACAGAAAGTTCATTCCAAACTCGGCACGAATTTCATTACCTCTTAACAAAATGTTGAGAAAGGATACAAAATTAGAGTGGACACAAGAGTGCCAGGAAGCAATGGACAAATTGAAGGACGCTGTGAAAAACCCTCCTCTCCTCCAATATCCTGATTTTAGCAAGTCTTTCATTTTGACAACAGACGCCAGTATTGGAGCTCTAGGAGCAATTCCTTCTCAAGGAGAGCCAGGAAGTGACCTACCAATTTATTTCGCTAGCAGAGTATTAAGCGATACAGAAAAACGATACTCCACAATAGAGAGGGAGTTGCTGGCCATTGTATGGGCCACAAAAACGTTTCGACCATATATGCTCGGCAGATATTTCACGGTATTCACTGACCACAAACCCTTGAAAGGTATAGCTAACCTAAGGGATCAGAAAGGTAGATTGGGTCGTTTAAGACTGAAATTGTTAGAATACGATTTTGAGATTCGCTACAAACCAGGCAAGACGAATCAAAATGCGGACGCTCTCAGCCGCCTTCCAACGGAAGAAGTAAACATAGGTGTAATAACGAGAGCACAATCAAGAGGTGTGGAAACTCCGAATAGGGCAAGTGCAGTGGAAACGAATAAAAATCATGAAGAAGATGATAATACCACATATTTAACAGATGCAGAAGATATAAAGAAGGTAATTACAACCTTCCATGACACGCCATTAGGAGGCCACCAAGGTGCGCTAAAAAATTATTTCCGTATTAGAGCACAATACAAATGGGCTGGAATGCAAAGTCAAATTAAAAAGTATGTAGCCTCCTGCAAGATTTGCCAGCAAAATAAAAGCTCGAGGATAGACAGGATGCCAATGACCCTGACTACAACTCCGAATATGCCTTTTGAAAGAATTTTCATGGATATTGTTGGGCCCTTACCTGAATCATCAAGTGGCAACAAATATATAATAACCTTTTTAGACGATTTTTCAAAATACCTAGCTTGCGCAGCTATCCCAGACATGGAAGCGGCAACGGTAGCAAGGCAGTTCTTTAGAGAAATAATTGCCCGATTTTTTATCCCCAAAGTTCTCGTGACAGATAATGGAAGCAACTTCAATTCGAAATTGTTCAAGGAAGTTTGCAAATTGCTTGGAGTAAAAAACATATATACAACTCCATATCATCCTCAATCCAATGGATCTCTGGAAAGGACCCATAGACCTCTTGCAGAGTGTTTAAGAAGTTTTGTGAAACTTGACGGAACTAATTGGGATGATTGGCTGCATCATGCCATGCATGTACATAATAACACAAGACATTCGTCTACTAAGCAAACACCCAACAAGGTACTGTACGGATTCGAATTTGAAATACCTGTCAGGTTAAAAAAGCAGCCAGCACCTCTCTATAACATAGATGACTACAGCAAAATACTTAAATACCAAATTCAACGAAGTTATGAAGTGGTGAGACAGAACCAGGTTAGGGCAAAAGAAAAATCAAAAAAATATTATGACAAGGGCACAAAGACTAGACAGTTTAAGACCGGACAAATGGTGTGGCTAAAAAACCAGGCGCGAAAAAATAAATTTTCACCTATATGGTTGGGTCCTTATGAAATCACGGGAGTACCCACACCTGTCAATGTAAGAATACGACAAAGGAACTCCGACAAGGTTTATCATAATAATTTGATAAAACCATTAAAATAAAGAATTTATAAAAGGTGGCAGGGTGCAAAGGGTTAGATTGCGAATAATTAAAAAGGGTAATTTTTTGTAAGGATTTTTTTTTTTCTGTTGAGTTTAAAGAGTATCAGTTACTCCGTTTATTTTCTGGTTATCTTCGCTCGCAACTAAAGCTACAAAGGATTTAAGCGGAAGTACAAGTGAGTTACTCATAAAACACTGATTTAGTTACTTTACAACACCGCCATCGGTAATTTGCCTGAAACATTGAACTTGGTGCGAAAATTCGATACGATTTCAACTGACGGCAAGTGCCATGGTGTATGCGAAGAAACATTTCGAGGTAAAATATGAAAGGGTAGTAACAAATAGGCAAAATTGAACAAAGGTTGATGAGAATAAAGAGAAAAAAAGGGTAATATAGTAAAATAAAATCGTATAATACGCTACAAAGTGTATCAGCCAACCAATTTCTGATCCTAGATACTTTGGCTCGAAACCAAAGCTACGGGACGAAAGTGGAATATGAGGGCGATAAAAAATGAAATATATAAGTAAATAGAAAGGAAGAAAAAGACCAGAGGGTCATATAAGGGAAATAATAGAAGAATATTAACGAACATGAGAAAAAATGAATAGTATGAAAATATATAGTCAGAAAGGGGAAAAAACCAAGGAATTATAAAATAAAAAAAAGTGTGAAGAAACATAAAGGAAAATAAGTAAAAATAACGAGAATATGTTAAAAAAAAAGGGAAAAACCAGAAGAGTTATAAGATTGAAGTATAAGAAAATATCGAAATTTTAAGCAAAAAATTATTATATGAACAAAATAAAGAAAATAAATGGGCACAAAAGGAAGGTTAAAATTTTAAATTGAAGTCTAAATACGCACCCTGCACTAAGGTTTTTTTTTTTTTAAAAAGGAGGAGTTCCTGACTAAGGAAAATTTACATCGAAAAGTTATTTATTAGCACAAAACTGCTACAAATGTCGTAAAAATGGTATTATATAATGGCCCATAATGGGTGAAGTTAATTCTAACATAGATACAATTTCAGCTAAAGGTAAATATTGTGAAAAAACTAAGAAAAAGGCAGTAAAAGATAATAATAACAAACTGAATTAAAATGAAAAAAGGCCACAGAAAGTTAATTTATAAAGGAAAAGTAAAACGCATGACACGAAAAGAAAGAAAATGTGATAAATCTATTTTCGGTTGCTAATTCATTTTATTGAATTGTTAAGAAAAAAATATTCTCCAACATTTTTATGCACCTGTATGTTTACATTTTTTTTAGCAAATGTTTTGAATAAAATTTAAGTCTTCTTGAAAAATATGCCTTTAATTTTTTAAATTAAATAACATTTTTACAAAATCTCACTTGAAATATTTCAAATTAGCAAACAACTTTTAACGTTTTAGCACCACATTTTGTGCTTTACTTTTGATATTTCATTAATAAAAAACACTGTTTTTTTTCAATTGCAAATGTTTTAAAGTACCCATTTTTTGAAAAAGTATGAAGTTTGTTAAAAAAAAATATTCTCTGTTTAACATTTTTAAACCCTGATTTATTTTCAAAAGCAAATGTTTTGTTAATTTGAAATTTGAGTAAAAATGTATTTTTTGTTTAAAATTTTTGTGTCTGATTTCTTGTGCATTTTTTTATTCTTGCTGTTGTTTTGTAAATTATTCACTGTATTTTTGCATACGCAACACTCTTTTTTGTGTCACTGGCCGGACGATAATAATTTTATGTAATAATATAAATTCCATAAACAAAAAAAAAAAAAGATTAATATTTTCAAAAGTGCTACTCTCAGCATTAAACGTAAACTTTATAGCATATATATATATGTATATATATATATTTGTTAACATACTTTTGTGTTTGTTTTGGGTCTTTTGTGTTTCACCCAACAAACATTAAGTTAAAACTTTCTTAAAATAGATATATTATAAATAAATATATATAATATATATATATATATATATAATGTATTATAATATATATGATACATTATAGATATATATATATATAGATAGATAGATATATATATATATACACATATATATGTGTTGTATGTTTATATGTATGCACGTATATTTGTGTTGATATGCATACACATATATGGGTGTATAGGGATATATATTGGAAAACGCCTGATTCAGAGGTTTGGACTATTGTTTTCAAAATCCAATATATATGAACAAGCTCAATAGGCATTAAAATGCTTGCTTGGTAACAAAAAGAAAAAAAAATAAAATAAAAAAAAAAAATATATATAAAAAAAAGATTCATAAATACTTACAAGAACAATATACAAAATATTTATGAGTTTTTGTGTTGTTTAAAAGTAGCAAAAAAGAAATTTTTTTTAAGAGAAGCAAACAAAAGTAGAATAATGTTTTTTATGTTTAAATTATAGCATTATAATACCAAAACCCCTATATATAATTGTAAATAATTTAATA
This sequence comes from Gymnosoma rotundatum, assembly GCA_916610165.2. Taxonomy (NCBI): domain Eukaryota; kingdom Metazoa; phylum Arthropoda; class Insecta; order Diptera; family Tachinidae; genus Gymnosoma; species Gymnosoma rotundatum. Next base: position 72,282,500 of record OU744339.1, on the reverse strand, counting down.
TCAATATAATTTTTTGTAAACAATTTTAAATTATGATTTTTTTGTTTTTGTTAACAATTTGAAAAGATGGGTTTTAAGAATTTTAGTATTTTTTAGTTTTAAAATTTTAAAAATAACTGGGATTACGTGTGGTGTTCTCCAACACAATAAGCGAAACCTTTACGTGTCAACTAACATCATGGACTCATCTTGTCCAGCCCCAACGGAGTAGCAACGCAAATGAACAAAAAATACGGAAACATGGCACTAGAGGTGCAAGAACATAAACAAAAATTTTTTCTTATTAGAGGGCTTTATTGTCTCTAAAGTGGATGAACAACTTTCAAAAATTTCAATTATGATTTTCCTCACTTTATTTAATTAAATTTATCATGAGCAGATGCTGAACCTTGTCCAAAAAGCACCATATGATCTAAAATGAAGTGTTTTTGTTATGGTCACGATCTACGATTTTTTTTCCTGAAGTGTGGTGAAAACAAGTGTGATTAAAGCTTCGTTTAACCACTGCAAAATGTAGTAGAGGCAACACAACCGTTACCTTTATGACAACACCTCCGAATACGCAGATAAAATATGAATATGAAGCAAGCAGCCGGTGGAAAAATTTCGTTTCGATACAATTCCAATATGCATGGTATACATGGTTCTTTGAATGGCATTGAATATAAAAGAAATACTAAAACTTTTCCCAAAGTTGAATTGGTTGGTTATAAAGGACCGACCATAATAAGATGCAGTCTATTTCAGACCAACATTGATTGTCCACATTCGCATGAGTTGGTTGTACGAAAAGATGATCATGATATATGTGATCCAAATAATTTGAAGGTGTCACAAGATGTTGGCTACTTTGCAGAAATTAAAAACATGGGTATTACACATACGGCTTAAAAGGAATTATTAAAAAAGAAGCGACAACCTTTAGGACGTGACTTTTTAACAATTAAAGAAGATCAGAAGTGATACAACAAAAAAAAAAAAAAAGAAACTAAGGAGAAGAATTTAATTCTATTGCGGCTATGCTGTGAAGATTTCCGAGTTGAGAAAAACAAATCATATACAACTATAGCCCCACCAATTTATACAACTCCAGTTAGTTTTCCGGAAAGAAGGTGACATAACACAAAACAAGGCACCTAAAATAAGCAGCAAAACACGCATCCTTCATATACGAACGTTAGCTCTCCATCTGCAGCAACATCAACACCACACGCAGGGACGCAGTTTCCGATAAGGGGGGAGGGATGTTGAGAGGCACCCTCGTATTTTTAAACTCTAGTTATAAGTTAATCAAAATAATAAATGTGTACTTATGTAATATAAATCTTTTTGACAGTCAGCACTTTATTTAGTTAAACTTTGTTTATAAGTTAATTTAAAATTAATGTACTATTGAAATATGACTATTTAGCAAGTAAGCAATTTAATTATTTAAATTATTATTTTTAAGAAATGCTGTTTCTGTTTAATCAGCATTTTTAGCGTTAAGAATTTAGTATAAATAGTGATAAATAATTATTAAAAGTGGAGTTGTAAACTAGAAGTAAGAACAAACACTTATAGCCTGAAATTCCTACGGGACCCTGCAGGCTATATGAATAAATAAAAATCATAAAATAAAATAAATAAGTGTTTTCTTGCTTACAAATAACTCCAACATTGTTAACTCTATGTTACTTTGTTGCTGCAATATTAGTATGATTAGTCATTTGTGAAGTATTTGCTATTGATTTGGAGTTATTTTCTGTTGTTTTTTTGTTGGCATGCTTGTTGTTGGTTATGTCAGAGTAAGACTGAACAAATTGTAGCGGTAGGGAATTTTGTGCATGATATTTTTCTTTAGCAGATTTTAAAGAACATTTGTCTTTGGTTTTTATTTTTAATATTTCTTTTTGTTGCTTGAACACTTTGCAGTCTCTAGAAGTAGAGGGATGTTCGTCCGAACAGTTAATACAAAAAGTACGTGTACAATTATTTGGTTTGTGAGGAGGCAGTGCGCAGTTTTCGCATAGTGGGGAATTTTTGCACCATTTCTGTGTATGACCAAGTTTTTGGAAAGATTTACAGCGCATTGGATTTGGGTAGTAAGGACGAACTTTAACTTTGTGCCAAGAAATTTCAAGATTTTCAGGTGTATGGTAACGATCAAATGTCAGCAAGACAACCCCGCAAGGGGCTAGTTTATCGTCCGAATTTTTCTTGAGATACTTGTAGACTTCAACGACACCTTGAGATTTAAGTTCACTGATTATCTCGGATTCTGGTATTTTGCTTAGGTATGGAGCATATATTGTTCCTTTGGAGAAATTTAACTTCGCATGATAATGACATTTAATATTACAAATTCCGGGTAAATATTTAGTTGAAATAATCTTCTCAGCATTATTTTTATTTCCAATTAGCAATAGAAGATTGCCGTCTTTTAATTCGGATACTGAGAGAATGTCAGAACATATTAATTTTAAAGAACGGTGAACCGAAAAGCACGAATATTCCTGCAGAGTCTTATCTCCTGAGGAGGCCGAAACAACCACGTATTTGGGATCAGGTTTTTGGACTATCGGAAGTTCGGGAAATATCTCAGAAATATTTTGACTTGTCCGCTTCTTTTTTGCTCGGGGCGCCTCCGCTAGAACCGAATGGCGGTTCTCCCCCAAATAGGGAGGGTCAGGCATTACCACTGACCTAGAACTTTTATTAAATAGTAAACGACACTCAGTATGAAAACTTTTTTTGTTCACTGTTTACAAGAAAATATTGCAAATTGATAGAAAAAAGACTTCCACTTAAACGATCGCGTTGAAGAGAACCGTACAGCGCAAGAGTTAGTCGAAGACTGAATAATAATAATTAATATTATAAATCAACAAAAATATAGTATATTTAATATTAATTTCATACATACATTTTACATATATGTACATATTTGTAAATATAATTGGATTGATTTAAATTGTATAACACTCTTTTATTAGGATACAGATTCATAATCTAAATTTCCTTTTCGGACTCATTTCTGCAAATCTGTCTATAACACCTCCCGCAACAAATGAAACCAAAACTCTTTTTCGACGAAATCCTTAAGAGGTTCTAAGCGTAGATTATAGCTTATTTTTATGACCGTTAATTTTGAAAATGGAATGGAAAAAAATCGGCAATTAATTTATAAAAGTTGGGATATGTGTTTTTTATATTTTTTTGTCTGCATTATTCAACCATTTTAGCCATTTGTTGATATAAGTTGGCCGATAGTATTTTTTGTTACGGTACTGACGAAGATTCTTCCCCGCCTTTAGGTCTGAAAAGTCGAACCTGAATAGCTTTGAAACAATTCTATAGTCATCATCACTAGCTTTGAATTGAATTAGTTTTCCTACTCCATAAATGATGTCGATCGAATATTTATATATATTTTTTTTTTAAAGAGCTAAAGCTGCGCCAATGATTTGTTTGGTATGTCAGCTGCCATGTGCTCGTAGTGGCTTTCAATATTTTGTAGTTATTAATATTCTTTATTGTAGTGGACAAGAAACTACGTATTATTTGTAGTGACGCACATAACTGTATTTATCTATTGCTTCTGAGAAATACTTTAATATATTTTCAATTTTAAAGACAAGCCAAACAGAAAATCAACGTGACATTTAAGAACATTGTTTTCTCTTCTAATAGCCCTGATGAATGTGACATAGATAATAAGGAGATCAGATGGATTGAAGTATTTCTTACACCGTTTCAGAAAACCTATGCACTTGATTGTTTCTTTAGCGACAAGAAAAATGTTCTGGTTCCAACAAACATCACATTAAATTTTCATGCCAAGAACATAGAGAGCTCTTGATTCCTTAATATATATGTATATCACCCATAATTACAGATGAGGTAGCATAGTCAGCCGTACGTCTGTGCGAAAGCACACAGCACTGGGTATTTTAGCGTTAAATTGAACCCTATTCGCAAGGCCCCATTTTGAGATAACCAAAAAATCGCGATTAAGGATATCGTCCATGTGCTTTCGCATAGCCCCAATTTCCCGTATATGGGCTTGGTATATTGCGAAAAGAAAATAAATGGCATACGCTACTGTCATCTGCGAAAGAATAGATAGGGTTGGAAGTCTTACGTAGAAGGTCATTGAGAAAAATAAGAAATAGGGTAGGGGAAAGAACGGAACCTTACGGTACCCCTGATTTTACCTTAAACTCGTTTGATTAGAGGCCATCTATAAAACTCGTATAGTGCGATCCCTGAGAAAGCTCGATATAAGTCAAAAGAAACTATTACCGACACCAAAAGCAATAAGTTTTCATATGAGTGCACAATGCCACACTCTATCAAACGCCTTGGAGCCACCTCCTTACTTTCGTCGAAATGGTGAATGGATTGACAACATTTTTTCGAAAGGAAGGCAAGTATGTCATCCGTAGAACGTTCCCTACGGAACCGTACTGCCGGTCACTAAGTAAGCTGTTGGATTCCAGATATTTCACAAGATGAAAATCGAGCATACTCTCCATAACTTTGGAGAGTGCAGAGCAAATTGCGATTGCGCGGTAATTTTCAGGGTTGCTAAAATCTCCGTTTGGGGATTGGTGTTACATTAGCAATCTTCCAACATGATGGGAACTCACCAACATGGTACAAAATGTTCTGCTAATCGACACGCTAACGTCAATGAGCACTGCTGCAAGACCAGTGCTGGAATTCCATCCGGACCAGGGGACGGTAAAACCCTTTTAACTGCAAGTGCTCCAAAGAATATATCTGGCATAGTTACTGATACTCTTTCCGGTGCGGGCAGTGGTTGATTGCTTTCCGGCAAGTAAGAGCTACTTGCAAAGATATAGGCCAAGAGGTTTGCTTTAACAACCGGGTCGTTAATTATTTGATCATCCCCAAAGAGGCGAAATTGAGGAACTAGCATTATCCTTCACTTTAGTACGAAGGCGCTGCTAGTATAAAGCTTTATCGCGCCTAAGTACTTTGCCACATGAAGATCTCGCCTTTTTGCGTAGCGAATCAGTACCAGAATAGGGGTGCAAGGCGCCACTGTAAGCTGAATTAATATACGCTTTCAAAGTATTTGGCAAAGGATAGTTTCATAACAATAACTTTATCTGCCATATTCACAAAAAATAAAATTACATTCAGGGGTGTCATAAAAACTAAATCGGTTTTGATGTTTCTCGGTTTTGAAAATCAATACACCAATACCCCGGTTTGCGTCGTTAATTGGGACTGAAAAAATGAGACGCAAACCGAAACGACGCAAACTGAAGCAGAATTTTCAATTGTTTACGTATGTATTTGATTTTCGTTTAGTCACTACAGGATTTAAACATTTTAGCTTAGAAAAAGGGTTTTTAAATCAAAATATTTTTTTTTAATAACAGATTTTATTAAAATAAAAATATAACAATGGATTTAATTGTAGAAGGGGCTAGTCTAAAGGTATTTGCTTTCTTTTTGGCTCATTTTTTTAACTTTTAGACTGAACTTCACTCCACGACGTATATGTAATTCGAAACTTATAACTACGCTTAACATGTAAACAAGGCACACCTGCAAATTTGCTTTCTACTAAACGAGAAATCCCCTTTTTCTGCTTTAGCTTTGTAAAAACATTTTCATATCAACGACGCAAATCGAAGCATTTACGATGCAACTTCGAAGCCATGCGACGCAAACTAAAACAAAAACAACGCAGCATAGAAATTCCAGAAACTTAAAAAAAGACGCAACTTCGAAGCGACGCAAACTGAAGCGACGCAAATCGGGGTATTGGTGTATTGGTTTCATTTGGTGTCATGAAACCAAGTCGGTTTTGTTATTTTCGAATTCGAATAAAACCAATATTCGAATCAGCTTTTATTTACATTTGTATAATTCTGTAACGACACGTTCTACGCTGGTTGCTGGGATAGCTGCAGCGGAGTCCAGGGTCGTTGCAGTTTTGATTTATCGTCCTAAGACGAAGAGAAAATGAAACAATTCTTGTTCTGAAAACGTTAAAAAATTTCAAGTTACGTTTTATTCTTCTATTTCTAAAGACTATAGCGTCGGCAAATCAACGGTCGGGAACGAAGCCACAAATGACAACAGCGGTTGGAGTAAGCGAGCTGCGGTAAAACAGTCAGCGATAACAGCGGAATTCAGCCGTTTAATCAAAACAAATGGGCCCAACGGGCAGTTCCGCTAATGGGTAGCGTGGCATAGTTGGTGATAGGGGAAAAGGGCGACGCTACCGGGCGGCAACGGCACGGGTAGCGGTCAAACAGGCAGCGCCGTTAGCGTAGGTGCGGTGACGCTTAAACAGGCGGCGCAAACAGCGGTGGAGTGACTAGTGCTCAAACGGGCGGCGCACGCAGCGATGACGTAGGCAGTGTTCAAAAAAGCGGAGCAAAAGAGCGATGGCGCAGGTAGCGCTTGAACAAGCAGCGACAATGGCACGGGCAGCGGCAAAACAGCGGCGCAGACAGCGATGGCGCAGGTAGCGCTCAAACAAGCAGCGACGCTGCCGGGCGACAATGGCATGGGCAGCAGCGCAGGTAGCGCTCGAGCAAGCAGCGACGCTTCCGCGGTACTTGGGTGGGGCGCAATAATTGTTGGGGCCACTCGACCGTTGAGGAATTTACAATTCCTCACCAGCACTAGCCACAGGCTCGTGCCAACACCAGTAGAAGTTTAACTGAAGGGTGTTTTTACCAAACAATTTCAGTCGTTCTGTCGATAAGAAATATATTGGGGAATTTACAATTCCTCACCAACTGATCTCTTACCTGCAGGCGAGCTGCTTGCTAACGCACTCGCTTTTCAAATTGTTCAGCCTTTTATGCTTGTGCGTGGGCACACACACATAAACGATTGTTTGTTTTCGTTGATTGACAGCCATCAGCGGTAGGTAACAGCTGACTGTTTGGTTGGTTTATTTGTGCTCGACTCCTAGGTGGCGCTGAATTGCCCGACCGTTAACTTAAATTTACTTAAACTTAAAATAGCAAAACAATTCAATTTTAATTAAACATAAAAAAATAATAATAAAAGAAAAATTAGTATTATTCATAACTTAAGTATAACATACTGTGTAGGGGAAAGGCACGACTTTCGCCGTTACAATTGCTTACAATTAAATTATAATTTTTGGGATGAAATATAAAGTGCGTTTATTTAAAATATCAAAAACTTCTGTTTTTAAATAAATAAAAGAAATATATAAAATGAGCAATGCTGTTATTCTATATTTGTTATTGGAGAAAGAGCGTTCGGAAAAGTTAAGAAGAAAAACTTTGAGAGATTGTAGCAATCCGTTTGAGCTGCCGGAGATAGCGTAAGTATATTTTTTAATATGCGCGTTCACATTTAAAGCTGCTTTACAGGTTCATAGGATACTACCGACTAAACAAAGCTTTTCGGATGGTCCTAGACGCAATAAAAGAGCGTCTTTCCCGTTCTAAGATTCCTCCAATGCTACAGCTTCGTTGGCTGTTGGGAACGACTCTAGCGTATGTCTAGGTAGGAGCACAGCGTCAACCATTTTGGATGATGTACTTAATGTTATAGAACGGTACATTTGCCCTCAATGGGTGCTACTTGAAATGGATTCCAATGAAAAGCAGAGATTAAGGGATTATTTTTACAACAAACACAAAATTCCCTCAATAATTGGCTGCATCGATGGGACCTACGTAAAGATTATAAAGCCTTCTTTCAACGAGCATTTATACTTTAATCGCAAAAGGATATTTCAGTATGAATGCCTTGATTGTAAGTATACACAATTTTACATTATTTACGTACACACTTACTTATGTAATTGTAAAGTAATTTTTGGAATTTATATTAGTATAAAATTCTATATGTACAGATTTGTGACCATGATATGACAATACGAGCAGTAGATGCACGGTACCCGGCTCTAGCCATGATACTTTTACATGGAATATTCATAGCGCCAGACAACATTTCCTTAGCAGGAGAACGGACAGCAAATCTATTTGGCGGTTGGTTTATCCCTCTTTGTTATGCCCCTCGCAAGGTCTGGATATTTGTCCATAATTCCACGATCATGGAGCTTTGCGTTTTATTTTTATGTTTTCCCCTACATATGTAAACAAAAGTTAGAAAAGTCTAACATTACGTTACAAAATATCAAATCGAAAGATAAAAACAAAAGCCAAATCTGTCAGCAGTTAGCTGCTTGGTTTTTTCAGGGGTAAAACCGATAGTATTGGTTTCTATGACACCTAAAAGCAACAATAATTCTAGTTCGAATATAAAACCGATGACATTGAAATTAATTACACCAAGTTAATTTTTTTGTCGTTTTCAAAACCAATTCCAATAATATTGGTTTCTGTGACACCCCTGATTGACACGTGTTTTATGACAAATTTTTCATACAAATTTGTCCTAAAATACATATTGAACCTATTTAAATTTTTTATGTATACGGCAGTATTTCTTTACACGATTACATCAATTCGTGTACCTGAAAAGAGTTGAGAGGTAATTCTTTTATTAAAACACATTTTGGTTTTTTAGTTCACTTTTATTGTTCATAAAATAAAGGATTTATTGTTCATAAAATAAATGATTTTTTTTTCATAAAATAAAAGGAATATCTTAGGTTTAGATACATAAATATAAATCAATATAATAATAACCTTCTCTTTAATTATATAAGTTTTTATTGGTAGAGATTTCATGTTTTTTTTAAATATTTTTTATATATTATTATTATTTTTTTTTAATTTCCAAAAATAGTCTACAGTCTTTTTTGTTTTCTTCTTTTAATTTTTTGCACACCAAGCTTTAATAAAAACATTAAAGTTAATTTTAAATAATGCATTAAGAAATAAGAAAAAAGTAAAATAAAACACGATCTTAAGACTAATGACTTATGTAAGAATGTATAGAATAAAGTAAATTATATATTTTTAACGGCATGTTTTTTCTTAGCAATATATGAGCAGAAATTTGTATCCCTTAATGAAATTGCTATTTTATTTATTGTTTAACTTTATTCCAATTACTAACCATCATAAACTAACTACGTGATTATAAAAGTTTCTATACTAAATATTCATTATTAATTTCATATTTATAAAATTACTTCTTCACTTATTATAATATGTACAAAGTATTATGTATAATATGGTTGGAGGATTGTTAATGATTAAATGGGAGGTTAGTGGCGAATGTAATGTGCATTACAGTGCACTGTGTATGATAAGCTGGATGTTCGTGCAAGCACCACTGCAACAACTGTTAAATCACAGTACAAAACGCATCGTATGCAGTTTCAAACAACTCTTTGTTAATTTAAATTGAAATCTTTAAAATATAAAAGAATTTCCCTTTCCTTACAATAAAATACAATACAGTTATTTTCTTAAAGTAATTCAAAGATAAACTAAATAAATGGAGCAAATTTATTTGGTTTTCATGAAAATTTTTTAATTTCCTCTAAGTTTAAATATTCAAAATAAATAAATTAGTTTATGTTAAATCTTAATTACTTTTTGAATAGCAATTTAATTTGTTATATACTTTTAATATTGCCAAATATATAATTTTTAATTAATAATAAATAAAACGTTTCTTACTAGAATTATGTCTACTAAATAAAAAATAAAAAAGAATATAAAAAAGAATAAAAACCCCATAAAAAATGAAAAATAATAAAAGAATATTTAACTTCAAATTATAACTTTAAATATTATACACTGGTGTTGAGATACACACAAATATAAAGCAGATAAATAAATCCACGGTTTAATTTTTCTTTTTTCTAAAATTTTTGTTGCATTTTAGGAACATGCACTTGAGGCACAATTGAACATCGTATTGTTCAGTTACAAAGTATTTAGTTTTAAAGTTATGTAAACGTGCGATTTCTTAACTAAATTATCAATACATATTCAAATTCATATCATTAAGTATCCCAGTTGGTGTAACACAAGGTAAGTAGAGGAATATAATAAATCAATGAAACTTTTTTTATTATGTTTTTTGTTTTTCCGTAGATATATAATGTAATCATCAGTCAGCATCAATATTCCCATAAGTTTGTCTCTAAAATGTACATACACATGAAAATGATGAACATATTTTATTTGAAATCTTGCAATTTATGAAATTTCATTGATGTCAACAGGAGAAACTGGCACAGATAGATGACTTTCTGTAAATAAAATAAAACAAAAGCAGAATTTTTTAACAAACAAATGTAAATAAGCGCGTATGTACATAAATAAAGAAAAGACAGAACATATGCTTTGGTTTAAGAATTTATGTAAAAATTAAAACTAAAATGCAAACATTTTGACACAATTTATTTGCTTTTTCGATTAATAAATTTTATTAAAAAACGTATTCCTACTGAAGTATTAAGGAGATATCTCGGAATGATTACAGGACTAGTTCTTAGCTATAAACAATAAAAATATTCATGTGTTACGGTTCGTTACAGTAATGTTCGGCTAACTTTCCTGATATGATGTTCTTACTTTTTTATGTTTGATTATTCTACTTAAATTAATTAAAATTAAAGAGCGCAAAGAATTATGCCGGAATGCCAAAAGCATTTAAAGATGATCTTGTGTGATGTACAATCATTTGGTTACAGCGTAAAATAAACGATTTATTTTGTAACACATTAATTGTAAGACACAATATTAATAAGATAAAAATTAATAAGGGCAAGGAATTTTAGTTGGATGTTATTAACGACAACGTCAAACATTATTTTTAAGCAAAAACAGCGATTTATATTGGATGGAGTAAATTAATATTAGTCTTATTAAACATAAAACACGAAACCTAATGGATGACAGTGTTAAAAAGAAGATAAATATCAGTCCAATCACAAACAAAAATTTCGTGCGATTTTTTTCACTTTTACTTTTTTTCTTTTATAAATTTGTTTCCTTTTTTTCTGGAAAAAAGTAGGTATTATGAATTCATAAATGAATTATGAAATAGGAATTCACAATTAGAAGAATTATTTTCATGTGAATATTAATGATTGTTTAAGTTCGTAATTACTTGAACTTGAGATAAATTTGAGTTTTCTCTTAAAATGTTTGTATTATTTTTTTTAGATTCAAGCGTTTTCCTTAAAAGTTTCTACAAGATATGCACGTTATTTTAATTGTATTACATCAATACCATGACCGAATCATCATATTAAATTAATGACATAGGATTGACATAGGTTTAAATTTACAAAACTGAAGATCACTCGGCCCGAAAATTCTCCATCGTTTTCCGAGTTTTACTGCTGAAACCAACACAGCTCGAGATCTTATTCAGCAATTTGCAAATGCTACCAGAAAAATTTTTTCGAGGGGAGAATGCAATGGCTCTTTCTTTCTTTCATGTGGGTTTTCTTTTCCCATAATTTTATTCGTTAAAATATCTCTTAAATATGCATTTTAAAATCACAAACCTTATGACATAAATGCACGTAATTGATTAAACCCTTCGACGGAAATTAATTTCGGCAGTTGAAAAATTTTATATATAGTTTTTTAGCTTAAAAAGGCTTCAAAGAACATGTAAAAAAATTATGGGGACAAATTTTTATTCTAAAGTGGGTTTTGAACATTTGATAACTTTTAAACAAAAATTCAAATATTGTTAAAAAGAATTTGTGAAGTTTATCATTTTGCGGATTAAGCTTTGTTAGCGGTACTAAACCAAATGATGTTGGACAGTTCTAAGGACACAAAACAAAAACAAGAACTAAAAACATTTTTCAACAGAATCAAAAACCTACTTAAAATCTGAAAAATTTGTGACTCTATAAAATCTATTTTTCAGAACATGATGACGAATTTTCTAAGTCAACATTATTTGAATTAGAAACAATACTAATTCTTTTTAATTCGTAGGCTAAGAAAAAATAAATGGGATTAAATAAATTTAAAAAAAATTTACTTAAATTATATAATAAATTCACACTATTTGAAAAGAAATAAATGCCAAAAACTTACCACGGACAGCTTGGCTAGCTTTATATTTGTCCTTAATAATAAAGGCGGCTGTTAAGAGGAAGAAAATACCCCCAATAACCTCAACAAAACTTGTTGAAAAAAGAGAATATTGTAAAGCCTCAAATTTAACTACATCAGTATCCTGGAATAGCAAGAAATAAAATACAAAATATTTAATTTATTTCAATTTCAAAATAACCCTTTATATAATGGAATTAGTAAATCTTTTGATGTCTACCTTTATTAAACCTAAACTTTGTGTATGGAGTGATACAGTCGATGAAGGCACAATTATAGTCGATGACTCAGTTGCTGCTGTTGAATTTAAAATATCGACCACTGTTAAAGATAAACTTTCTAAACTGGTACTGCTCACTAGATCTGAGGCTCTGTGGGCAGTTGTGCGTAAATGTTTTTTAATAACTTCTGAAAGCTGAAAGTAATAAATAATAAAAGTATTTAAAATTATTTGAATATATTTTGTAAAACATTTTTTTTTTAATTTCTGCTCATTATAACAGAAAAGTACGTATAAAATTTGAGTAACAGAACGGAATATGTAGAAAAATTGTCGGAAAATAATAAATCAGTTTATTGAACTGGATGATAAAGTAAAGGTTTAATATTTTTAGAGTCCATAAAACTTAAGGTTCAATAAACGTTAAATTCTAAGAATTCTACCTAGGGGAAAAATAAAATTCTATTATTATCGCCACAATGACTGTTCGTCCGTCACAGACCCCCATCTCTAAAACCGTAATAGCTTAACGCTTCAGTTTTTCGCGGAACTTGTATTATTTTAAAGTTAAAAATCAAAGGGTGCTCCAATATACATTGCTATAAGAACAAGTATAAGAAATAAAATTAAAACTCAAAGGGTATACCGACATAAGAACTAATTTTGGCGTAAAGTATTTTTACAGTAAAAGCAAACACCTCAAATTTTCAACAACAAAAAAAAACGCATTGCAATAAAAGTGAAAAGTTTATTAAAAGGCGAAAATTCAGCAAAGAACTATTAAAATTTCATAAAATTTCGCCAGGCAGATTCTAGTGGGCCCCGAGCAGACCACAGGGTGCTAAATCACCCTTATAATTGTACCAGTAAAGCTGAAAACCATGAAAGTAAAAGCTGGCAATGTAGAGTTAATCACCCCTATTCTGCGTTTCGATTCGAATCGAAATTTTCTCCGTCTAGCAACTTTGGCATTCTGCGTTTCGATTCCGTTTAGTTTTTTTCGATTGTATGTATTCTGCATTACGATCGGAGCTCCGTTTTTCTCCGTTGTTTTTTTGTTAACGGAGGGGTTTTCTTTATTTGTATTTTTCAGTTAAAAAGTTAAAAATTTAAAAAAATAGTACATAGAAAATGAGATAAAATGTTCAGACACGATTGAAAAAACAATTAAAATTATTTTCAATTATTTTATTTAAATTATTTTTTTTAATTGTTGATTTTTGTATTACAGGTCAAAAACAATAAAACCAGAACAGTATGAAAAACTGGCAAATTTAATGGCATCTAAAGCAGACATCCCAAAATTAAAATCTGCTCCTACTCCGCTTTGGTAGCTACCTTCTGCAAAGAATCCTAAAGCGGCCACATCTCGGTCAAGCGGTGATGAAAAAATCAAAGAATTTGGCTTCATCTCATGAGCAAAAACGTCTAAAACATATTTGAACGCGTCTTTGTTTGAACGAAATTTCTTTTTAAATCTGTAAAATAAAATTATTTTACAATACTTTAACATTTTACAAATGGATTGCAACTGTCTCTTTTTTTTTCCATATTTAATAACAACACTATTAAGTTTTTTTTTAATTATATACCTTTATCTTCACAAGATTCTTTGCACTGTAATATAATTATGAACAACTAATTTTTATTTTGTTTTTACGAGGGCTGCTCTATATATTTCTGTCCTAATAGTGAAAATGCGAATATTTATAATCAAAAATAGTTTTATTGTTTTCAAAGTATTCTCCAGCATGATTTATACACTTTTGCATGCGCTCAAACCAGTTGTCGAAGCACTTTTTCCACTCCGATTGAGACACCTCTAAAACGTGGTTTTTGAACACTTCAACAGCTTCTTCTGGCGACGAAAATGGTTGACCACGCATTTTTTCTTGATGTGCGGAAACAAGAAGTCATTAGGTGCCAATGACTTGGTTTGAGCCGATGTGTGAGAGCTCGCATTGTCATGGTGAACAATGATTCGTCTTCTCTTGTTGGTTTTTCGAATTTCTCCGATGACTTCAGGCAAACAAATTGTAGTGTACCACTCAGAAGTGACCGTCCTACGTTGCTCAAGTGGAACAGTCGCCACATGACCAGTTTTGCCGCAGAAACAGGCGACCATTTGCTTCGAAGTGCTTCTTCCACGAACAACTTTCGTTGGATTTTGCTCGTCTTTGAAGACCCACACGGTCGATTGTTGTTTCGTTTTGGGCTCTTACGCATAGATCCATGATTCGTCACCTGTGACGATCTTATAAACGTCTTTTGAAGCACCACAATCGTATTTTTGCAACATTTCTTTGCACCAATCGACATGAGCCTTTTTTTGAGCGACTTTCAAATTGTGCGGGATCCAACGAGAACAAACCCTTTTTACGGCCAGGTGTTCATGCAGTATCGAATGTATGCTGGTGGAAGAAATGTCCAAGGATGTCTCTATCTCTCGGTATGTCGCATGTCGATCTTGCATTATGAGTTCACGCACGGCATCAATGTTCTCTGGCACAACAGCCGTTTTTGGATGACCTTCACGGAATTCGTCTTTGAGCAAGCTTCGGCCACGATTAAATTCATTATACCAATTTTTCACAGGGCTATAGGATGGTGCTTCATCCTCATACAAAGATTTAAGTTCAATGCACTCTTGTCGTGATAATCCACGTCGAAAGTTGTGAAAAATGATGGCACGAAAATGTTCACGAGTTAATTCCATTTTTTTCTATATTAATTTTTTCAAGTCACTGTTAACAACACAAATAATGGTCGTACGTCAAAACGTTTTGAGTACGATTGTGCTTAAAAATTACAAACTTTCCAATGGAAATGTCAGATTGCACTTGGCAGCACTCAGTGTTGCCAGGCCAGAAATATATATAGCAGCCCTCGTACATTTTTTATTTAATTTAATTATTTGTTTATTAAATTTCATCAAGAATTTATTTTTAATTAGGAATACATACAACTTTTTTTTACTAAATTTGACATTTGTTTACAAAAATGATGATTATTTTGCTATTTCATTTCCACATTCCACAGTGATGTTATTAATTGTGTAAACATTGTTGTATTCTTCTTTTTCTTTTGATTCGGTTTTTCTGCAGAATACCAATTTTCGATCGCAACGGAACTGAATGCGGAGACTTAATCGAATCGCAGAATAGGGGTGAATGTTAATTTGCTTTCTTATGCTTTGATATTAGTCACTATTGAAGCAAACACACACAAAGTGGTATATGGGCCCATGATAGACTAATGTTTAATTTTATTCAGATTCTTACGTTTTTTCGTGCTTCGAAATGTGTGGAAAAACATAAGTTTGTTTTTTGTTTGGCTTTTTTATATGTGTAAAGAACCATTACAAGAGGCATGAAAACCCAGGCGACTTTTAGAGGAAGTAGTGCGGACCTCGAGGCGACAAATAAACAACCCAAGTACCAATACATCACCAAAATAACTTCACCACATAAATATTATATATATATATATTCCGGATACTGCTCTTGCTTCTTTTCGCAGTTCGCTCTTAAAAATTATTGTGTAAGCGCCACCTAAGAGTTGAATTTGATTCTGTTTTGATCAATTTGATACCGGAATTAAAATATAACTAGAAAATACTTTGTACGTATTGAATCCCATTTTTTAGTTTGCTGCAGTAAACGCGGCGATTATATATGTAAATATACCTTAACCATCATTTGTTAGAATTAATTAACCATCATTTGTTAAAATTAAAGAATTAAAAAAGTAATAAAAAATTAAGACTTTTTCCAAAACAATAATTAACTGATTAATACTAAGTCTGTTCAGTAACTATAAATTGTTACTAATTGTTGATAATTGTTACTAAAACTTGCAAGGAGAAAGTGAAAAGAGCGCAAAAATGTAAGAGGAAAATTTAGTTGCAAGTTTTGCACACAAAATAATTTTCTTAAAAAATGTTTGTGAAAAAGAGATTTTTGTAACATTGAAGAAAATGCAAGTACTTGGCAATTAAAATAATCTAAAAATAATATTATTTTGTTGTTTTGTTATTCAAACAACAGAAATTTGCAAGTGCTTTTATTTTTGTAAGAATTAAAAGTAAACAATTAATGCAACATACGTTTTGCGATGCAAATGTAATAAGAATAGTACAATTTTTATGTACTATTATAATTGAGTTAAACACATGTGTGAGTTATTATTAAGGTAAATATTTATATATCAATATCACAATAGGAATGTTTATTAGAACTAATTGCATAAAAAAATATTTTCATGATGTTCTTGAACATCATAAACGCTTTTGAAAATTACCTTGTAATTATAAACAAGTAAAAGTGCTATATTCGGCTATGCCGAATCTTATATACCCTTCCTTATCTATGTAACTTTAGATTAGTGAAGTAACTCCAATCTAAAAAGCAAATATTGGGGTGACAGAGAATTAAAACATAAAAAAATGGTACTGCATATACATATATAATATTATATAAAAATGACATCGGCTCTTAATGAATTAAGCATTTTTTAAAAATTTAGTTATCCTAAAAAATCTCTTCAAAAGCTTTAAAATAATACCATTATTGATGCTTTTAAAAATTTGAAAATTTCAGAGCCCCGTAACTCGGATAATATGGGCGAGCGCCAATTTTTTCACTTGATGGTTTTCTCTTATTTTTTAGTTCTCTATCGCCGCGCCCCATATATTTATTTTTTTGATTGGAGTTACTTTATTGTTTCAAATGACTCAAAGGACATAGACCGATCATGCTGATTTCTAGTCGCACCTCTTTCGACAGTATCTCTGATCGATTGACATATATTTTTTTTTTGAAATCACAAACACGGACGGACAAACGGACATCGCTCAATCGACTTCGCTATGCATAAGAAGTCAGAATATATGTATATACTACATGGGGTCGGAAATGGATATTGTAGAAATTACACACGAAATGACACTACTTTTTGTGGTGAAGGGTATAAAAATATAAAACATTTTATGTACATATACATACATATTTTTGCTATTTGGTTACTTAGAGTGTTATTTTCAATTTTTTCTTGTGGTTGACATTAGTTTCTGGCTTATAGCGCCCATTGTTTTTTACGTTTTTTCACTCTAGCACATTTATTTTAAAAATGATATTATTTAATGGTCACACCATACAGTTTTTAAGTCTTATATGTCATTCCTAAAGCCAAAACAACTTTCTGTGCTAATTTTTGATAGTAAGGCATTTTTTTTTTTCCTTTTTTATATTTGGAAGAATAGTTTTGAAAATATCTGTTTTACACTTTCTTTGCTAGTTTTTGCTAGTAAAGTTACTGAACAGACCTCCTATAAGCTGTATTTCATACTTTTTTCTAAGACTTAAAAATCTTAAACATATTTTTTTTTAATTTGATCTAAATCCTACTAATAAATGTGCAAGTTAGAATAATAGAACAATAATAGAAGAGAGAAAAACAGGATACTGCGACCAAAATGATGATTAGTCCTATTATTATTATAAGGGTAAAAGTAAAATAGTTGAAAAATAATAAGAGGGGTAAAAAGGCACTGCGACCAAGATGATCTATTGCCTCTCGTGTTAGATACTGAAGGACCCTATCTAGACCTGAGGATCTCAGCATTGAAGATGGTTCTAGTATGTCAAATACCCATCTTGCAGTTACGTCAAAATTACACATTGTATGTATGTAAAACTATGTCCACTATAGCGGCAAGTACAACAAACAAACTTTAAATTAAAATGTTACCAGTAGCAGCGTGGTTTTCACTTACGTGCCTTTGTTTCTTAACCGCAAAAGGCAAACACTTTAATTTTGATTATTTCTGTGTTCGCTATTAGATCAAATACACTCGCAGTTGGCGGATTTATTTAATTCAGTTGTTTTATAAGTTTTTTTTTTAATTATATACCTTTATTGTAAGATATTTTAAACTTACCACTCCAACTAAGTACGGACTGCCGGCATCTCCCAAAGCGTGAGATATCAATATCTGGAAAGCTTCAGCTGTTGATCTTCGTGTGGGTACTACAACGTACTAAAAACAAAAATTGAAAAATCAGATTACAATTGTTAGAATTCCTGCAAGTTGACAACATTTAGTTACTGTGCACACAATAGGCAAACCAAGATAAAAAGCTTTTAAACATTTTCTTAAACAAAAACCCATTTACCAAGCTACTAAAATAAATAATGTGTTAGTACAAAAAGCACTTAAGAGATGGAGCCACTTTAGCATAACAACACAAGAACGCAAACTTGTACATACAAGCACACATCAGTTAATCTGAAACACTTAAAATCTGTTGTACAATATGGGGAAAAAATAGCAACAGCTGCTACTGCAATTTATACATACTAATTCTTTACTTTATTATGTGATGCCCAATAAAGGCAATAAAATTATTTTTCTCTTTTGTTTAGCATACTTTAAGGCGGTAATATGAATTATGGCCAATCGTTGTGTTGCTCTGCTTTAATAATTTAATACATGTTTAGAACTTAAAAACAAAAATGTATTTAGTCAAGTGAATTTACAAAGTTTTACGATTTTATATCTAATAATCTTTGTTTTAAAGTAATATTTTTTGTGTGATAATTTTTACTGTTAAATTAGCAACAACATATAATAAATAAAGGAAAGATGGTATAGAGATTCCAATTATTTTAAGGATTTAAAAATGTTGAAGGAAATGGTGTTGGCTGGTAAAGCGTACATAATATTAAATTGCTTTGCATTCTACATACACACCCTTGCACACTTTATCAGTATTTAAAAATAATTCAGTTACTAAAATTGTGTTCTGACTAAGAAGCGATGTCTTGAGTTCTCATAAAAGTGAGTTTAAAAAAAAAAATTTGTCTGCCTCAAATCGACAGTAATAATACCAAAAATTGACTTGAAGTGAATTTACGAACAAATTTTGTAGGTATAAATCGGCATGAATCTGTGCATAACGAATTGGTATTTAAAGTGAATTTAAATATATATATTTTTGTTTTTTGATCATTATAATTAATTTCATTTTCTAATTTTTGAAGCACTAGGTGAGTTTTTAAATAAAAATTTTTACAAAAATTCTGCGAACATGAAGATTATTTTACTTTCATTTGGAAAGATTTTCTTTTGACTCAGGCCTGTATACTTAAGGAGATATAAAAAACAGCTCTTACACATTAATAAAATTTACGAAAAAATAAGCTTGTTCGTTTTGTGACCGACTTCATAAAGATAAGGAGATTATCAATTCGTCTGAATGTTGTTTATGTCTGTACCTGCAGAAATCAGTAATTTCTGAAACGATTTTAAACATTTTTCATTTATTTCAAATTATTAAACTATAACTGAACCGCAAAGGGGGACACTGTAAAATAAATTCCGTATAACTTTAGCTCTCAATAACATAAAGTAAAACAGAAACAAAACTTAAAATTAAAGACTGTCGCAATAGCTGTCGTAAATTGGCTGAACTGTTATAGGCAAACGCTTTAAAATTGGATAAATTGTCGATTACTACGATCTTTATAATAACAAATATAAATATTCATTTTTATAAATTAGGGTTGCTGTCCCAACTATGTCAGATCGATTGCCGTATTTAAATTTTCTCTACCTCGTCTGGTGCCTTGGCAAAGTTGATTTCAACACGAACATAGGCGGACATCGCTCAATCGGCTTCGCTATGCAGAAGAACTCAGAATATATATCCGTTATGGGGTGGGAAATGGATGTTGTAGAAATTGCAAACGGAATGACAAGCTAAGATGTACTCTTTTCCACCTGTGTCGAAGGGTATAATTAAGTAAAAGCAAAATTGTAAAACTTGCGAACGAACAAGCCCAAACTTTTACAGATAAATTGTTTTCAAAGAGAAGGATAAAAAATGAAACATTATCTATAGAAATCAAATTAAAATATGCATATGCATGTGTATCATTGAAAAAATCAGCAAAACGTGCTGCTTCATTGTTTGTTTTTATTGAAAAGTGTTTTGTGTAATGAAAATTTGATTTTTTGTATTTCTATACTTTTTCTGTCTCGGTGAGAGTAATTTTTAATTATTCCCTGTTTATTTTTGTCCAATCGTTTTGGCACAATCAAACAATAAAGTATTTTGATGAAGAGAACTCACATTGCATATGCTTGTGTTAATATACCTTATTTCTGCCAAAACCAATTGTTTACATTAAAGTATTTCAATATTACATACATGTAGAGGAGCTTATCACATACTATTTATTTCCTTTGTGTTATCATTTGATATGCCAAACTTTGTTTACATTAAAAAAAGGATAATTTTGTATATTCATTTTTCCTGCCTTTACACAGTGTAAATTGCCATAATTTTTTCACTTTTTTCCCATCTTTTTTATACAAACGAAATCCCTGCTTTTTTAATGTTGTTAAAATATGTAAATTAATAAATATCAACTTCTACGTTTTTAGAAGAAAACAATGCCATAAAAGCCAAATTAACAGTGCTTAACAAATTCTAATATTTTTACAAAAAGCTTTCCAAAATATTTTGATATTGTCATTTGACATTATCTCCAATTGTGAGTGGCCTTATGTCGATATGTGCGGATAAACAAAAGTGCTAACTAGCTGTATGGAATGTAAAGCTGCATTCTTTTTCTTTAATTATCTTAGCTAAATCTAAATCTCGATCACTAAAAAGCTTAAAACAATTACGGCAGAAAGTCTAGAGAATAGCATTTGCAGTCGAAAATCGCTAAATAGATTTTTTTTTAGTTTAAGCGATGGAGATTTAGCTTTAGCGACTTAAAGAATAAAGCTGCTAGAAGCCTATTAAAAAAAAGATCAACAAAAAACGATTCAAATTATTATGTTAGAATCCTATAAGTTTATCAAGCACTAAACAAGTTAGTTTCTGCAAAACTTAGGCCATCGAATTTTCTAAAATTAATAATAAATCGGAACCGGAAGGTTTGCAACGTAACTCGATTGGTTTTTTGCTTTTTAATACAAAATGCTTACTTTCGCTATTTAAAAAATGGAAGATATTCTCATTTATTCATTATAAACGATTATTTGTAATTACGATTGAAAAAGAAACTGTAGTTGTAATTGCATAAATTTTTAATACACTTTATTTTGCAGGGTTTATATGTTTTGTGTTTTAAGGTGCTGTGCGGTTTCTTTTCTTATGTTGTTTTAGTAGTTTTACCAGAGGTTTTGTTAAGTGTTTAAAAGAGTTTAGTTACATGTTTACCAACACCATTTATTACTTACGAAAAAAAAAGAAATAAATAAAAATTACAAATATTGACTAGTAGTTAATGTTATACGGAAGACTTACAAAAGTCCTATCAATACAATAAAGAATTTCTACAACATCAAAATATTTACATATAACCAAGAATTTAAGAGCAAAAATATTAGAAAATTAAATACAAGTTATTAATGTAGAAGTTTGCAATGTATGGCTTTGTGGTAGGCAATTTGTATCTGCATATCTTTATGAAAAATCAAAATATAAGTTTTTTAAGCTCTCAACGAAATTAGCTTAAAAAAATTAATTTAATAAATTTTTAATGATAATAAAGAAGAAAAAAAAAGTATTTTTGCTCCGTAAATTTCTTGTGTATAATTTACTACTTTGGGGCTGTGAACAAATTGTGTAACGGACTTGCGACTTGTTATATCGTGCTAAGAAGGGAGGGAACTATACGTCGTGTTACGTAATCTGTAAACAGCACCCTTCGCATTAATTACGGGATTGTAAAATTGTTAGTTATAACAGTAAAAATTACTTTTCCAAAAAATATCACAATTATAATAACGTTTAAGAAAATAATTGAAAGAATACAACGTGAAAATATAAAAATGAAATAATTTATTTCAATGTCTTACCAACAAAATATCAGCAACAATTGCCCAATTCATATTTAAAGATAATTGTCCCAAAAATATTAAAACATACGTAGAAATAGTATTTTGTGTGACTATAATCATGGCACCCGTTAAAAGGGGCACACTACATATTAATCCGAAGGCACAAATAAGAGGATCGGCGGCAGGAAAACGTTTAGTCATTTTTTGTGACAAAATTGAGCCTAAAGGCACACCAAATATACCTGCAACCATTGTTATAGCACCGAATTTAAACGACACACTTTTGTTGTAAAGTCGAATCAACAAGGTGCATAAAATTTATGTTTCGTTCAATTATTCATTAAGGAAAAAAGAATAGAAAACAAAAATATTTTTAAAAAGTTTGTACAATTATTTTTAAGCTAAATTATAAAACTTTTTAAAGAAAATAATATGAAGCTAGCGTTCGTACAAGCATATGGATTTGTTGTAGTCATTCCTTTGCAGAGAAATAGTAAATGTGGAGTATGTGATACGCAGTAGAGGCCGTTGTTTTCTTTCCTTAAAGTGTATAATAAAAATTATTAGAATCTTACCAATAATATATCAGCTACAATAGGCCAACATAAATTCAATGCTATTTGAGCACCAAAAACAAACAGGAAGCATAGTGTTGCACTAGTTTGAGGCACAATTAATGCCATGTATACCATTGGAGCTGATACCAATAATCCAGCCGCACATATATAAGGATCACAGTTCTCAATCTGTACTCTTAAACGCTGGGCCATTATTGATCCCAAAGGGACTCCAATTAGTCCAGCTAACATAGTGATCATGCCAAACTTGTACGATACGCTAATATTTATTTTATTTAATAAGAAATAAAGGTTTTTTGTTTTTTTTTTAAATTTTCTGTCTCGTTTTTTTTTTATTAAGAACTAGTTAAATTCCTTTTATACTTACTCATTTTGTATTAGATTTTCATTTCCTGGCTGCATTTTAAGGCCGAGATAGATGAATTTTGGTGCCCACCAAGCCAAAGCACCAGCTACGAAAGCTACACAGGTGAAACCAGCCGTTGACAGCATGAAAGATTTATTTTTCATCAAGTATTTTACATCCTGACTATAGGTGGTAGTCGACATGTTATGAGAACCTTCGCTTTCACCACGTTCAGGATCTTTAATCATCCAAAGTAATACTACAGCTGCGATTCCCAAAATGGGTGTAACACGTAAAGCCCAACGCCAATTACCTGCCAAATGAGCCGTCTCCGAACCCACAATGTAACTGCATAAAAAAACTTAATTATTTTTGCTCTTAGTTATGCAAGCAGATATTGTACATATAAAGATCGTCAGCATGCTTAATTTGCAAAAACGCAATTAAGGGGTTTGAAAAATATTACGATAATCGCCATGTCTGCCTTTGTTTGTGTATGAAATTGAAGTATTTTCAACAAATTTTGCCTAAATTACGGATGTGTTTTAACCTTGTTACTAGATATATTTGTAATCTTAACTATAGAGAGAATACTTCAGCACATGTTATCAACATGTTAGGTACCGATTTTCAAAGTTTTATAATTCAACGTCAAACATCAAATCAATCATTGACAAAACCAAAATCAGTACTATAATTTGTCTACGATATGAGTAGATCGATTGTTATTAGAGTAGCCCGATTTTGGAACCAACACATTCCTTATGAAAAGCAAAAATTTTGTACCTCAGTCACAGAGTTTAAAAATATTTCAAAAAAAATATTTATAGACTGTTAGGCTTTAATATTTGTGTAAAAGTGTTATTTTTTACATATTTACATTTTAAGCATTGTACTTTAAAACTGTTTTTAAACCATAAGATTTCTAGATTAATTAGGCCTACTGGATTGTAATCTGCTAAACTAAATAAATAAACAATAACCCATGACATTTTATTACCTAAATTTTTAGGAAAGCCCAATACAAAATAAACCAAAACGACTTTAACGGAAAACACCAAAAACACTACATTCGTTATGTTGGTATTTGTTTGTTTAACTGCAAAGAGCAAAAAGTAAATTTCACAAAATCAACATCAATTTAAATTCACACCATTATTACTCACTTACATTTTGTTTTATTAAATTAGCTCTTTTTGTGAAAAATTGAAATTTAAATGCTTTAAAGACTTCTTTCTGATTGATTAAAGTTGAAACTTAATTGAATAAATTTACTTGCAACTTGGGTCAATTGATGTTCAATAATAAAACAAATAAATGTAGTTTATGACTAAAATTATTACAACGCAATTCTCTGAAACACGTTACGCACATTATGGTTTAATTTTTAACAAAAACTATAATCATTGTAAACAAAGTGTGTTTATACCCAAAAGTCAATACAAAATGGAATTTGTTTTTGTGTTTTGATTACTTACCCAAAACCAGAACCAACCGGTATAGCAAAATAGAACATGGCCAACATTTTCGAACGTAAATCATGAACGAATAAGTCTGAAATTATTGTTGGCGCTATGGTACTGTAAGAGGCTTCACCGATTCCTACTAATGCCCGAAATGTAATAAAAAACCCAAAACTATTCATAAATGATCCAAGAAACGTAGTCGTAGTCCACAATAATACACCTATACCCATTATCCATCGCCTTGAGTAGCGATCGCCTAAATAACCGAATATCGGCGCACAAATCATGTAGGAAAACACAAACACTGTCTGTAGAAGACCCGCATCATCATCACCAATGCCAAAATCGTGTTGTATATCTTCGAGAACACCTGAAAGAATAAATAATATTGTAATTTTGTATAACTAATACTATTTTACAAGTGCATACAATGTGAAATGGTAAAAAAAATAAATAATGTACAACAGTGAATGTTTAACTCTATTGTTATTTAAAAAAATTCTAATTCGCACAGATTGCTAAAGGGGCAAAGGAAATGTTTTTCTGTTAATTTATTTAAACAATTTTGTTAGTAAATATATTTACTTTGTTCTTTTTGTTCTCCATCCTTTATAACCTTGATCTTTTTGAAAAATACAAAATTTAATACAAAAGATCATCTAAAAGTATCATGTATTGAATACACTATTGTTCAATCTCCGAGCCTTCACTTTTGTTGCGTAAACTAATTAAGCTAAATTTAACCTGTCAACCGTTTTTATATAATTTTAAAGTAAATATGCTCATGCATGTTTTACGTCCTTAAAAACAAAGGTAAGTATTTTTTTAAAGCTGATCGGAAAATACGACCATGCTGTTAGACAACAACGAGCTAAGTATAGCTCCCTCCCTCATAAGTCTAGGGTGTTAATAGATCCGTGCTCATTGGATGGGTTACAGCCGGGTGCTGTTTTGGAACAGCGCCTTCCCGATACCTCTACGCCTCGGGAAGTAACGATAGACTTATCATGTCAGACAGGTCTATGGCATAACGAACCCTTAGACTAGTGGGACCTTATAAAAAACAACAATAAAAATATATACAAGTTTCGGCTGGACATCACTGTTACTGAGCTAGACTCACTCGGAGCAAGACACAATAGATGGCCTTAGCACACGTCCTGTCGCAGAAGCTTACGTTCACGTCTATCTGTCATCGACATCGCTGGAATACTTCTTTACCAGCTGCAGCAGCTGTAAAGGGCATTCCACAGAGAGCTGTAAATAAAGAGAAGAACGCCAACAAGGACCGGGAGGAGAGCACCCCAAAGGGTTTAACACTTGAAGAGGCGAGAAATACGGCTCTGGAGAAGAGGAATAAGCCTGTGAAAAAAGGAATTACCAAGGCTATCACTCCTCTGGTAAACTCCAGAAAACGTAGGACAGTGGTTTGAATACGATTTATTTTGGACATAATTCGGTATTTCATAAGGCACTGAAGATATCTTAAAGAAAAGCAGAGGTGTTTATGAGTAGAGCTGCAAACGGTCTTGCCCCAACGGTGAAGGGGGGCCTCTGGGTAGGCCCACATAGGCACCTCGGGCATATAATTTTTTTAAATGTTATAAAAAATTTATTTTTAGCTAAATGTTAAGATTCTTTAAAAATAATTAGGCCTTGAAAGTATCTATAAAAAATTTGCTTAAATACGTAGGTCAAGTCATCTCTTTTAGTTTGGGAGAAAATTGGCTTACAATTTTAATTTACTTTTATCGTGCTTGATTCCTTCGAATATAAATATTTTATGATATTCTTATGAAATATTTTTTGTTTAAAACTACAAATTGAAATGTATTACTGCGGGGAAAGCGTATCCATATGACTATTTCACTACTGCTCATATAGCTCATCAGTTGATTTTATCCAAATTTTGTATAGAAAACTTAAAAGTTTAAATCAAAAGCCAAATTGATTAACTGAGAACTCCATTGAATCAATAAGACAAAAACACAATAATTTTTTAATTAAAATTGTTTTCAATTTTTATTTTTATGTTTCCATTAAATCTTTCAAATACATATGAATGGTTCCCAATGGGGTCCCTTATGTAGAAAAATAAAAATAGTTACTTAATGTTTGCTGTGTTTTTTGTGTAAAACATTTTTGAGTTGTTATTGCCTTTTTGTCTTAGGGTTCCATGGAGTTCTCATTTAATCAATTTGGCTTTTGATATAAGACCATTAAGTTTTCTATACAAAATTTGAGTAAAATCCACTGATGAGCTATACGAGAAAAATTATTCTTTCCCCGCAGTAATTCATTTTAATTTGTAGTTTTAAATAAAAAATTTTTCATGAGAATATCATGAAATATTATGTGTGTAAAGTTAAATCTTAAAATTTATAACCCTAGCCACATTCTGTTACGATAACAGAGCTATGTTAATCAGTTAACAAAACCAATGTTAATACAAAAAATCTAATAGGTATAAGAGTTTCCGGACGATATTTAAATAAAATAAAATTGGATAAAAAATGATTGGGGAAGACTTCTAGTAGTGTCTTTATTAAACTCCAATAGTCAAATATATTAACATTTTGTTTTTTTAAGAAATTATAGAGGTTTTTCCAAAAACACCACTTCTGAAATTTGAAAAAGGACTTTGATCTTTTTCTCGAAAATGAAAGAGAGTGGACGAAAAAAAATTATTGGAGAACACTTCTAGAAGTGTATTTATTAAACTTCAGTAGGCAAATATATTAACATTTTGTTTTTTAAGAAATAATAGATGTTTTTTCAAAAACATCACTTTTGAAATTTGAAAAAGGACTTTGGTCCTTTTGTCGAAAATGAAAGAGAGTGGGCGAAAAAAAAATTATTGGAGAACACTTCTAGTAATGTCTTTTTTAAACTCTACTAGTCAAATATATTAACATTTTGTTTTTTGTTTTACCCCATACACTATTCACCATTAATATTTTATGAATACGGCAGAAAATATATGAATAATAAAATTCATTTTATTTTTGATTTTTAAAATTCTTTATTAAAAGTTACAATACAATTTTAAAAAGATATGTTAATAATTAATTAAAATTTAAAAATAAATATTGTTACGAATAATAAAATCTGGCAACCCCTGTTGTTGTTTCCGTATGAGCATGGTGAATAAGTTAATTCAACTAATAATACCACAATTAGCCAACAAAAGCTGAGCAGCTTCAATGGCTGCGTTGGGAGAGGTGCGTACTGCAAAACAGGGGGTCCTGAATTCGATACCGCATTCGGACATGCGTGCAACGAAAAAATAATAATTGTTATAATGCTATTAAAACTAATAAACAGCAGTAAAAACCTCCCGAGAGGCTAAAGACAATTATTGTGTGAAGCCAGGCCGACAATTTAGTGGAGACGTCCAATTTAATAATATTGTCAAGAAGCCCTTTATAATAAAAAGTAAGAGCAATAGCGGTTAGCACAGGAAAGTGTAACAGCATAACAACAGTGTTGTGTTGTGGCTATTGGATTAAAGGAGATGACTGGCTTGGATAAAAGGAGTAGTGGATGTGTCTGTGGATGGTTAAGGTTACTAAACAAGGCATCGGAGTAACACAGTAGTGTAGCGTGGATGACTACGTTTGTAGTAATAACGCTTGTTTAGTAAATACGAGGCCAAGGGTTCACAAGACCGGTAGGATCAAGAAGTATAGACAGAGAAAGCCATAAAGTAAAAAAATACAGAAATTATAATGAGCCACAGTGGTATTTGCAATCAGAAGAATCCGTAAGTTTCTGATAAAAAGCGAAAAACGTAACAATATGTAGTATTATTCGTAGTGGGGATTTTTGGGGATAGTTGAAATTGTTTTTTGGGGAATTGTGGGGATAAAATTTATTTAATTGGGAATACGACTTAAAAATCTGGGAATCCTGTTTTAAATATGTAAGCGGCAAAAAATTTTTTTGACAGAATTCACATTTTTAACCCGCTATTTGACAATTTATATCAAAGGCAAAATATGGAAAACAATTAAATCTAAATTGGGTAAATAATTTTAACTCGCCGGATGTCAACATATGAAGAGTCTTGTGCAAGAAGTATGATCCGGGCATTTACTTTGAAATTCATCGAGTGAATTAAAAGTTGCCATAATTTCAGGTTACGAATGTATTGTTATTTCAGCTTTGAAAAAAAAAATTAAATGAAAAATCTATGGCCGAGGTGGATGCTACGTTTTTCACAATCACAATGAAACCAATCGTTTGTCAATGTAGGTAACTGATAAACTGCGAGGACGAACTTAATAGAATAACTTAAAAGCATCGTTTTTAATTTGTATTTTTGTGGAGTTATTTTTTCTAAATTTAAGTGGTTGTGATGGGCCTTGAAGGTGGTAGTGAACTTAAATCTTTTTCGAAGAAAATAACACTTACAGCTTCATTACACATATAAATTTATATTTGCAAAGTGATGAACATTTTGAATAATGTTTTTAGAAACTGTTAGCGCTATTTATCAAAATTGGACTTATACCACTTTCAAAACAATAGAGTCATATGTGATAAATACTATAAAATAAAATTAATTGTAAGAAAGCTCGAATTTAGTTAAATTTTGTGTTATTTACTAATACAACGTCATTATTCAAAATTTCAAACTTTGTAGTTAATCATACAGAATTGTTCGCCATTTCATGCTTTATCTCTGTAGACGTCTTTATGTCTTCATATCTTTTGCGTTTTCCAATTTCATTTCATGTTTGGAAAATTTCTTAATAAGAACGAAAACTTTGAGTTGTAAAGTAAAATTCGTAACGTGAAGTTCATATCGCTTTCTAAAAGATATTCACATTTCGTTTTAGACTATAAATCAATGAAAAGGTGATCTTTTTACAATGTATCGACTTTTTGCATATTTGTAATGTATTTTTTTGAGTTATCGCTGTCTTGATGAAAAATTTCATTAAGTACAACTCGTGAATAATTTTTCCCTCGAAATATATCCCTTCTCTCTTAAGTTACAATCGTGAATTATTTCTACGTGATAAAACTCGAATGTTCGAAAAATATGGTATCGCCGATTTTTATTCTCGTGGGTTTTTCTCCAAAAATTATGTGAATTTTTTCACAAACATTTTGCTTGGGAATAAAAAAAGAAATGCAATTCAAGCATTTTTCTTGTTATTTTTTAAAATAGTTGTTGTTTGATTTTATTATAATGCCTGAGAAGCAATATTTTTCAAAAATTCTCCAATAAATCCACCTCGGAAAAAGTTTGTTTTCAAAAATCGTGTTGGCCTCACGAAAAGTAGATTGCGCTACACCAACGTTTATATACCACCCAACACTTTTTTGATCGCTTTCATCTGCAAAAAATCGTATACATGCTGTAAGCTTCACTACAGACGGAATCGCTGACGTCTTTCTATCGGGTTAGCAGTTCTGTACCAATATATCTAACAGATATTTGAAAGCTTCTTTGTTTACTCTGTAATGTTGTTGGAACCTTCAAAGGATTTATTTCTATACAAATGTACACAGTACCAACAATTCTTCCTGTTTCCAAATACATTGCTTCTGATAAATACAGTGGATTTGACGCAATAGCAATTTATAATTCAAAATGATACTGTATGATTGATAAATTTTATATAAAATAATTTTAACAAACCGACTTCAAAACAGATTTTATATTTCTGCCTATAACGGTTCAAGAGTATGGCCACATACATTAGATTACACTAACTATTGGGACACCCTTATATCAAACTTTATACTTGCTCAACTGTCCAATAGTTCAAATTACAGTAACTTTAGAGGCACCCTTTAAGTTCCAAATTCAAATTATAACCTTGCTATTGTAGTAGATTGCTAAATCAGGTTCTGTGTAAATTTAAACCGTCTATTTATAACGGTTCAACAGTTTGACCATATACATCAGATTGTAAAACCCTTTAACTAATAACTAAAAATTTATATACTTCTTGTTATATCAAACAAAGTGTGGACATTCTGTCTAAAAATCAAGTGTTTGTATATAACGGTTCAAAAAATACGACCATATAGGTCAAATTACATTAATTATAAGCTTCTTGTTATACATCAACTATTTGGTCACCGGTTTTTTTTTAATCCAAATTTTATACTTGTTATTATAGCGGAGTTAATAACACTAGTTTTTTTGTAAATTTCAATATTCTTTCTACAACTGTACAAAAGTATCGCCATATACATCAAAATTAATGAACTATTGGGGCATCCTTTAATTTAATATTGTAAATGTTAATACTTTTTAGTATAGCGGCCATAGCAATCGACATTCTGGCCAATTTGCAAGCATTTGTCTATAACCGTTCAAAACATAAGCCTATATAAGTAAAACTACATTAATTATGGGACACCCTTTAATTTCTAAATTCTATTTTTAAACTCGCTGATATAGCGGGCTTAGCAATACAGGTCCTTTTTGAATTTCAGCATTCTGTCAATAAGAGTTCAATAGTTTGGCCACATACTTGAAATTACATCAACTATGGGGACACCCTTTAACTTTCAAATCCAATTTTTATACTTATTCTTATAGCGGACTTATCAATACAGGCTCGTTGTAAATTTCAAGCATCTGTCTACAACTGTGGACATATGCTTCAAATAAAATTAACTATTGGCGCACCCTTTAATTTACAATTTTTAACATTAATACTTGTTACAATAACGGCCATAGCAATCGGCATTCTGTCCAATTTGCAAGCCTTTGTCTATAAAGGTTCAAAAGATAGGCCCATATAAGTAAATTTACATCAATTATGGGGCACCCTTTAATTTTAAGATTTATTTTTGTATAGCTTTTTGTTATTGAGAGCTATAGTAATACGCAGTTATTTTAAGTTCTACAGAAGTGCCCTTTACAGTTCATAATACACGTAAAATATATATATGTTGTATGGGGACACCCTTTAATTTTTAAGATTATGAACTGTTTTTAAAACGGAACCAATCTGTAAGCAAAGACTATCATATTACCAAAGAAATTTTAAAATCGGTTCAAAAATGACTGAGCTCTGCAGGCACAAACATAAAAAAGCAACCAACATTCAGTCGAATTGATAACCTCCTTCTTTTTTAACTCGGTTAAAATCAGCGATAATCACAAGTTAACTTCTTATATATTATTTTAACATGTCATCATTAACATGTAATACATCTAATTCATCTTCGTTTCCAGAAGACTTTTGTGATTCCATTTATGATAAAATGTTCTATCCTGTAATGTTTTTTATCCTTAAATTAAATATGAATATCTATATTTTCATGAGTTAAATTTTTATTTTTGAAAATAAAATTCGTTTAAGGAAGAATCGGTTTTCCTTTCATAAATAACGACACATTTTACTTTATGACACAGTAGTGGATTTATTTCAAGAGCAATAACGTCATAATTCAAACATCCCGAATAGTTTGTTAATAAAATTGATGAAAGTTTTCTTAAATGGCTTTTTATTTTATGAATCGTTTTACTAATTGTAGTAGGAACTTAAGAAGTCTGATATTTTTCTAGATGGTAAGAACGAGGCAAAAACTTCAACTGCGATTAAATCGAAATGAAATTTTTTGAGTTATAACAGAAAAAGATTATTTAATTTCAATTAGTATATGTCTTTTATAAATAGGAAAAAAATTCCTTATTTTATAAAAGCTTGAAATTATTAATTTACACATAATTATGTACACAAATAAAATATATATTTTTTTATCTTAAAAAAAAATGAATCAACCAACAAACGTAAACAAATTATTTTATAGGTGTATGAATTAACATATGCGTGTACATTTACATATCGATGGAAGATGCGAAAGAAAGAAAATTGTGTTCTCTGTATTTTCATTGCTCTTTCTATCCCTTTTTAGCGCAATGTGTATTTTAACAAAAGTCTTATTTTATGATTTATTTTATCATTTAGTTCTTGTTTTCTCTCATATTTATGAGTCGGCTAAACTTTGTAATTTTTGAAAAATCTTTGTAGTTTTATTTTATGTAAATAGGGACATTCGCACTATATCTATTATCTTTTTATTTCTGAACTATTATTACATTCTCTCTCCTGTTGATTTAATTATGCAACGTTGGCAAAAATGTTTGTTTATGTGCGCTGCAAAATGTATCAAGAGCCAAGCCTCCGCACAATGTCAATTGTTAATTGTGTTATTCGTTGGGTAATTACTCGTGCTCCGCTATTTTTGAATTAAATTGTATTCTAAATACATATACACACATATTAGTCATATGTAGTTGCAGACAGATAGTAAACAAATATTTTTTATTACAGAAATATTAAGATTTTGGTCACCCTATTAACACGTCAAATAACAAAACAGAAAATGAATAATTCAAAGTAGTATGTTATTATTTGTTTTTTGTTTTATTTCTTGTTACCATTTTAGTTTTCTTCAAGCAGTTAGTTAAAACAAACTAAAACTATGCAGTGGCTACGTACAAACATTGCACGTCGTCGTGTTGGCGTTACGTCACTTTTAACAAACAGCACAGAGCGCTGATTGGTTGAAAAAATCATACGATAAATTTTTCATAAAATATAAACAAGAGAAGCAGCGCAACACAACAGAAATGATGTAGTAAACAATGACAATGAACAGAAAAACAAGAAAATAAAAATACTTTAATGAATCAACGTTCTGCCAAAGAAAAAAACAGCAGGGAAAGTTATAATTTCGAAATAGTACTAAAACTCTAATGGGCAGTTTTTGACTTTACATTTATACACTACACATTTAATAAATTTGCATATAAATTTAGTTGTATTTTAATACAGTTAAAGTTTTTCAGTCATCTAAGTTCTTATTTATGTAACTATGACAAAAATATGGCAGCATGATGATATACCAAAACAAAAAAATCATCAATAGCAGCTAAAAATTATGAAATCACAAATTTGTTAAAAATACTTCAAATATTCTATAAAATTTTATTTATCTTTTTAACAACCACAAAACTATTAAAATAAACAACTGTATTTAAAATATAAAATTTTGTTCTATCAATGGCTAAAAATGTTTGTTTTCTTTTCAGTTCCGCAAAACAAAAACAGATTCGGTTATGATATAGTAAAACTGTATTATTTAAATGATACTTAGCACAAAGTCAAAAACTTTGCCTTAGAGCAGTATATACATATAATACAGACATGTTTTTTACATTTGACTTTAAAAATTTCACATTTCACAAGATACACATACATACCGTGTGAACAAACTGAAACACTGTTTGTGTAAAACTTAGATGACAGAGTCAAAATTTCAGATGTAAGTATGAGTGTGCCTTTGAATTCAAAAATTATATATAAGCTTCTGTAAATTAACAATTTTGACAGACATGTAAAAACATCTCGTGTGAAAGCAGCTTTAGCATATGTGACGAAATTGGGCAAGGTCTCAGTGTTTTTCCTTACGGTATGACACTTAAAATCATTTGAAGTAAAAATTTGTTATCCATTACTATATTCTGAGGCTACTTTTCGACTTAAATTGTACAGAGAGGCTCGCTGAGACTGTGCTCAGTTTCGTCACTAATGCCAAACGGTTGGATTAAAACTTAACTCTGCAAAATAATTAAAATCTAAAGAGGGCACTAACCCTAATAATATACACACAGAAAAAAGATTGGTAACAATTCGCTTGATACGTTAAAAATTCAATTACTGATATAATAATTTGATTTTAATTATTAACAATTTGTAGCCTTGATTAATTTTTAATATTAAAAGCTAACAAATGATATTTGCTTCTAAATGTTAGTTGTAACACCTCTTAGAAAAGTTAACATGATCGATTTGTGTTTTTACTAAAATCTATTCTATTAAATGGAAGATACAACTAAATTTATTCAGTACATTACTACTGAAAACCAAATTTTGGAAGTAAGAATCATAAAACTCGATTGTATATTCTGAAATCGAAAAATGTTTGACACAATATAAATAAAATTTGTACATATTACAAAAATCAAAAATATTTTAGTTCAAAAATAAAAAGATTTATTAAAAGTGGTGAAAAATTCTCTAATATTGGTAAATGGTAAGTTCACAATTATCTCAGAAAGACATTTATATATAAAAATAATTTTATAATATTTAATTTATTTCGCAGCGCAAAACGTGCGGTATGGGATAGCAAGCTGAAGAAACTATGTGGAAAAGAAGAAATCATGATGTAAAGGAAGAATAAAGCTGCATTCAATGGTTCGAATCATGAAATTTATAATTTATAATCTTCTTCCTATAATTTATTATTAAAATAAAAGTAAATATTAAAAAATTATTTCGTTTTGTTTAATTCACAATAATATTTTCTAATCACCCAAGAATCATTTTTTTAAATAGTTGTGACTGCTATATTTATTCAGTTACTACAACCGAATTCAAGATAATACACACAACCGACAAAATTCGATTGGCAACAAATTCGGTTCTTATAACGAATTTCTTTTCTCTGTATATATATATATTATGAGAATCTAAATTATTTATTAAAATTAAATTTAATTAATTAAACTTTAACAAATTATTCATAGTATAAATAAAATAAAAAGAAATTAAGCCTAAATGATTGTATAAATAAGCTTATTCTTGTCGTTATTTGGTCAAAATATGTGACTTCAATAGAAACATTTATAATTCTTGCGAAAAAAAACCGACTTCAAAACAGATTTCATCTTTCTGTCTGTAACAGCTCAAGTGTATGGCCACATAAATTAGGTAACATTCACTACTGGGACAAACTTATATCTCCAAATTTTATACTTTTTCAATTGCAGCAACTATAGGGTCACTCTTTCATTTCCAAATTCAAATTATATACTTGCTGTTATAGTAGATTTAGCAATCAGGTTCTGTGTAAATTTCAACCGTCTGTCTGTAACGGTTCAACAGTTTGCCCATATACATCAGATTATATCAACTATTTAATTTATAATATAACATTTTTATACTTCTTATTATACCAAATAAAGTAGTGGACATTCTGTCTAAAATTAAGGTGTTTGCATACAACGGTTCAAAAAATACGGTCATATATAACAAATTACATTAATTTTGGGAACACCCTTTAATATCTAAATTCAAATTATAAGCTTCTTGTTATAGCGGACTTAGCAAAACATGTCCCTTGTAAATTTCAGCTGTCTGTCTATAACGGTTCGGCCACATACACCATATTATATCAACTATTGGGACAACCGTTTATTTCCAAATCCAAATTTTAAACTTGTTGTTATAGAAGAGTTAGTAATACAGGCTCTTTGTAAATTTCAATCGTCTGTCTACAACTGCTTAAAAGTATGGCCTTATACCAAATTAAATGAACTATTGGTGCACCCTTTGCTGTTACTATAACGGCCATAGCAATCGACATTGCATGAAATTTACAAGCGTTTGTCTATAATGGTTCAAGAGATAGGCCTATATAAGTAAATCTTCATCAATTATGGAACACCCTTTAATTTCTAAATTCAAAATCGTTGATATAGCGGATTTAGCAATACAGGTTCCTTTTAAGTTTTAGCATTCTGTCTATAACGGTTCAAAAGTTTGGTCACATACACAACATTATATTAACTATTGGAACACCCTTTAACTTCCAAATCCAATTTTTATACTTGTTATAGCGGACTTAGCATTGTAAATTTCAAGCGTCTATACGTCAAATTTAATGAACTATGGGCGCACCCTTTAATTTATAATTTGTAATATTAATACTAGTTACTATAACGGCCATAGCACTCGACATTCTGTCCAATTTGCAAGCGTTTGTCTATAACTGTTCAAAAGATAGGCCCATATAAGTAAATTTACATCAATTATGGGGGCACCCTTTAATTTATAGATTTATTTTTGTATAATTTTTTGTTTTTGGGAGCTATAGTAATACGCAGTCATTTTAAATGTTACAGAAGTGCCCCTTACAATTCATATAACACATAAAAAATATGTATGTTGTATGGGAACACCCTTTAATTTTTAAGATTATGAGCTGTTTTTAAAACGGGACCAAGCTGTAAGCATAATCGGATCAGAAACGACTGAGTTCTGGAGGCACAAATATAAAAAAGCAACATTCAGCCGAATTGTATAACCTCCTTCTTTTTTTGAAGTCGGTTAGAAAGTGTTACAACTACAATCTTAGTCAACATCACACACATTCGAGTATAGCAATTTTTTAATTTGAAAAACAAATCCTAATCCTTTAAACTAACGTTTATTTGCCGTTTGTGTTCACACAAATTTAGGCGGGGCAAACAGGGAAAAAAATAATTGAATTTTAAACAATTCGAATTTATTTTCAAAACTTTTTGTGGCCTTAAAAAATATTTTTTTTTATAAAACTGAACACTTACAATAAATAACAAGGCTGTAAAGATTTAAATATTAAATATAATAAAATGAAAATATCTCGTATTCTATTTCGTCTAAATGATTGTAAAAATATAATTAATAACTGTCTTGTAGATAGGTACGAAAAATGCTGACGAGGCATGTAGATTCTGCTGGTATTTAAATTTTACTGTTATGTTATCACGATCGAAATAAGTTATTTCTTTTGTTATGCACAATAGTATTGTATACATTTGATTTATACGTTCTAATTATACGAACGTATTTTTTATTTTAAAAGTACTAAAAAAATACAAGTTTACGACATCCCTTTCCTTTTTTTAACTCAACTCACTCCGCTAAAAAAATATATCTGTTCTTAAAACATTGTACTAAGAACATGTACTTACCTAATATTCATTTGCTAATTTAAACATCATGTTAAAAATTAACCAAATAATATTTGTGTTAAATTATTGCTAGAAAAACATTCGGTTTTTATCTAATAACATTTGATATTGTTGCCATATTTATAATATGCGGTCATATGATTTGTTGACAGTAATAAATCATTAAACGCAAAAAACGTATTTCCGATTATACGGCTCAATTTTCTGTTTTACCTTAATTAATGTTATCTATTTATTTATAAAATCAAACAAACAGCGTTAGTTTAATTAGAAAATTTAAAACATTAATCAATTTTATGCGATCAACTGATTGCAAAAAGTGCTTTGTAAGAAATGAGTGTGTCCCTTATTGACTTGTCGGTCTCGTCTGCTTTCTGTTCGAATTTTTGTGATGTTTACTTTTTTATTTTATATATTTTTGTCAATAACTACTAAGTTGTTTCATTGTTTTTATTTTTTTTTATTTATTTTGTGTTTATATATTTTTCTTGCAAAACGTTTTATTTTTAGTTATTTTGAAGGTTAAAGTCTTTTCGATTTCTTCGCACTTGTTTATTAACGGTTTCAAAGCTTACGAACATTAATTTAGTAATACGAATTAAATGGAAAAAACTAAAACTATAAGCAGGTACAAAAACATCATCAACACAAGAAGAATCAAGGCTATAGAAATTAATCATTTTGCCAAATAAAATATTATAATATGGCTTGCGTTTTGTTTTTAATGATTGCTTTTTCTGTTATATAAATAAAAAATTTTCAAAAGTATGCAAAAAATGTTGTAATTTCAAAAAGTAATTTAAATTTTGTTTGAAACCTAAATAACAACCAATAAATTCCCAAAAATCCTGTTTTTGAAAAGGATTGAAAAAATTACAAAAAATTAAAAATATTGCAACACAACCGAAATTGTATCAATAAAAGCATAGAAAAAAAGTACTTGTATAACAGAAACATACTTATGTAAAATTCACCAAAAATCGGATTTTCACCTCATAATTCCCCAAAACTACGCCAAGCAAACAAAATCAAAAAGTGTCCAATAAATTTAAATTTCATCCAAATATGTAAATATTATTTTCAGCTAAAAATTGAAATGTTAGCAACAATAAATAAAATACCAAAAAAAACAAGTTTCACCAAAAAACTGAATTTTAAATACTCCCAAATTGATAATTGAATGGCACTCGACTTTATAATTAACCAATATTGTTGTTGAATAATTAATCCAATAATCGTCGTTAAGCCTCGATTTTAAAGTCGGTTACGATTTTTCTTGCAGTTTTTATGTTAAAAAAAAAATGTAATTCAAGTAGTAGCATGATAATATTTTTATTTCGTTAAATAAGTGTATTTTTAATTATTTGCTCTTTTTCTTCCAAATTACGTATATTTCATTTGTTCGCTGGTGACAGCATTTTAATACATTACCGACCGGTAATTTTACTGAAAATTTATCTCATGTCACGGGCTATTATTTCGTAATTGGATGGGGAAGTAAAACAATAAAAATAAACTTTAATAACTTAATAACACAGTTACCACAATTTGATTCACAATCAGTCGGACAATCAGATAAAGAATCCGCGTATAATTCATTGAAAGGTTCTTCATTACGTTCCGTCATCGTTTTTTTTTTTAATTTTTTTAATTATTAAATATTTTTTACAACAAAAGATTTGGCGGGTCTTATAAGCGAATGAAACGGTTTATGTTATACTGACTAAGAATTGCAATTTATGGTCGCCAACAGCGATGCGAAAAAAAGCGCATCACGAGTTTACTCGTGGCCGGTCAACAATGTGTTAAAAAGATTTCTGGCGCATTACTCATATTATTGCGCTTTTTCCTCTTGATTAATTGCAAATGCCAGCACGGTAATTATTTATTTTACTCTACTGTGGCACATTATAAATTCTCTCCTTGAATCTAGCTATAAAATGATTCTGTGGTCTGTTGCTTACTAAACACACACTGTTTTACATGCAGTCATATACGCAATACTAGCACTCTGTTACTTCGACGAGACAGAAACTATTCAATCTTTGTTTAGTAAAGTAAGCCTTCAGACAACGTACGCTGTTGCCACGGCAGAGACTCCAAACTCATAACCTCCTCTTTCTCGTTAACATCCTAGCCAGTCCCTCTTTAATCCAACTTAGCAACATCTGTCATACACCAATGATATGTTACTACTTTCCTACGCTAACAGCCAGAGATATTTCTCTTATTACAAAGGTCGCCTTGACCATTTTCTTCTACTCTAATATTAAGTAGGCATTTTTATCAACTTAAAGCACCTTTAGACTATACATATGTAAATTTTTTTTTCTTATTTAATATGTAAGTCAAAGACAAACATTTTGCGTTTAAACATAGATGCACATTTGACATAACCTACAAACTAAATCATTGCCTACAACAGTTGTTTATTTTTTATTTTATAAGCACTCTATTCTGCTTTAATTAATTATAGTGCTATTTGCACGTTTTGGTCATTTAAAAACTGTAAAAGAAAAGAAAGAAAATGATGCACCACTGAAAGTCAGTTGTTTCGTCTTATAAAAATAGAACACAATTTAAATGAAAAATTGTCATACTTTTTTATACATTTTGTTTGTTTGTTTAAAGAAGCACACGCCTAACGCACCCGATCAAATTGCCTAACTTGTGTTAGCAATTGAAGTATTAATTATTAAGGTCATTCGAAATAGCAGCTACCGACTGCAAAATGTCAAAAATAGAATACATGTGTTTATGTGTGAATGATTATTTTGACTGCAGCAAGGCAACAAGACGACAGGTTGTTGTCTAGGCTGAATTTGCCGCTGAAGTCGAATTACACTAATTACTATTTTTGTTGGCGACAATGAACCGTTAAGTGATGTCAGTAAAATCATAAGTTCTTTAAATCTCTTATTATGAAAATATAAAAGTACACTAAAAATTAAAAATAAAATTATTTATTTAAAGATTTAAGTGTACATCTATAATAGAATTGTAACAGGATCATTTCTGCACATAAATTATTTTAGGAAAATATTGTTGTTGTTGGTAAAGATCGTAATTGATTTAGAATACAGAATACCTATTTTTTAAATTTCTATCTGTCTGGATTCGCATCAAGTAAAAGCTGCTTGATAAATTTAAATCCTTTAGAACCATGTTTCAAATATAAAATTTTTTCGTAGAAAAACAGAGAATAAAATGTAAAATCACTCCATTTTACCGGTAAAATTTTACTTAAACAGTTGTCAGCAATTATTATTTTTGTAGATAGAAAGTTTTCAATACTTTTCACATACTTTGCAATAAATATTTGAAAAACATATTTTTCCAAATTTTAGTTAAAAAAAGAAATGCCACACCGACATAGAAGTGGGCACATTATACCCTTCACCACAAAAAGTGGAAAAAGGGTATATCTAAGTTTATCATTCCGTGTGTAATTTAATCTCTACAATATTCATTAATAAGAAAAAAACATCACGTGAAAAAATTGGCGCTCACCTATATTTTCTGAGTTACGGGGCTCTGTAATCTAAATTTTTTTAATAATTCAATATGGGTACCATTTTAAAGGTTTTAAAGAGATCTTTAAGGAAATACTAAAATTTAAAAAAAAAATGCTTATACCATTAAGAGGCGATGGAATTTTTATTTAAAATTATATATATATGCAGTACCAAATTTTTTTTATTTTTTAATTCTCTGTCAGTCCAATATTTACTTTTTTGATTGGAGTTACTTTAATAAACTAGATTTACATAGTTGGTGAAGAGTATATAAGATTTGGCATAGCCGAATATAGCACTCTTTGAAAGTATCGAAGAATAATTGTAAAAATTTTAATTAATAGTTAATAAAATAAAGAAAGAA
Organism: Gymnosoma rotundatum; assembly: GCA_916610165.2. Lineage (NCBI taxonomy): Eukaryota > Metazoa > Arthropoda > Insecta > Diptera > Tachinidae > Gymnosoma > Gymnosoma rotundatum. Next base: position 72,241,366 of record OU744339.1, on the reverse strand, counting down.
AAATTAAACGAAATATATTTTAATCGCCACTGTGCAATTTTTTGTAGTTTTGCTTTATTGAATAAATAAAATTCTCATTTAAAAATTTTTTTTTGTTTTTTAAAGAGAAGTAGCACTTCAGGCATTAATGCCTACTTAGTTTTTTAACCGTGGTACATTCTTTAGGAAAGGGATAGATTAGAGAGAACACAGGTGGTGAAAGGAGATAGATATAGCCATTTTATTAATTATTTTACTTCGCCGGCGAATATGCTATGAAGAAGTACCGACGAAGGAGGCTGCATGTTTTTATGTTAATTCTGCTTATGTATTTATACCATTAAACAGAAAAAAACATTTTTTGTATTTTTTGACTGCCGCAAGGGTTGAACCCAGGTCACCCAGATTTGTAGTCAACGTGCTTACCACCTAGACTACACATAAGTATCTATGGTTCTTAACAAAATTTAGGTAAAATTTATCGATGAGCTATAATGAGAATGTCAGAAAATTGTTTGACAAGTTTACATAAAAATGACATCGGATCTTAATGGGTTAAGCATTTAAAAAAAATAGCATTCCTTTAAAGATCTCTTTAACAGCTTTAAAATGATACCCTTATTGATATTTAAAAAATGTTTAAAATTTCAGAGCCCCGTAGCTCAGAGCGAGGTCCAATTTTTTTCACTTTACGTTTTTTTTATTATTTTTTAATTCTTTGTTGCCCCATATATTCATTGTTTTGATTTGATTTTTGATTTGCCTGCTGCCTCGAAGGACATCTACCGATCATGCTGATTCGACACAATATCTAATCGATTAACATATTTAGTTTTTTTGTGATGAACTTTTTTCTTTTGTTCCTTGCATTAGAGTTAGATTACGTAAGGGTAATGATTCTTGGATGCAATCCAACCGTGTCATTTTAGGAAGGTCTCTTCGTGACTTTGCTTTTTTTGTGTTTAAAACGAATTCTACTAACGAAAACTGGCAAACCTATTGTAAACTTCGGAATAGGGCTAAAACTATCATCCGAATTGAACGAGCTAGATATTTTTCTAAATTCTTTGGCTCGTTGAATCCAGGTGGTTTTTGGAAAATTATAAGGCAGTCTCTTGCCGCAGACAAGGTTAACCCTATCCATGAACTTGACCCTAATATCATAAATCATCACTTTGTGGGGTCAAATGTATATATTCCTGATAACTCTCTCTTCACTGATCTTGACAACTTAAATGGCTCGTTTTCCTTTAATTGTATAAACGTAACTAATCTCTTCAATGCATTGCATAAGGATGGGATTTCGATCAATTTTTAAAAATAATTTTTCCATATATTTCCGATATTATGCTGCACTTGATGAACTCCATATTAACTACATCTACATTCCCGTCATTATGGAAGGTTGCTCGTGTTGTTCCCCTACCTAAATCTAAAAATGTTGGTGGTCCTGACGATCTGCGTCCGATTTCTATTCTACCTGCCCTGTCTAAGGTTATTGAACATATTATTAAATCTCAAATGCTTAGTTTTGTATCTAATGTAATCTCTGACCATCAATATGCGTTCCGAAATGGCCTTAATACTACGTCTCTTCTCTTAAGTCTCACTGACTCAATCAGGAGCCATATTAATAGTGATGAGCCATGCATTCTTATTTCCTTAGATTTATCTAAGGCTTTTAACTCTATCGACTTTAACAAAATGATCTATAAACTTGTAAATGAATTTTGTTTTTCTGGTACTGCGTGTAAGCTACTTTTGTCCTATTTAACCGGGAGAACTCAATTCGTTGCTATAAAAAATTCTGTTTCGAATATGCTTCCCATTACCTCTGGTGTCCCTCAGGGTTCGGTTTTAGGTCCTCTTTTATTTATACTTTATATAAATAACTTCTCTTCAGTAGTTGACCCTATAGACTGTACTCCTTTCGTCTTTGCTGATGATATTTTTCTCTTTTATAAATGTTGCAGAATAAGTAATAAATCCTTTGGGCGGGACATAAATTCATTTCTTGGTCGGGTCTTAGCTTGGACTCAAGAAAATGCTCTAGTTGTAAATTCAGCTAAGACTAAAGCCATAAAATTTGGACTTGCTTTATGCCCTAACTTTCACATTGATTTATTCCTTGGAAATGATAGAATACAAATAGTCGACCACCATAAGTGCCTGGGCATTGTTCTAGATAGTAAGTTATTGATTTTATGTTTTATCGGGCAGAATCTGTTCTTCGCTACGGCAACTTTACTGCACAAACATATACATGCCCTTTCATGTTAGGAAAAGTTTGGCTCATGCAATTTTAATGTCACAAATTATTTATTGTTTGGAAGTCATTTCTGGGACGGCTGCATTTCTTATTGCAAGACTTAAACGTTTAATTAATTCTATTGTTAGGTTTGTTTATAAAGTAAGGCGTAGTGACCATATATTAAGATTTGTTAAAAGTTTTCTAGGTTGTTCATTTGAACATTTTACTCAATTTCGTTGTCTACTTACTTTCTATAAAATTGTGAATAGTGGGAAACCTGCTTCAATTCGCAATGTTTTTCTATTCTCGCCTCGCAGTAGAAACCCTCACCTGATATATCCCAGAGTTTTTAAATCTAGTTTTTTCAGATCTTTTCTTATTAGAATTATTCGTAACTTGAATACGTTACCTTTGGAATTACGTACTTTTACTCATTCTAATAATGTGTTTAGACTTAAACTCATTAAGTATTTCTCCTATGATGGAAATTAATCTTTTAAGAAAACTATTTATTCTCCCTAACTTGGACCTTCTATTCTATTCCTTCTTAATGTCTCTATGTGACTTTGCGAGTGGAGTGGGGATATACCAGAGATTAATTTATTTATATATATGTTTTTAGTTTTATAATTAAATTTAAATTTTGTATTTTATTTTTTTTACTCATGTCAGAATGTGAGCTATACTCTTATTGAAAATACTTAGGTGTCATAACTTGTAATATGTGATTGGCCATGAAGGCTTTTTATTACAAACTTTGAAATAAATAAATAAATAAAATAAATAAATCAAGTTTGCCTCGGAAGGAAATAAAAATTACCCAAACAATAGTTTTTATATTGAAAATAAAATTCTTTGACAACGTGCATGCATATAATGCCATCGTATTCACTTGTACAGAGTGGTTTTCTTTAGTGGTTTGTAAAAAAGTGGGTTAAGAACGTGAGTATAATAATGGATTGTGCATTGCGTTAAGTAATAAAAAAATTCAATTTTAATTACAAAACAATATCAAACTAATTAAAACATTATTAGTAAAATTAAAATAATTTTAATAAAACAAACTCACGTGTGCACAAAATTTTATACCAAATATATAAAAGAATTGCTGCATTACAAACTGCTGTTAATTAATTTGTAAGATATAAGTCAATATAAATGCGGTCATTAGCATTAGGAAATGTAATATAAAAAACAATTGCATTTTTATTATTTGTTTAAAAGAAGTAAAATGACTCGCACAAATAAACGAAAGAATTTATTCAGTATAAAAAATAAAATCATCCGATTAAAAATAAATATACAAATACAATTCAGAAGAATAGGAATTGTTAGGCAACTGGCACGAAATTTTCATATACATAATTTTTAAATTGCATTAATTACCACAAAAAAAAAAAAAAATACAAACAGATTTTATAACTAAAGATAACAACGACTCTTCTATAACAGTGAAGATCAAACGGTATTTGTTTTTAAGTTTTCTGCAGAGAACCATAAGAAACCATTTACTGCGAGAAGTACGTGCATTTAGTAATTAAGGAGAAAGTAAAAGTTTCTATTTGTTTTTCGGTTTATATGCACAATGTTTGAATAAAACTTTTTACTAAACACAAACTGCATACAACTTGACGTAATAAATGAAAAAACAGACAACAGGGATTTAAGTAAAAGAGATTGTAAAACTAATCATTTGTATCAACTGCTATGGTTATTTCAGACAAATTATCTTCGAAAATAATTTACCGGTTTGTTACCCTTGTATTTAAATGAATTAAAGTATTGTAAAGTATATAAAAACGATCAAAAAGCGAGATCTTTTAAATGTTTGTTGGACAAATAAGTTATAAACATGTACCATGCCATTTTATTATATTAATTTTTATTTGTTTTCTAAAAATAAAATAAATTTTGAACACATCCACGAGCTGTCTTATGGAGGCATATATTGGTCGCACTTCTAGGTTTTAAATATTTGTATCTTCTATAATATTCAATTCTGTCAAAAGCATTGTTATGCTTAATTTTTCAAAAATAAAATATCATAAAAACAACAAAGTGAATATTAAAATATTATTAAAATTAACCATTACCTTCACCCACTTTAGATGCAACGTCTTTTATAAAACATAGAATAACAAATAATTCGAAAGAAGTACATTTTTACAAATATTGCATTTAAAATTCTTTCTTTTTTTAGAAATTTGTATTAACACCCTTTTTTAATATAAATGTAAAATGTAAAAGTTCTGAAATCCCCACAAATCAGTCCTTGAGAATAATAAGTTCGTTGCTCTTATCGCTTTAATGTTTTAATGCGTTTTTTGGATTTAAAAAGCAATTTTTGATAACCAATTCAACCATTTCTGATTTTAAATTTATCTTCAACTTTTATATACAAGAAAATTTAAAGAGTGTAAGGTTTTTAAACTTGAAATTCCATGCACAATGAAATATAAATAATTTGCAGTTACAAATAATATAACCCAAAACTTAACTAATGCTAAAACTATAAATAAGTCTTGTGACAAAAAGCTCCTTGTTATTAATACTTTTTAAAATTTATTATTTTCTATTTTTTTTGCTTCTTATACAAAATTATAAAGGGTTGAGGGTTGCAAAAAAAATGTTAAATCATGGCACAATAATTCATCAGGTAAGTGCAGTAGATGCTTTTAACATTTTAAATACATATTTTTTAAATGAATCGCTAAATCACCTGATAAATTTTTGTGCCGTCTCTTATAGTATGCGTTAAACACTTACACGACTGCAGATAACTTTCGCTGCAAAAGTCGACGTGAAGAGACGTACTTTAAATAAAACAACAACATCGTAAACAGCTGATAATAAACCAAAAATGAGCCTCATTGCTGAAAATAATGTTGCGTTTATAAGTTTCTTGAATATATGACTAGTTTACAAAGTAAATGTGGATAATTGCTACCAGAATTTTTAAGCGTCAATCTATTTATGAACATTTGCCAAAATATGTATAATGATCATAATTTTTAAAAATTGAGGTCATACTGTGCGGTTTGTTTCACAGTTAACCCTTTCACTAGTTCTATCGGGCTTAAAATTGCACCCGGTATAAAAATATTTATGTACTTTGGTTTTGCAGGTCGGTAGTCCGCAGTCATCTATGTAATTAATGATTTAGTCTAGATATGCAAATGTATAAAAAACAAAACCAAATTTCAAAAGCTATTTCAGTTAAAAAAAAAAAAAAATAGAGAAGAATATACATTAAGTGTACCTACAATACTTCCCCAAATGTATACTTTTGTATTAAGGTGTTATGTTATGTTATGTTATGGAAAAAAAGTGCATGTAATAGTTTTTGGGAGTACTGATTGCTTAAAGTTATATATTTTGTTTTGGCAACCCTGTCGTGGTAAACAAGCAAAATTAGCAAAGCTCTGAATAAATAGAAAAAATAAATAAAATAAAGTGACTATTTAAAAGATTCAATATATACGCTTTTGTCAATATAAAAATTAAATATTAAGCGAAAGTGTATCTAATTGATAAAATAAAGGATCTTTTTAGATTCGCTATAAGATGGCTGAATGCAGTAAATGCAAATCAGCAATAAGAGGTGATTGTGGTAAAGTCTATCACTTTACCAAGAAATGTGCTGGCATCGACCAATACTCGGCGAATATTATTGATGAAGACAATTTCGTTCGGTATATTTGCAATGACTGTATGCTATATATTCAGAATGTAGACCTTGTTATACGTGAAATTCAAGATAGTGTTGATAAAAATAGACAATCATTATTAGATTACAAACATGAATTTGAAAGATCTCTGAAACAGAACGAATGTGAAATTAAGGCTTTATTGGAGGCAATAGAAAGGCGTTATGACGAGAGATTTCGGAAAATAGATAATATACAAAAACTATGTGAGAAAAATGTCTTGGAAGTGAAAAATCTATATGGAAATATTAATCAAGTTGAAAACAAAAACAAAGATTTGTGTGAAACAATCGAAAAAAACAATGTTAAAATGTACAACGAAATAAAGAAGGTTATAAAAGACACAAACGAAAAAACAAAAGTATCATATGCACAAACTGTTAAAAACAATATAGTGATGCCAGATTTTTCAAAAAATGTTCCCCTAATTATTAAACCTAAGGAAAAACAAAGTGTTGAAAAGACTAAAGCTGAACTAAATAGAAAAGTTGATCCAATCAATTTTAAAATTACTAATGTTGAAAATAGAAGAAACGGTACTCTGGTGATACAGAGTGAAAATATTGAAGAGCGCGAAAAGATTAAAGAGGCAATTCAAAGCGAAATTAGTAAAGATTATGAAATAAAAATTCCAAAAGATATACGTATGAATATTATAATAACAGATTTAAACTTCAAAATGTCTAACAAAGAGATAATAGAAAAATTAAAAAAACAGAATAATAGTCTAAAAAATAGCGTTTTAGAAGTCGTTAAAACATTTGAAACTAAAAGATTCAATAGAACAATATATAATGTGAATTTAAGAATAGACCATGAATCTTACACAAAAGTATTAGCTTGTCAGAAAATCAACATTGGCTGGGAAAGATGTAGAGTATTTGATGGTACTTATATAACGCAATGTTTTAAGTGTCAAGGCTACAACCATAGATCATCTGAGTGCAAAAATGAAAGTGTATGCTACAAATGTCACGGAAACCATAAGAGTAAAGACTGCAATAAGGAAATAAAAATAAAGTGCGTTATTTGCGTTATTGATTTAAAGAAAATAAAAGACTGAATTTAGGTCTGGATGAAAATCACACTACAAATAGCCGAGATTGTCCAGTGTACCAAAATAAGTTAAATCTAAAAAAGAGAAGAATAGGTTTATCTACCTAACAACCAAAGCAATTACATGGAATATATACAAACATTCAAGGATTAATTAATAACTTCAATCAACTTGAAATTATAGCTGAAATAAGTAAATCTGAGTTCATTATACTATCTGAAACACATCAAACTAATGAAATAGATGAAAGTGAAATAGAAATAGAAAATTATGATCGTTACTTTTCTCTATCGAATTCATCAAGGACTGGCGGTATAATAATTTATTTTAAAAAGCATTGGAGTGTTAATAAAATAAAAGAAAGTACCAAAGATAATAAACACTGGATAAGTGCATATATGGCGAAATATGAAAAAACATCATTTGCAATAATAGTAGTATATAGATCACCTAGTGGTTCAAAATCAGAGTTCTGTGATATTTTTCAAGACTTTGTGGAAGAAACATGTGAAAGAAACTGTAATATTCTTATTGTTGGAGATTTCAATATTGACCGAATGAGCGACTTCTATGCAAGTAAAATTAATAGCATTCTTAATGACAATGGTCTGAAACATATAATGAATGAATATACAAGAATAACTGAAAATTCAAAAACTTTAATAGACTATATAATAACTAATAATATGAATATAACGGCAAAGAGTAATAAAAATAATAAAATATCTGACCACGAATCTATAGACATTTTAATTGAGAATAAGTGTAATTATACGGAAAATAGATTTAAGGAAATAGACATTTTAAAATATAATAAAGTCAGATTTAAAACTGAACTAAGTGCAATATTTAATATTAGTGAAACAAATGATCTTAATGTAGATGTATATAACTTTGACCGATGCCTCGAAAACACCTTAAAAAAATTTCAGACTAAGAAAAAAATAAATGAGAAAAATTATAATTTGTGGTTTAATAATGAACTCAGGACGTTAAAACGAGAAAAAGTTTTTAAATACCAAAATGCAATAATAGAAAACACAAATGAAGCTTGGAATAATTATAAGATGACAAGAAATATTTATAAAGTAAAACTTGAACAAGAAAAAAATAAATACATAAACAATAAAATAAATGGTGCAAATAACCAGAAAGAAATGTGGTACAAATAAAATCTGTGATACATGAGCATATAGAATATAAGAATAATATGCAAATAGCTATTAATTTGAATAATTATTTTGTAAATAGTATTAATGAAATCAGACGATCCATTGAAAACGTGCAATATGAAAATCAGATACCTGTAATAGAGTCTAAGTTTAAATTTCAAAGAATAAATTTACAAGAACTCAAAACTATATTCAAAACTATTAAGAAAAAACCGGATTATACAAATATAACAAGCAACATAATTATAGATAATTGGGAAATAGTAGGCAGTACAATATTAAACTTTATGAATAAGTCACTAATGACGGGAGTTTTTCTTAGTAGCTGGAGAGAGTCGATGATTTACCCAATTGAAAAGGTGAAAAATACAGTAAAATGCGAGGAGTATCGACCAATTAATACTTTAAAAACTTGTGAAAAAGTAATCGAGATTATAGTAAAAAATCAACTGGAAGGTTATGTAGAAAAATATGGTCTCCTATCGAAGTATCAATCTAGATTTAGAAAGCTTTATTCATGTGAAACAGCACTTAATTACGTCGTAAATAGATGGAAAAGTAGACAAAAAAATAATAAAGTATTGGCGATCTTTCTTGATTTTAAAAGAGCCTTTGAAACTATAGATAGGAATATCCTTCTCAGGAAACTATTTAAATATGGAATACAAGGCACAGAACTAAAATGGTTTAATTCTTACCTAACGAACCGAAAACAATTTACAAAGGTTAATAACACGGTATCAAATGCAATAGATAATGATTTTGGAGTACCACAAGGCTCAGTTTTAGGAGCGCTCCTTTTTATTGTCTACATAAATGATGTGGATTGTATTATATGCAGATGATACCCTTATATTTACAGAAGCAGCCACCGAAGAATTATGTTATGAAAATCTAGATAATGACATCAGTAATATAAATAAATGGTTGAAAATGAACAAACTAAAATTGAATGAGAACAAGACTAAATTAATGGAAATAAGTATGAAAACTGACAGAATATTCAAGATAAATAATGTGACTATAGAAAAAGTAAATGCAATTAAATACCTTGGTTTCTTAATTGATGAATGCTTAAATTTTAAGGAACACATCGAATATATATGTAAGAAAATTGGTAAGAAAATTGGATTTTTTAAACGATTAAGAAACAAAGTTTCAATATTAACGGCTATAAACATATATAACACAACAATAAAACCACATTTTGAGTATGGTTCAACTATACTGTTTACTTGCTGCTCAGACCATCAAATAAATAGACTGCAAAAACTGCAAAACAAAGCTATGCGCACAATTTTGAAATGTCACCGCTTCACATCAATAAAATATATGCTAGATACACTAAAATGGTTAAATGTACATCAGAGACTGCAACTTAATACAATATATTTTATTCAGAAAATGAAAATGAGAAAATCACCAGAATATCTAATTAAACAAATAAGATACGTTGGCAAAGTTCAACCATACAACCTTAGGAATGCCTTGGACTTTAGACCCCAGAGGGCAGACACAAACGCAAAGAAGAGAACTTTATTTAACAAAGGACTGAACCTTTATAACAGTATGCCGAGTTATATCAAAGATGAAGTTAATATAAATCTTTTTAGAAGGAAGACTGTCAATTTTATAAGAAATATTGATCTGTGATTTAATTTATTTTTATTCAGAATTTATTCAAATTTTTCAATTTGTTAAATGAAATTAAAATGAAATGTATTTTGAAAGTATTATAAATACTACTAATAAAGATAATAATAATAATAATAATAAAATAATAATAATATATAAAAACAATATTGCTCTATGATCTTAAGCAAAGAATACATAAGTATTTAGCTTTTGTTAACTTAGTTGCTGCGTCAGAAAATTATCTCTTATTATATTCAATGTCAACTAAAGAAGCAACAAAATTAATTAATAAGATTTTGACTAAAATCATAATACTTTTAATTTTTAATGTGTTATCGCGTAAATTCTTCAATTTGCCATTAAAAATTTAACAATTATTGCATTTTTTTTGAAATACATATTTTTAAAAATTTAATAGAACAAAAACAAGATTTACTTGCACATAATGACAGCAGGTAAAAGAATGGTTTGAAATGAAGCTATTTATTTAAATTCAAAAAAGTATTTTGTTGACCCGATTCATGTATTCTCTAAATACCCACTTTGTCCACTTCAATATTTGCTCTTTTTTCATATTTTACTCTAAAAACATTTTTCTATGTGATTATGTTTTAAAATTTTAAATGGGGTTTTTGTAAAATTCTTAATATTTTTAATTGTTATAGTTTTTTTTTTGTAATTTCAATCGTCTGTTTATAACGGTTTAACAGTTTGGCCATATACATCTAATTACATTAACTATTGTAACACCCTTTAATTTATAACTTTATATATTTAATCTTCTTGATATAAAAGACAAAGAAGTGAATATTCAGTCTGATTATCAAGTGTTTGTATATAACGATTCAAAACATAGGGCCGTGTGGGCCTAATTTCAGAAATTACATGGGAACACCCTTTAATTTTTAAATTTAAATTGTATACTTGTTTTTATAGCGGACTTAGCAATAAAGGATCTTTGTATATTTTAACTAGCAGTGCAAAACTTTGGCCACATACATCAAATTTCATTAACGACTGAGACACCTTTTAATTTATAATTTTTATACTTGTTATTATAACGTTCATAGTAAGCGATATTCTGTCTAATTTTCGAGCGTTTGTCTATAACGGTTCAAAAGATAGGCCCATATAGGTCAATTTACATCGCATATGGGGACACCCTTTAATTTTTAGATTTATTTTTGTATTACTTTGTGCTATTGGGAGCTATAGTAAAAAAGTTAAATTGCAGTTAAATTGCCGCCGCGTTAATGCCACATACAAAATGTACGGGCATGAGAACTTTTGACAGCAAAAAAACGCTTTCCGCTCTTGTTTAGGTATGGCTGTTACAATGTTGAAGCTCAAATTGAACTAAACATACTTTTCATAAATTCTTGTTTTAATTAACATTTATTTATATGCGTATATTGTGTTATATTTTTGTTATTATTATTTAGCAAAATTGATATTAAGATTATTACGAAAAAGTACAATCATACCCACTTTCCCATCTCTGAGATGTAGTCGGCTGCTTGTTGACATAATGGGTGATTTTTACACAAACAAAATGCAGCTCTGCTGCTGTCGAGAGTTTTTCCTTGAGGAAAAAAACTTTCGGTTTGTACAGATGTTGCTGGGTTGACAATCTGTGGCCGAGATAGACTCGGGTCGTTCCGAAGCGTAGATCCAATTGTCGTGGGAACGTGTTGTATTTGTTGTAGACTTGCATGAACTTGATATAAGGTGTGTTCCAGATGCATAACAAAATAGGCAGAACTTTTGAGAGTAAAAAGGATATTACTCTACGTATGTGACAAAGTTGTCCAAAATTGCTGGAACGCAAAAACCACAATAGAACATCCTAAAATACTAATGGTGCTGACTTACTTAAATAGATTTTATTTTCGTGATTTTAGACGCTTAAAATGAAAACTATTTTAAAAACAAAGCATTTGCATCATTGCCAACAGCTGTAAAAAGTGATTAAATATAAAAGGTATAAGCCAGTTATTATTTAAAAATATATATTTATAATTTTTTGCAAAATGGAAAGCCAAGTAACTATTGTATGATCTCCTTTCTTTACTTTCTTCAAATATTTTATATAATTTCAATCTCGTTTTAAAACTCTAAAATGTTTCCTAAATTCCTCCTCTGTGTATTAAAGCACCACATCTTCTAAATATTTATTAATGCTGTTTCTCTTTTCTACTTCGAAAGCAGCAAGAACTTGAACAAAAATTTCTCCCTATCAGAATTAGCAATTAAGACCAAAATGTAGTCTTGATCAGACTCACTTGGCGTGTCCATGACTTCTTCAATAATCTATAAAAGCACATTTTATTAAAGAAAGTGATAAATATCCACAAATATATGTAGAAATACTTACAACTACAAGTTTAAAATCTTCATTTTGCCTTTTAACTTAATGTATTTATGTATTCGTACAACTTTGTACAGGAAATGAAAAATTTGACACTCACATTTTCTCTCAAAATTGTAAAATATTGTTATCGGACTGTTTTGTTATGTTATAGAGTTTGATGTAGTAGTTTGATGTGTAGCCAAAGCGCTTCAAATTCTATGTAAATAATTAATGCGCTGGTTTTGACTTTGAATTTATGTTTTTAAAAACTCGGGTTATTGTAATTTTAGAATTGGTCAAATTTCAAATCCCTTTAATTCCTAATTTTTCAGTACTAGAACTAACGATATTTTCTTATTTGCCTATAAAGCAATTATGATGAATAAACTCATTAATTGACACTATTATATACATGAACTCAAAAAGCTGTTCTACACTCCGAACATTTATACTTGGCATTTATGAACTGTTGATATTGTCCTCCTTTTCTCCAATTTCGTGTGTTATTTTCTATATACAATTACTCTACAGTCACATTTAAAATTTAATATTTTTATATTTTGTTACTGCAGATATAACCGGAATGATTAAAAAATGAATTGACGAACAAAACACGGTTTTCACACCTTGTTTTTTCAGTTTGATTTCATCATATTTTCCTCACATTAAACTTAGTTTATCATCCTTAGGAATGTCTTAAAATTATTTAGAATCAAAGCAGAACATGTCGGTTCTGTAGGCCTTAAAATTGTAGTTACCTTTTTTTCGAAAGCTAAGTTGCATTAGACAGTTTTTGTAGTTTATTGTCGAACATAATAATGGTCCTTTAAAATAATTAATCTCCTCTCCTTTGAAAGTCTGCAAAAGAAGTGTAAAATAACAACGAAAACTAAACAAATAAATCAATTAATATAATAAAAATGGGTGTGTTCCTTCAAAATGTAATAATTTTAAATGCCATACATAATTAAAAAATTAAAATTACATTAATTCTTATAACTACCACTTCGTTACACTATATCATTTTGAATGGGACTTTTTAAGTTAATTGAATGTTTTTCTTCTAAAATAATAATTGTTCACAACCCGCATTTTTTAAGGTTATCAAAAAAATATTTGTATAAGTATTTTAAATTACTTTTGCCTATTGTGCATTTGATTTTAAATATTCTTAAGACAGTTTTACTCAAAACTGTTAGATTCTAATGTAAATATTGTAAAAAAAATATCCATTGTTTCAGTACTTAAAGTAAATACTAAAGGCCTTATTCACAGTTAATTTTTATTTTTATAATAGGTTTATAAAACAAAATTTCCGTACAAAATTAGTTTTATAAACCTGTAATAAATTTAAAAATTGACTGTGAATAAGGGGTTAATACTTTGTAGATATAGTTCAGTTGAACTATGCATTCAATTGAACTATATGGAGCCTCCTTTTTACTGAGCCTCTTTTCTATTTCATCATTATTTATATTAAAACAAATATGAAATTAAAATTTGATTGAAACCTTAAAACCTTTTTTGATACAAATTAAGCAGAAACATCCTTTTGTAATCAGAAATCATATTATTAGATATAACCAAGAATGATAGAAATACAAAATTACGCCATGCGGATGATTTCCCGTTAGATGACGTAGTTTAACCCATGGAAGGGTTGCCTATTCTATGTATTTCCAAATGATTTATGGCTGTTTTTGTATTGAAAACTTTTATTTGTATGATTGTTATTAATGCTTAATTAATTAATTAGAATATTTTACATTTGAATGATGAATATGAATGTAATAATCTGTAGTGTGCTGAATTTGAAGGAACTAACAATCAACAATATATCGAGCTTTCAGATTTTTTCACAATACATGAAATTTATAATGTATTTACAAAGCAAAGAAATGAACTGACCTAACCTCTCGTTTTTATCCCTTTGCGCCTCTCCCCCACTCTTGTTCGTATATGTTTGTGTGTGTCTCTTCCTTTACCTGCTACGTCTCCTATCAGTCTGTTTGGTTGATTAGTTGTTGAGCATTTCATCTTTACGAATATAGTAATCTATAACTGTACGTATTTCTGTATCTTCGGTAAAAACCATTTAAAAATTTATATATTCTAGATTAATTCCTAATTTTATTTTTAATAGAGCATTCACTTTAAGGAGCTTAAAATCCCATTTCTCTCTTTCTCTCTCTCTCTCTCTCTTTAAATATATATATATATATATATATATATATATATATATTTAAATATTTTATGCGTAATGATAAAATAATAAAAAAATATATTTTTAAGCGACCTTTTGGACATTTAAGGTGAGCAATGGACCTTTGAGTGGGTAAATATGTATGTCCCCGGGCCAAAAATTATGTTATAGGTCCCTAGAGACTGGCAACATGCAACTGAGCAAACAATAAACTTTCAAGACAGCGGATTAAAAGTTAAATTTTACAACAAAAAAAAATTCACTTAATATCAAATAAATATTCCGTTAAAATTGATTTTTTTTACGCAAATTGTTACTCTTGCATTGCTGAAGATTGTTTAATATTCGGCCCAGAATAATACACTCTCATTTTTGTTATAAACAATTAAATGGTTGTTTATAATGTATCCGGTGTATGAGTTATTTAATTCTCTAATTTAATATACGAAAATCGTTAAAAAATGAGAATGGAATACTATATTTAATATTGTTATTGATAACTGTTGTTGCTGGTTTTTACGTCTCTACCGTAATTATAAAAATAAGTAAACATGCATCGTACGATCATAGTCGCGATGCTAATGACTAACACAGATTATAAATAAAATGTACATTTACAGATTGTATATGTAATGTATGTTATAAATCAGATATTTTTACTTTTTGTCTTATTTTCTTTTGCTAATTTCCTATTTTCGAAATAAACATAAATCGAAAAAGTTTTAATTGTATATATTTAGTACAAGTATGTACCCGATCTTTATCCAAAAATATCTCAATTCAAATTATTAATACTTTTTTAATAACAGAAATAAAAAACACGCACATATACATACTTCACAATTCGTTATCAGATAAACGATTGGTAAAGAACTATAATAGGTAAAGTTATTAAATTTTACACAAGTTACTCAGATACCAGTTTTTAAAGTCAGGCGACTTACAAACTAAATTGAAAAAAACGGCGTGGCACCTCCTATACAAAGTGAGCAATTATTTTCACATATTTAGAGAACTATAATAGGAAGTGGTGAAATTCTTTTTATGGTGAATTTTAATAAAAAATCTAGCTGGATTACTAGTGGTTGTGGTGCGATTATTCCTATTGGGTCAGAGCATTTAACCGGGAACAGCAAGTATTATGTAAATTAATAAAAAATTAGAAGCCAAAGTACATTTGCAAAGTAACTAAACCTTCTTAGAATCTATGCAATTCACATCAGTGTTACCATTGTTCGTCTTTTTTTTTACCAAATTTAGACGGGTGGTAGGCTAAACTTTATTTTGGTCGGTTTGAGAAAATAGGCCACATTTATTTTAAAAAATTCGGAATACTGGTTCCTACAGTATTTTTCAATTTAGGCAACCTTATTTTCTTTTCTTATTGTCATTTCTGTGTCAACGTTGCCAGGAGAACAATTAAAAAATTACATTTTTCTTTAAAAGTTACATATGGAAATTTTTGCTTAAATAAGTTGTGATTTTATGTAATTTTTATAAAATATAGTAGTTTAGTTTATTATTAACAAAATAAAGCTAGTTAGTTGTCAAGTAAAGTTGCTAGAATTTTCGAAAGTTTGAAGATAACATTTAGCTGTCCGCACGTAATAATAAGTGCAGCTCATACTATTTAGCAGTTAGAAAAAAATGTTACCATAAACATATCGCTGTTTTTAAACAGAAAGCAAAAAATATTTCGTGACTTTTCACGAATTGAACAGAGTTCAACTTCAGACACATTACTTTTTATTATTATAATTATTTTAGTTTATTTGTAATTTGTAAGCCTAATTGGCCAATAAATAAATTATAGGATTCAACACATTAATTAACTTAATATTATTTAACAATAAGTAGAACATAAGAATGAAATAATTACGTTTCCTACTGTCGCATTCTATTAATAAGAAGTTTAATATATATATATATATATATATCTATATATATATATATATATATATATATATATATATATATATATTTATATATATATATATATATATATATATATATATATATATATATATATATATATATATATATATATATATATATATATATATAAGTTTATTTGAGCAGCTATATTCTATAAGCTTCTTTTTGTGGGTAGCATATGGTTATTGAAGTGTCTTAATGTAGATGGTAATGAGTTGAACGATCGTAAAACTCTTACTTGATATGATTGCTCTAGCCAGGATGAGTTACGGGGCATTAAAAGTTGATGAGACCTAGAAGACTTAGTAAATGTAAAAAATTTCATCAAAAATGTTGGCTATCCATTGCGGACGACCGAGTAAAAATGCAGTAACAAACGTATTTTAATGAAATTGGATGTCCCTAATAAACTTTGAACATATTGAGATACATGTGTACGAATACTATTTTCCTTTTCAATTGAAAAGATATTTAAATTACCCTTTCAATAATATGTGTGTGAAGATAAATTTTAAAATTTTTAGCTTTGCCACAAACCTTTTAATTTAACAGAGATCTGTTAAAAAGATAACATAGCCCTGTTAAAGGAATAAAAATTCGGTTTATGCATCCAAACAGTAAATTTTATGGAAAAACCGAAATATAGAAAAACCAAAATGAATGGGATTTGCTTGCGAGGTGTCCTTCTATAGTTCTCCGTACTTAAAATATTTGAAAGCCCGTGTTGGAACGGGTTTGGTTACTTATACTTTTAAAATTTGAGTTTCTCTAATGGATGAGCCCATTTTTATGGAAACAACAAAAGATTGCAAAATTGTAATAATACAGGAATGTACATGAGGTAGTCTTCTTTCATTGTCCATACTTGGAATTTTTAACAGCGCGAGTTGGAACCGGTTTTGGGCACTTTTGAAATTTTTAAAATTTGGGTTTCTCTAAGGGATGAGCCCATTTTTATGGAAACAACAAAAGATGGCAAAATTGTAATAATACAGAAATGTGCATGAGGTAGTCTTCTTTCATTGTCCATACTTGGAATTTTTAACAGCGCGAGTTGGAACCGGTTTTTGGCACTTTTAAATTTTTAAAATTTGGGTTTCTCTAAGGGATGAGCCCATTTTTATGGAAACTACAAAAGATGGCAAAATTGTAATAATACAGAAATGTGCATGAGGTAGTCTTCTTTCATTGTCCATACTTGGAATTTTTAACAGCGAGAGTTGGAACGGGTTTTGTGCACTTTTAAATTTTTATAATTTGGGTTTCTCTAAGGGATGAGCCCATTTTTATGGAAACAACAAAAGATGGCAAAATTGTAATAATACAGAAATGTGCATGAGGTAGTCTTCTTTCATTGTCCATACTTGGAATTTTTAACAACGCGAGTTGGAACTGGTTTTTGGCACTTTTAAATTTTTAAAATTTGGGTTTCTCTAAGGGATGAGCCCATTTTTATGAAAACAACAAAAGATCGCAAAATTGTAATAATACAGAAATGTGCATGAGGTAGTCTTCTTTCATTGCCCATACTTGGAATTTTTAACAGCGCGAGTTGGAACGGGTTTTGGGCACTTTTAAATTTTTAAAATTTGGGTTTCTCTAAGGGATGAGCCCATTTTTATGGAAACAACAAAAGATGGCAAAATTGTAATAATACAGAAATGTGCATGAGGTAGTCTCCTTACAATTTTATTATTACAATTATTATTACAATTTCGCCATCTTTTGTTGATTCCATAAAAATGGGCTCATCCCTTAGAGAAACCCAAATTTTAAAAATTTAAAAGTGCACAAAACCCGTTCCAACTCGCGCTGTTAAAAATTCCAAGTATGGACAATGAAAGAAGACTACCTCATGCACATTTCTGTATTATTACAATTTTGCCATCTTTTGTTGTTTCCATAAAAATGGGCTCATCCCTTAGAGAAACCCAAATTTTAAAAATTTAAAGTGCACAAAACCCGTTCCAACTCGCGCTGTTAAAAATTCCAAGTATGGACAATGAAAGAAGACTACCTCATGCACATTTCTGTATTATTACAATTTTGCCATCGTTTGTAGTTTCCATAAAAATGGGCTCATCCCTTAGAGAAACCCAAATTTTAAAAATTTAAAAGTGCCAAAAACCGGTTCCAACTCGCGCTGTTAAAAATTCCAAGTATGGACAATGAAAGAAGACTACCTCATGCACATTTCTGTATTATTACAATTTTGCCATCTTTTGTTTTTTCCATAAAAATGGGCTCATCCCTTAGAGAAACCCAAATTTTAAAAATTTCAAAAGTGCCCAAAACCGGTTCCAACTCGCGCTGTTAAAAATTCCAAGTATGGACAATGAAAGAAGACTACCTCATGTACATTCCTGTATTATTACAATTTTGCCATCTTTTGTTGTTTCCATAAAAATGGGCTCATCCCTTAGAGAAACTCAAATTTTAAAAGTATAAGTGCCCAAACCCGTTCCAACACGGGCTTTTAAATATTCTAAGTACGGAGAACTATAGAAGGACACTTCGCAAGCAAATCCCATTCATTTTGGTTTTTCTATATTTCGGTTTTTCCATAAAATTTACTGTTTGGATGCATAAACCGAATTTTTATTCCTTAAACAGGGCTATGTTATCTTTCTAACAGAGCTCTGTTAAATTAAAAGGTTTGTGGCAAAGCTAAAAATTTTAAAATTTATCTTCACACACATTTCAATAATATCCCTATTTCCCCAATCCACCATAAAATACCCGATATATTCCGGGCCTTTGGAGGCCCGTAACTCGGAAACCACGTAGGTAACTTTTTTTTTAAATTTTTAAGCTGCGTCCGTAAATAGATTTATGCTCATATTATATATAAAAACTTCGGAGGTCCGTAACTCCGAAACTAAGGGGTTGCTGACAAATTTTTCATTTACGTTTTTGCTTAATATTGCATCTTGCAGCCCTGTAGGCAACGTCGATTGGCAATTAGCAATCGGCTTTTCTCAACTTAGGATATCTTCTGGATGTACTTACCAGCTATTGTAAAACGGTCCATGTAATTTATCAAATTTACGAAGCACAAAACTCCAACTGTGAATAACTGGGTTCGTGTAATGCTTCGACCCGTTCTAGGAACACAATTGTTTGTAGGAGTGGTACCACCACTTATTCTGTCGCCTTCCGCGCTATCACTATCCGAAGGTGGCATAAGTTGTTGTGATGAATAAGTAGAGGGCAAGGTACCAGCACCGGTCGGATCCAATGTATCGTCCACACTGCTAGTGCTTTGCGTCATAGATGGATTATCCATGTTGCTGTCAACTGTCTGTGGTATCGGTTGATACGTTGAGCACTTAATTGTTTGATTAATTGTGGACGACATTCACGTTACAACTTTTTCTCTTAAACGTTCAGGAACAGCACTTTTGACAACAAAAATTGCAATATTCCGTTATTTACTTGCCTTCTTTTATATTTTATAGGAAATTGGCAAGAATATGCACCACAAAACATAAAATTAGTGACGTGCAATAAAAATAAACTTTTTGTTTTCTTTTACACAATTAACAACTATATGTAAGTTTTCTTTTTTTTTTATTATCTATACTCTTCCAAAACAATTCCTATAATTAACTAGGTATTATGTGTTGGCAATTTTTAAGCTTCTCGTGCAGCTTTTTCACTATTTAAATAATGAAGTATTTACTTAATGGTATATAATTAAATCAAAACTGGTGGAACACGGAAATTGCAAAAATTTATAAAAGTTCTAAAACAAACAAATTTGCAAATTTTAATATTCTTTTAATTCCCAACCAAAATTTACCAAACTCGACAACTGAAAAATACCTACTGATGAGAAATTTTCCAAATGCTGTTTTATTTTTGATGACATTTATAGAGTTGCATTTTACTTTGTTAGCAACCAAGGCGAATTCCGAGAAGTTGCCAGACTCATTAACGTGAAATTTAAGCAAATAAAATTTATAATAATATATATATATATATATATATATATATATATATATATATATATATATATATATATATATATATATATATATATATATATATAAACAGCTATTATTTACAAAACAAAGAGAAAGAAAATTAAAAGCAGTGGAAAGAAAGTGTGTGCTTGAAATTTTTAACTCTTTTGTAAATTTAATATTTTTATTAAATCCTAAAGCTTGTTACCGGAGTTTGTATTTTTATTTGTAGCATTCCAATAAAACAGGATATTGTTAATCTGGGTTTGTTGCGTTCCCCAATGTATGCAATTACTAGTAAATTTCGATAAAAACAAAAAAGTTGTGTTTCTTCCTACATTACTTGAAATTTCGTTGAGAATGACAAATTTTACGCAAGGCGAATTTATAACAGGTGGCGTTAACAGCCCAGTAGTACAATTCACTAACTTTAAACGACAAAAGTTATATTAGTCGACATCCACAGTTGTTGGCAATAAAGATTAAGTTATTAACTTTATGCAACTAACTTGTAATAGACACATGTTGCAATTGAGTGGCATCTCCGACAATAATTAAACGAAAAACAGACAAGACAAGGCAGATTTATTTTACTAGGTAGTGTCGTCCGCCCAGCTGGTTTGTAGTTGGAAATGTCAAAAGTTTTTGTATTTTCCTTTGTTTGTTTACGAATTTCAAAAAAACACTAACAACAAGCGTTTGCGAGACAAAGCAAGCATGTGTATTGATAGCAATTATCTTTTATTTTTCTTTGTGTTTTTGACGTTTCCAACCCACTAAACAACAATAAAAAGGCATGTTGTTTTTGTCAATGTTGTATTTGTTGTAGAGCCGATATTACCTAGTAAAATAAATCTGCCTTGAGACAAGAGAATAAAAAAAAACATGTGAATTCAAGCGAGGCACATGCATGTGTTTATTTCTTAGCACTAAGCATACTCGGTGTTTCTTAGATGTTAATTTATATCCATGAATACATATTTCCCTATATGCATGAATGGAGTATGAAAATAAGAAGAGCTTTGGTTGTAGAGTTGCGGTTACCGCTTCTTAAATACGGTCGAAACATATGTTTATGTGCAATTTTTTTAACAAGAAATTTATTTTTTAAACAAATTTTAACTATGCGTAAATCTACTTAGTTAAAAAAGTTTGTTTATATTAATTAAAAAAATACACACAAAGTTTTTATTGTTCACGGCAAAATTAATAAATTCGCCTACGCTGCCACCTGGTATTTAATTCGCCCTGATCGCAGTTGTGCAAGGCGAATCAATTACCAGGTGGCAGCGTTAGAGAATTTATTATTTTTTGCTGGTAGAAACGAACGTCAAACTTCATATATAAAAAATTGTACACAGATTTTTTATGTATGGAGTTTGACAGTAGTGTACACAGCGTAAATTAATGAATTCGCCTACGCTGCCACCTGGTAATTGATTCGCCTTGATTCATAAGGTGCAAGGCACATTGATACAGGTCACTGCATTAGCTTTTGCGTGTATTTTGTTTGTGTAAAATTTTGTTGAGCTGTCAAAATCGTCTGGCAATATGTGTGTATGTATTTGTGAAAAATAAGCAAGCTATTGAACACATACATATAATACACATGCACACACTATATACACATACAATAAGAAAAAGAGCAACAATTTTGACAACTCGCAAGGAAAACAGCAAACATATGCTGACCGCATTCTCTAATGCATTCACCTGTTCAATATGCCTTGATAAGGTGGCAGCGCGACGACAACAAATACAGAAAAAAATAATGATTAGTGTCTAAAACACACATATAATAGATCCTTATCATAGATTCTTATCTATGGTCTAAAGGCCCAACTATAATGTGCATAAGCTAGCTTTAGCTTATGTCAAAAATTCAACGAAAAGCCTGTCAAATGCTTAGGTAACTTATCAAAGAAATTTATGTGGCTACAATGTACTTATATATATTAAGTAACTTATATACCACAGTTGCACATTTATGTTTAATTCGTACTTTTGACAAAAATAATTTCTATACAAATCAACAAAATTTTAAGACGAAAAAGGCTTTAAAGAAAATATTTTATATATTTAATAACATTCACATACACATTTACATAATTTGGTTTCTGTTCTAACAAAATGTAAAAAAAAATTATTACAAATTATTTTCTGTTTTGTGTTTGTGGCTAATCATACTGAAGAATGCAACGATGTTCATCGCTTATATCGTATACATATGTGTGTATAAATACAAATTTAATCTAAATATATTATATTTGTTAAAATTTGGCCATAAAGAAAAATGTTGTCTTTTCTACATTATCTATTGAATTAAAAACTAAAAATTTAACAATTTAGGTCTTAATTACAATTTTTCTTTATCAATGTATAACACAATGCACAATCAGCTGTTTCCGTACGGAAAGTGCGATCAGTTTCGCACCTTGCATAAAGAAATGAAATTTAACGAAACTTGATCTTATGTACATTATAGTTTACTACATATAATTTAATGTATTTGCACAGTTGTATAAGCTTGCTTAAGTTGTTATATGCACATTATAGTTGGGCCTTAAAACATGTAACAACAGAAAGAAAATTAAAAGAGAAAACTTTGACGCAAGCCATCAATATTATATTGTGCGCATTTAATTTGTAGATTTTAACCCAAATTTTATTTATATTTATTTTATATCACTAATTCAATATTTAAACAATTGAAACACACTTCGCACAGCACTTGAATATAAAATTTGAGTAAAAATTTTCTCATATGTAAACAAAACAAATTATTTTGACATTAATTTGACAAATTATTTGACATTAAGCAAAGGAAAAAAATAATCCAAGCAAAAAATTATCACCTGCCCTAGCGCCGACACCTCGTTAAATAAGCCTTGGGCACACGCAGGGTTTCGAAAAACTGCTATTAGCAGTCACATTTTACTAACCAGTACATATTTTTTCAGTTACACACTGAAAATAAGCAACTGAATACAGTTTTCTATTTTACGCCAACTGAAAATAGTTGAACTTACCACACACACAACTAAAAACCAACTGCATTCAGTCTACTATTTTCAGGAGCAAAACGAACACACAGCGACTGAGTTTTGAGTTTGTAAGTTAACAGCACGCCACTGAGAACCCAGTTCGTGTGCGTTTAGCAGACGTAGTTATGTTTTTTTAGTTTCGTAACAAAACTAAAAATATGACTGGATAATGTGAATAGGGTGGTTAAACAAAGTAGAAAAGTGAGCGTTCGGATACATTTTTTTGTTCAACAAATTAAAGAAAAATACGAGTATATACATGCATTACTACTTTGTGATGTTACTCGAAAATACTTTAATTTATAATTTTTGAATATTTGATATATAAAATGTAAATTTATTTTGATTGAAAAAAATTTGTAGGAAAATTAAAAATTTTGTAACTTACAATATTAATAGTTTTTGAGTAGTATTGTAGAGCAGTGCTTTAAAAGAAATATTCACATTTGGGTTTTAATTAACTATTAATTAATTTGTATAAATTATGAATGGAATTAAAATGTGAATGCTTCATTATTTTTAGAGGTCTTTTGTTATTTGAAAAAAAACCGTTCTTGCTGTTATATGTATAAATTGTCCTGTGTCCTTTTTAAAAAAAACTGCAGCGTTTTAAAATTATTAATATATAACAACAATAAAAAATCAATCTACCTGGTGTTAACAAAATCCCACAGTTAAGAGGTTCTGTTAGTGTCTTGTACATTTATTACATATGGGTTTTTTTTTTACATCAGGTAGTGTACGTTCTTCTTCTTTTGGAGTGTTCTTTGTTTTTCTTTCATAAAATTGATTTGTATGTTATTAATTTAACTTAAAGCAATGAAAAAACATTGTTCTTCCTTTGCATTAAATGAATATTAAAAAGCAACATCCATTTCGTGTAAGTTTTCTCGAAAACACCGGTTGGTAATAATCTCATTTATTAATTAGAAGACATTAACTTTTTTCTTTATAATTATCTTAATTAATTCATTTTAAATCTGCCGTATTCATGAAATATTAAAAAAGATTTTAAATGTATTTTAGGACAAATTTATATGGAAAATTTGTAAAAAAAAAAAACATTTCAAAGTTATTTTATTTTTTATGAATATGGCAGTTATTCTCTTCTGCTTTTATCTGTATGTATGTAATTATACTAAAAAATGAATTAAAAAAAGGGCAAGGAATATTTATTTGCTTGACCATTAAGCTAGGTAGTAAAATTGCGGATCAGCGGCGGTTACTTTGTAACAGGCACAAATCCTTAAATTTCAATTTATGGCAATTTCGACTTTATTATAATTGTAAACGAAATTCGCGAAAGAGAAACATGGATATATTTAAATTTTATGGGTGTAAAAACCCCAAACAAATTCCACCCAACTGAGACTTTTCTATATAATAGGTAGGTAGACTACACATAACAGGCGCGCTTATTTATAAGGTCATTGTTAAAATTCATTCATCTTATAATTGTCATTCAAAAAGTGATTCTAAAAGTGAAAAGTCAAGAAGATTTGAATGATCTCTAGCCTTGGTAGTTGTAAAGTTTCAAGTATATACTGTTAGCGTCAAAATAAAGTGTACACAAACATTTTCTTTAGATTAGTTTTTATTTCAGTTTTTAAAAATACTATTTTATTTAACATTTTATGTTTTTTTAATTGTTATTCAGTTCTCTACTTAAACTTTAAAAAACAACAACAAAAATTTACAACAACAAAAGTTATTAAACAAAAACAAAATCTATTGCATATTTTACGCGTCAAAATAAAGTGTACACATATAATTCATTATAAAAATTAGTATGATTTAGTATTTGGTTGCTTTTCCTTTAGCTTTAATAATGGCACTTAGTCTTCGGGGCATCGATTCAACTAGTTTTTTGGTTATGTCAGATGAAATTTTCTGCCACTCCTCCATTATAAGGGATTTAAGCGTATCCTTGTTAGTAATTGTCCTCTTTTGTATTTGCCGGTCAAGATGCTCCCACAAATGCTCAATCGGGTTAAGGTCCGGTGATTGGGGAGGATGATTTAATGTTTTAGGAGTATGATACAGGAGCCATTCTTTTACTATCTTCGCCGTATGTTCGGAACCGATGTCTTGTTGTAAGATCCAAGGTCCCTCTAAGCCCAATTTCTCCACACTACATGGCAAATTGTTTTTCAAAATGTTTAAGTACTCCGTTTTATTCATGGTATCTTCAATCAAAGCCAAGCTTTTCACTCCACTTGCCGCAATGCATCCCCACATCATCACCGAACCTCCTCCATGCTTAACCGTAGATATTAGATTTTGTTCATCATACTGTGTATTTTTGTACGCCATACTTTTACAGTTTTTTTCTGGCCAAATATCTCAAATTTACTCTCATCGCTAAATAAAAAGTTATTCCAGAAAGAACCATCTTTAGTTTCGTATTTTTTTGCATACTCAATACGTTTTTTCTGATCTACTAACGATATAAGTGGCTTTTTTCGCGGCATGTAGACCATTTGCGTGTAGAGTTCTTCGTACTTTGTTGGCGCTTACGTTGGTATTTTTTGTTGCTGAAACTTCCTCCGATATTTTAACAGCACTTTTAAATGGATTCTTCTTCACATCGCGCAAAATAGACCTTATTTCAGACTCACTTAAAGCTCTTGGTCGGCCTGCACCTGGACGATTTTCTACTTTGCCGAATTTTTCGTGCTTATCCACTATTTTCTTTGCTGCATTATGGCTTCTATTTATAATAGACCCGATTTCACGAAAAGTTTTACCGTCTTTCCGAAGTTTTATCACAATTTCCCTGACATCTGTGGATGTTTGTCTACCCATTATTAATAAAATAACAAATTTCTTTCTGCAAAGAAGTTATAGTCCGAAAATTGCATCTGTCTACTAAAAAAAGTAATAGTGATTTAAAAGAATGCAAGAAAGTTCTACTTCGCTAAAATGCTACAAAATAAGATGTACACTTTATTTTGACGCGTAAAATATGGAATAGATTTTGTTTTTGTTTAATAACTTTTGTTGTTGTAATTTTTTGTTGTTGTTTTTTTAAGTTTAAGTAGAGAACTGAATAACAATTAAAAAAACATAAAATGTTAAATAAAATAGTATTTTTAAAGACTAATCTAAAGAAAATGTTTGTGTACACTTTATTTTGACGCTCACAGTATATGCAATTAGTGTAAAATACTTAGAACTGCAAAAATAAAAAAACAATTCTATAAAAATAAAATGAGAGACTTGTATAATTATTTTAGTACCACAAATATTAGTGACAAGATGCAATAAACAGTTAAATTCATCTAGACTTTATAACTTAAAAATGCATTTAAAAACTGTCATAAAATTGAAATATTAGAAAATAAAACTAAAAAAACTTTAAAAAGAAATGGTAAAAAACTCATCAAAGAAAGAATTGAGTTAAATAAATGTGAAATTATAAGGGCATATATTGGATTAGTAACAGAAAATGGTGTAGCATTTGATTTATTAAACAGCTCTAATATGAAAACATTGATAAAACCAATTTGTAGAGCAAAAAACAAGAAAGAAAATTTTTTTACTTTAAACTCTGAAAATGCTAAAGTCTTGTTGTCAAATGTTGTTAAAAAGTTACGAGACATCATAAAACATGAGTTGGATTATAATCTGTTTTCAGTAAAAATAGATAGTGCAACGCGCCTTGATAGAAATTTTTTTGGTATAAGTATACAATACTGCAAAGATGCTTCCATTATATCGAGAGTGATAGGAATGAGTGAACTGAAAGGAGTAGGTTGCCACAAATCAGTAAACTTAGCTTCGGAAGTTATTAAAACTTTAAACAAATTTGATCTAAGCTTACAACAAGTTATATTGATTACTTCAGACAATGGTGCAAATATGCTTAAAGCTACATCGTTGCTATCCCAATGTGTTAAAAATAAAAATGAAATCGAATATCTAGATAATGAAAAGTATTTGATGCTTTTGAAAGATTGAATGCGATAAAAATTTTAAGATTGGAGATATTACGGTATGCCGTTGTGCTGCACATACTGCACAGCTAGTGGCAATTGATACCATCAAAAGTGCAGAAATTTTGTTTTAAAAACTAGGAATTTAGTCAAATTATTAAGAAAACCTTCGAACGGACTTCGTTCCCTATTTGAGGCTAACCAACTTCGAATTCCACAAATTGACTGCCTAACCCGCTAGGGTTCCAGATTCCAAATGATTTCTGATGTAAAATCATCTAGAAATGTAATAGAAAATATAGATATTTTAGTCGGAAAGGAATCCCACGATTTTAAAATAAATGAAAAGTATTGGGATGATGCGACTGATTTTGTATTGGTGTTTGCCCCATTGAATGAAATTCTTCTAAAATTTCAAGAGCAATCCCTAAATTACGGAGATTTTTATGCTCATTGGATAAGATGCAAACTACTCATAAAAAATGTCGTTGCACCAAATCCGTTTTTAAAAAATGTTGGAGCTTCATTATTAGCGAATATTGAAATACGCTCGAAAAAGCTATTGGAGAATGACTTTCTAAGAGCTTGCCTCTTTTTTGATCCCAGGTTCCAGCATACATTGCAACCACATGAGAAAGAACAGGCCATTGAATTTTTAAAAAAATTGTGGGAAAAGTTTATTCTCGTCAAAAAGGACTATGTGCGTATTAGTAAAAACTGTTGTGAAACTCAGGACACAACAGAAGAGGACATTTTAACAATATTTTTAAAACCACAGTTCTCGGAGGGTATTGAGACAACTGTACATACAAAAATTGAGCAACTAAAGTTTCCATTTTTAAAAAGTAAGATTTCCGTTTTAAGATACTGGATAGAGAGGAGATCCACCGATCCAGAGTTATACATTTTGTCAAACATAATCTTTGAAGTACCTACTATACAGGTAAGCGTTGTTGATTGTTTGGATTCTATTAATTTGTGTCATATTTATTTAATAAAAATTATTGAATAATACGGGGGAAAACAATTAATCTATACTAGGTATTATTTAATTTAAAAAATTTAAATTAAAGAATGCCTAGTAAATATTGCAAGTTACATATAAATCATTTTTTCGCCATTGCGATATGCATACTTGCTCATATCCTGATAAGGAATACGCATTACAATTTTTGATGAATAAAAGCAACAATGATAATACACATATCTATTTATTAAAAAACTGTGTACAAACACACAATCAAACTATTCAGTCAGATTATCCACACACATTTTCAGTTGTGTTGCGTTACTAGAAAAACATAACTACGTCTGCTTAACGCACACAAACTAGCTTCTCAGTTGCGTACTGTTAACTTACAAACTCAAAACTCAGTCGCTGTGTGTTCGTTTTGCTCCTAAAAATAGTAGACTAAATTCAGTTGGTTTTTAGTTGTGTGTGTGCTCAGTTTAACTATTTCAAGCAGTCAAAGAGTTGAAAATGAATACTCAAACTATTTTTAGTTTAGTCGCCAGTCAAAAAAATTTTTGTTGATGCTGAATATTAAACCCTGGGCACACGACTCTACACGAAAACAACAAGACTTCTTCTAGTTATTTTGTCCGTTGGAAATCCCATGTCAAAAGTTGTTTGTATTTTACTCTGTTTCTTTGTAAGTTGCCTAACCTGAAAGGGGCCTAAAACAAATGTACCTTAGATGCATGCGAGTATAAAAGTGTTAACTTGTGTCTTGAACACTGGCGGTATTTAAAATACTTAGCGAAATTTTTTACTATTTTTTATGTATTTTTATACATATTATTTATACATATTATATAAATATATAATACTTTTGAATTAAATGTCATCGGCGAATTGATACAACAAAGCACCTTTTTTGTACGAGTCCTTGCCAAAAATAAGTGGTTGAGGCAAATTTAATATAAAGCAAACGGTCAAAAAAATCAAAATAAGAATAATAATATTTAAAAACCAAACAGCACAAAATCTAACAAACAAAATAAATTCTGTTTTTTTTTTTTAAATAATTTTATCATTTTTAATAAAAGTTAACATTTCAATAAGATAAGAGTTTTTAAAGCGTTGTGTTCCTGAACTTTTTCTACATAGACTTATTTGTTTTTTAGTTTTATAGCGTTGTTATAGTAGAAATAAAAATGTATGATTTTTGTTTTATGTTAAATGATGAATAAAGCCATCTATCTGTAAAATGGCATAACTAGTATTTTATCAAGTTAAGCAGATCCAAAATTATTGAGAGATTACTCTTGAAAATTAGGGTGTGTCTAAACATTATTGATTTACTGTACTTTAGCTCCTAGTATCAGTGATATCAATATAAGAAAAGAAAATTACAAAATATAAATGATACAATATAAAACTTATCAAGGTGGAGATTTTGGTTGAATTTTTAAATCCTTAATAAAAAGGAAATTAATTAGTTGAGATTTGGTTCAGCCTTCTATTTTCAGGTCTAAATTTTTCTCATTTTCTTGTTTACAAAATTGTTTAGTTAAATAGATGGTGTTATTAATGTAGTCAACTTTAGGTAGATAGATGCAAGGAATGCTGATGACGGATTAAGTGATCTAGAAAATGATCATTATTTTCTGCCCTTGATTTTTCTATTTTCGTTAGAAAACAGCCGTAAATACTTGTTTTTTGTCTTTCTTAACAAATTTGAAATTAAAATAGAAGCATAAACTAAAGTCAAGCTAATTAATTTATTTGTTATAAGAACGAAAAGAGTTCAGCTAACAATTTTAAAGAACTAAAAACAAATTTTTAATATCGGAATTCATTTTCGACAGAAGAAGAATATTACCTTGGGGCAGTGATTAGGGGATTTTCCCCTAGACATGAGGATTTATTTCATTTAGGAAGAATTTGAGGTAAACATTTGATAAGGGAAAAACTAGTGGTAACAAGAAGATTTTTTTTTAAATTTTTTTTTGTTTAGTTTAATTTAATTGTCTTGGATATAATTTTGCACAATTTGTTTCATCAGTAGTGCATTTTAAAAGCATTTGTAAGGATATCCGCAATACTATTAATGAATGGGGAACTTTGCAATATCAAAGTGGAATAATGTTGGTAGGATTATAGTCTTTAGTTGTTGTAAGTATTTAATATTAGGGGCGCTTTGAAATATTTATGAAACTATTATATTTTTCTGAAATTTAAACTTTAGTGGAATAGAACTTCTACAGAACAAAAGGGAACAAGAATCGTATACCACCCAAAAAAAGGTGAAAGTGTCTTCTTTAACCCTATATACACTTTTGCACCCGCCACGACCCGCGGGTAAAACACTTTTGTAATTTTAATAAAATTACTCTAAAAAATTCAAATTACGATAATTTAAACAGTCCTTTAATTACTTGTATACAATGATGTATTAAATTTTCACTTTTTCGCCTTAAGGTTTATGTTTTTCTACTTTCGACTACGTAAAACCAAAATAACAAAATGCTTGGCTTTGTTTTGATCAGCAAAAAAAGAGTCATAAAAATATCACAATAGGTTCTACAGTAAACATATGATATCATTCTAATATACCTGTTATAGGGTTTTTACACTTGCATACATCTATGAGAAACGCGTGGAAGATGTTGATTTGCAACACCTTTCATCTTTGAAAAACACATTGTTATGCGTGTACCGAAATATTAAGCTATTTAAAAAAAAATGGAGCTAACAAAGTCTGCAATATTTGGTTTAATTATTGCTGTTCAAGAATTATCAGAAGTTATGCTGGAGAACGGAAATTGTAGTTTTTGGATTGATGATGCCACTAAAATTATCGAAAGATGTTGAGTGGAACAAAATGAGATGGGAACATCTTGTAAAGATGTTGATTTTTAGCCCTATGTGTTTCTTATGGTGAAGATGTAACATCTTGGCAAACTGATGAAAGATGTTAGCAAGTGTAAAAAGGGTCAACCAAAGACATAAACAATTTTATAATAATAATAATCGCGACATTAAACCACTAAAGATAAAAAACAACCCTCTATTGGCGAGTTACTAATTAGTTTTACCTTATATAAAGGTCTGGATAACAGACATGTAATGTAACTACGCTACACTACAGCCATTACAAATAAAGTTAGATGAACAGCAAATTGAAGTAAGTAATAAGTCCTTACAATGATAAAT
This sequence comes from Gymnosoma rotundatum, assembly GCA_916610165.2. NCBI lineage: Eukaryota > Metazoa > Arthropoda > Insecta > Diptera > Tachinidae > Gymnosoma > Gymnosoma rotundatum. Next base: position 72,209,974 of record OU744339.1, on the reverse strand, counting down.
TGAGAAGTAGGTCAGGCTGTGGATAACACGAAGGCTGAATCCAGCTGCATTATATGCCAAGCAGCAATAACCTAATTCAACCAAGTTCCGACAAAATCATTAGATAATACCGATTCATATAAATTTGGATTATCACAACTACATGCAAGAATACGACTTATACTAAACATCAGTTATAATTTGGATTTCGGGTCTTCAGGATCCATTAGAAACAATGAAACCAACAAAGAGTTAAGAAGTTCAAAAAAGAAACATGTTCAAGATGAATATCGCAAATTTAGATTTATTATAGATCAGCCAAATCAAGGGTCAGGCAATACAAATGATGGCAATACCGCACGAAGAGTCTATTCAGATCCAGAAACAGCATCTGAAAAAACAGGAGTGGATTTAAACCTTATTTTTAGATTTAAAATAATCCTAGAACTACTTGCGTACAATAAAGAAATTGACTCTAGACAATGTGGAGATTATGCTAAGTAAACTGTAAAAATATATACAACCAAGTACCCATGGAGAAATATGTCTGCAGCAGTTCACAAAATCATTTATCATGGAGAAGATATCATTAAATGTCATTTGATGCCGCTTGGAGATCTATCAAAGGAGGCTCAAGAAAAAGAGGAACAAGGATTACAGATTTCATAGGGAGTACAATACTAGAAAACTTTCACGAAATTCTACAAATGAAGATCTATTTAATATATTATTGGGAATGTCAGATCCGTTCTACAAGATTCGAAATCAATGGAAAGTGGAACATCGGGGTTTAGATGAAGAAGCAAAAAAAATAGTAAAGAACTGAAATGCACAGAACAAAATATAGAAAATTTGCAATCAATATTTGTGTCAAATGAATAACAATTATAATTGCCTTTCATGTTTATTTAAGTACGAACCTACCAATATTACCAATGCTATTAAAATCTATTACAGTTTGTATTTTTAAAATGTTTTTTTTAATTATTAAATTTGACAACAAAAAACAATAAATTTTTTCTGTAGTAACAGCAAATATCCAGTTATTTTTGCTATTTTTTTTTTATTGTAAACATTTTTTTGAGTGTAAATATTTTTTTGAGTGTAACATAAAAAAATTTCTATTACCACAAAAAATAATTATAATTATTTTTAAGTTCCAAATATTAAAGGCCATACAAAATTGGTTTTATAAACCTGTAATAAATTTAAAAATTGATTGTGCATAAGGCCTTAAATTTTTTAATATATAAATAAAAAAAATAAACCTATATTTCACTTCAAAAGTTAAAAAAAAAATCCAAAGTTCAACTTTGACCTAGAAGTCATTAAAAAGTCCTCAATCAATTTTAATGTGATTAAAACTGAGTAAAGCTGAACTAAATATCTATCCATTAAAAAACTACTTTAATATTTTGATCGGTTCAAAAGAATTTTTCGAAATTCATGGGAAAAAATTTATTTATGCTTCGAAGAAAAAATTTCTTACGGTTTTTTTAAAAAGCTAAATTTTAATCAGGGTGGTTACTCTCTATTGCGATGCGAAAGAAAAATGGCACGTAATCAAACAATTGGTACCCTCTATTGCGTTTTCGTATTTTCTTTCGCATCTAATTTTATTCTCTTTCGCAAATATGGTATCACTGCACTCAGTAATACGAAAGCTTATGTCAAAATCATTCGTTATACGCAAATATCTTGCGCTAACAAATTATCAAACGCAAGGGTAACGAATCATGTAGTAAGCAAAAAATAAAATTTTATATTTATATCTAAATTTTAATTTTTTTAGGGAAATGGCAAAAAGGTTACAGACTCTGCAACGGCAGCTCGAAATTTGATTTTATAATACAGCACAGCGGTTTGGCCAAGGGACAATTGCAGTGCGGGAATGCCAAACAACGCGTCAAAAAACTGACGGACGGCCTTAATTATAATGGACTTATAAGAGATGAAGAGGGTAGGAAACAAGTAATGTATTTTGATAAATATGAAACTTACGCAGCATAAATATTTATTTATGCGGAAGAATAAGGTAAGCATTTCTAGTAAGGTTGGTTGGTTGCATTGAACGTTGAAGGAGTAGATAATTCTGCATATGAAAAAAAACCAACAACGGGATGCTAACATCAAAATGCTTTGGCGCAAGTATAAACGCTACCCAACATGTTACAGCAAACAAAAAGCCTGCAGAAAAAGTTTTGCTATATTCGCAAAATGGAAATTACGTTTTAAATGTTATGATCATTTTCCGTCTCCATCCATAATGCCACTGAATCCATAACTATTTTTTATTTTTTAATAAAAAAAACACACACAAAATTATATTTACGAGGGCTACTATATATATTTCTGGCCTGGCAACACTGAGTGCTGCCAAGTGCAATCTGACATTTCCATTGGAAAGTTTGTCATTTTTAAGCATAATCGTACTCAAAACGTTTTTACGTACGACCATTATTTGTGTTGTTTACAGTGACTTGAAAAAATTAATATAGAAAAAAATGGAATTAACTCGTGAACATTTTCATGCCATCATTTTTCACAACTTTCGACGTGGATTATCACGACAAGAGTGCATTGATGAACTTAAATCTTTGTATGGCGATAAAGCACCATCCTATAGCACTGTGAAAAATTGGTATAATAAATTTAATCGTGGCCGAAGCTCCCTCAATGACGAATTCCGTGAAGGTAGTCCAAAAACGGCTGTTGTGCCAGAGAACATTGATGCCGTGCGTGAACTCATAATGCAAGATCGACATGCGACATACCGTGAGATAGAGACATCCTTGGACATTTCTTCCACCAGCATACATTCGATACTGCATGAACACCTGGCCGTAAAACAGGTTTGTTCTCGTTGGATCCCGCACAATTTGAAAGTCGCTCAAAAAAAGGCTCGTGTCGATTGGTGCAAAGAAATGTTGCAAAAATACGATTGCGGTACTTCAAAAGACGTTTATAAGATCGTCACAGGTGACGAATCATGGATCTATGCGTATGAGCCCGAAACGAAACAACAATCGACCGTGTGGGTCTTCAAAGACGGGCAAAATCCAACAAAAGTTGTTCGTGGAAGAAGCACTTCAAAGCAAATGGTCGCCTGTTTCTTCAGCAAAACTGGTCATGTGGCGACTGTTCCGCTTGAGTAACGTAGGACGGTTACTTCTTAGTGGTACACTACAATTTGTTTGCCTGAGGTCATCGGAGAAATTCGAAAAACCAACAAGAGAAGACGAATCATTGTTCACCATGACAATGCGAGCTCTCACCCATCGGCTCAAACCAGAGCGTTTTTGACCGGCCAAAACGTCGAATTAATGGGTCATCCGCCGTACAGCCCTGACTTGGCACCTAATAACTTCCTCTTGTTTCCACTCATCAAGAAAAAAATGCGTGGTCAACGATTTTCGTCGCCAGAAGAAGCTGTTGAAGTGTTAAAAAACCATGTTTTAGAGGTGTCTCAATCGGAGTGGAAAAAGTGCTTCGACAACTGGTTTGAGCGCATGCAAAAGTGGATAAATCATGCTGGAGAATACTTTGAAAAACAATAAAACCATTTTTGATTATAAATATTCGCATTTTCACTGTCAGGCCAGAAATATATAGAGCAGCCCTCGTATATATATATTTATAATTATATTTATAACATTTTGTTCGTCAAAGATCTTTTTGTAGTCTGCATTAAATATTTGTAATTAATAATATTTTGCATTGGACGCGAAGTTTTGTGTATTATTTAATAAAATCAATGTTTTTGTTTACAAATTTTGACATTTCATTTTGTCATTCTTCTCTATTGTTTATTTTGTTGTGCAAGAGTTGCTTCTTTTTTAAAATTATTTTGCGAAAGCGTTTGCGTAAACATTACAGGGTATCAAATTGTACTCTTATCGCATCGGACTTGCTTTTGCATCGCAATAGAGAGTAACGCCTCAGTTAAAAGTAATTTAAGTCTAATAATTTGAACTGTTATTTTAAACAGAAGACTTCCTGAGACAGCTAATTGAAATTGTTGGTAGAGAACTGATATTTAAAAGTTTTAATGTATTCTGAAACTTCATAAATGACATAATGGTTTACACAAATTCTAACGAACGCTATACATATTTATAGTCAAGGCCATGGCGAAATAATACAGGTGAACGAACGGGCGAAAAAGCCCATCAGCTGTATACATTGCAGTTGTCAAAAAAATTGTCAAAAATAAATTATTTGTTAAATTATTTTTAATTTAATTTTTTTTATTGCTAATAGAAAAAAAAGTAACTATTCCTAGAGAAAACTACCACAACATGGAACCGTACTTGCAGTTCCTGATGTGTATAATCAAAATATGCGTAAAAAGATAGTGAAATTATTGTTAACACATTTAAAATTTCTTGGTTTTTTTGTGGAAGATTATGTTAGTCTTCAAACGGTCAACGTGCAAGAATGGAACGATCCATGTGATTTTGGTAAACTAGTGGTACAATAGAATTTTGGTCACACTTTTCCTGGATTTTCATTTTTATGTAAATTAATTTTTATAATTTTTTATTCTGAAAATTATAACCACATTTTTTATCAATTATACTTTTTATTTTGTTTTTTTTTAACAATATTTTTGACAACATACCTAAATTTTGTAGCAACAAATTGCCTGTTGTTTTTTGTGTTGTTTGATTGTTGTAGCCTGTATTATTTCGCCATGGTCAAGGCTTTTTAAGTAAAAAAAAAAAATGGAAAAATGGAATCCTTGAGCATGTTTAAATAACTTTTTTATGATTATAATAAACATATATATTAAATCAAATACCTAAAACCAGGGTTCAGATTGGGTTGCTCGTTTGCTCTTCTGCTCTTTGCGCACTCTTTTTATGCGCTCTCTTTTTTAAGCTATGCGCAAAAGATTAGAGCAGAAAAAAGAGCCAATCGTTTACGCGAGTTAACATCTCTTATTTTAAGATAGTAATAACAAATCCATAAATTCAAATATAACTAAGATAGTAATAAAAGATGATAAATCCATAAACTCAAATATAACTATTCTAAGCTAGAGATAGGACAAACATCATAAATACAACTATTGTAACGATAAGAAACACATTCTTTCTTTTCTAACTTAATACAAATAACTCAAAACATGTTTTACTGATAAAAAAGGTACTAGTAACCTAAACAAAGAAAAACATATTTTGAGTTAGGACAAAGAAACATTAAACATAATTATTAATATAAAATAGGATACATAGTCTTAAGAATATATTTAATAAAGAAACGCACATTTTTTGGTGCAGAAAAAAGAAAATATATTTTTTTTTACTCATTTCCTATAATTGGAAATTAACTGGGGGCTCAAGCCGGTCTAAACTCTTGACCACAGCCAAATATTCTTGACATTCAAGATATTTAAATAAAAATTCCACGGCTTTGAAGAAAAGCAAACCAATCTCTGAAAAAGTGAGAAATTACCACGCTGGACCAACGTCAGAAACGGCAGAAAATATTCAATTCCCCACGATCTATAGGAAAACACAACGACACAATGAATCAAGATATCGCAGCTTTACGAGCACAAATAGAGGTACTCACACAAACTCTACAGAATACTCAATTGAAGGTAAATACACTGGAGGCGGAACGATCTCCCCATACAATCACTACGCAAGAACAACATAGTGACTTCACACCAAATATAAAGGATGCAACTCAGATAAATTTAAAAACATTCGAAGCTATACCGTGCTTCAATGGGGATAAAAACCAATATAGATCCTGGCGGAAAAGGGCATGGACATCCATGGAAAATATCAAACAATTTTCCAACCACCCAAATTACTACACAGCATTCAGGATACTGCATTCAAAAATTGTTGGAGAAGCAGCAGACATCCTCATCAACCACAACACCAAGATGAACTTTTATTCTATAATTAACAGGCTTGACTACACTTACGCAGATCAACGACCATTATACGTACTTCTCGAGGAAATGAATAAACATAAACAGGGAAGACAAACACTCTCAGAATTCCACAGCAAAATCAGCAAAGCACTGAACCTCGCACTTTCTAAAATAGAGATGTCAGGTGATAAGGGATCTGCATCCATGGCGGAATATGCAAATCAGGAAGCAGTCCGTACATTCATCACAGGACTCAACAGTAAATACACAAGCGGTACATTATATAGCCATCATCCAAAGGACCTAGAAACTGCATTTGCAATCGTAAGCACCATATACCATGACAACGCAAATATGCAGTTCGACACACTGGCTACAACACAATTATGCAACCAAAAACCAAACTTCGGACCACAACGATACGAAGATAGAAGGAGGTACAATCCCAATGTACAAGCTCAATTTAATCATCAACCACGGCAGGAACCCATGGAAGTGGATAGTTCGCAACAATTTAGACGTTCAACACAATATTCTCCACAGCAGCAATACAACCCACTCAGAAGGGAGCAACAAATAACAAAAAGGAATAGAATGCCTTCATCAAAAAATTATAATCCGAATAAAGTTCAACGAGTAAACCAGAAAGCCAAGCTTTTCACTCCACTTGCCGCAATGCATCCCCACATCATCACCGAACCTCCTCCATGCTTAACCGTAGATATTAGATTTTGTTCATCATACTGTGTATTTTTGTACGCCATACTTTTACAGTTTTTTTCTGGCCAAATATCTCAAATTTACTCTCATCGCTAAATAAAAAGTTATTCCAGAAAGAACCATCTTTAGTTTCGTATTTTTTTGCATACTCAATACGTTTTTTCTGATCTACTAACGATATAAGTGGCTTTTTTCGCGGCATGTAGACCATTTGCGTGTAGAGTTCTTCGTACTTTGTTGGCGCTTACGTTGGTATTTTTTGTTGCTGAAACTTCCTCCGATATTTTAACAGCACTTTTAAATGGATTCTTCTTCACATCGCGCAAAATAGACCTTATTTCAGACTCACTTAAAGCTCTTGGTCGGCCTGCACCTGGACGATTTTCTACTTTGCCGAATTTTTCGTGCTTATCCACTATTTTCTTTGCTGCATTATGGCTTCTATTTATAATAGACCCGATTTCACGAAAAGTTTTACCGTCTTTCCGAAGTTTTATCACAATTTCCCTGACATCTGTGGATGTTTGTCTACCCATTATTAATAAAATAACAAATTTCTTTCTGCAAAGAAGTTATAGTCCGAAAATTGCATCTGTCTACTAAAAAAAGTAATAGTGATTTAAAAGAATGCAAGAAAGTTCTACTTCGCTAAAATGCTACAAAATAAGATGTACACTTTATTTTGACGCGTAAAATATGGAATAGATTTTGTTTTTGTTTAATAACTTTTGTTGTTGTAATTTTTTGTTGTTGTTTTTTTAAGTTTAAGTAGAGAACTGAATAACAATTAAAAAAACATAAAATGTTAAATAAAATAGTATTTTTAAAGACTAATCTAAAGAAAATGTTTGTGTACACTTTATTTTGACGCTCACAGTATATGCAATTAGTGTAAAATACTTAGAACTGCAAAAATAAAAAAACAATTCTATAAAAATAAAATGAGAGACTTGTATAATTATTTTAGTACCACAAATATTAGTGACAAGATGCAATAAACAGTTAAATTCATCTAGACTTTATAACTTAAAAATGCATTTAAAAACTGTCATAAAATTGAAATATTAGAAAATAAAACTAAAAAACTTTAAAAAGAAATGGTAAAAAACTCATCAAAGAAAGAATTGAGTTAAATAAATGTGAAATTATAAGGGCATATATTGGATTAGTAACAGAAAATGGTGTAGCATTTGATTTATTAAACAGCTCTAATATGAAAACATTGATAAAACCAATTTGTAGAGCAAAAAACAAGAAAGAAAATTTTTTTACTTTAAACTCTGAAAATGCTAAAGTCTTGTTGTCAAATGTTGTTAAAAAGTTACGAGACATCATAAAACATGAGTTGGATTATAATCTGTTTTCAGTAAAAATAGATAGTGCAACGCGCCTTGATAGAAATTTTTTTGGTATAAGTATACAATACTGCAAAGATGCTTCCATTATATCGAGAGTGATAGGAATGAGTGAACTGAAAGGAGTAGGTTGCCACAAATCAGTAAACTTAGCTTCGGAAGTTATTAAAACTTTAAACAAATTTGATCTAAGCTTACAACAAGTTATATTGATTACTTCAGACAATGGTGCAAATATGCTTAAAGCTACATCGTTGCTATCCCAATGTGTTAAAAATAAAAATGAAATCGAATATCTAGATAATGAAAAGTATTTGATGCTTTTGAAAGAAATTGAATGCGATAAAAATTTTAAGATTGGAGATATTACGGTATGCCGTTGTGCTGCACATACTGCACAGCTAGTGGCAATTGATACCATCAAAAGTGCAGAAATTTTGTTTTAAAAACTAGGAATTTAGTCAAATTATTAAGAAAACCTTCGAACGGACTTCGTTCCCTATTTGAGGCTAACCAACTTCGAATTCCACAAATTGACTGCCTAACCCGCTAGGGTTCCACATTCCAAATGATTTCTGATGTAAAATCATCTAGAAATGTAATAGAAAATATAGATATTTTAGTCGGAAAGGAATCCCACGATTTTAAAATAAATGAAAAGTATTGGGATGATGCGACTGATTTTGTATTGGTGTTTGCCCCATTGAATGAAATTCTTCTAAAATTTCAAGAGCAATCCCTAAATTACGGAGATTTTTATGCTCATTGGATAAGATGCAAACTACTCATAAAAAATGTCGTTGCACCAAATCCGTTTTTAAAAAATGTTGGAGCTTCATTATTAGCGAATATTGAAATACGCTCGAAAAAGCTATTGGAGAATGACTTTCTAAGAGCTTGCCTCTTTTTTGATCCCAGGTTCCAGCATACATTGCAACCACATGAGAAAGAACAGGCCATTGAATTTTTAAAAAAATTGTGGGAAAAGTTTATTCTCGTCAAAAAGGACTATGTGCGTATTAGTAAAAACTGTTGTGAAACTCAGGACACAACAGAAGAGGACATTTTAACAATATTTTTAAAACCACAGTTCTCGGAGGGTATTGAGACAACTGTACATACAAAAATTGAGCAACTAAAGTTTCCATTTTTAAAAAGTAAGATTTCCGTTTTAAGATACTGGATAGAGAGGAGATCCACCGATCCAGAGTTATACATTTTGTCAAACATAATCTTTGAAGTACCTCCTATACAGGTAAGCGTTGTTAATTGTTTGGATTCTATTAATTTGTGTCATATTTATTTAATAAAAATTATTGAATTATACGGGGGAAAACAATTAATCTATACTAGGTATTATTTAATTTAAAAAATTTAAATTAAAGAATGCCTAGTAAATATTGCAAGTTACATATAAATCATTTTTTCGCCATTGCGATATGCATACTTGCTCATATCCTGATAAGGAATACGCATTACAATTTTTGATGAATAAAAGCAACAATGATAATACACATATCTATTTATTAAAAAACTGTGTACAAACACACAATCAAACTATTCAGTCAGATTATCCACACACATTTTCAGTTGTGTTGCGTTACTAGAAAAACATAACTACGTCTGCTTAACGCACACAAACTAGCTTCTCAGTTGCGTACTGTTAACTTACAAACTCAAAACTCAGTCGCTGTGTGTTCGTTTTGCTCCTAAAAATAGTAGACTAAATTCAGTTGGTTTTTAGTTGTGTGTGTGCTCAGTTTAACTATTTCAAGCAGTCAAAGAGTTGAAAATGAATACTCAAACTATTTTTAGTTTAGTCGCCAGTCAAAAAAATTTTTGTTGATGCTGAATATTAAACCCTGGGCACACGACTCTACACGAAAACAACAAGACTTCTTCTAGTTATTTTGTCCGTTGGAAATCCCATGTCAAAAGTTGTTTGTATTTTACTCTGTTTCTTTGTAAGTTGCCTAACCTGAAAGGGGCCTAAAACAAATGTACCTTAGATGCATGCGAGTATAAAAGTGTTAACTTGTGTCTTGAACACTGGCGGTATTTAAAATACTTAGCGAAATTTTTTACTATTTTTTATGTATTTTTATACATATTATTTATACATATTATATAAATATATAATACTTTTGAATTAAATGTCATCGGCGAATTGATACAACAAAGCACCTTTTTTGTACGAGTCCTTGCCAAAAATAAGTGGTTGAGGCAAATTTAATATAAAGCAAACGGTCAAAAAAATCAAAATAAGAATAATAATATTTAAAAACCAAACAGCACAAAATCTAACAAACAAAATAAATTCTGTTTTTTTTTTTAAATAATTTTATCATTTTTAATAAAAGTTAACATTTCAATAAGATAAGAGTTTTTAAAGCGTTGTGTTCCTGAACTTTTTCTACATAGACTTATTTGTTTTTTAGTTTTATAGCGTTGTTATAGTAGAAATAAAAATGTATGATTTTTGTTTTATGTTAAATGATGAATAAAGCCATCTATCTGTAAAATGGCATAACTAGTATTTTATCAAGTTAAGCAGATCCAAAATTATTGAGAGATTACTCTTGAAAATTAGGGTGTGTCTAAACATTATTGATTTACTGTACTTTAGCTCCTAGTATCAGTGATATCAATATAAGAAAAGAAAATTACAAAATATAAATGATACAATATAAAACTTATCAAGGTGGAGATTTTGGTTGAATTTTTAAATCCTTAATAAAAAGGAAATTAATTAGTTGAGATTTGGTTCAGCCTTCTATTTTCAGGTCTAAATATTTCTCATTTTCTTGTTTACAAAATTGTTTAGTTAAATAGATGGTGTTATTAATGTAGTCAACTTTAGGTAGATAGATGCAAGGAATGCTGATGACGGATTAAGTGATCTAGAAAATGATCATTATTTTCTGCCCTTGATTTTTCTATTTTCGTTAGAAAACAGCCGTAAATACTTGTTTTTTGTCTTTCTTAACAAATTTGAAATTAAAATAGAAGCATAAACTAAAGTCAAGCTAATTAATTTATTTGTTATAAGAACGAAAAGAGTTCAGCTAACAATTTCAAAGAACTAAAAACAAATTTTTAATATCGGAATTCATTTTTGACAGAAGAAGAATATTACCTTGGGGCAGTGATTAGGGGATTTTCCCCTAGACTTGAGGATTTATTTCATTTAGGAAGAATTTGAGGTAAACATTTGATAAGGGAAAAACTAGTGGTAACAAGAAGATTTTTTTTTAAATTTTTTTTTGTTTAGTTTAATTTAATTGTCTTGGATATAATTTTGCACAATTTGTTTCATCAGTAGTGCATTTTAAAAGCATTTGTAAGGATATCCGCAATACTATTAATGAATGGGGAACTTTGCAATATCAAAGTGGAATAATGTTGGTAGGATTATAGTCTTTAGTTGTTGTAAGTATTTAATATTAGGGGCGCTTTGAAATATTTATGAAACTATTATATTTTTCTGAAATTTAAACTTTAGTGGAGTAGAACTTCTACAGAACAAAAGGGAACAAGAATCGTATACCACCCAAAAAAAGGTGAAAGTGTCTTCTTTAACCCTATATACACTTTTGCACCCGCCACGACCCGCGAGTAAAACACTTTTGTAATTTTAATAAAATTACTCTAAAAAATTCAAATTACGATAATTTAAACAGTCCTTTAATTACTTGTATACAATGATGTATTAAATTTTCACTTTTTCGCCTTAAGGTTTATGTTTTTCTACTTTCGACTACGTAAAACTAAAATAACAAAATGCTTGGCTTTGATTTGATCAGTAAAAAAATGAGTCATAAAAATATCACAATAGGTTCTACAGTAAACATATGATATCATTCTAATATACCTGTTATAGGGTTTTTACACTTGCATACATCTATGAGAAACGCGTGGAAGATGTTGATTTGCAACACCTTTCATCTTTGAAAAACACATTGTTATGCGTGTACCGAAATATTAAGCTATTTAAAAAAAATGGAGCTAACAAAGTCTGCAATATTTGGTTTAATTATTGCTGTTCAAGAATTATCAGAAGTTATGCTGGAGAACGGAAATTGTAGTTTTTGGATTGATGATGCCACTAAAATTATCGAAAGATGTTGAGTGGAACAAAATGAGATGGGAACATCTTGTAAAGATGTTGATTTTTAGCCCTATGTGTTTCTTATGGTGAAGATGTAACATCTTGGCAAACTGATGAAAGATGTTAGCAAGTGTAAAAAGGGTCAACCAAAGACATAAACAATTTTATAATAATAATAATCGCGACATTAAACCACTAAAGATAAAAAACAACCCTCTATTGGCGAGTTACTAATTAGTTTTACCTTATATAAAGGTCTGGATAACAGACATGTAATGTAACTACGCTACACTACAGCCATTACAAATAAAGTTAGATGAACAGCAAATTGAAGTAAGTAATAAGTCCTTACAATGATAAATTGAGAAGTAGGTCAGGCTGTGGATAACACGAAGGCTGAATCCAGCTGCATTATATGCCAAGCAGCAATAACCTAATTCAACCAAGTTCCGACAAAATCATTAGATAATACCGATTCATATAAATTTGGATTATCACAACTACATGCAAGAATACGACTTATACTAAACATCAGTTATAATTTGGATTTCGGGTCTTCAGGATCCATTAGAAACAATGAAACCAACAAAGAGTTAAGAAGTTCAAAAAAGAAACATGTTCAAGATGAATATCGCAAATTTAGATTTATTATAGATCAGCCAAATCAAGGGTCAGGCAATACAAATGATGGCAATACCGCACGAAGAGTCTATTCAGATCCAGAAACAGCATCTGAAAAAACAGGAGTGGATTTAAACCTTATTTTTAGATTTAAAATAATCCTAGAACTACTTGCGTACAATAAAGAAATTGACTCTAGACAATGTGGAGATTATGCTAAGTAAACTGTAAAAATATATACAACCAAGTACCCATGGAGAAATATGTCTGCAGCAGTTCACAAAATCATTTATCATGGAGAAGATATCATTAAATGTCATTTGATGCCGCTTGGAGATCTATCAAAGGAGGCTCAAGAAAAAGAGGAACAAGGATTACAGATTTCATAGGGAGTACAATACTAGAAAACTTTCACGAAATTCTACAAATGAAGATCTATTTAATATATTATTGGGAATGTCAGATCCGTTCTACAAGATTCGAAATCAATGGAAAGTGGAACATCGGGGTTTAGATGAAGAAGCAAAAAAAATAGTAAAGAACTGAAATGCACAGAACAAAATATAGAAAATTTGCAATCAATATTTGTGTCAAATGAATAACAATTATAATTGCCTTTCATGTTTATTTAAGTACGAACCTACCAATATTACCAATGCTATTAAAATCTATTACAGTTTGTATTTTTAAAATGTTTTTTTTAATTATTAAATTTGACAACAAAAAACAATAAATTTTTTCTGTAGTAACAGCAAATATCCAGTTATTTTTGCTATTTTTTTTTATTGTAAACATTTTTTTGAGTGTAAATATTTTTTTGAGTGTAACATAAAAAAATTTCTATTACCACAAAAAATAATTATAATTATTTTTAAGTTCCAAATATTAAAGGCCATACAAAATTGGTTTTATAAACCTGTAATAAATTTAAAAATTGATTGTGCATAAGGCCTTAAATTTTTTAATATATAAATAAAAAAAATAAACCTATATTTCACTTCAAAAGTTAAAAAAAAAATCCAAAGTTCAACTTTGACCTAGAAGTCATTAAAAAGTCCTCAATCAATTTTAATGTGATTAAAGCTGAGTAAAGCTGAACTAAATATCTATCCATTAAAAAACTACTTTAATATTTTGATCGGTTCAAAAGAATTTTTCGAAATTCATGGGAAAAAATTTATTTATGCTTCGAAGAAAAAATTTCTTACGGTTTTTTTAAAAAGCTAAATTTTAATCAGGGTGGTTACTCTCTATTGCGATGCGAAAGAAAAATGGCACGTAATCAAACAATTGGTACCCTCTATTGCGTTTTCGTATTTTCTTTCGCATCTAATTTTATTCTCTTTCGCAAATATGGTATCACTGCACTCAGTAATACGAAAGCTTATGTCAAAATCATTCGTTATACGCAAATATCTTGCGCTATCAAATTATCAAACGCAAGGGTAACGAATCATGTAGTAAGCAAAAAATAAAATTTTATATTTATATCTAAATTTTAATTTTTTTAGGGAAATGGCAAAAAGGTTACAGACTCTGCAACGGCAGCTCGAAATTTGATTTTATAATACAGCACAGCGGTTTGGCCAAGGGACAATTGCAGTGCGGGAATGCCAAACAACGCGTCAAAAAACTGACGGACGGCCTTAATTATAATGGACTTATAAGAGATGAAGAGGGTAGGAAACAAGTAATGTATTTTGATAAATATGAAACTTACGCAGCATAAATATTTATTTATGCGGAAGAATAAGGTAAGCATTTCTAGTAAGGTTGGTTGGTTGCATTGAACGTTGAAGGAGTAGATAATTCTGCATATGAAAAAAAACCAACAACGGGATGCTAACATCAAAATGCTTTGGCGCAAGTATAAACGCTACCCAACATGTTACAGCAAACAAAAAGCCTGCAGAAAAAGTTTTGCTATATTCGCAAAATGGAAATTACGTTTTAAATGTTATGATCATTTTCCGTCTCCATCCATAATGCCACTGAATCCATAACTATTTTTTATTTTTTAATAAAAAAAACACACACAAAATTATATTTACGAGGGCTACTATATATATTTCTGGCCTGGCAACACTGAGTGCTGCCAAGTGCAATCTGACATTTCCATTGGAAAGTTTGTCATTTTTAAGCATAATCGTACTCAAAACGTTTTTACGTACGACCATTATTTGTGTTGTTTACAGTGACTTGAAAAAATTAATATAGAAAAAAATGGAATTAACTCGTGAACATTTTCATGCCATCATTTTTCACAACTTTCGACGTGGATTATCACGACAAGAGTGCATTGATGAACTTAAATCTTTGTATGGCGATAAAGCACCATCCTATAGCACTGTGAAAAATTGGTATAATAAATTTAATCGTGGCCGAAGCTCCCTCAATGACGAATTCCGTGAAGGTAGTCCAAAAACGGCTGTTGTGCCAGAGAACATTGATGCCGTGCGTGAACTCATAATGCAAGATCGACATGCGACATACCGTGAGATAGAGACATCCTTGGACATTTCTTCCACCAGCATACATTCGATACTGCATGAACACCTGGCCGTAAAACAGGTTTGTTCTCGTTGGATCCCGCACAATTTGAAAGTCGCTCAAAAAAAGGCTCGTGTCGATTGGTGCAAAGAAATGTTGCAAAAATACGATTGCGGTACTTCAAAAGACGTTTATAAGATCGTCACAGGTGACGAATCATGGATCTATGCGTATGAGCCCGAAACGAAACAACAATCGACCGTGTGGGTCTTCAAAGACGGGCAAAATCCAACAAAAGTTGTTCGTGGAAGAAGCACTTCAAAGCAAATGGTCGCCTGTTTCTTCAGCAAAACTGGTCATGTGGCGACTGTTCCGCTTGAGTAACGTAGGACGGTTACTTCTTAGTGGTACACTACAATTTGTTTGCCTGAGGTCATCGGAGAAATTCGAAAAACCAACAAGAGAAGACGAATCATTGTTCACCATGACAATGCGAGCTCTCACCCATCGGCTCAAACCAGAGCGTTTTTGACCGGCCAAAACGTCGAATTAATGGGTCATCCGCCGTACAGCCCTGACTTGGCACCTAATAACTTCCTATTGTTTCCACTCATCAAGAAAAAAATGCGTGGTCAACGATTTTCGTCGCCAGAAGAAGCTGTTGAAGTGTTAAAAAACCATGTTTTAGAGGTGTCTCAATCGGAGTGGAAAAAGTGCTTCGACAACTGGTTTGAGCGCATGCAAAAGTGGATAAATCATGCTGGAGAATACTTTGAAAAACAATAAAACCATTTTTGATTATAAATATTCGCATTTTCACTGTCAGGCCAGAAATATATAGAGCAGCCCTCGTATATATATATTTATAATTATATTTATAACATTTTGTTCGTCAAAGATCTTTTTGTAGTCTGCATTAAATATTTGTAATTAATAATATTTTGCATTGGACGCGAAGTTTTGTGTATTATTTAATAAAATCAATGTTTTTGTTTACAAATTTTGACATTTCATTTTGTCATTCTTCTCTATTGTTTATTTTGTTGTGCAAGAGTTGCTTCTTTTTTAAAATTATTTTGCGAAAGCGTTTGCGTAAACATTACAGGGTATCAAATTGTACTCTTATCGCATCGGACTTGCTTTTGCATCGCAATAGAGAGTAACGCCTCAGTTAAAAGTAATTTAAGTCTAATAATTTGAACTGTTATTTTAAACAGAAGACTTCCTGAGACAGCTAATTGAAATTGTTGGTAGAGAACTGATATTTAAAAGTTTTAATGTATTCTGAAACTTCATAAATGACATAATGGTTTACACAAATTCTAACGAACGCTATACATATTTATAGTCAAGGCCATGGCGAAATAATACAGGTGAACGAACGGGCGAAAAAGCCCATCAGCTGTATACATTGCAGTTGTCAAAAAAATTGTCAAAAATAAATTATTTGTTAAATTATTTTTAATTTAATTTTTTTTATTGCTAATAGAAAAAAAAGTAACTATTCCTAGAGAAAACTACCACAACATGGAACCGTACTTGCAGTTCCTGATGTGTATAATCAAAATATGCGTAAAAAGATAGTGAAATTATTGTTAACACATTTAAAATTTCTTGGTTTTTTTGTGGAAGATTATGTTAGTCTTCAAACGGTCAACGTGCAAGAATGGAACGATCCATGTGATTTTGGTAAACTAGTGGTACAATAGAATTTTGGTCACACTTTTCCTGGATTTTCATTTTTATGTAAATTAATTTTTATAATTTTTTATTCTGAAAATTATAACCACATTTTTTATCAATTATACTTTTTATTTTGTTTTTTTTTAACAATATTTTTGACAACATACCTAAATTTTGTAGCAACAAATTGCCTGTTGTTTTTTGTGTTGTTTGATTGTTGTAGCCTGTATTATTTCGCCATGGTCAAGGCTTTTTAAGTAAAAAAAAAAATGGAAAAATGGAATCCTTGAGCATGTTTAAATAACTTTTTTATGATTATAATAAACATATATATTAAATCAAATACCTAAAACCAGGGTTCAGATTGGGTTGCTCGTTTGCTCTTTGCGCACTCTTTTTATGCGCTCTCTTTTTTAAGCTATGCGCAAAAGATTAGAGCAGAAAAAAGAGCCAATCGTTTACGCGAGTTAACATCTCTTATTTTAAGATAGTAATAACAAATCCATAAATTCAAATATAACTAAGATAGTAATAAAAGATGATAAATCCATAAACTCAAATATAACTATTCTAAGCTAGAGATAGGACAAACATCATAAATACAACTATTGTAACGATAAGAAACACATTCTTTCTTTTCTAACTTAATACAAATAACTCAAAACATGTTTTACTGATAAAAAAGGTACTAGTAACCTAAACAAAGAAAAACATATTTTGAGTTAGGACAAAGAAACATTAAACATAATTATTAATATAAAATAGGATACATAGTCTTAAGAATATATTTAATAAAGAAACGCACATTTTTTGGTGCAGAAAAAAGAAAATATATTTTTTTTTACTCATTTCCTATAATTGGAAATTAACTGGGGGCTCAAGCCGGTCTAAACTCTTGACCACAGCCAAATATTCTTGACATTCAAGATATTTAAATAAAAATTCCACGGCTTTGAAGAAAAGCAAACCAATCTCTGAAAAAGTGAGAAATTACCACGCTGGACCAACGTCAGAAACGGCAGAAAATATTCAATTCCCCACGATCTATAGGAAAACACAACGACACAATGAATCAAGATATCGCAGCTTTACGAGCACAAATAGAGGTACTCACACAAACTCTACAGAATACTCAATTGAAGGTAAATACACTGGAGGCGGAACGATCTCCCCATACAATCACTACGCAAGAACAACATAGTGACTTCACACCAAATATAAAGGATGCAACTCAGATAAATTTAAAAACATTCGAAGCTATACCGTGCTTCAATGGGGATAAAAACCAATATAGATCCTGGCGGAAAAGGGCATGGACATCCATGGAAAATATCAAACAATTTTCCAACCACCCAAATTACTACACAGCATTCAGGATACTGCATTCAAAAATTGTTGGAGAAGCAGCAGACATCCTCATCAACCACAACACCAAGATGAACTTTTATTCTATAATTAACAGGCTTGACTACACTTACGCAGATCAACGACCATTATACGTACTTCTCGAGGAAATGAATAAACATAAACAGGGAAGACAAACACTCTCAGAATTCCACAGCAAAATCAGCAAAGCACTGAACCTCGCACTTTCTAAAATAGAGATGTCAGGTGATAAGGGATCTGCATCCATGGCGGAATATGCAAATCAGGAAGCAGTCCGTACATTCATCACAGGACTCAATAGTAAATACACAAGCGGTACATTATATAGCCATCATCCAAAGGACCTAGAAACTGCATTTGCAATCGTAAGCACCATATACCATGACAACGCAAATACGCAGTTCGACACACTGGTTACAACACAATTATGCAACCAAAAACCAAACTTCGGACCACAACGATACGAAGATAGAAGGAGGTACAATCCCAATGTACAAGCTCAATTTAATCATCAACCACGGCAGGAACCCATGGAAGTGGATAGTTCGCAACAATTTAGACGTTCAACACAATATTCTCCACAGCAGCAATACAACCCACTCAGAAGGGAGCAACAAATAACAAAAAGGAATAGAATGCCTTCATCAAAAAATTATAATCCGAATAAAGTTCAACGAGTAAACCAGACGAGAGATGAAGATATACAATCACTTGTACCACACACCGAAGATACTTACGAAACCGGCAGCGCTTTTTTTAGGCGAATAAACGGATTGCCATGTCTACAGAGGCACTGCCAAACAACAGGTAAATCCGTTAATATATTAATCGACAAAGGTGCGACAAACAATTATATTAGTTCTAAGTGCAACATAGGAAAATCTATTCCAATAAAACCAGTTAAGGTAAAAACGCTTCACGGATACTCTTTCACGAAAGCAAAAAAAATTATTACACTATTAGGCCACAATTTAGTATTTTTCGAAACTGACGCCTTAGAAGAGTTCGATATGCTTCTCGGGGAACATGGTCTCAGAGCCATAAAAGCAGAAATTAACTTATTTGAGTATAAAATCACGTTTAAATTTAAAAGAAAAGAAGAAATTAGCGAACAAAAAGTGAATTACACAGTCAATAATGACAAATATAAAAATGAAATTGAAAATATAATGAGAATAAATGACGAAACCAACGAAAATCTGCCCTTTACAACCACTGTACAAGCTACAATTAGGACAAAATCAGAAGATCCTATTTGGGTGAAACAGTACCCGTATCCAATAGCAGACAATGAATTTATAAATAAAGAAATTCAAACGTTATTCGACAACCAAATAATACAACCTAGCAAAAGCCCATACAACTCTCCAGTATGGACCGTTGCGAAAAAAGGCACAGATGAGGAAGGGAAACCAAAAAAAACGTATGGTAATAGATTTTCAAAAGCTAAATGCTCAGACTATAACCGACAGGTACCCTATCCCAGATGTAGCAATGACTATTCAAAATTTAGGAAAAGCAAAAGTCTTTACAAAACTAGACTTAGAGTCAGGATTTCACCAAATCTTGATAAAAAAATCAGACAGAGAAAAGACTGCATTAAGTGTGAATGCTTTCAATCGCTCAAATCAATCGGACGTGTATTTTTTTTAAACTCGCAAAATAAATATACCTATTACAAATAAAATTTGTGAGTGTGTGAATTTTAATAAACAAACGACAAAAACAATAAAACCTGATTGCACAAAACAACAAAGTTGTTGTATTTTTTTTTCTTTTCAATTTTTTTATTTTTTTTGCAACGGAAGTATCAAGTGTATAATAAGACAAAACAAAAAAAACAGTACGAGGGCTCTCTAATGAGTCACTCAAATTTTAAGTTAAATCCTTCTGAGAAAAGTGCGAAAATAAGCAGTAGAAATGCATATTTTATACTAAATGCGGATACAAATAGTGAAAAAAACATTGAAACAAATGAAAACAAAAAAAACTGATGCGTTCTTAAATGCTGAGCCAATTTATCGAACACGTTCTTGTTCACCGTTGTTGCTAAGTAGTGGCAATAAAAAAAATACAAATACATCCTCGTCACCTGAAATCAGTACGCCCAAACCAATAACGGTAAGTGCACAAAAACCCAAGACGCAAGTGGGTATGGATCGATACGTGACGGTATTAAAAAGAGGACGAAGCCCTAAATCCTCGCAATTAGCACCAATTTCTAAGTTCCACAAGGAAAAGGATTCGAACGGTATAAATTCCCACAATCGTTTTGCTATTTTAGATAGTGAAACAACCGAATCGAAAACGGCACCCAAATCGTCGAAACCTCCTCCAATTTTCTTAAGGGAGAAAAACTCGAACGAACTTATCAAGAAATTAATTTCAGTTATTGGGGAGAATTCATTCTATGTGGTTTCTGTCAAACGTGGTAACATCAACGAGACTAAAATTCAAGTAAATGACGAAACCAGCTACCGTAAAACAGTAGATGAATTTGAAAAATGCAAAAAAAATTTTTATACCTACCAACTCAAGAGCAGCAAAGGTCTACAGGTAGTCATTAAAGGGGTAGATTCATATGTGGATCCAAAGGAGATATTAGCTGGCCTCCAAAAAGCGGGATTTAAGGTTAAACATGTAGATAACCTTAGAAATAGAGAACGGGTGCCTCAACCTCTTTTCCGAGTTGAACTGGAACCAGGCGACATCAAATTAAAGAAAAATGAAACGCACCCCATATACAATTTGAAGTACCTATTACACCGCAAAATAACAGTGGAGGAACCACATAAACGCTCAGGACCCGTCCAGTGCTTAAATTGTCAAGAATATGGCCATACTAGGGCATATTGTAAGTTGTCACCAGTTTGCGTAGTGTGTGGCGAGTTACATTGTTCCGCCCAATGTGATAAACCTAGGAATGACACCACTGTTAAAAAATGTAGCAATTGCGGCGGAAACCACACTGCTAACTACAGAGGCTGTCCAGTTTTTTTCCATAGTAAGGAAGTCATCTCAAAAATTAAATACTCCTGCTAAGCAACCACAATATCGAGCAAATGTGCATTTCCCTCAGTTGGCTCAACCAACAACCCAACATGTCTCATACGCGGATATGTTAAAATCCAATAATATTTCAGCGAACAAAGCGACTCTGACAGCTAGTTCTATGCCAAATTTGCAACCAGAACCTAAACAACAAACACCATCAGGTAATTTTAATCGTCTCGAAGCAAGCATCGAGACATTAGTGCCCTCGTTAAACAGTTTTATGAGCTCTATGAGCAGCATGATGCAAGAAATGGTACGCATGCAATCTACTATGTTGCAGGCGTTACTCAACAAAACATGAACTGTTTAAAAATATGTTTCTGGAACGCAAACGGCTTGCGCCAACACAAAAACGAACTCTAGTACTTCCTAAAGAAGGAACAAATTGATGTCATGCTGGTTGCAGAGACTCACTTAACAACAAATAGCTTTTTTAAAATAAATGGCTATATTTTATATGACACCAAAGACCCGCGTGGCAGAGCATGTGGTGGTTCAGCAATACTAATAAAGGCTCGAATCAAACATCATTTACTGTGTGACTTTTGTGAAGACTACCTTCTAGCAACAAACATCTGTATTGAAGAATTTCATCAAAACTTCGTTATTTCCTCGATATACTCACCCCCTAGATTTCAAATATCAGAAAGTCAATACAGCGATTTCTTCAAATCACTAGGTCCCTGTTTCATAGCATCAGGCGACTACAACGCTAAACATACGTTTTGGGGATCAAGACTAATTACTCCAAAAGGTCGAGTTTTGTTTGACACAATTTCAAAAATGAGTCTGAATGTGATATCGAGTGGACAACCCACCTATTGGCCTACTGATTATCAAATATACCAGATGTTATTGATTTTGGCGTAACTAAAGGTATTTCAAGAGAAATAATCGAAGTCGAAGCGTCACTTGAATTATCCTCTGATCATTCACCGACAATTGTCTATATATTCAACCAGCAAAATATCGTGTCACCAAGTACTAGTACAAGCATAAATTGGTTGAAATATAAAAAATATCTTAGTACTCATTGTTCAGAAAATATCCCGCTAAGAACTCCAGAAGACGTAGAGCAAAGTCTTACTAATTTAGATAAAAACCTTAAATTAGCTGCCCAACATGCAACAGTAACCCGGCAACTAATAAGACACAATCAAATTCATTCTGCTGACATCGAGAGACTTTTGGCTGAGAGATGAAAAATTCGCAGAGAGTGGCAATCGCACAGATCTCCTCAACTTAAAAGCAGACTTAAAGAATGCACGAAACGGCTAAGAGAGTTACTAGAATCTCGAAGAGTAGCATCCCTGAAAAACTATTTACAAAATCTTGACCAAACTTCTCAATCAGATTATTCATTATGGCGAGCGTGTAGAAACCTTAAAAGACCAGTTGTACAAAAGCCTCCCTTGCGAACTTTGTCTGGAGGCTGGGCAAGAAATGATACAGAAAAGGGCAAATTATTTGGTGAACATTTGAAAAAGGTATTTACTCCAAATGTATTGACTGATGCAGTTGAGCTGCCAACTGTCGAAGCTAGTGATGCAGTACATTTAAGATTTCATTTTAGCGATGTAGAAAGGGCAATAACTGATTTAAACACCAAGAAAGCCCCTGGCTTTGATAAAACCAGTAACAAGATGTTATTCGAGTTACCCCATATAGCTCGCAAGATTATTCTTTTTATTTTTAACGCCATTCTACGTCTTGAGTACTTTCCTCCAGACTGGAAGGTTTCCCTAATAACTATGATTCCTAAACCAGGAAAAGACCACACAAAAGTTGAATCATACAGGCCTATAAGTCTTTTATCAAATATGTCAAAGCTGTTTGAGAGGATGTTAATAAATAAGCTGAACCCCATTCTAAGCGACAAAGGATGTATTCCGAACCATCAATTTGGCTTCAGAAAAAAACATAGTACAATTGAACAAACTCACAGGTTAGTTAACGTAATTAAGAAGACCTTTGAAGAAAAAAAATACTGCTCTGCGCTTTTTATCGACGTTTCTCAAGCGTTCGATAAGGTATGGCACGATGGCCTAAAATATAAGTTAAAACTGAATTTGCCCGCAAACTTATATAAGCTGTTAGACAGTTATTTAACTGATCGGAAATTCATTGTTAAAGAAGGCAATTTTCTAAGCTCACCTGAGCCAATTGAAGCCGGAGTCCCCCAGGGTAGTATATTGGGGCCCATTTTATACTTGTTGTATACTTCAGATATGCCAACTAGTGTCCGAATCCACACATCGACATTTGCTGACGACACAGCTTTTTTAAGCATTCACGAAAGTCCCGAAGTAGCATCACGATATTTACAAGACCATATATTAATTCTAGAAAAGTGGTTAAAGAAATGGAGAATTAAGGTGAATGAACAAAAATGTAGTCACATAACTTTCACACTGCGTAGGGAATCGTGCCCCCCTATTCGCATAAATAACCAAACAATACCGCAGCTTTCAGACGTAAAATATCTCGGCATACATCTTGACCGGCGCCTTACTTGGAAACGCCACATAGAATCAAAGTTAACACAAATGAAGTTAAAAGCAGTCCAACTCAACTGGCTTATCGGCAGAAATTCCACTCTCGCTTTAGATTGCAAACTTTTATTGTACAAGACAATTTTAAAACCAATTTGGTGTTATGGCATTCAATTATGGGGGACTGCCTCTGCAAGCAATATAGAAAAAATCCAAAGGTGCCAAAATAAGATTCTACGGATGATTACAGTTGCTCCCTGGTACATAAGAAATTCGAACATCCACAATGATCTAAACGTGCAATCAGTAAAAGCAGAAATAGCGAAATTTGCAGTAACGTATTTGCAGAAACTTGAAACACATCCAAATCCGCTAGCTCGCAACATGCTAAATGAACGTGGTTACAGTCGCTTAAGAAGGAGGGATATTTATTCTCTCACCCGAACATCAGAGGGATAACCCACAATGATAGAAGCAACCGTGAAACATACATCTTTTTTGTCTAGCATTGGCTGGACATAATAAGTATATTTATTTTTTTTTTTTAGGCTTAAGATATGAGTAATTATTGTTAGTTCAAAAATATATTTGAAGATTCAATAAATAATTAATTAATGAGAAAAAAAAAAAAAAGTGTGAATGGAGCAAAATACGAATTTCTTAGAATGCCATTCGGCTTAAAGAACGCACCTTCTATATTTCAGCGATGTATAGATGATATTCTGCGCCCATATATTGGTAAGTTCGCTTACGTTTATATCGACGACGTGCTTATATATTCTTCTTCGCCTGAAGAACACATGGAGCACATTCGAATAATAATAAACGCATTACATAATGGAAATATGAAAATTTCTGACGAGAAATCACATTTTTTCCAAGACTCAGTAGAATATCTTGGTCACGTAATCAAACACAATAAAATAACTGTAGATCCTAGTAAGATCCAAACAATAAAGGATTACCCAATACCTAAAAATTTAAAAGAATTAAGGTCATTTTTAGGACTAGCTAGTTATTATAGGAAATTTGTACAAAACTTCGCTTCAATAGTAAAACCCCTTACTACATTCTTACGCGGAGACAATGGCGGTGTAAACAAAAAGCAAAGCACAAAAGTATTAATTAATCTAGATAAACCAGCACTCGAGCGATAGAGAAAATTAAAGATATGTTACAAGCACAAGTCGAATTATTTCAACCAGATTTTAACAAGCCCTTCGAACTAACAACTGATGCAAGCAACTTTGCAATACGAGCTGTACTTTCTCAGAATAAGAAACCTATTTCATTTATATCTAGAACCCTTAACCAAACCGAACAAAACTATAGCACAAACGAAAAAGAGCTTCTTGCGATCGTTTGGTCACTTCAAAAATTAAGAAATTACCTTTACGGTATAGCAGACTTAACCATTTACATGGACCACCAGTCACTCATTTTTTCTATATCTGATAGAAATCCCAACACAAAATTGAAACGATGGAAAAATTTCATCGAAGAATATGGCGCTTAATTAGTATATAAACCAGGAAATCAAAACGTCGTCGCTGACGCATTGTCACGTCAACAGATTAATAATACTTCGAGTTGTTCACAACATTCAGCACAAAGTTCGCCAATCGAAAAATTGAACCGCGTGAAACAACCATTAAATGCATTTAAGAATCAAATAATTATTCACTATAACACAGATAACTTAGTGCAAAGGTCTTCACAAAATATTTTCTCATATGCACGACACACACTTTTCTATTCAACCAAGGACGAATTATTAGACAGATTAGAACAAATAATAAACCCAAAAGTAACAAATGCTATAAAAATAGAGGAAGAAACTCTATTCCACGTCGAAGATAATATCATTTCTTCTTTTCCAAATGTAAAAGTTGTAGTAGCTCAGGAAATAACAGAAGATATAGAAAACATAGATAGACAAAAAGAAATCGTAGTACTAGCACATAGACGAGCACACAGAAATTACAAAAATAATGCTCTAGAAATACAGACAACGTATTTTTGGCCAACCATACGCACCATGTGTAAAAAAGAAGCACAAGACTGTGAAATCTGTCTTACAAACAAATACGAAAGAAGACCAAATAAACAACCAATTGGAGCAACACCGATTCCAAATCACGTGGGAGAACACATACACTTAGATTTATTTTATATGAACGGAAACACATACATCACCACAACTGATAAGTACTCAAAATATTGCTATATACGAGAAATTCCAAATAAGAAAAACATACACAAATACATCGAAGAAATACTATCGCAAATCTATCCAAATGCTAGATTCATAATGACTGATAACGAAGCAGCATTAACAAGTATATGCGTAAAACATGTTTATGAAAAACTTCATATTGAGCACACGCTAACGCCAACATACCATTCAACAACAAACGGTCAAGTGGAACGCACTCATAGCACGCTGATCGAACTCACTAGAGTCCTAGCTCAAGAACACAATTCTTCACCAGGAGACGAAAACTTTAATGCCGTTCGACAATACAACAAAACAATACACCTAGTCATTGGAGAGAAACCCGAGGACGTTTTTTTTTTACCGGGGATCACATCCTGATATTAAAGAAACAATCGAAATAAACCAACAGAAAATACTTCTATATCACAACAAAAATCGTAAGAACTTCACATACCAAGCAGGGGACGTTATATACTCCAAAACGCACCGACGCAATAAAAACGTAAGGAAATACTCAAAACACATTGTAAAGGAAGATAAAGGTAACACAATAATTACAAACAAAAATATTGTTATACATAAGGATAATGTACGAGTACAAACATGCAAAGAATAATAATATTATTATATATATCCGTCGCATTCGGTAACAGACTAATGGACTTAAAAGACAAAAAATATATAATGATAGAGACTGACCCTGTATACGTTTTTCAGGACACAGCGTTCTTATACCATATGACAAACCTTTCTAGAATCTTGACACCCTACGAAAATATAGTACGATTTGCATATAATTTAGAACAAAACTCTGCAGAATATTTGTTGATAACTAAAATAGAAAATCTGAAGTCACTACTACTTCCTAGAATCTCCAGAACTAAACGTTCACTTAATTTTCTAGGATCAGCCCTCAAACTTATTACAGGAACACCTGACCACGATGACCTAATCGAAATCAAGACAGGATTGAATATGCTAATAGAAAATAATAATAAACAAAAGAAAATAAACTCTGAATTTGAAAAAATATTAGAAAGAATTAGCCCCGAATCTATTTCAGAACATTTAATACTTACCGAAGTATACAACGAACTACATTCTATCGCTACAATGATTAATTTCGCAAAAGACGGAAACTTTTATTCCGGAACTTTAAATTTAAAAGATATTCAACAAATAGTGTCTAATGAAGCATTAGAATATGCCGATATTAATGTTTTTTATTTTCATCACACAATTGTAAACACCTATAAATACCCATTATTAAAAACGAAATGTAAGCTATTTAATTTGTATCCACTAGCATTTAAGCACGGAAAACTATTACTAGACTCTATAATAGCAAAATGCAATAATAAATTTACAAGTATCGAAAAATTTAAAAATTATCTAGGAAACTTTATATGCAAAATTAAGAAACCGGACAACTGTACTATTAATGTATTAGAAAACAGGCCAGCCAAATGCGAAGTAATACATGAAAATAACGCACCGCTACAAGTACTCGAAAGTGGAAACATCATTACAGATTACGAACACACCTGAAATAACGTAAAAATAAATGGACCTAAACTAATACAATTCAATTACTCAACAAATCTAGATGGAAAACAATACTACAACCACCAACAAGCACTCAAAAATGTCATACATAACCTACACGACGAACAATTACAAATAATGCGCATCTTAGAATCTAATGGTAATTACAAATTTAACAATATCCAAGAAATATCAACCTTCCTGATACCCATCGGAGAACATCCAGTCAAATACACATTTTATTTCGTATTGGGACTATGTACATTAGCATTACTAACTTATGGTATGATTAAATTCTGCGAATGCTACAGGATAAAGAAAATAGAAACAAAAAGGAAAAAAAACGGCGAATTATATGAAATAGAACTTCTCAAGCTCCGACAGAGACAATATACAGTTTAAAACGAGGACGTTTTTTTTAAGATAGTAATAACAAATCCATAAATTCAAATATAACTAAGATAGTAATAAAAGATGATAAATCCATAAACTCAAATATAACTATTCTAAGCTAGAGATAAGACAAACATCATAAATACAACTATTGTAACGATAAGAAACACATTCTTTCTTTTCTAACTTAATACAAATAACTCAAAACATGTTTTACTGATAAAAAAGGTACTAGTAACCTAAACAAAGAAAAACATATTTTGAGTTAGGACAAAGAAACATTAAACATAATTATTAATATAAATAGATGCTAAGAAAAATAGGATAGATAGTCTTAAGAATATATTTAATAAAGAAACGCACATTTTTTGGTGCAGAAAA
This sequence comes from Gymnosoma rotundatum, assembly GCA_916610165.2. Taxonomy (NCBI): domain Eukaryota; kingdom Metazoa; phylum Arthropoda; class Insecta; order Diptera; family Tachinidae; genus Gymnosoma; species Gymnosoma rotundatum. Next base: position 72,181,659 of record OU744339.1, on the reverse strand, counting down.
AAGAAAATATATTTTTTTACTCATTTCCTATAATTGGAAATTAACTCGCGCATTGCGCTTGCTTCTTTTTTTCATGGTCTGCTCTTTGAGCAATCCGAATTCAATTTTACTTTTGGCTCTTTTGCTCTGTGCATTGAGCTAAAAGAGCAGCTCTTTTGCTCGTGCTCCTTTTGATAGTAACAGTGCTTTGTTTGAAAAGTTAAAATAACTTCGTAAATGGAAAAATGAAAATAATTGCCTGTACCCACGGCAAAATAGTACATGACCAAAAAAGACCGAATATATTAACATTTTTATTGTTATTACTATTGGTTTTTTTAGTTAAAATTTAAGTCTACCATTGTAGTTTGTTTCTGATAATTGGTAAGTAGTGCAATTCCTTGTAAATTCAAGTGTTGGTCATATGAATGGCTTATTAATAAAAGTGTACAGTAAGTAGTATTATAAAAAGTAAGGATTAAGGATAATAATTTGCTTATCGTTAACAGTATTTCAATTATACCTGAGGAAGGAATTTTTGATGTTTACTGGTATCATAAAATAATTATTTTTATTTGGGTTTTTTGTTTGTCCAATTGTTTTCCTGCTTGAAATCGCATGTGTTATTTGTTGTGTTTTTTTAAAACAGTGGATGTGCTTTGCATTTAATTCAGGTACGGGATGTTTAGTAGTGCATTTCTTATTGTTTTATTACTATCTTCATTATAGCTTGCCTTATTTTTTGTTGTTAAACGGTAAATTTGTTTTGCTTATGTTTTACGTATGGGATGTTTACTTTGAATTTGTTATTGTTTTATTACTACCTTCATTACAGCTTGTGTTATTTTTTGTTGTTAAACAGTAGATGTGCTTTGCTTATGTTTAAAGAAGGGGATGTTTATTGGTGCATTTGTTATTGTTTTATTACTTTTTAATCAGCGTTGTCAACTTTGAAATTTCAAAACGCACCAAAGTGGAGAAAAAAACGCACCGTTTGGGAGAAAACGCACCTAGTTTTGATTTAATTTTCCAAAAAAAAACTGCAATTTTTTGTATTAAAAATATAACAATAAAGCAGCCTTAAAGTTCAAGGTTTTTACAAACAAACAAAATTAAAAAATAAAACTTAACAAAAAAAAAAAAACTAAACAAATATGTTTGTGTTCATTTGTACTAGATAATATATTTTTTTCATATATTGCATACACAACTTCTTAAATAAAAAACAGCGATCATTCATTAAAAAGTATTTCTGCATAATTACATACATACAGTTTAATAAGTAAAATTTCCCTACAAAATTAATTTTATTAAAGGCTTATAAATGCAAAAAAAAAATATAAATAATTTGAATAAATAAATTTATTGAACTAAAACCGCGCTCAACTTCTATTTGCTAGTATTTGCTAGTGCATGAAAAGGATTAATATTAAGTGCGTCTTTATAATATTTAACTTCAGTCCAATATTCTAATGTTGAATCAATATTGTTCCATTGCATAAGGTGAATAATTCGCCACCCGTTTTCAATACTAGACAATATTTAGATATCGGATTCAAATTGTACTGCTAATGGCATGATATCATTTTTGCAATGAGATAAAACATTTTTTTACGTTTAAAACGGTAATTTTTTGTAAAATTTAAAAATTAGAAGGCAGTCTTGCCCGAATCCCGACATAATGCCAAATTTGCAAGCGTTTGTCTATAACGGTTCAAAAGGTAGGCCCATATAAGTAAATCTACATCAATTATGTGATACCCTTTAATTTCTAAATTTAAATTATAAACTCGTTGATATAGCGGGCTTAGCAATACAGTCCCTTTTAAGTTTCAGCGCTCTGTCCATAACGGTTCAAAAGTTTGGTCACATACATTAACTATTAGAACACCCTTTTACTTCCAAATTCAAATTTTTATATATGTTGTTATAGCGGACTTAGCAATACAGGTTCGTTGTAAATTTCAAGCGTCTGTCTACAACTGTTCAAAAGTATGGTCATATACATCAAATTTAATGAACTATTAATACTTGTTACTTTTACGCTCATAGTATTTGACATTATGTCCAATTTGCAAGCGTTTGTCTATAACGGTTCAAAAGATAGGCCCATATAAGTAAATTTACATCAATTATGGGGGCACCCTTAAATTTTTAGATTTATTTTTGTATAACTTTTTATTATTGGGAGCCATAGTAATACGCAGTCATTTTATATTTCACAGAATCGTCCTTTATAGTTCATAATACACGTAAAAAATATGTATGGGGACACCCTTTAATTTTTAAGATTTTAAACTGTTTACTAAACGGGACCAAAAATTTTCAAAATAGGTTCAGAAATAACTGAGTTCTGCAGGCACAAACATAAAAAAGCAACATTCAGTCGAATTGTATAACCTCCTTCTTTTTTTGAAGTCGGTTAAAGCAGCCTTTACTACAAAAACAATTACTATGAAAATCTAAAAGGGATAGTATATTCCATACAGTGAAATGTTTCTTTTTTAACATAACAGAAATTAATACAACAACAATACCGTTTCATTTTGCGCTTATGATTTGGTAAAAAAAACAGGTGTATTTTTTGTATAATTATTTTTTTCTCACACTAAAAAAAGTTGTGTTAAATTTGCTTTGGTGCCACCACAAATTAAAAAAGCACCAAAATTTAAAAACAAACGCAACACGCACCAACTCGGGAAATTTTCGGCCAAAAAATTCGAAAAAGCACCCAAAATGGTGCGAAACGCACCAAGTTGACAACGCTGTTTTTAATTGAATTGATGGTAAAACACCAAATTATTGGTACTAATAACAAAACTGTAGAATTCGTGGTATTGTTGGTAAAATTAAATTATATGTACATACATTTATTGCAAAGATACTCGTTGAAGTGCCACCTTAGGAGACTCATCATGCGCATACAAAAGTGAATCATCAGCATATAGTATACTTTGGCAGAGACCAAAAACATGAGAAAAATCGCTTATAAAAATATTATACAGGTGGGGTGCCAGCACAGAACCTTGCGGTACTCCACAAAACTTTCTACTATTGAAATAACTGAAAAATTTTCACAATTGAAGGATTAAAGCCAACATTTATCATGTTATATAAAATCCCATCGTGATATGCTTTGTCAAAAGCTTTCTCAATGTCAAGGGAAACTGCTACACTGCAGCGGCGTTCTGTTAAATTTTGAATTACATCTGTGTGAAACTTTAGCAGAGCATGAACAGTAGAGTTTCCTTTTTTAAACCCGAATTGCCTATCTGGAATATATTCACTACTTATAGCATTATTCATTTTGTTCCAAACAACCTTCTCAAACATTTTTCCTAAATTAGAAAGCAGCGATTTTGGTCGCAAATTATTAATATCATTGTTACCTTTCACTTTTTTTATCGGAGCAACTTTTGCAATTTTCCAAGCAGATGGAAAATAGCAGTTATTAATGCAGTTGTTAAATAATATCGTCAAGTATTCGAACGCCTAAACAGGAAACCTTTTTATGAGGAAATTAGATATGTCATCCAAACCACAAGATTTTTTTGCTGTTTGATGATTTAGATATGTGTAAAAAATAGTTCAAATCTGTAAATTTCAAGTTGTTTACTTCATTCAATGATGTATTATTTTCATTAAACGTAACACAGGAAGCCTGAAGGACTACGTTCTTGATACTTTCATTAATGCCAGAAACATCCCTACTCAGTGGTGTATTTTGAAACAAATTCCCAAAATAATCTTTCAAAGACCGTAATTTAGCCTCATTATCAGAAATTGCAACGAAATTGAACGATTTTTGTTATCAATAATTTTGAAAATTTCCTTAAAAGCCCTTGGTCCTGGACGTATACCTTCCAATCTAGTATTAAAACTTTTTGCCTGTTCCAACTGAATTTGCTCCTTTATTAAAATCTTTTACAAAGCAATTTGTTTAGAAATTAACAAATATTGAATCACCCCAGAAAGTGTTTTTTGCATTAAGATCACCACCTAATATAAGGCCATTGTAGTTACTTGAAACATTTAAAATTGAAGATAAGCCATTGATGATATCTTGGCGATTAAAGTTACTACGGATATATATCGAACCACAAAGGATTTTCCGTACAGTGCTATTTAATAAAATTTTAATTTCAACGAATATATTCGGGAAACTAAGACAGGTATTATAACAAGTGAATAATCTACCGATTTTCTTATAGCAATGCCGACTCCTACAGCATTCTCATCCCTAACAACAGCAAAATTATCAAGATACACCTTCGTACCCGAAGGCAAATGCAATTCCTGCAAAAAAGCAATATCAATTTTGAATTGTTCTAAAATAATGTTAAGTTCAGTTCTCCTTCCTAATGTGACAAGAGAACCAAAATTAAAAGTTACTAAATTTGAAGAATTACGGCCCATAAGCATTTTGAATATCTTTCATTAAATTTAAGCACTCTTTCCTTGCTTGATCTTTTGCTAAAGATTGATAGTTTTCCAAAAAGTTTCGAATTCTTTCTTCTAAAGAAGGTGAATCGGAAGCACATAACATCTTCGCCACTTTCATAAATTCCTGAACTATTGCAGGGTTTTCTGTACTTTTAACTTTTGCAGTAGTATTGAAACAATCAGCAAATGACTTGTTTTCAACAACATTGGACTGCAGCAATGTAGTTTTAACATTGGCAGCAGCGAGAGTACTCCTTTTTGCAGCCTGAAGTTGTGCCTTTTTCCTGAAAGTTAAATATTTCTTATAGGCTGGACAGCCCCTGTAATTGGAAGTATGTCCCCTTTCACAGCAATTCACACAAAAAGGTAATACAGAACCATCTATCACCAGGGAGCATTCACCAGGCTCATGTTTCTGATCACACTTCAGGCAAGCAGGTGGTCGACTGCAATTTCGCGAGTAATGACCCTACTGTAGACACCTCCAACATTGCGGAACTTTTGCACTAGACTTTGGCCTCTCCCATGACACTACCTGATTCAAAATAAATTTGAAACCTAACAACTCACCTTTCGACCTGGTCTAAGTACCACTAAAAACAAACCCGTATCTATTTGCTTTTTCCTCGAGAATTCTGTCAAAAAACTTTGAAACCGACTCAATTGTAACTCCATTTAATTTCGTTCACATCTGACTTGAAATATAAGCCCCTGCAAATAACACCTTGACGTTTCAACTCCCTAGGAGTGAAGCTATGAGGAGAGATTCCTTTTTCTTTAAGCAATTCTACCATTTCCAAATGAGCTGACAGTTCCCTAAAGTACAATTTTCTCTTATTTCGAGATTTGTTCTTGATTTTAAATTCAACGTTTTTAGATTTAAGTTGGTCAATTAGTGCTTTAACATCAACATTCTCAATAAATCTTGGAGGACAATAAGAACTCTTAGAAATAAACTGTGTATGTGTGTTTTGTGCTACATTAGTTTCCCTATTATTTAAAGAGGTCCTGTTAATTGGCGTATCCGCCACTATATTTAAGTCTTCTAACAGACTAAATCTGTTGCTACGGTTAACTATCTTATCTTGTTTGTTCTTTTCATCAAATAGATCAACAACTACATCACCTTGGAACCTTCTTTTCTTGTTCTTAACCATCTTGAACTGACTATCCACCGAGGAAAGGGACCACGCATCTTTCTCTTTGCTGCTTCCATTTTAGCATCATTAGTTTCACCACTTTCCGAAATTGTAAAAGATTCAGCTGTCATCTCTTTCAAGGCATTTCTAGTACTAGTTTTATTTCTTGCAGGCGGTTGATCCAACACTACCCTCAATAACTCAGTCCCAAGCTGTGACTTTTGGCGACTATCCTCACCCTTTGCTTTATTTTCAATGGATATTTGGCTCGATCCATTCATCATTGATAAATTTCGGCCCTTAACACAACTCAAATCCATTTCTCTCTCCTTCGGGGATTTCCCAGCTGAGGTACTTAGAGGCCCCCCTCCAGATTGCATAAGTAAAGGATTTATTTTCATTTCTTGCGGATATATGCGCACAATTTCAAAATAATTTTAGTCTTTTTGTAAAAAATTTATTCAAACAAAAAAAATTGTTTTTTTTTTGACAGAAAAAAAAGAGTTGTTTTAATATATACACATATATATTTTTTTTTTTTTAACAAACACGTCTGCTACGTTCAATTATCAAAATCAAACTCCTATTGAATTGATTTTTACATTATAATCTTGACGTTAAAAAAAATATGTTCTGCACCACATTAAAAGAGCCATGCGAATTTTTGTCTTTTTTTGTCTATTTGCACATTGCCCACAAAAAAGGAGCAGCGCAAAAAAAAGAGCCAAGCGCATTGCATTTTTTTCATTGCGCAAAGCAAACATATTGGCGCAGAGCAATGCGCAATAACAAGTTTGCCCTGCTCTTAGCGCAAAAGAGCAAAAAAGAGCTGCTCTGCGCTGCGCATTTACTTACTCTGCTTAAAACACAGAAATTTTAAATTAATTTTTTTTTCAACAAACAATACAAATTTTAAAAATTTTAATCTGTCACAATTTTTTGAAGATAATTTCTAATTCTTATGATGATTTAGATGATTTATTTTCGAATTTCTGACAATTTCTCTAGAAAAAAGTGAACCACTCCTGCCTGAACCTTATATTTCGATAATAAAGTACCAAAAAGCCTATACGAGTTCTGGCCTAAAGTTTACGATTACCAGGATGCTGCTGGTAGTTTAAGGAAATGTCGATGGCCGTTCTTAATATCGCTGGTCTCATGTAGAAAGGCCCTAACTCGATTTTTTACGAAGTTGAAATTTTTCGTGATTCTAATACATTTCACACAGATACACCTTGGCATAAAATTGGAATGTAATAGTATAAAAAATAACGGTTTTCTAAGCATTTGCATTTGTAATATTACATTGTAATAAATACAGTTTCTATTATGTTTTTATCTTCTCCTATAAATTTACTTATATACGAGTTAGGGCCTTTCTACATGAGACCAGCGATATGTTAATTATAACCACAAGCAATGCTTTCTGTAATGAATTCTATAAAAACTAAATTGAAAAATAAAATGCACTATGAACTTCTCAATTCTTTACTAGTAGTAATATCATACATGAATATAAGTCCGAGTTTAGAAGGACGAACATTTGGAAGAAAAATATTTTGAATTTTCTTTTTTCATTCGCGTTTACAGAGGTGAACATGTTGTCGGCAACATTTCGTTAGTATTGTTTTTGTTCGCAAAATGTATGCAAAGAAAATGTCAACAAAGGGTATCGCCGAGTACCGAACACAAAAATGATTCTCTCTTAATTTGCTATCAAACTAAATGTTTCCCTACCAAATGTTTGCTCATCTAAACGGGGACTAAGTAACATATGCAGTAATACATTAATTTTTACAGAAGATTAGTTAAGAAGATTTAATAAAAATGAAATTTACGGCATTAGGGATACAAAAGACAATAATAATACTTAACAAAATGTGATTTAAGGTTTTGATTCAATAAATGATATCACACTTGATCAACAAGAGGGTATTAACTCAAAATTTTTGAAATATCACTTTTTTCAAGAAATCAGCTAACAACATCAATATCTATCTACTCTAAAAATTTCAACGTATTCCGTTTACTCTTTCATCTCGAAAACCAGTTTTGAGACCATATTCATGATAATATAGTGATTACCTTTATTTCAACAAAAAGGTATTATTTCGAGTTAATACAAAAGTTGAAATAGGTATGAATCGTATATTTTCATAAAAAAAGTATTATTTTGATTTGAGCCTTTATTTATGTTAAAAAAAAATCAAACTGTTTTATTTATATTTGGTTGTATTTTGAGTTGATACTATTTTGTTGATAAAATTTGTTTTATTCTATAATTTTAATTCGAAATGTGACTCTTTTTATGAAAAAATTGTTTAATTTTTTTTTTTGAGTAGTGACCCTTTTCATGAAAAAATTCGTTAGTTATAACCATTTACATGATATCGTGTTTTTAGTAAATCTACTTTAACATAAATACTTGTTGATAGCGAAATCAATTACATATTGCAATAATAATAAAAATATTAATATATAAAAATCGTGTTATTTTATATTGTTCAAACCAACAATAGTTAATAAAAATTCAATGTGACGTGTCCAAACTTACAACATTATTCTGCGTCTTTGCGTTTAGAGGATATTCATAGTGATGATAATAGTTATAGCTCTGCAGATCCATTCAGCAGTGATTCCAGTGACGATTTTAATTCATCGTTAGTAAGTCAAAGCATAGACGGACAAAACAAGAAACAAAAACGCCAACAACATTTGCGAAACTCAGGATATTCATATACTTCGCTATCTAATCCTACATATAAAGTATAAGAAAAGCGCCTGCGAACTGCTTGTGGAGAAAACTGCCGTTTTAGGTACAACGAAAAAATAACAGAATCTTCACGTTATCAAATATTTCAAAAGTATTGGCATACAAGTGACTTACAAAGACAGAGGAAATTCATTTCAAGTCACACAAAACCTATAAGCCCCAAAATTATCGTGGTTTAAACAACACTTTTTTCTTGGAAATGGACTCAAAACTTATCCGAGTATGCAAAACATTTTTTAAATCAACTCTCGACATAAATGATAAAATTATTGCAACAGTGATTAAAAAAAAGAGCGAAGTAGGATTTGTGGAACCTGATTATCGTGGAAAGCATAATAAGCACAATTGCGTTAGCCCAGAAATCAAAGATGGAATAAGGCAATTTATAAAAGATATTCCAAAAATTGAGTCCCACTACTTGCGCGCGCAAACATCCCGTGAGTTTATAGAGAGCGGTAAAAGTATTGCCGACTTATACAAGGACTATGAAGAAATCTGTAAAAATAATCATTTAAGACCTGGAAGCAACATGATGTTCCGCAGAATATTCAAGGAAGAATTTAATATTTCATTTTTTAAGCCGAAAAAAGATCAATGAAAAACAAGTCAAACGACATCTTTTAAGCAAATCGATATATACGGCAGACCAATACATCACGTTAATAGCCACCGCTAAAAAGACTGGCACGCCATATAAAGTTCATGGCCTACAGTATGATCAATTTTATGATCTTAAGAGCTTACAAGAGCAATGGGGTAAAAATTTTGTTAAAAATGATGCCGATGAAAAAGTTAACTGGCATAACATCAAAGTTTTGCGTGTAGAATACGAAAAATCCTAATTCTTTTTTATATAAAAATTCCTATAAAGACAAAGATTTTTCAAAAATAACGGTCCAAAAAACAAATTCAAATGCACCAGCTATTGGGAAAATCTTAAGTAAATTTTTAATTCATCATTTTCTTTATATTAACGTTTTATTAATTTCAATTATCTTCTATTAAAATACTACTACCTTTTTGTTGAAAACAAAAATTTTTTAATTTTATTAAAATTTCAACTAAAGCGTCATAATTCAAAATAATACCAAAAAAAAAAAAATATCGATAAATTTCAGAAAAATGGTGTTAACTCAAAAAATTTATTTTTTTTGCAATGATTGGTTAAATTTAAAACAAAAACAATGTATATATATTTTCAAATGGAATTTGCTTCCTATGGTATATTTGAATTTTTAAATTCTGTTAAAATTTCTTCTTATAGCTATACTCTTAAGGAGTACAAACTAAAGACGTGCACTAGTATATCCAACAGTATGGCAAAAACAGATATACATCAGAGAACTGCACGAGTACACCGCAACTCATGAGTACACCGCATACTTACTCTATACATACTCTATACTTTTCATACTCGAGTATTATAAACACCGCAATAAAAAGTTGCGGTGTTTATTTTACCCATTCTTGTAAAAACGAGTATCAAAAATATCGCAATCAGAATTTTAAGTATTTTTTATACTCGTACGCGAGAATTTTTTAATTCTCTTTATTTGTAAGCAACGTTGCCACATTTTTACCCTATTAAAGTTTTTTACTGCCGTTTTGTGAAATACTGCATTGTATGCAGATCTATTTATAAACAATAAAAAAAAACAAAATTTGATCAAATCTATTGCTTAAACATTATAAACAGAAAAACAGACAACAACCGTTTTCATAGGTATGAAATACAACACATATTAAATTAATAAAACCCAATAAAAACCGCTGAAAGGCACAGCTTTTGTACACTATTTAAAGCAGGTATACTTATTTTATTGCTGCTTTTTATGTACTAATATTTTCAGTTTATACGCCTTGTTGTCATAAACGTGCTACTAATGGTATTAAGGAAAACAAAATGATAAAATAAATCCGTGAATAAAAGGAAAATTACTTAATTTTTGTAGTTTTAACAAAACTGTATATAAGCAGATGTAATATTGCATTGACTAAATGTCATTAGACCTCATAAATAATAATAAATAAAATAAAGTTTTTAGTTTACATATTTTATTTTGTTAAATATAATTATTGCTTTTATACCTATTTATTCATTTTAAAAATCTATTTACTTGACGAATAGAATTTTTAAATTTCTATCCTGTGTGACTAACCCTAACAAAAACGTAATATAATAAAGAAAGAACTATTCTTGAGTTATTAGTAAACTTTTGTTGCGTTATTAATAAATGAAAATATGGCGAATTTTACGGGTTCTATTAAATTTATTTTCTGTTATATATTTAATAAACTTTCAAAATTTCAAAGAAGTATGTATGTTAGCTAATTTAGACATTGGCGACTTTTGATATTGTGTTTGATTTAATAATTCTGATCTGATAACTCTGTTTTCCTCTCACTACACACGTTAAAATCTCTCTCTTGGTGTTTGTTGTGAGTATGAGTACGAATAAAGTAAAGCCAGCATCGCAAACATTTACTTGAGTATGGTAGACACTTATACTCAAATGGAATGGGTATAGTAAATACTCGCACTTAAGAAATGCGGTGGCGATCACCAGCGTTGTCAACCTTGAATTTTCAAAACGCACCAAAGTGGAGAAAAAAATGCACCATTTAAGAGAAAACGCAACAAGTTTTAGAATTTCTTTTTTATTTTCAATCTTAATGATTTAGTTTTTCAAAAAAGTGTAATTTTTTTGTGTTAAAAATATAACAATAAAGCAGTCTTAAAGTTCAAGGTTTTTACAAACAACCAAATTAAAAAATAAAACTAAACAAAAATAAAAAAAATAAACAAATATGTTTGTGTTAATTTGTACTAGATAATACATTTTTTTCATATATTGCATACACAAATTTTAAAATAAAAAACAGCGATCATTCATAAAAAAATATTTCTGTATAATTACATACATACAGTTTAATAAGTAAAATTGCCCTACAAAATTCATTTTATTAAAGGCTTATAAATGCAAAAAAAAAAAAATTATGAATAATTGAAATTACATCAACTAATGGGACACCCTTTAACTTCCAAATCCAAATTTTATACTTATTGTTATAGCGGACTCAGCAATTCAGGTTCGTTGTAAATTTCAAGCGTCTGTCCACAACTGTTAAAAAGTATGGCAATATACATCAAATTAAGTGAACTATAGGCGCCTCCTTTAGTTCATAATTTTTAGTATCAATACTTGTTACTATATCGGCCATAGCAACCGACATTCTGTCCAATTTACAAGCGTTTGTCTGTTACGGTTCAAAACATAGGCCCATATAAGTAAATTTACATCAATTATGGGGGCACCCTTTAATTTTTAGATTTATTTTTGTATAACTTTTTGTTTTTGGGAGCCATAGTAATATGCAGTCATTTTATATTTTACAGAATCGTCCTTTACAGTCCATAATACAAATAAAAAATATGTATGGGGACACCCTTTAATTTTTAAGATTATGAACTGTTTATTAAACGAGACCAATCTGCATGCATAATCTATCATATTACCAAAAATTTTCAAAATCGGTTCAGAAATGACTGAGTTCTGCAGGGACAAACATAAAAAGGCACCATTCAATCGAATTGTATAACCTCCTTTTTTTAAGTCGGTTAACTGATCACTCTGCTTTTGTTAAGCTGTTTAACAGATACGACAGCAGCCTTTACAAACAAAAACAATGACCATGAAAATCTAAAAGGGATAGTATATTTCATACAGTGAAATGTTTCTTTTTTAACATAACATAAATTAATACAACAACGATACCGTTACATTTTGTGCTTATGATTTGGTACATCTTAAACGAAATGGTATTTAAACAGGTGCATTTTTTGTACAAAAAATTTTTTTGTGGTGTCACCACAAATTAAAAAAAGCACCAAAATTTAAAAAAAAACGCACCACGCACCAACACGTGAAATTTTCGCACAAAAAATTCGAAAAAGCACCCAAAGTGGTGCGAAACGCACCAAGTTGACAACGCTGGCGATCACACCGCAACCGCATTTGAGATGAGTATACTTAGAGTATTAAAAACAGACACTCTTGCAGTTCTCTGATATACATATCATATACATAACAGTTACAACAGATACAAAAGAACGCATGAGTGTAGTTGATATTGTATGCTTTCGCTTGTGCGTACTCACACTATGGATATAAACACATACAGTTGTTTATGGTTTTGCATAGAGTGAGAAAATTATCAGTTTTTTACTCTCAAATATCTGTTGTACCATGAATTTTTGGATATAACTGTTTATGAAACAGATATTTTTGATACTTGTGTAGTGCTTATGATGGAGCCGAGAACTTGTAACAGTATTTTAACTTCGTAGTAATAACCCGAATTGTAATTATTAATGTTTAGCTTTAGTAATTAGTTTATATGATTTTAAATGTAGAATTAGCAATATTTATAATATTAATGATAATTTTATTTTATAAAAACTAATGAAAAATTAATAAATTGTTGTCTAGTTGCGCGTTTATTGTATGTTTATTTAAAAAAATTTATTCCTTTTTGATAAAAACTAGTAAATAGTTAAAATTAATATATAAAAAAGGTTTATTACATACATCTGTACAAACATATGTACAAAAAAATAAAAGTTCCGAAAAATTTCAATAAAAAAAAAAATTAGGGAAAACATTTACACTTCTAGAATACACCCAGTAATAGTATTGTCCCTTTTATATATGTACATATTAAATAACGCAATTTTTATTTTCTATGCACTTAGAAGGATATATTATAGTTATGTTATTTGTGCATTCAAAATTTCTAACATTTACAAAAAAAAAACCCATTTTCTGCATTAAAGAAAAGTCCTACAGCTTAAATAAATAAGTAGTAAAATTTATTCGAAATTAAAAAATTATCAAAAAGTTTTAAAGAAAAAAAAAATAAAAGAGTAAAATGGACAAGCTCGTTGTAACTGCTTATCAAAGGATAGTTAGCTTAACAACGGTAAATATAAAATATAACAGTATAGTATATCTCTTACTAGTGTGCGTAAATAAGTGGCTGTCAACCACTAATTAGAATATATAATAAATTGATTAAAAAATAAATTGTTAAAAAATTCAAGTTTCTTACTATAAATGGGAGCAATTAATTAGATGGACTAACTCGTTGACAATTTTATAAATGCTGATGGTGTTGTTAATATTTTCACTATTTCTACTAGCGGTATTTTTATGAAAAAGTTTGATCGATAATTAGTTAAATGGCTTCAAAACATACGTTTTCTTTTCTTTGTACACTAAGTAAACGCCATAAAGCATATTAAAACAATATTTTAAAGTGACATTTTTATCACAAAATTCTAGTGAAATATGTACGTTTAACATTAGGCATTGCTAGCTGGGGTTTGAATTAAATTTAGATAGCAGACATCAAGTTTTATTCCTATCTCGTTTAAATTTTATAAGTTATTAACATTTTTGAATGCATATCCATCAACGAAAGGGTTAAGGTTGTAATTCCATTTCATTAACATTATTAAAACAATTATAATTAAAATAAAATTATTAGCATGATATCTTAGTTATTTTTTTCCTATTTCATTATTTCAACTAATGCCAATGCAATTTTAATGGTAATAAAAATTTATTTTTATTTTTGCTAAAAATATTTAAATATTCATACTTCATTTTAAAATTTTAAAAATAATTTGGATTCAAAAGGTTTAAACTTAACATAAAAATATTTTTTAATTGATTTTAAATTATCAGGCTTTTCGTCTCTCTAAATATAGAAACATGCATACATATATTTATTTAATTATTGTATCCTTAGAACTGTTATAGTTGTTGGTAAAAGTTGTTAAAAAAACCTTAATAGTAATTTTAATACAATTATACGCATTAGATTCATAAATTTTTGTTGAAGAATTTTGTTTTGTATATTCAACCTCAATAAAACACAATAAAACAATTAAAAATATGGATCATGTTTAGAAACAATAATTTAATTTTTTAATTTTAATAAACCAATGCATATATACGTATGAATGGATATTAATTCGCAGCACACAATAAGTACTTATGGTACAACCATCAATATCTGTTTATACCCCTTTGTGCAAAACATAGGAGAACAGATATGTTACTCTCATTCTCTCTTTAAGGCCCAACTATAATGTGCATAAACTAGCTTATGCCAACTTATACAACTGTGCAAATACATTAAATTATATGTGGTAAACTATAATGTGATTAAGATAACTTTTCGTCAAGTTTCGTTAAATTTCATTTCTTTATGTTTCCGTACGGAAAAAGCTGATTGTGCTTTGGTTTATACATTAATAAAGAAATTTTCTAATTAAGACCTAAATTGTTAAATTTTTTAGTTTTAAATTCAATAAAAAATGTAGAAAAAAAACAACATATTTCTTTATGGCCAATTTTTTACAATTATAATATATTTAAATTAAATTTGTATTTATACACACATATGTATATCATATAAACGATGAACATCGTTGCATTTTTTAGTACGGTTGGCCACAAACACAAAACAGAAAATAATTTGTAATAATTTATTGTTTTACATTTTCTTAGAACATAAACCAAAATATGTATATGTGTATGTGAATGTTATTAAATATATAAAATATTTTCTTTAAAGCCTTTTCGTGTTAAAGCTTTGTTGATTTATATAGAAATTATTTTTGGCAAAAGTACGAATTAAACACAAATGTGCAACTGTGGCAAATAAGTTAGTAAATTTATATAAGTTCATTGTAGCCACATAAATTTCTTTGATAAGTTACCTAAGCATTTGACAGGCTTTTCGTTGAATTTTTGACATAAGCTAAAGCTAGCTTATGCACATTATAGTTGGGCCTTTAAAGTTCAAGGTTTTTACAAACAAACAACATGAAAAAATAAAACTTAACAAAAATAAAAAAATAAACAAATATATTTGTGTTAATTTGTACTAGATAATACATTTTTTTCATATATTGCATACACAACTTTTGAAATAAAAAACAGCGATCATTCAAAAAAAAAAAATATTTCTGTATAATTACATACATACAGTTTAATAAGTAAAATTTCCCTACAAATTCATTTTATTAAAGGCTTATAAATGCAAAAAAAAAATTATGAATAATTTGAAATTACATCAACTATTGGGACACCCTTTAACTTCCAAATCCAAATTTTATACTTGTTATTAAAGCGGACTCAGCAATTCAGGTTCGTTGTAATTTTCAAGCGTCTGCCTACAACTGTTAAAAAGTATGGCCATGTATATATATAAAGGCGCATCCTTTAGTTTATAATTTTTGTATTAATACTTGTTACTATTTCGGCCATAGCAACCGACATTCTGTCCAATTTACAAGCGTTTGTCTATAACGGTTCAAAACATAGGCCCATATAAGTAAATTTACATCAATTATGGGGGCACCCTTTAATTTTAAGATTTATTTTTGTATAACTTTTTGTTATTGGGAGCCATAATAATACACAGTCATTTTTTATTTTACAGAATCGTCCTTTACAGTTCCTAATACACGTAAAAAATATGTATGGGGATACCCTTTAATTTTTAAGGTTATGAACTGTTTATTAAACGGGGCCAATCTGCAAGCATAATCTATCATAAACCCAACAATTTTCAAAATCAGTTCAGAAATGACTGAGTTCTGCAGGCACAAACATAAAAAAGCAACATTCTGTCGAATTGTATAACCTCCTTCTTTTTTTGAAGTCGGTAAACTCTGCCTTTACCACAAAAACAATGACCATGAAAATCTAACATAACAAAATTAATACAACAGCGATACCGTTTCATTTTGTGCTTATGATTTGGTACGTCTTAAACGAAATGGTATTAAAACAGATGTATTTTTTGTACAAAAATTTTTTTCTCACACTAAAAAAAAGTGATGTTAAATTTGCTTTGGTGCCACCACAAATTAAAAAAAGCACCAAAATTAAAAAAAAAAAAACGCACCACGCACCAACACGTGAAATTTTAGCACAAAAAATTCGAAAACGCACCCATAATGGTGCGAAACGCATCAAGTTGACAACGCTGAATATCAACTTATATCAGAAACACAAAAGTACTCATCTATACACACTCATAAGAGTAAACACACAAAAACTGATATAAACAGATATATCTGTGCACGTCTTTAGTACAAACGGCAAAGCGTTCTTTGTAGGAGACTATATTTTAAATCTCATATTAATGAGATTAAGTCGGAAATTGATAGATTGATTCCAGATACTGTTGATTCTGTTTCGAAATTTTCTAGAGAATTTTCCAAAAAACAGGGTATCGATACTGGTCTATTTCTAAAAATACTTAAACCGCATCAGAAAGCTAATGAGTTGCTAGGATTGAAATATATTCTTAATCAGGTGTTGTCTTGGGAACGGCCAAAGGCTAGCGCAAAAATTCCACAATGTTGGAGATGTCAACGATGGGGCCATTACTCCAGAAACTGTAGTAGCCCGTTTTTTTTTGTTTAAAATGTAGCGAAGAGCATGGTCCTGGAGAGTGCTCTGTTATTATCGGTAGTGATGTACAACCTTTTTGCGTAAACTGTAAAACAAACGGTCACACTTCGAATTATAAAGGATGTACAGCTTATAAAAAATACATTTCTTTTACAAAAAAATCTCACAAGGAAGCAAAGAATAGAAGGGACCAAGCTGAAAATAATATTGCAAGTGAATTTAGTTAGGCTAAAGCTGTTCCAAATAAGTCGTTTGCAAGTTTGTTTAATGAGGTTCCAACACAGGGAAAACCACAAAAACCTTTTTTTAATACAGGAATTTATGAGGGTAGCTACATTGGTATGCGCAGCAAATCCATTAACATTAGAGGATAAGATTCGAAACTTTTTGGATGCATATAAATCCTGAACAAAAGATCAGGCGAAGAAGGAGTGCTTGAACTTAATCAAAGATATTCAAGATGTCTATGGTCCGTAATTCTCTCGACTTAAGTTATGTTTTCGCTAATTTTTAACATTTTAAATATTATTATTATTTAGGATGGTCACCTTAGCAGCTTACAAAAAGTTTTCGTTGTTATTGTGTTTCATACGACGAATTTACACATCGAATTTTTGGACGAAATTCGTCGTTCGTCCCAGTTGTTATCCTCGCATTAGAGTGATTATACGCGATGGCATTTTGCATGAAAATAGTTTCATGAATTTTTGTGCAGAGACACAAGCGGGGTAGACAGAATGGCATGGCATGCATTTTTAGGGGATTTTTTACCATTGCTTTGTGTACTTTCGCTGCATATGGTTTGTTGTTGGTGTATTTTTGGAAAGAACACATCAACTACAGTAACGAATATAAAATTAAAAGCGAAATGTAAAAATTCCGATGCCATGACAAATTTATAGTATAGTGACGCGATGAAACTCGCTGAAACTTCTAAACAAAATTATAAAAAAAGGCATGAAATAATCGCAGGTGTAAATTTGGACTTGCTTCAAAAGATTATAAGATCGTACAGGTCTGTCAAGAAGTCTGTCACACACATTTTTAGTCCACACTATCATTCATTTTGAGCACACATGCAATTTTTGACAGATCATAAGAGTATGATAGTGAATCCTGGCCTTTAAAAACATTGAAAGAACCTTAACGACAAACAGAAAATTATGCTCAAACAGAATATTAATATCAACACGTTTTCGACACAAATTAATACTGTTGTTCTACCGGCGTTACGTACATGTCTTGTTCAATTTGCTGGCTATTGGAAAAGTGGGGTTACTGTGGGAAAAGCATACCCACATATCAGTTCGCTATCACATCAGCAACGCTTTTTTGTGTTCCGTAAGAAACATTTTGTATTAACTTACGTTGTATGTTTGTGATTTATTTTTTATATTTTACTCATTTATACTTTACATGAATTTTCTTTAATCTAAACTTCTGATTTACTAATCGACGCTATTTTGGCGCACAAAGAACTTTTGTTTATGAATTGCTACCCGAAAAAAAGGATCAACAGATTAAATAACCTTAGGAAGCTTCTTCAGGTGAAGATTTAGAAAAATGAAATGAATGAAAAACTAGATTAACATACATATATATATAAAGCAATTTTATTAATGGTTCATTTTTTATAATATCATAAAAAACACATAAAAGTTATTTAGTTTATGGCAATGTGGTGTAAAGGAACTGTTCAGCTCATGTTTTATTTTGTCATACTTTACTTTTATTTTTAAGGATACAATTTTCTAGAGAATACATACTTATTTACGATATTTTTTTTAATGTGATACCCAAAAGTAATATATTTTTAGTAAAACAATATTACCAAGGGTACCAACAATATCAAAGGTTTATCCAATAAAGCGGCATTTTGCAGAAAAAATCAACACTTTGATAATTTTGAGGCAAAAAATCGGAAATGTCGCAGGCCTGTATGTAATATATATTTTTACCACTATCTGCTACTTTATTATTCAAGTGCATACTTTTAGGCATTCCATTTATTATAAACCTATGATCCACCTTAAACGTCGTAGTTCCAAAAACTTTAGTTGTATTAAATTTAATTACTATTAAAGAGCGACTCAACACAAGAATTTATTTGAAAAACAAACAACGTAAATTTAAAAAAATCAATGCTTGAAATTGTATCCATTCATTAGTACAGATTTTTTCAGTTCTGTTTACATTTCGCGAACGTTCACAAAGCAAGTGAAAAAAAATCCCCTTAAATTTGAGCCCCTGCTTGCGTCACTACACGTCTTGTCCACAAACAAAAATGTCATGAAACCAATTTTGTGGTGTAAGTTGGCTCTTAAAAAGCATTCCAACAAGCTTAGCAACATGTTTTACTGTGGTTATTGATTCCATACTCAGATGATGAATATGGTCGCGACGCACAGTAGGAGTTTTGAAAAATGGAAATAGTTCTGTAGTTTTAAACGGCTGGGTCGTTTGCATGAAAACTTTACACGGCCATAGTAGAGGTGTAGACGAGCTTAAGTTTTAAGTTTGGACATTATACTGCTTAGAGAACGCACCCTAGGCGTGCTTCTTTTAAACCATTGCAAAATTTTTATTTTGCCAATATAGTATTGATTGTGTTAATGTTGTTTTTATAAGCTGTTGAGAATAAATGTAATAAAAACCAAATTTGTTACATTTCTTAACCCCCACGTTTCGTCAAGTTTTTGTTGACTTTTAAGGGATTTCGTCTGTATTTAATAAAATTATTATTAATAAAATGTATATACAAAAAAAAACAACAATCAGAACTTACAATAAATTAAGAAATATCACATTTAAAAATAAACAATAAAAAGAATTTTGCACTACTTATTTCAATATCACAGTTGTACTTTTAAAATTTTTTATTTTAGTGCAACACTATAGCGTGCGCTTATATTGTCAGTGTCTTCTTTGCGATTCATTGTTTCTGTAATTTTTTGTTGTATATGTCAGTGAGCCCCGGAATGTACGTACACTGAAAAAAGTTTTTGTATCTTTAACCGTTGTGTTATTGGAATGTTGATTTTTGTTGTTTGTTATTTTATTATATGTAGGTTCAATAAGGGATTTTATTAATTTTGTAGGGAAGCTGTTGTCCTGTAGTATTTGTATAATCCGTTATATTGTTATTGTGAAATTTATTGTCACTGATGCTCAAAACTCTACTCTTTGTATCCAAATATGTAATAATTCCTTTATCCTCTATTTCAATTGTAAACTGTAATTTACTGTGATATCTATTCAGGGTTTTTAGAATTTCATCCTTGTGCTTAATCTTTACTATAGCCAATATATCATCGACGTATTTAGCTATATATTTAATATATATATATATATATATATATATATATATATATATATATATATATATATATATATATATATATATATATATATATATATATATTATATATATATATATTAAATATATAGCTAAATACGTCGATGATATATTGGCTATAGTAAAGATTAAGCACAAGGATGAAATTCTAAAAACCCTGAATAGATATCACAGTAGAAATATATATATATATATATATATATATATATATATATATATATATATATATATATATATATATATATTTAGTCTCTAGTTCAGCTATAGCATCGTCAAGTAATTTGTCTAATATGATATCAGCGATCGTTGGAGACAAGGGATTGCCCATTGGCATAATTAAAATAATTGTTGTCAATTAAACAGAATTTTAAACTTTATTGGAACTTATATTTCCTAATCTTCGTGTGCTGCTTCATTGTGTTCCATTCGGTCAAGATATTTCTAGTTGCCGTATTAACTGGGATGTTCGTAAATAGGGAAACCGTGTCAAAAGATATTAATATTTCGTCACTTTCTATATATATGTTTTTTTAATCATCTGAGAAAAATTTTTGACATTATATTTATCTAAAAATATATTTTTCAAAATTTATACTACATGTTTGGACAATTTGTAGCAAGGTACTTGAACTGATGATTGTTGTTTTTTTTTGTATATACATTTTATTAATAATAATTTTATTAAATACAGACGAAATCCCTTGAAAAAGTCAACAAAAAATTGACGAAACGTCGGAGTTAAGAAATGTAAGAAATTTGCTTTTTATTACATTTATCCTCAACAGGCCCAATTAGCTTATATAAAACATTAACATCATCTATAAAATTTATATTTATTTGAAATCTATTTTTATACAAAGTATTAGCCTTCCGAAATAGACCAATTTTATGGGAAAAACATTTTTTGTTAGTAAAGAAACTCTTTACTATGAGCCATGTTTAATTTCCATACAATCAAGCTCGTCGTTTAGTTTATTTCAAATCCCCCACTGCGCAATGTGATAGTATCATTTTTCGCGTTTCACATTTTTACATTAAAGTAAAAATATTTCAGAAATGTAATTCTGCCAGTTAAAATACTAATCGGCAAAATTTCTTCGCTTTCATACTTTGGGCAATGCCAGTAACTAGAACAAGACTGAAGATTATTTATTAATGACAATAAGTAAGAATAGAAAAAATTAAGATATATGGAACCAGAGAGCAAATTTATTTCATAAATACTAAAACAAATACATAGTTTTACAAAATATGTAAGTTAAATATGAACAGCTTAACAATACTAAATTGTACTACGGCAGCACTATACAATTTGTTTATTAATTGGGATCAACATAGAATTAGTTTGGTTTCAAACCACAAACAAACTATTCAGATAAAGTGAGCTTGTTTAATACATTCTCAAAGCTTTTACAAACGTATCGTAAAATAATTTGTCTAATACTATGTTTACACGGAGCCCAATATTCTTGCTTCGCTCTCTTTTCATGATTCACAGCTCAATCACGACCGAATCAACGTGCTTCGCCATATAAAATCTTGAGAGCGAAGCATTTTGTTTTGAGACGATTCAGCTTGAATCTACTTGCGAAGCATGAAAAATTTCTGTCTTCCCTAATTTGTATCGCAAGTTTATCTGAACTAGCTGTATATAAATGTAAACAAAAAAAGTATACCAATATTAAAAGTGCTGTGAAAATGTGTGTTAATATAAAAACAAATAATTATATTATAATTTAAAATTTTATTAATTACAAACACTAAAATTGAAACGAAAAACTAAATTTTAGAACAGAAGTCAATGTGAAGCATGTAGTATGTGTCGTGGAAACGGCATGCTTCGCAATCATGATTCAGAGAGCGAAGCAAGTGCTTCACATTGCCGTGTAAACATGCTATAACAGGTTTAAATACGCTCTTAAAACTTTACAATGTCTGGAGCATTTTACGGTTGATATCCAATAACAACTGCAGCAAAAAGTTATAAACTGAGCATATATTTTTAATAAAAGCTCTAAAACTTTAAAAGCTTTTACTTAATAGATGACTGGTTTTATTATCGATATCACTGGTTTTTCACCTCTTTAAGACAAGTCGCTGTTGTTGTTGCTTAAATTGAGTTGAGCAACTAAAGCTTGCATTAAACATGAGCCAGTGTTGGCTTGATTGTATTGCATTGCGTTGTTAACTTTCTAACCCGCATAGTAAACCCAACGTCTTAAAAGTAGAATTTACACACAACTAGTCGGGTTTGTGATGTTCGATTGTTAAGAGGTGTTTCGAAAAGAGGCTGAAAATACAAAAAAAAAAAAAAAACGTTTCAATAACAGAAGAATAAATTAAGAAAACAAAAGTGTTTGCGTTAAATCAGAAAGTTCAGAAAAATTAAAACAGTCAAAATTAGTGCTTGTGCAGGTTGGATCGGTATTATTGTGAGTTAGAAGACACATGTCTTTCAAACACACTAAAACTTACTTACTGACCATTACTTCTCCAGAGTACATCGATATTTCTGTTGAAAAAAAATAAAAAACACAGACAAAATTGTTTGTGGTGCTTAAAAAGTTTAAAGAAAAACAATAAATTTTGCATATAATTAATAATTTTAATATATTTGTAAATTAATTAATAATAGCATAATAGAGCGTAAAAGTTTTTTAAAGAAAATAAGTGAGAAAAAATATTAAAAAGAAAAAACAAATGTAACAGAAAAGTGGTTTGGTTTTTAAAAATTACACGTTTCACTTTAAATATTATAGTTTATGGATAACAAAATACCTGAATATAAAAACGAAACCTTAAAAAAATGAAAGCAATAATAAATATTTAAATCGATAAAGCATGAAAATCAAAAAATTGTAGTTCTCCAATAAAATTATTATTAAAGCCATCATCATCGTCAGACACAGCATTCATCCTGTAGATCTGAATCTTAATAAGTGAGAATATTAATGGTGAACAATAAACAAATCTAATCATCAATATTTACCACAACAGAAGTGTATTGTAGTAAGTAAGATTTTTATTAGTTAAAACTTAGTATCTTACTATTAGTGCACCCACACAAATTAACAAAATTGCAGTCGCAATTGTATTATAAAAAAATTTAATGAACACAACCTTATAAATAAACAACTTGATATGCATCCGTTTTGCGTGTTTAATTTTTTAAGAATAAAAATTTGGTTAACAATTTTATTACGTTATGGCCAGAATATGGCAAATATATTCATCCATAAAGTGGCGTTAAATAAGAAAAAGTAATAAATATAGAATTTCCAAATATTTTTTTGATTTGTATGAAGCAAGAAAAGGATCTAGACTTCTGTTTTGGTCTAGTCCAGCTAGCCCCCTAGCATAGTGTAGTTAAAAAGGGCGTCAAATTTAATTAAACCTTCATTGAAAAAGTAATTTAGAACGTCTAAATTTTGTCATCGTCTTTAATGATATTTACGAGAAGAATACCTAGAGTAGTTTACTAGCACTTAATAAACTAAAAAAACAACTAAGAATCTTATACTCGTATACCCTTCACCATATATGTAATTTAACAAAGTAACTCTAATCAAAAAAGTAAATGTTGGGGTGAAAGAGAATTAAAAAATGAGAGAAAAAATTTTACATCAAAATGTCAGCGGCTCTTAATGGGTTAAACAATTTTTAAAAATTTAAGTTTTTCCTCAAAGATCTCTTCAAAAGCTTTAAAATGATATGCATATTGATATTTTAAAAAAATTTGAAAACTGCAGAGCCCCGTAACTCAGAACGTAAGGGCGAGCGCCAATTTTTTTTACGTGATGTTTTATCTTATTTTTTTAATTCTCTACCGTCCCACATATTTATTTTTTTTGATTGGAATTAACTTATTTTTCTAAATGACCTGAACAAATTAGACGTATGCGTGGTGTTTTGCCTGCTGCCTCGAAGGACACGGACCGATCATGCTGATTTCCAATAGCACCTCTTTCGACACTATTACTACGTTTATACGTACCCTATTTGTAAATAAAAATTATTTTTAATTATTTAACTCACTGTTTATATGGCAAGAATATTTTGTAGATGAGAGGAGAGACATGAGCAATTCTCTTTTGTTTTGTCTTCGTCGTTTTAAGCAAAAGCAAAATCTAAGCAATCAAGGCCAATATTGCAGAAACAAAATATGAATGTATGGACACGAACGCAATTTCGAAAGAGAATTTTATAAAATTCCAGAAACAAAAATTCTATGTTTGGACAGGGACAAACAGAACAGCACTATTTTTAAAAATCTTTGTTTTACATTAAAAATATGTAAAAAAAATTTAGAAAAAATTAAAAACTATAATTTATATTTAGAATAAAGACAATTTTAGCTCGCATCTTCTGGTGTTTTACTTTTGTAAATCGGATACCCTATTCGCGAGTTATGGTGGAGCATGTTATTTGCGACGCCCCTTAAAAATCTATAAGCAGATAGCAGATTTTTAGAAAGTATATTACATACACATATTTATATTGAAAGAATTATTTCTTTGCAGAACACTATTATTCATGTTTAAATTTATTGTAACCATTCAGAAATGCTGCAAGTTCTAAGTGGTAAACACGCTGCTGTAGTCTAAGTGGTAAACACGTAGACTACAAACCAGCTGCCCTGGGTTCAATCCTTGCGGTAGTCAAAAAATAAAAATGTTTTTTTTCTGTTTAATGGTATATATACATATTCAGATCTAAAATTAAAAACATGCAGCCTCCTTCGTCGGTACTTCTCTATAGCATATTCGCCGGCTGCTGTAGTCTAGGTGTTAAGCACGTTGAATACAAATCTGGCTGCCCTGAGTTCAACCCTTGCGGCAGTCAAGAAATAAAAAAATGTTTTTTTCTGTTTAATGGTATAAATACATAATCAGAATTAACATAAAACATGCATAACATAAAAACATAATTAATAAAATGGCTATATCTATCTCCTTTCACCACCTTTCTTCTCTCTCATCTATCCCTTTCCTAAAGAACGTAGCACGGTTTCGAACTAAGTAGGTATTGATGCCTGAAGTGCTACTTCTCTTTAAAAAAAAAAAAAAAAAAAGTTCTGAAAAACTTTTTACAAAAGATATTGCCAAGTTTAATGTCCTATGTAAAACAAAATCTAAAAACATATTTCTCCTACTACGATTCACGACTCATTTCGTGCAAATCACTTTGGTTGTTCCTTTTTAATTGTTTTTCTTTCACACTACGTGATTTATGTAGCAACTATCTTTTAAACCCGAAGAAACTAAGAACTTTTTGGTCATAAACTTCTGATTGTTAGTGTTTTCCGTGTCATATAGTCATTAAATTAGATGTGAGCACCACTTTCTTTAATGTGAATCATATTTTATCACGCATGATCGTGACTACTTTAACTGTTTGATTACATGAGTAAAAGCAGAAACTTTTTAGTTAAATTTAAATTTCAATAAAGTTTAATGTCAGAATTAAACAACTATTTTTGTGAGTTGGTTGTGGCTCTCTTACTATTTGTGATCGCAATTATTTTTTTTTCTTTGTACGAATAAACAGTATTGCACAATTTTGTTACTGTAATGGTAAATAAAAAACTAGTCACTATGACATCTTCAGTTGAAACAAAAAACATACCTGTACATATTCTACATCTACTCATCTTAAAGTGATCACATTGCTTTGCAGATTTTATTGTGATTTTAAAAGAAAGCTCTTAATCCGTTACTGTGTGTTGCACAAGTTTCTAATCTAAATTACACCCCTCTTTTTTTAATCTAATATAAATTCATCTGTTAGTGAACTCAGTCGCATGTTAATTCTGTCAATTTATATGTTTGTATCAGTAATTTTAAAAGATACTTGACAACAAGGTGTTGTCGTTGCTCCATTGAAACTGGAAAGTCCAATAAGTTAATCCAGATTTTTTTTTTTAAATTTGATGTATTATTCTATAAAACTTTTTATTTAAACAATAATAACAAATTTTCTTTTTTTTTTTTTGTAAATGAATCATTTTTAAGATAACAGATCGTTAAAACTTTTTTATTCTTAAGGAACAAAGCAATACCTCTTAGAATTTAAAAACTCTATTTTACCATTAGCTTGGGCACACTATCATATGTGTTATTCACTCTGGAAAATGCTCAGCAGAACGTTTTCTTCTTACACACATCATGGTCTCTAATAATTAGGAGCAATCCCTTGATGGGTTACTTACTATTAAGTGTCAGCCTATTAAGATTTAACAGATATACAAAAATTACTTCTTGTATATTTGGATACACCTTGATTTTTAAATTTGATTTTTTTTTTATGGGACCAATCAAAATCGGTTCAGAAAATCACACAGTCAGAAAAGAAAGACATCGGTTTTAAAACAAATACTTGGGTATAGGATTCAGGTATTGGGTACTGTTTTACAGTCACCTAAATGAAATTCTACCACAGATGGTGTTAAAGCAGAAAATTTTTGGAGAAGCTTGAAACGTATCTAAACTCGCTGCCTCACTGGAAATCGAATAAAACCCGGAATATATAATTCTCTTTGCTTTTAAACGCAGGATATGAATACGTACTTCTATTTCAGTTGCAGATGGAGGGTGATTATTAACTGATTTTATTTCTGTACCTTCAAGCGTCTTGTGATAACTTATATGCATTGACTTACGGTTCATTTTAAAGAAGTTTACCGTAACTGACTTTTGCTTGCATTAATCACATGTATTCAAACGGTTTTATTGTTCACTTGCCTTTAAAACTCACTGAAATGCATTTCAGGTAATTGACTTGAAAACTCAGCAGTTTTTATGGCTATGAGAGAGGATTTCTCCTACTAGTTGCAATTTATAAGCAAATTAATTCTAACAATAAAAATAAGAAATTGTTATTAAAATTTGAATTACTTTACAAATAACACTACAATAGAATAGTTTTATTTTACTTATATTGTAATTTACCTATGTATAATAAAAAAAGTCTATGCAGGCGCTGTTAGAACATTATAAAAACAAACTTACAAAAAAGGGTTAATCAAAATACGATGATGTTATAATAAAATTCATATGTATGTAAAACCAACTTTATATACACTCATGTCAGCGATGCGTTTGGATGTGTGTGTTTTTTTATATTCAACTCCTACAACTAAATTCGTGTCGAAGTGAAGACATTGACTGACAAGACGTTTGTAAATATGTATTTAAAATTAAACTTTTAATAATAAAATAAATAATATTTCTTTTATGGGTTTGACTATGGGCACAATCGCAACACTTTGTAGGTAGACGGACGGACGTACAAATTAAAACAGCAAAAGACTTATGTGTGTGTTTGGAATTTTTAATTAATTATATTTTGTTGGATTGGCAGCCTGCCAAGAATTTTTGTTATTTGTTGTTTGGGTTTACGAGGATGCAAACACACATTTTTATGATTCAAATATTTAAAAAGTGAAAACAAAATGTCTGTAATGATTTTGTTTAAAATTTTAGTTACTGTTCACGGAAAAATTTGGCTAATAAGAAATTATAAAGTTTTTTATTTTTAATTTAGTTTAAGCTTCAATTATTCTTGCAAAAAAGACGACTTAAAAGTTTGGCAATATGCATTAAATGATACTAACTATTGGGACACCCATTAATTTCCAAACTCAAATATTATACTTGTTGTTAAAGCGGACTATATAGTTTCTACAATTTTTCAACAGTTTGGCCATATACATATATCTAATAACATCAACTAATGTAACAAACTTTAATTTATAATTTTAAATATTTGAGTATACTTTTTCTAATTTTCATGTAATTGTATATAACGATACAGAGGATAGGCCCATAAAGATCAAATTACATCAATTATGGAAATACCCTTTAATTTTAAAATTCGAATTGTATAGTTGTTGTTGTCTATAACGGTTCAAAAGTTTCGACGCATACACGAAAGTATATCCACTTTTGGCGCACCTTTTGCTTTCCAAATCCTTAGTAATGGCGGATTTATGTACTACGTGGTGGCAGTGGCGAATTTATTTATTTTTAGCTTTTATATTTATTTGCTATGTGGAGTTTGACGTTTCGAAAGGTGGCGAAAATGAAAGAGTTCGCATCTGCCACCACCTGGTATCATGCATGTTTAAACAAATATCTAAAAATGATATTGTATTACATACGTCTTGTTCTTGACCGATTTTTAATAATAAAATTTTAAGCGAAAAATTCGTCAAATATACTTTTGCACTATTCAACTTTTGTATATTTTGATAATGCATGCGTTTTTATAATTTACATAAATTTCATTTCATTTATTTCATTTTTTATATGTTTATGTGAAATTGCAGAACAGTTAACTACAAGTTATAAACTGCAAGATGAAATTGCTTGCAATATGACACAGGTTTTTTAAATTAAAGTTATATTTGAAATACTCTGGCCACTTCTCAATTTCACTGATTTTCAATTTATTGCTTCACGTTCATTAATTTATTTATTTGGGCTAAATCTCCGTGTAAAAAATTTTAATTCTCTATATGAGTCACATAAAGTTGTTTTTAGAATTGTCAAAAAACAGTAATCACTCCGCGATTTCAATAGCGTTTAAATCTAAAAAAATCGTATTTTAATATCTGTTTAAAAGTTGAGTGATTATGGTGTCTAAATGAACAATTATGCATTAATCACTTTCATGTGCAATCAAGGTGAATTTGCTCTAACAGTTAAAGACGCAAATAGAAAAAATACATGAGCTTTGACAACATGTTAGTATTAATATTTTAATACAACGCAGTTTCTTTTTACAAGATGATTAAAGAAATGCGATGAGCAAAGAACAATTAACCGTAAGTTTAACCACGCCTGCGGACTTTCTTCCTGTTGATTGCAATATAGGGAATATTATCTGTCATTTTGTTGTATATGGTATAAAAAACAAACATTTCTCAGGCTTTACCTTCGCAAAGCTTTTTTTATCTTCATTTCAGATTTGTGTTCGTTATGTTTGTAAAATATTTTTCGTTTTTTTTATATTTATCTACAGATCTAAAAAATTGTTGCAAATGCGTTGTGACTTTATAACTTACGAACGGTCAAAGCGAGTTCGATTAAATTTTTAGAGTTTGTTCGTAACGTCGTGTAGATGGTTTATTTAAAAGCGGAAGGGTTCGACGCGTTCGTAAGTTATGACTTTTCAGGATTTTGTCTATATAAAAATCCAACAACAACTTATTCGTAGGCGCATATGAGCGTGTGCTGACTTCATAAACACGGTAAATACACGTTGAAACGCATACGCATTGACAACTGTCAGTGAGTAATTATTTTAAGTTTCTTTTTTTTTTGATCTTGTATTTGAACAGACGTAATTCGTAAGAGTCACATTGGATTTTTTTTTTGTGTTTTTTATACTTTTAGCCAAACACAATCTACAGACAGCATTATCCCATTTTAAAAAAGCAAATAATAATTTTAAAATTTTTTTAAAAAAAGCGTGATACTATTTTTCGATGTGCAATGCAATAAAATTCTGTATTTGCATACCTTTTAAAATTGATAGGTTGGATCTGATAGGTGACGCCTCTTCTGAAATTTTTAATTCCGAAATTACTCTAAATTACAAAATATAATAATAATATAATTTATTAAAAAAGCGCTAAAAATTCGGTCCAACAACGCTGGGTACAATAAGCTAGATATTTAAGTTTCTCTTTTATCTATCAGTTAATTCTGTAACCGTTATAACCGGCTGAGTTTTAAACTTAGAAAATAAACGAATGTTGAATAATAATAAAAACTATCCTAGTTTTTTCGTTTTAAACATTAGGATCGGTTTGATTACATTTTTTGCTTTTGTTATAAATAAGACCTTATGTGAAGATAATGTTATATATAAGAGCTTTGAGCAAAATTTATGTTTGGACAATAATCTTTGAAACAATTTATCAGCGCTAAAAGTAGATTTCCAGCATAGTTTAGGCAATGAAAGACCATGCACAGTGGTTTCTTTTGCCTTTTTTCGTTTTAAAATCAACATTTTTAAAACATTAAAGATATTGCACAATTGTTAACCGCAATTGAAATGACGATTCTAAATCATAAATAAGGGCTTTATAGCCCTTGCTTGCAGCCAAACTTTCGATCTTATAAATTATTTTTATTACACATATTTTTTTTCCGTTCATATAACTTTAACCATTAAACATGTATATATTGAAAAAAATCAACAACAAAAAAGAAAATTCTTTAAATATTTAATTTGAATTTCGACTGAAAACTTTTACGTCTTATTTACATATAGCAGGAGTAAACGTATTAACTCCAAAAGTAAATTACAAAAGACATGTTGGCTATTGCCAACACAAAGAGCCGTTTCGTAAATAGATTGATTATCTTTGTCTCTTTTTTTTGTATCCTACTGACACACAAATAATTAACGAACAGATACAGGGCTCTTTTGCTTGAGTCAACAACAAAATTATAAAGGAGTAATTTAAATGAATAATAAAACGTATTTTTTTTTTAAATTTTTTATAAAATATATAGATGATGTCATCCAATAATATTTATTACTTAAATACGCTGACACAGCCATTTATAAATAAAAAATAAAAAATTATACTAAAGATTTTATTAAAGAATTTTGATGATCCAGCCACTACGACAATAAAACGGATTTATTTGAAGTTAAAATTATTTCTTTCCTTGCTTTTTGTTTTTTTTATTGAAGAATATTTATAATCATTTTTTGTTACTGTTGCTTTTCTTTTAGGGAGAAGTAACATTCAAATAATAATTTCTGCTAATTAAAGGTGTTGGAATGAAAGAGACAGGTGGTAATGAATAATTGATACAAGTTATTTTTCTGTAAATCCACTCAAAATGTGTAATGTATCTTGTTCATTAAATCTGTATATTAACGTTGAGTTCTATATTCTCTGGCTCAGATAAAGACACAGATAAGAGAGGACAGTGGGGTTGATAACAAATATTATTTTGTTCTTGTCTTTTTGTTTAATTGTAGTCATTGAAAACTGTTTCCAGTGTTGCTTTGTAAAATTTTTAAGAGAGAACGAAACTCGCAATTTATAGATAGAGATGTAATTTTCTCGCAATCCGTATATAATTTTTGATAAATCTGTAGCAAACAGGGTTCTTTCGACTCGTATCCCCAATTAGATAAATTTTATCCCTACAAATTCCCAAAAAAATAACTACAACTATCCCCAAAAACCTCCACTACAAATAAATAATACTATATGCTATGCTATTTACCACAAACAATGAATAATAGTATCCTTTTTCGACCCCATAAAGCATATATGTTCTAAGTTTCTAAGCATAGTGAAGTCGATTAAGCGATGTCCACCTGTCCGTCTATGTAAGTGTTGAAATCAAGTTTGCCAAGGCTCTACATCAGCTAGAAAAAATTTAAATATGCCAATCGATCAGACAGACATAGTTTCGATATAGTTGCTATTGAAAATCAGCAAGATTGGTCTATATCTTTCGTGCCAGCGGGCAAAACATAAGAAAGGCAAAAATAAGAAAAAAACATCAAGTAAAAAATTGGCGCTCGACATATTTTCGGAATTATGAGCCTCTGAAAAGTATGATTGTGCACCATATTTTTTAAGATATCAATATGGGTATCATTTTAAAGCTTTTGAAGAGATCTTTAAGGAAATACAAAATTTAAAAAAAAAATGCTTAACCTATCAAGAGCCGATGACATTTTTATGTAAGATAATATATATGCAGTAGCAAATTTAAATTTAAATATAAATAAATATATATATGCAAGTATGTCATACATCATCAATCAAAAAGTTCTGAATCAATATAATCCATTTCGTTGTCAAAGCAATTTTTGGTATATATTTTAAGTTAAAGATTTGAAGCATGACGATGTGTGTATCAATTCTTAAAAAATATTCGAGCATCGTATTCTTATTTTGGTTTTCATTGAGTTCATTGCTGAAAATATACGAATTTATTTTTATAAATTTACGGAGCGACTTATCTGTCATAATTTTTACCACACTAGGAAACTTGACAAAGCAATAATTTAAATATATATACATACAGTAGCTCCAAGCGAAACTCGTACACTTTAGACTAATTTTTAAACTATCTTTTAACATTAAGTAAGAAGCTCTTAACAAATGTTTTATTTGTATTTATTTTATTAGTTCATTTTATAACAAATTTAACAAAACATAAAAACTTTAAATTATTATTCAATAAAAAAATTTTTTAATAAAAACATAAAATAATAGTAATTTCTCTGACAAAGCCAAACTCGTACACCACACTTCAATCAAATATTATTTTGTTGGTTTTAAATATTATTATTTGGTGTGCATGCCTTTATTTTTTATCACAATTTTTAATCTATTTGGCATACTGCGCACAAGGTTTTCGCAAAAACTTGGTTCAATTTTGCCCCATTCGTCCTGAAGAACTCTTTTCAAGCCATCCTTAGAACTTATTGTATGACTACGAATTTTACGATCGAGATAGCTCCACAAATTTTCGACTGGGTTTATGTCTGGACTCTGGGCTAGTGTGTCCATAACATGTGGACAATTATAAAGTAGCCATGATCGCACATTATAAGCCTTATACTTAGGGTCGTTGTCTTGGTAAAAATAAAAGTTTTCACCAAGACAAAGTTTCTGCTTACAAACTGGCAAACTTTCTTTTAAAATGTTCAGATACATATGCTGATCCATGGTACCATCGATAAATTATAAAACACCGGGCCCAGATGCAGAAAATTATACCCAAACCATTACTGACCCACCACCGTGCTTAACTATTGGTTTCATGTTTTAGACAAGCAACTCCTCATTGGATTTTCTCCATACATAAGGTCTTCCATCTTAACCAAACAAGTTGAATTTACTTTCATATGTGAATAATACTTGCTTTCAAAATGAAAAATCCTTTGTTTCATGTTCCTTGGCGAATCGTAACCTTATCTTTGATTTCTCTTATTAATCAGAGGTTTAACTCTTGTCCTTCTACTATTGAAATTAGCCCTTTTTAATATGTTTCTTATGGTCTGTGGGCAACATTTTTTTCCTAAGTCTTTCTTTACAACTTCTACGAGTTTCGGAGCACTTAAAAATGGGTTCTTTTTTATTTGACGTAAAATATATTGCTCGTCCCCAGCAGAGAAAATTTTGTTATTTGCACTTTTCTTCTTGTTCGCAATCCTCTCTTCCATTTTACACCTTTTTATAATATATTGCACTGTTGATCAGCTTCTATCAACTGTCTCAGATATTTATCGCAGCGATTTATTATTATTATGATGTGGAATTATTAATTTTCTTACTTCGACAGAAGTTTGTCCTCTCTGTCTACCCATTTTGTTCTCTTTTGTAACTCTTTCGAACAAAAAATCAAATAAATGACAATAAAAAAGGTAATAATGGGAAAAGTCCCTAATTTTGTTTAAATTATTTTTACGAAATATCCCGAAGTTAGATGCAAATTAAAAGAATGTTGCCAAATTAAATAAGACTGTAGGAGTTTGGCTTTGGTGTCGAAAGTTAGCACTTTTTAAAATATTTATCTGTATTTTAATAAATAAATTTATATTCAAAATTTCGTTTCTGATATTTAATTAAGTACATAGTTTTGTACTAAAATTAAGTAAATTAATTTTATTAGCCTATTTAGTTTTAGACATATAACATAAAGAAATTTGTTTTTATAGGTGTACGAGTTTCGCTTGGAGCTACTGTAATAATAGCAAAATAACCAAAAACAGCATTTAAAAAAATCTCCAAAAAAATTATCTTCCTCTATCCGCAGTCTGAAATAATCATCCCTATTTAAAAAATTAAATGCCCGATTTCGAGATAATTTACATCCAAAAATGCTACTACACATTTTCTAGACTTTGTAAGTTATTTTTTAAAAATTTTTCAAATAACATGTTCTTAGATTTACTATTTTCCTTGCATGACTACAAGAATCTTAAATACAACTAAAGTTAAGATCTTTCATAGCAAAACAAAATGAACAAAAGTTCAACATGAATATGGCGATTTCGCTTTAAAGTGACAAAACATTATTATTATAAATAAATCGAAATTGATTTTGGCTTAAGTTCATTTATTTTAATTTCTAAAATGCTTTTTTAGAAAGAAAAATTATTTTACAAATGTATGCGGACGTTTTCCAAAGAAAACAAGAAAAATTAGACGCAAGCAGAATGCAATGCTGCATTTTCTGGATCGCTACATCCTTCATCAAAATTTAAAATTCTTTGGTGCTAGAAGTTTCAAGTGAAGATAGTGTAACAATCAATAATTTTTCTGAAAGGCAAAAATCCGAAACACATAAAAACGTTCATTATTAAATCTCTAAACGAATTAAAGGACGAATTTTAGGATTTGTTTTGTTTTACAATTTTATTTAAGAGTTCTTCCATAAGAACTATTGTCGGAAGTCGCAGATTAAAATAAGGTGTTTGTGACAGTTTGTTCAAAGGTTTTAGTAGACTATAATAAAGTTTTAATTGAAGTCACAACAAACAGCTTGTCATAAACTACCCCAAGTTCCTTAAATATTAATTTTGTAACGTGCATATTAAAAAAAAAATCAATTTTTGATACAAATGTAGTTTTCTAAAAAAATTGTTTTTCTTATTTTTTCTTAATAGTACAATTTTAATTTATTTGTTAGATAGAACGTATGATAAGAACTCGATTAAAAAATCGTTAAACTCTAAATTAAGAGATTCTCTAAAGTTAGCAATAAATATGTGTTCTAAAAACTGATGTAACGCAATTTAATTACTTAAAAATAAATTCTCATCATAGAAACATTTTAGCATTTGGAAACCTATTTAAAAGTAATAAAATTTTGTTAAAAACTAACAACATGCCTTCAATGACATGCCAATGTAAAATTCATAGGGTTTTCATCCGAATTTGCACTTCATTAGTATAGATGTGGTATTTTAATTACATATTTTTCCTCACTTTTTTTACTGGGTCAGAAAACGAAAAATATTTCGGAATTAAACCACTTTAATAATGTTTTGTCACTTTAAAGCGAAATCGCCATATTCATGTTGAACTTTTGTTCATTTTGTTTTGCTATGAAAGATCTTAACTTTAGTTGTATTTAAGATTCTTGTAGTCATGCAAGGAAAATAGTCAATCTAAGAACATGTTATTTGAAAATTTTTAAAAAATAACTTACAAAGTCTAGAAAATGTGTAGTAGCATTTTTGGATGTAAATAAGATGCCGTTCGCTGAGAATGACATACATTATTTTTACTGGGGAAGAACCAATTTGCGGTATTGAAATCACTTTCGATCGGAATTGAGTTCTGTGACATGCCTGATAAATATAATAATAATAATGTAATAAAAATCAATTGTACTTTAGTTTTAATTTCCAATGGCAGTTTTACTTAACGATTTGCATTGTATTAAAAACTCTGGTTATAATACCTTGATTATTTAGAGTAATTGCATAATTTGTTTTAAAAACGAAAAAAAACTTACCTAAGTTTTACCTAATTCTAAGGATCACATATATGTATTTTGTTGTAAATGTCTAATTTTATACCGATTTTGTTATTATTTGTAACAAAAGAGTATAATTTGTGCAATCAAATTTACAGCTAAAAGTCTTATTTTTTTTAACAAAATATGTTACAAAAATGGTTGTATAATTTTGGGTCGAAAATAATCGAATATTCCATTAAGAGTAGGCAACCAAGTTGCAGTTCTAAGATCATGGCTGGCAGGAAAATAAACTACCCCTTGTTTAAGGGTTGGAGACTATCCAACTCCTACTGTTGAAAATATAACAACACACTTCGATCTATTCTGCACCATCCCTGCATACATAGATCTTAGCCACAGCCACCACGTGTACGCCGAAGGGACATTACCAATAACCGGCTACCGGTTTCAGTGGCGCCAGTTTAACTGGAGGGGAAACCAGCCCTATATCCCGAGAGCACTTCGTCTGAACCTAGGTTAGCTCTGCCAGACTTTTAGCGCCTCCGGGGGGAAATCTGACAACAGATGTTAGCTCTGACAGTATTGCAGGATTTCTAATAACTTGCTGCTTAACATATAAACTCGTGTGTATTTTTATTTTAACAGAAATCCGCCATTCGTGGACTCATCTGGAAAAATTTTTCTTTATTGATGGGTCCTGATTGGAATCTCTATATAAAACACCTATTTATTATATATCTGCTGCATCCTAAATTTCAGACAGTAAAGTTTTATAAGGTGTTTCTCGCGATGGTCCCTTTTAACAAATGGCAGCCGAATATTAGTTTAAAAATTAAAGGGTGTGCCTACTGAATATAACCAAAATGGCTTAACCTTTTGAACCGTAATAGATAGACACAACAATTCTAGTTAACATTGTCACTACATGAACAGGTAAAAAACAAGTGTGTTTCTGAAATATATGGGCATATTTTTTGAAGTGTAACAGGCAAAATCATCAAATATGGATTTAGACGGACTTCGTCCTTAAGCCGCAGTAGGCAGATACAAATTACACAGAGTATGTATAACTATACCTGCTACCTAATTATAAAAAATTTAAACTGAAAGGGTCTCATTTTTAGATATGTGGACTTTTATTTTAAATCATACAAGGCATAATACTGACATTTTCATTAAGTGTGCTGTGGCTGCTACAAATTTTTCACTAATACTTAAGGTTGCGTTTAAAACCTTAATTATAAAAATATTTTTTGAAAAAGAAATTTAATAAACAGTTTGTTTGGACCAATTCCATGAAGTGGGTAAAAAATATTCGATTCTATTTTACAAAAAACATTTAAAGGTTTAATATCACAAAATTAGACATTCTGATAACTTACTTCCTATTTTTAAGGATTTTCAAAAGCATAATAAAAGAATATTATGTACTTAATTCTTTTGTATATTCTGTAATAAGTATCGCTGTTAGAAATGAAATACGTAAGCCAATTAAGTGAAAATCATGTCAATTTTGGGACACCCTTTTATTTAAAGTTTCATTTTTCCTACTTGTTGCTATAGCGCACATTATTTTACTCACACTATGGAAGTTTCTAGCACATTTCAAAAAATAACAAATTTCACTTTCGGAACACCCTTTTACTTTTAGTATTTTCTGGTATACCGGCTATAGTAATAAATCTTCCGTCTACCTATTACGGCTCCAGAGATATAAGGTTGTGACAGACGGACAGATATAGTGACGAAAGAACTGTGGTTACGTTATTACACTTTGTGTACCGAACCTTAATAATACTTTATTGCAACATACGGCATAAAGCACAAATTTTGTGTCCTTGGGTCTTTTGTGTTATTTTATTTGTTTTATAATGGATCGTGTTTTTAGTGAACATGTTGAGGGGTCTTAGTTCTTTTGTTATCCAAACGTTAAAACCAAAAGAGGATTATTGTTTATTTATAATTCTATTTTTGTTTAAAGATTATTTTTATATTTCAACTAAAATTAATAATTTTGTAAAAATAGCACGCTCACAAACGCATTATTTATTAGATAAACTAAAATAAACATTAAATACATATTAAATTTCCACATGTCTGTTATCATTCCGGTGCTTGGATTTGACTGTCCGTTCGTTCGTCTTTCTATACACTTGTTTATTCGACTTGTTTAGTTTTCTTTACAAAGTTTATTATGGTTTGAAATCATGTTTAGAAGGTGTACCACAACACTATACCAGTGTATAATAATATTCAGTTAAAAAAAAACAAACAAAAAAACAAAAAAAAATAAATAAATGAATAAAAAACATAAAATAAAAAAATAACACTCTCTCAAATGTCTGGGATCTGGTTTAATAATAAAATATATATAATTCAACTTGAGAGATAAGCTATAGTATGGAATATAAGTAATAAATTAATATTAATAGTTGCATGTAACATTATACAATGACACTTAACAAAGAATAAACAAAATATTTCGTTGCATGTAAACAAACTTGAAAATTGTTTTTGTTCAAACCTGTAATAGATGCTGTCATGCGTTCACATTTAATTCGAAATGACCTTAAACAAGCTGTAAAACATTTTTGTTTGTAATCAATGATTTTCTATTTCTATTTCAGCAACTTCAAAAACACGATGAGAGCTTAGGGGTAATAATACTGGTTCAAGATTTTTTTACTTATGTCTAGTTTTATTATTTGTTATCTACTTAAATTTGGTCAAAAATAATAATTTTGTTTCATTACATCGTATTTATGTTAGTCATGCATTTTATAAAATTAAAATCATAGGAAGTTTTACACCAACGCTTAATAATTGTTAATTACAGTCAAAAAATAAAATGTTCTATTAATAATATGACATAATTAATGACTGCTTTTTAAAATATTTACTACCAGTTAAGGATATTGGTAACTTCAATTAATTTATCATGTCAGAAGAGTAAAAGCTATAGAAAGATTAGAATGTTGTTCGGCATTGAGAAGGGAAAATTCTAAAATTAAGTTGTGGAATATGTTCAAATTTATTGTAAAATGAAACATGTAAACATAAAATTACTGTACCGTGTAGCATATGACAATAACTTAAATAAATCTTAAGTTTACACAATGAATAGATTGATTTAAGTGACACTTCACTTGACTGCAAAAAAGATTTATTTGAGATTTAATTTGGAAAATGAACCTAACAGACGCATATAGGCCAATCTAGCCGGATATTAGGCCAAAAATTAATTTTGAGAAATGTTGAAATTTAAATACTCAGCTGGACAGATAACAAAATTCTGCATCGTATAGTAAATTTTCAAGGCTTTTGTTGAGATTTGTCCTTTTGGGAGACTGTTAAAATCAGGAAAGTTGGATAAATGGCTATATTAGCAGCTACGAGTACTCATACCTTTAGCAAAGTTTTATGTTGAATTTTTACGAAATTAAAAAAGTATTTTTATTTAAAAAAATGAAAATTGACTTTTTTCGGCTTTTTGGCTCCTTTTGAATTTAATTTCTAACACGATTTCAAAGAAAACAAGAAAAATTATACGCTAGCAGTGAAAAGGATTTTAAAAGTGATCTCCATCGCGGTTTTAAAAATGTGATATATAACTATAAAATATGCGACCTGTACTTTTATACTGTAGAAATAAAAAACGTTCCTCATTTTTGCACCTTTTTTTTTGCGATTTTTTTTAAAATTTCACCTTTTTCTGTTTTTATTGACTTTATACGATGTTGACAGGTTTGTAACATGTTTTTTGCGGCCAAACGAATAAAGATTTTGTATTTATTTATTTTTCTCTAAAAAGCTATATCATCAACAACTTATATTAATTTAAAGCAAAATTTTGTAATAATAAATTTCGTTCGAAATTTTAAAAAGGATTTATTTTGTTTAATTTTTCGTAAGAAAAGTGTAAAGGTTTTTAAGAGTGATCTCCATCGCGATCAGTATAAAATTTGCGATTTCTACTGTTATACTGTAGAAAAACGTTGAGCGGTTTTGCGCCTAACCCATAATTTTCTAGTATAAGACCCACTCCAAAATAAGGTTATTACCTTTCTTTCATGCTTCCACCTGAACTTAATCCTGCAGAGGATTCAGATTCAGAAGAGGTCTTTGAAGAATCAGACGAAGAAGGACTATGGCACACTTTATTATCTTAGTGCAGAGGAGAAGTTGTTTTAAATAAATGAATTGTTATAATTTTAAATAAAATTACCCGTTTAAATCATAAATAAGTTATAACTGTGAACAAATTAATTATTTTCAGATAAATAAAAGACTATAAAGTAACAAATTACAAAAATATATTTTAAATAATATTCTTCACAGCTGGAATTCGTAAGGTATTGGAATGCCTAATAATGAATATTATTTATAGGAAATTGGCGAAAAAAAAATTAAGAAAAAATCTATTTTTAGGGACAATTTTGGTGGTGGAATTAGGGAAATAGAACCTTCCCCTTTCCATACAAATGAATTTTTATGGTTTTAAGGCGTATGTAATCCGTTTCATTTAATAATAACATTTTTTCAAATAAAGTCTTATTCCACCGTCCACAAAAAGGTGCGGGACTAAAATGGCATTTTAGAATCTCTTGAGTCCAAATTAAAGTTTTTAAACATTCTTTGAGCTAAAAAGTTGTAATAGCTAAACAAAATGACGAAAAAATTAAAAAAAATGGAATTTTTAAGAGGTAGGATTAGTTCTTCTAATGAGAAGTTTTTCTCCTTGGTCCGATGTTTCTTGTTTTCTAGCTTTAACAGCCTATGACCATTACAGATTTTCATGCCAAGTTACGTTAATGTAGGCGCACTCCGTAAGTTTTATGAGCCAATATAAGCTAACATGTGATGCGGTTTAGGCCACGTTACTACAATTTTGTTGTTTTGGAGACCAGTTTGAAAATTAGAGTTTTGCTAGTTTTATAAATCGAGTTCTACTATCAAATTAAATATGATAATGACAACAGGTTTTAATGCTTTTCATTTTGAAATCTAAGCTGTAAATTATAAATTATATCATAAGTCTTCCTCTTATTTCTATCATTAATTTCTTGTTGCTATGACTTCGAGTAATTATTTCTCTCTAGTTTGACTTCTTAGTCGAATATAGTCGCATTAATTTAGAATATATGTAAATTCCTCTTAGTAAATTAGGTTTCGGTGAAACTTTATTAGAATTTTTAATTTTTCGTTTTTTTGATGATATTTCGACATAAATTTCGTTTTGATTTTGTAGTGAAATTTCCGTTTTATAAAAAAATATTATTTAACATCTTAAAAGTTTTAGAAATTTGTTTTTGTTTTACCTCTCTATCTACAGTTTTCTAAAACTTTGGTTTATTTTTTTTAAATTTTGAATTTCTTAATCTTAATTTTTTGGTGAGATTTTAATTTTCGGCGATTCTTTGGTGGTTTCGCGAATTTTATTTACTTTTATGAATCTTTTGTCCTCAAAATTATGAAGGAACCTATAATTATAGACCCCTTTTATGATTTTTAGCAGCAGCTTTTTCAAAGCTTTATCAGAAATTCAGTTTCTGGTTTTTTTTAATGAACAGTCTTTTACATTCCATTTGACGTAACTCCCTATAGGAGAATGAGAATGTTTGTGTATATTCGTTATGCTAGTAATATAAAAATTATATGTTATATGCGTTATACAATGGGTTAAGAAAATATATTTTAAAACACTCTACTCCAATTTTCAACTGATTTATTTTACTTTTTCACCCATTTCTTGATATTGTCCAGCGTTTTTAACTCACTTAAGTTAATGATAAATGACTTTTTAAATTGCTATTACAACAAATGCGAAAAAACATATGTACTCTACACATGTTAATAAGTTTTCAATGATAGATCTGGGCAAACTCCAGTTAATTTAAAGTTTTGTTACGTATTCTTTAAAAGGTAGTTCGCTAAAAAGTTTTAAGATTGAGAAGGTTTAACAAATCGTTTTGTTTCAAAATTTTAAGAATTTATACTTTTAATTTTCTAAAAGGTACACATCTACCGAGGT
This sequence comes from Gymnosoma rotundatum, assembly GCA_916610165.2. Taxonomy (NCBI): domain Eukaryota; kingdom Metazoa; phylum Arthropoda; class Insecta; order Diptera; family Tachinidae; genus Gymnosoma; species Gymnosoma rotundatum. The sequence continues at coordinate 72,139,974 of OU744339.1, read as the reverse complement.
CGACTTTGTATCATTATTATAAACTAAAAATATTATTAATACAAATTTGTATTTGATTATTTATTTATAAATTTACGAAAGGTGTAAAATAAAAGACTGTAGATTTCCACACAAATACACAATTTTAAAAACTTTCTACACCAAGTTAAATTTAAGTTAATAAACATATAAATATTAATTTTTTACTATAGATATAAAAATAACTACGTTAAGTCAATCGTGAGTATTTGCCCACATGTTTTCTTCATACTGTATGAATTATAATGGCAGATTAAAAATATTTGAAAACACATAAATTAATTTATTTTTTTAGGTTTATGCTCACTTTAAACAGCATCTTTAAAAAAATAATTTTTTTTTAATATTTTTAAAAATGTTTTCATAATAGAGACAACAATAATTATTAAAATAAATCGTACTTGAAGAACTGACAATATTCAAAATTGTTTCAACACATTCATTGCAAACCATTTTTATGGTTTTTTTATTTATGATGGTTACAAAAGCTCTCTAGTATTTAACCTTGAGCAAATACCAACGTTATTGCAGTGTGCAACAGCATACGGAATGAATACAAATTGTTTGGTAACTCACAATCACATTTCCACTAACACATGTACAATCAGCGAGTACATGTTAACTCAAAAGCAGTAGAATTTATTTGTCATAGAAATATTTTAAAAATGCAGCTGTCTTCTGGTGATGTCAATAAACTTGATTTAATTTTCGTTAAATTCCAACAATGCAAAATGGAAAAACAAAGAACTATTAGGAATTGAAAAATGGCGAAATCAATGTTAGAAAAAAATTTATTAGTTTCTTAATGTATTCATATGAAAGAGAATAATATTATTATTCACCACTACCATCCAAATGGTTTCTGTGTTTTTATTCATTATTTTTATTGACGATCAAAACAGGTATTTAAAACAAGTTGTTGGAATGACAGACATGATTTGAAGTGGAAATTAAAAAATTTTTTTTATAATATTTCTAAAAAGATTTTTCAAAAATTTTTAAAATTAAAAAAAAGAAATAATAATATAATACTTTTACTATCAGAACATAATGATTAACGAGTTAGTTTTTTAGTTATTTAAGAAGAAAAAAATTCAGTGTTTCAATTGGACATTCAATTGTTGTATCAAGCGTGAAATTTATTAAATCTATATCAAAATGGATTTTTATTATGTAAAAAAGCCGTGTTCCAAGGTTATAAACCATTTAAATCTTAATTATTTCCTTCGAAAACAAAAAATAACATAAATACGATATAAATACAAGGAAAATGCTGCTCATGGGGAAATGAACAAAATACTTGGTATATAAATTTTGCCATTTTTAAACTAATACACCGATCTCAGCTATAGCACTATATGTTTGGAAGAGCAGTTGACTAGACCTCTCTGAAGCACTGTCCAGCAGAACTTAAAACTACACTGATGCATATATCTATAAACGCACATTACTTTTTTTGAAAAAGCTCTACAAAAACGAAAATAAAACGCAATTAAGGGATTATAAATTCATTTAACAAATATTTATTTATTTATTTATTGTCTCCACTTTTAATACTAAAAACAACGAGATTAAATGCTAGTTAATTAATTTTAACTATAAGGGCGCTTTAAGAAATTATATATTTTGGCTTTACTAGTAGTGAGTAGCTGCTTCGTTTTTTTTAATTACTTCGAAAATACGGTCTGGCATTGATTCTATTAATTTATTAATAAATCGTTATTGATTCCATTACACACTTGTTTAATTTTTAGTTTTTTTTTTTTCTCCGTAACTGTTATTATATTTTGACTTTGTGCATATTTGAGTAAATTTTCCGTGCCATGTATCCCCACAAGTTTTCCATCGGGTTTAAATCCGGACTGCAAGCCGGCCAGTCTTACAGAGGTTGTTGTTTTAGCATTGGCTTACATATAGGTTTCTTCCATTTTATATTATCATCTGTTCGCAATATGTGTTGAACGTGTTTGGAAGTAACAGGAAGGTCAAGTTTAGTTTTCATTTGTGTCGCATTTTATTTGTTTCGGGTGGCTTCATGTTTTATTTTATTAATGTCTCGTTTTGTTAATTTTGTGTTTCCCTTTGTGGGCTTTTGCGCTGCGTATTTCTGTTTTTTCTTTAAAAAGTTACGAATAACACATTCCGAACGTGTAGTTATTCGCTCAATTTCCCTTTTAGAGCATCCTTGATCGCAAAAATAAATTTTTTTTGATCATTTAGAAATGTTCCCTTAGGCATCTTTTGATACTATTAGATATTTGAATCACAGCAAAAATATTTGATACAAATGCAAATAATGGCTTTAAAAACTTACATTTAGTTAAAAGAGTCCAACAATAGGTTATATTTTAATTTTTATAATTTTTTAAGCTAATTTTTCCTACCTGCGTTTGTAGAAATCTTCCACTGAATTAAGCACTAATATTTTATAAGTGCTCAAAAAAGCAAACAGTAAATTAAAAAAAAATACTTGTTTAAACATACTTCCGTTATATTGACACATTGCAGTCCGTTAACTATATTTATGGTTAAAAATTAAAAATATGCACCAGTGTATGAGCTTTCTTATTTTATTCTCTATTAACCCATTTTCTTCAAAACTGAATTAGCTTGAAATAAAAAAAGTGAAACATTTTTACCTGTGAGCATCGTTCAATATATAATTAAAAACAAAGAAAATTAATTAATTTAAAATTTTTTCAAAAAGAAAAATAATTTCCCCTTAAATAGTATGTCAACTGATATAAAAATTGAAATCCGAGATTGTGGTCAACTGGGAATTGTTCATGCACTAAAAAGAAAAAATATTTTTTGCAAACATGTAGGCGCAGAAGTGTATAGATGATGGGAACAAATAGATAAACGTTTGTGTATGGATGCTGTCTGTTTTACTTGCATATTATCTTGGAAAATAAAGGAGAACAATTATTTAAATAATTAAATTTATAAAAAAAAAATAGAAAATACTTACTTGTTCTGCTCTTGTCATTTTGTCTGCTTCCTCTTCTAGAATGAAAAACAAAACAGAAATAGTGTTGGATAACGATAATAATGTACACTCTTATTTAGGAGAATATCGATACCAAAAAGCGGGGACGGATAGTCATTCATAAATTTGGCAGTTTAAATTAGTATGGAGGTGTAAAATAGTAAAAAAATTCAAATTTATGTACATATATAATCAAACCACTGCATAAAAACTGTGTTGGCCTGATAGAAGGAGGGCAAGATGGTAGGAAAAGAGTGTGGAAGGTAGGGGGGATTGAAAAAATAGCGAAAAATCAATCCAAATTGGTTTTTCCAGTTTTCTGTTGAGAGGCGCGAAATTGATTTTGAATGTAGTTATGTACATAGGCCGTGGGAAAACCTTTACATAGATATGTTTGTATGAAATTGAGAGGCGGTAAACATTGGCGCGATAAAGTCTGGAATATCTGTGAAAGTGTTATAATATGTATAGAAAAAAATCGTAAAGATAAAGGCAGGCGAGCTAGTATAAATAGAGGCACGTTAGTAACGTAGGACATTTAAGTGAAGTCAGTGAAACAGAAAGTGTAAAGTGAGAACTTAAACATAGAATTTCAAAGAAGTGAAAAATAGTTTAAAAAAGAGTTAGTGTTGAATAAGCACATAAATCCTGTGTGCCCAGAAAATCTTCTGTGCGGTAGAAAAAAACCTTTGGCTGACCACTGCAGGAATTCGTAAGTTTGAGGGATAAAACGTATTTGGTGTTGAGCAAATAAAAGAAAAAAAAAAAGAAAAACGTAAGTCATATATCAGTGCAGTAAATTTTGAAATACTAATAAGTGGTTCGTTTTTGTGGTGTAGCTGGCTATTGGGTCTGAAGTGACTAATGAAACAACTGTCCGAAGCCCAGAGGAAATTAAATAGCCAGGTAATATTTTTTTTTATTGTAATTGCGACGGAACGAGTATTGTTTTATATTAGGAGTTGCAGAATTGTAATAACGAATTACCCCTATCTCCGGAGTTAGAAAAAAATTCTTATTAAAACTACAAAAAAAAAAGTAAAAAAGTATAAATTGTGTTGCTATACTTACCTATGAAACTGAATATAGTCAGTGAATGTATGGTGTAGTTTCGTCAAAAAAAAAGATGTTTTTAAATATTTATCGACCTTGCCAAATGTAAAATTATCGGAAAGCAGATATTATAAAAAGGAAACAGAAACAAAGTATCTGAGAAAATCGCACAAGTGCACACAAACAAAACAAAAGAATCTCTTTTAAACAGTAGTGTAGTTAAGTAGCATAAGTATTTTGTAAGTAAGTGTGCATGTAGACCTTTTGTTTATTTACACTTGACCCCCAACAGCCGAAAAATTAAATTTTTGTTAAATTTTAGTAAAAAGAAATTATATACAAATTAACAGAATAAGCTATAGGAGTGCTTATATATATATATTCTTTTTTTCGGCTCTTAATCAATATCGGTGATTTAAATAATAAATCGGGAAAATAGCACGAAAAAAAGAATTGTTAACAATTAATATAATTTAAAAAATTCCCGTTATTTAAAATAATTTAATATTTGCAAAGTGCCCGTGCATAAAATAATTTATCGTAGGGTTTTGTGATTTTTTATTTTTCATCCTCTTTCAACTGTATAAAAGAGCCGAAAAAAATTCAGCCTTATACAGCAGAGAAAGAAAAATAGAATTACTATTGGTTATTGTTGTTTTTGCTTAGACTTTGATTTTTGTCTTTGCTTTATTATTTGGACAAAAATCTTTAGTTTATTTAAAATGTTTGTCAGAAGTTTTCTGAAGAGTTAAGTAAGCGATAACGAAATGGCCATCGAGACGTGCTTTGACCCTCAATAATCAATATCGGTGATTTAAATAATAAATCGGGAAAATAGCACGAAAAAAAGAATTGTTAACAATTAATATAATTTAAAAAATTCCCGTTGTTTAAAATAATTTAATATTTGCAAAGTGCCCGTGCATAAAATAATTTATCGTAGGGTTTTGTGATTTTTTATTTTTCATCCTCTTTCAACTGTATAAAAGAGCCGAAAAAAATTCAGCCTTATACAGCAGAGAAAGAAAAATAGAATTACTATTGGTTATTGTTGTTTTTGCTTAGACTTTGATTTTTGTCTTTGCTTTATTGTTTGGACAAAAATCTTTAGTTTATTTAAAATGTTTGTCAGAAGTTTTCTGAAGAGTTAAGTAGGCGATAACGAAATGGCCATCGAGACGTGCTTTGACCCTCAATAATCAATATCGGTGATTTAAATAATAAATCGGGAAAATAGCACGAAAAAAAGAATTGTTAAAAACAAATTTTTATTACCATTAAAATTGCATTGGCATTAGTTGAAATAATGAAATAGGAAAAAAAATAATTACGATATCATGCTAATAATTTTATTTTAATTATAATTGTTTTAATAATGGTATTGAAATGGAATTACAACCTTTACCCTTTCGTTGATGGATATGCATTCAAAAATGTTAATAACTTATAAAATTTAAACGAGATAGGAATAAAACTTGATGTCTGATATCTAAATTTAATTCAAACCCCAGCTAGCAATGCCTAATGTTAAAACGTACATATTTCACCAGAATTTTGTGATAAAAATGTCACTTTAAAATATTGTTTTAATATGCTTTATGGCGTTTACTTAGTGCACAAAGAAAAGAAAACGTATGTTTTAATGCCATTTAACTAATTATCGATCAAACTTTTTCATAAAAATACCGCTAGTAGAAATAGTGAAAATATTAACAACACCATCAGCATTTATAAAATTGTCAACGAGTTAGTCCATCTAATTAATTGCTCGCATTTATAGTAAGAAACTTGAATTTTTTAACAATTTATTTTTTAATCAATTTATTATATATTCTAATTAGTGGTTGACAGCCACTTATTTACGCACACTAGTAAGAGATATACTATACTGTTATATTTTATATTTACCGTTGTTAAGCTAACTATCCTTTGATAAGCAGTTACAACGAGCTTGTCCATTTTACTCTTTTATTTTTTTCTTTAAAACTTTTTAATAATTTTTTAATTTCGAATAAATTTTACTCTCTATTTATTTAAGCTGTAGGACTTTTCTTTAATGCAGAAAAGAGGTTTTTTTTAGTACATGTTAGAAATTTTAGAAATTTGGAATGCACAAATAACATAACTATAATATATCCTTCTAAGTGCATAGAAAATAAAAATTAATACGTACATTCAAAATATTATGTAGGTAAATTTAAATGAAAAAACACTTTAAACAACTACTTTTTCATTTAAAAAACGGTCCACTTACATTTCATTTAAATTAAATGTAATTTACAATTGTTTTTGAATGTTGATTTTATAACTAACAAAATATGTAAAAACAGGTAATTTTTCTTTTATTCCAACGCACGAAAAAACAACCTACCAAAAAAGTAAAAAGTACTGTTTTTTCGTTTATTTCAACTAACAAAATGTAACCTACCAAAACATTAATAATAACTGTTTCTGTATTTATTTTAATTTATAAAATTTAACCTACTAAAACAGTAAAATTAACTGCTTTTTTCTTTTATTCCAACTCTCTAAAAGTAACCTACCAAAACAATAAAAACTACAGCTTTCTTATTTATTTTGAAAGTCAAAAGATTTAATTTATTTATTGATTATTTATACTATTTTGATACACAAATTCTTCTTGTTTTTATTTGCTTAAATTGTTGTTCTTCCTTGAAAGTCCAAGGATTTCAGGATAGTTCTATGCTGAAAAAATAATGTACTTTTACAAAATTGTTTATGTTTTTGCAACCAATAATTAAAGTACATATCGCTCATTTAGAAATAGAACGGCTTAACTCAAACAAAAAATCATTTCAAGATAATCACAGTTAACGTTTTCATCTCGTAAAAGGTCGATACTTTTAAAAAGATCGTCTTTTCAAATGTATATACAGACACAAAACGAAATATGATGATGTTTTAAAAAGCGATATGATCTTCACGTTATAAAAAATTTTATTTTTTGGGTTATAACGTTGTATTACTAAATGAGCGATATATTTGTAATTCAAAAATTTAAATGACATACCTTTGTTTAAGACCAACCAATGGACCCAAGTGGGCTGTGGCAACACGGCTGCCTGCCTAAAGACTACAGAATTTAGAAGAGAATACCTGCAGAAAGCGAACATTATTTTTTAAAACATAATGCAAATTTTAAATACTATGTAAGAAACTTACCAATATATTTTTGATGGTTTCCCTTCATAAATTATTTTGTTCTAAATATATTTTTTATAACTGACATATTTTCCAACAGTTTAAGTTTTTTATTTTATATTTTAAAGCTATTGTAAAATAGTACTTTTCTACTGACGAACTGTTTTTTTAATTAAGAATTTGATTTTTACTGAAACAAGGCAAAAATTAATTGATAATTTTGACTGCACCGAAAATCAGTATTTTTTTGTCGTTTGTTTTTCTAACAACAGACGAAAAAAGTTAAATAAAAATTTTCTTCCTAAAACAACCACATTTTCATTTATTTTTAACTTTACTGAATAAATTACTAAATAAACGTCAAACAGTTAATGTCGCGTAAAAAAATTAACTAATTTTAAATTAATTATTAAAACGCGAGACAGAATTTTTATGCGTGGTTCTTTATTCAATTCAACTTTTAAGACTAAAACTAAAATTACAATATGCAAATATTTGGGCTACGAAATAATATTATCCGTTAACAAATCATCAAAAATAATAAATGTAAATGCATTGTAAGTATTAATATTCAAACTTAACTACAAGAACAATGCAACGAGTAAACAAACAAAGGGATTAACAAACAAACAAAGGGATTAACAATAGTGACGGCACTTTGATCAGTGATGGGCAGGTGAGTAGAAGTGATCTTCTCCGACATTCTCCCCCCGTTGAAAGGACTCTCTTTCAAGATAAATTTAGAGGAGGTAAGGGAGCTATTTTATGAATAGGACGACGAAAAGAACCATTTTTTGACTTAAGCTCTACTACTCGAACTTTTCCATCAGAACCAAGTATAGCTTTTGTTACTCGAGCTAACTGCCATTGTTGTGGTGGGGTATTGTCTTCATGAACTACAACAAGTTGGCCTTCGATGACATTTGGCTCCACCTTTGACCATTTGGCTCGTCCTTGTAGTGACAAGAGGTAATCCTTAGACCATGCTTTCCAAAACTGGTTCTTCAAATACGATATTCGCTGGAAATGACTAAGAGACCCTGGTTTGGTAAGATTAAAGGTTTCTTCAGGAAGGGCCACTAAAGGTGAACCAATTATTAAGTGGCCTGGTGTTAAGGCTTCACCATCATTAGGATCGTCAGACATTGGAGCGATGGGGCGAGAATTTAAAATTGCTTCAACTTCAGCCACAAGTGTCTGCAATTCTTCAAAAGTAAGATACGGCGCGCCGATGTTTTTTAAGAGCAATGTTTTGGCTGATTTTACAGCTGCCTCCCATAAACCACCGAAATGTGGGGCACGAGGAGGAATGAAACAAAATTCAAAACCTTTCTGGACTGAATACGTTTTAAGCTCATGAATGACATCTTGATGGAACAACGAATTTTTTATTGCAACGAGTTTGTTGTGTGCTCCGACAAAATTTGTAGCGTTGTCGCAGTAGATTTTTTGGGGAATACCTCTTCGACTGATGAACCGTTTTACGCACATAAGAAATGTGTTTGTTGAGAGGTCGGACACCACTTCTAAATGTGCGGCCTTTGAGCTAAAACAAACAAAAACAGCTATATAAATTTTGTATGGCATTTTACCTCGGCTACGGTGTGTGGCTAAAAATGGGCCACAAAAATCCACCCCAGCTACTAAAAACGGTCGATTAACTCGAAGTCGATCAGCTGGTAAGTTACCCATGATTTGATTCATCAATTTTGGCTTGTAGTGGAAACAATGGATGCAATTTCGAACGACCTTTCGAACCACTTCTCTGGCGTTAATGAGCCAAATTTTTTGACGAATGATACCCAGTAAAACCTTTGGACCAGCGTGTAAATGAAGGCGATGCAAATATTCGATGTACGATAATACAAACGGATGATTTTTGGGAACCAAAGCAGGAAATCGGGCATCATATGGTATAGGTGCCTTTGCTAGACGGCCACCAACACGCAGTAATGTGACAGCTGAGCCATTTATTAATTTCATTTCTTGTAGAAATGGTGCCAATTTCTGTAGCGAGGGATGAACAAATTTTCCTTTGGAAAGTGCAACAATGTCCTCTTTGAAATTAGCATTTTGAATATGGCCAATGATACGCCAAAAAACACAATCCAATTCGGCTACGGTTATATGAACTGCATCTGCGGGCTTCAAGTTGCGGTCTACTGGGTATCTGTTAAAAATACGAAAAACAAATGAAATTATTCGAATTACTTTATAAAATGATGAATGCTTATCGATTATCTCTTCGATTATTGATTTTGGGGCATCAGTACACTTGAAAACAGCCGCTTTTCTTCTTTCCAAAATTTCTGAGCTAATTTTAGTTTCATCAATTTTGGGCCAAGTTGATTGATGATCGAGAAGAAAACTAGGACCGTTAAACCAAATTGTTGTTGGTAATTCCTGTGCACTACATCCACGGGATACAATATCAGCAGGGTTGCTTTTGGATGGAACGTGGCACCAGATAATATCTCTAGTGTTGGTTTGAAGTTCGGAGATACGATTAGCGACGAAACAATGTAATGTTGACGAGGGTAGTTTAAGCCATTGAAGAACGATTTTCGAGTCAGTCCAAAAATAGGTTTTCGATACATAATTAGTCATTTTTGATTTTATTTTCTCCCACGTTTTACTAAGCAGAACAGCGGCACACAGTTCAAGTCGGGGTAGTGATTGTGCCTTAATAGGAGCTACTTTGGACTTGGCAATCAGTAGAGTTGTTTTGTATTTGCCTTCGACCAAAACTCGAAAATAAAGGCAACACCCATATGCACGTTGGGAGGCATCTGCAAAACCATGGATTTCACCAAGTATTTCAGGCGATGTAAGCACATATCTAGGCACTTCGATATTTTTTATATACTGCAAGTCATCTCTTATTTTGAGCCATAAAGATTTTAGATCTTCATTCAGCTTGTCATCCCAGTCGTAATTCTGAACCCATATTTCTTGAAGAAGTATTTTACAGCGAACCACGATCGGGCTCAAAATTCCCAGCAAGTCATAAATTTTTGCAACAAGAGACAAAACTGACCTTTTTGTTGGCTCCTTTAATTCAGGCAATTCAAAACGATAGCAAAAAATATCTTGTTGTGGTTTCCAGGACATGCCTAAGGTTTTTCTAATTTCGTCTTCTGGACCTTTTATCGGGACTTCAGCTTCATTATTTGAGGTAACTTCAAAACTATTACTGCTCCATTTTGCCAATTCGAGCCCATGTAGTTTAAGTACGTGAACCAACTCTGCCTTTTTTTTAAGCAACGTTTCGACGTTATTGGAACCAGTAAGGATGTCGTCTACATAAAAATCTTCTCGCAGGGTCTTGGAACCAAGAGGAAATGATGAGCTATATTTATCTGCAATGAAAAACAAACTACGAATTGCTAAAAATGGGGCTGAAGACAAACCATATGTAACAGTGTTAAGTTGAAACACTTGCAATTTTTCCTCCCTGCTGTTGCGCCATAAAATGAGCTGGTACTTGCGGTCCCGTTCATCGACTTCAAATTGTCGATACATTTTAGAGATGTCAGCTGTGAGCGCGAATTTGTTCAAACGAAACAAAAAAAGTGTGGTGATTAGGTCCTGCTGAATTGTAGGGCCAACCATAAGAATATCGTTCAACGATATGTTTGAGGAGCTGCGAGCTGAGCCATCAAATACGACACGGAGTTTTGTTGTAGTACTCTCTGGACGAAGTACAGAATGGTGTGGAATGACGAAATTTGGACCATCTAGCGAGTGAGTATACAGCGACATGTGTCCAAGCGACAAATATTCATCCATGAACTTAATGTACATAGATTTAAGTGTTGAATTGCGATCTAAGCGTCTTTCGAGCGACAAAAAACGCTTGTAGGCCATATCAAATGAGTTACCAAGTACCTCTGGTGGTGTTTTAAATGGTAAACGAACCTGGATCTTACCATTTTCTATAACTCTGACATTTTTAGTATAATGTTGTTCACAGGCTTCCTCTTCCTCTGTAAACTTTGATGGAGTGTTTACATAGTCCTCAATCTCCCAAAACCTTTTTAATGTTGTATCAATAGATTCTTCGGCAGTTTCAATAGCTAAATTGCAAATCATTGGAGCTACGGGGAATTCAGTTGTAAATTTACCACCGGCAATCCATCCGAACAATGTATTTTTCAATGTTGGGCCACTGTCTCCCAATGAGATTTGACCGTCTACCAACAAGTTAAAAAAAAACTTCTGTACCAATTAACAATTCTATCCGCTGGGGCTTGTAAAATAATGGATCGGCTAGCTGAAGAGTGTTGAGTATCTCCCAATGAGATGTTTCGATATATTCGCCGGGCTGACGAGATGATATCGATTTAGTTACCGCAAAAGTTGAGGACCACTCGAACGAATTAAAACGTGATTTTAATGTAGCATCAACGTAAGATTTGATTCTTGTGCGCACTTCACCAATGCCGGAAATTTCTTGTGTGTACGGATGAAAACCCAATTTGAGCCTCTTTGCAGTTTCTTCTAGAATGAAATTTATTTCTGAACAGGAATCAAGAAGAGCTCTTACCGGTTGAAATATGCCACAAGAATCTTTGATGAGAACCACAGCTGTTGGGATGAGTGATCTTTTCAGAGCCCGAGTGACGAAAGTAGTTGAACGATTATTTTCAACTTGAACTGGATTGCTTACCGAAGAACTATTAGGTTGATTTTGGATGATATCATGAGTTACTGAAGGGTTTAAATTTTCAGGAACCTTGTAGAAATGAAGCACTGTGTGATGAGCTGCTTTGCATACCTTACAGCGAGATTTAGATGGGCAATTCGAAATCATATGACCTTTGTTCAAACAATTGATGCAATGGCCATTGCGCTTTACGAAATTAAAGCGTTCCGAAACAGGATGGGATGAAAAGGATGCACAAGAATTTAAACTATGCTCCGATGAACTACAATACGAGCACTTAGAGTTTGATTGAACAAAAGTGTGAGATGGACGTTTAAAATTAGGCTTTGCCTTTGCAGAATTAAATTTTTCAGAAATTTCAACCTTTTTTCCATGGCTTTCTAAAAATTGACAACGATTGCTTAAAACGTCATAAAATGCATCCCAAGTCGGCAATGATTTGAAGTCTTGTTTCTCATCGTAATTAAATTTTGTTTCAGAGTCAATTTTCGATAATACAATGTGAACCAAAATACCATTTAGTACCTCCATTTCTGAACCGAGCGACAACAAAGAACCACGAATAGCCGAAATAGTATCAATAATTTTTCGTAACGAAGCACTGTCACCTTTTATCATATTAGGAACACTAAATAAATCATTAACATGTTCAAGAAAAATTAACACTTTATTGTCGTAGCGTTCTTTTAATCTCTTTAGTGCCTTAGTATAATTTTGTGCAGTTACCTGAAATGGTTCCACAACTGCTAAAGCTGGGCCTGATAAGCAGTTTAGCAAATAATTAAATTTGTCGACATCCGTAATTGAATGATTTTCGTGCACTAAATTATTAAAAGCAGTAATAAACCTTTCATACTCAGCATACTTGCCATCAAATTTGGGTAACTTCAATGAAGGCAGGCGAGATGAATGCACTGCACCAGCAACAGAAGCATTAAATTGACTAGCATCCATTGATACCGAACCACGATGACGTTTTAAAATACTTAATATTTTTACCTTTGTAGCGATAAATAATTCCTCGTAATCACTTCGGCCATTATCAGAGGAACAAAGCTGTTCAATTTTTCCTTGCTCGTGGCTCAACTGCTTGAAATACGATTCCAAAATTTCGAGTCTGCATTCCAAAATGGCGTCATCGACATTTTCACCATCTTTTTCAATCTTTTTCTGCATATATGAGAGGTTGCGCTTCATTGTACTTCTTTGATGTTTTAATGCTGCTAATTCTGGGCCACTGGCGTTTTGTGGCTCAGGAACTACTTCATCGTTGGTTGCCATTTTATTTAAAATTTTAAAGTTTTAATATGTTCAAAACACGAACCGATATTTCTTATCTTCGAAAGGGAGGTAGCACTTAAAGCTGGTTTCACGACTTTTTTTTGAAAATGCACTTGTACCACTATAGGCAAATGCACACAAACAACGAATTTTTGTGATATGTGACACGAAAGTATGCACAACTTGAAATATTTGCAGTAGATGACACGAAAAAAAAACCACAAAAATTGGTACTAGGTCACGCGTAGACTACAAATTATTTGCAAGAACCTTATCACAAATCGAACGAACAAAATATTTTTGATGTGGCTCTACGGGCCAAAAAGTCCAAGAAAACCGATTAAATTTTTATTTAACTTAACTTTAGAACTACCGTCCTGTCACGGTCGCCAAAAAATGTCGCGTAAAAAAATTAACTAATTTTAAATTAATTATTAAAACGCGAGACAGAATTTTTATGCGTGGTTCTTTATTCAATTCAACTTTTAAGACTAAAACTAAAATTACAATATGCAAATATTTGGGCTACGAAATAATATTATCCGTTAACAAATCATCAAAAATAATAAATGTAAATGCATTGTAAGTATTAATATTCAAACTTAACTACAAGAACAATGCAACGAGTAAACAAACAAAGGGATTAACAAACAAACAAAGGGATTAACAATAGTGACGGCACTTTGATCAGTGATGGGCAGGTGAGTAGAAGTGATCTTCTCCGACAGTTAATGTTAAAATTTTTTGAGTGTACATATATAAAAGGGACAATATTATTACTGGGTGTATTCTAGAAGTGTAAATGTTTTCTCTAATTTTTCTATTGAAATTTTTCGGAACTTCTATTTTTATGTACATATGGATGTAATAAACTTTTTTTATATATTAATTTTAACTATTTACTAGTTTTTATCAAAAAGGAATTAATTTTTTTAAATAAACATACAATAAAATTCCTTAATTGAATCCTTAAAGTCAACGTGCAACAAGACAACAATTTATTAATTTTCCATTTGTTTTTATAAAATAAAATTATCATTACTATTATAAATATTGCTAATAATACCTTTAAAATCATATAAACTAATTACTAAAGCTAAACAATAATAATTACAATTCAGGTTATTACTACGAAGTTAAAATACTGCTTATTAGTTCTCGCCTCTATCATAAGCAGCACACAAGTGTCAAAAATATCTGTTTCATAAACAGATATATCCAAATACTCATGGTACAACAGATATTTGAGAGTAAAAAACTGATAATTTTCTTACTCTATGCAATACCATAAACAACTGTATGTGTTTATATCCATAGTGTGAGTACGCACAAGCGAAAGCATACAATATCTGTTTTACTTGTTATGTATATGATATATCTGTTTTTGCCATATTGTTGGATATACTAGTGCACGTCTTTAATCTGTATACATAATACATGCGGGTACATAATTATAATATAAGCCATCATTATTTGCCCAACTATTATAGTTTATGGCTATCAGCGGTGGATATTTTATTTTTATATTAAAAAGTGGTATTTAACATCTCGTACAAGATATCGGAAAAGTATATTATAGGAAGGGAATAAAAACTTAATTCGAACTTTTAAAAAGATGCGCCCAGAGTCTGCCTAGATGGAAAAAATTTTCCTACATTTGTATATTTTTGTTCCGACTACAAATGGTTATTATTTGTTTGTTTTGAACTTATGTACATACATATGTATATTGTATATTGCAAATAAATATTTAATTGGAGTTGCTATTTTTTATCATTTGTAATTAGCATTTAATAACATTTGACACGTTTTCTTTGCAATAACTTGGAAATAATGCCGAAGAAATTGAATGACAATGAAGACAATGAGCAAATAAATTTATGTTTTTTTTCAGTTGGGTCAAATATATTTTTAAGGCAAATATTATTTATTTGACATTATTTCATAGCTGTTTGAGCAAATAAAAATAGGCAAATAAATGTGCGTGGTGTGACCACAAAACAAATTTTGTATTGTTTTCAAAAAATTTAGGCAAATGTTTGTCATATGTGACCGTACCTTAAGCGTGTCATTCCCTGTATAATTTCTACAATATCCATTTCCGACCCAATAAAATATACAATGAAGTGCAATAAAATATAGCCACCGGACACCCAATACTTTTACGCCTTATAAATCCCCAATACAAAAATGTTCCACTAATTTCACCGTCATTACTCTTCATTTTATTATTGGTATAAATTTTGATACGAAAACCGGTGTGCAAAAAATGGAGCCAGTTTTAATTTTTTTTTTTAATTAAAACTCTATAAAAAGGTAAATTTACAGCCTGTTCAGCAATCTGCCTTTTGCGAACATACGACCGATTGCGTGCCAAACGATTAAGCTCGCAATTGACTTCATTTGGTTTTTTCGTTTGGATATAAAAAGCTTTTTTTGTTCGTAGTTAAAAGTCAAAAAACAATGTTTCCATCATTGATTTGCTTGTAATTCTTAAAGCTTTTTTTTTTCAAAGAATATTAAACTTTTTTGTTGTAACAATAAACAAATAAAATAAGTTTCAAATTTATTTATTTAAAATATACAAATACATTTGAAAAAAGCACATTGATTGCATCTGTTGCACTTGGTTTTTGTAATTGCCAGATAATACAAAAACTCGTCTCTGTCGCAGAAGATTGCGGCACACAAAAAATGTTCTGGAGTTTCTAGAAGACCAGTAAGTATGTACATTAGAAACGTTAAATAATGGAAAATGGAACCTGCAATGAAGAGGAACAGCAGCTGGTAGCTACCAATTTTGTATCGGAAATCCCACTAAATCCTATTCGATCTCAACTACAAGTTTAGTTTTACCAAAAATTGGGCTTGCAGTAGCCAATTCTGAAAACTCATCCATTGATCAGACTTAAACTTTAAATTGCCTAGGACTAGTTTTTTTATTCTACAAAATATGATTATTAATTGAAAGGTTTTAATTCTTTAAAAATAAATACATATTTACGAATTTTTATTAACAACATCCATTATTTCAACTTTTTTATTAAAATTTATAAAATTTTACAGACACGTTTAATTTTTTATGACTGTTTGATTTGACAGATAGTTATGCTTGTGTCGTACATACAGTGGCTCACAGTTTATTTTATGCACTGCATATTTTAATTTTTTAAGTCCTGTAACAATAAAACCAGTAAGAATTAAAAAAAGAAATTGGTATCATTTAATAGATAAAAGGGCTTAATTTAACAAGAAAACTTCAATTTTTAAAAAATTAAGATTTAATTATCCTAAAAGTAAAACAAATAAAAAATACAGCTTTTTTCATATCACAGCTTATTTTATGCGGTAACCTTAAGTATTGAAAACTTTCAAGTTGTGTTTGCTAATTTATATTTTTAATACTTTGTATGATACACTTTATTGTCTATTACAGGCTTAAGACGGTTTGGTATAGATGCAACTAGTTTTCGCGATGAATTGGGCGAAATATTTTATCACTCCAATTCTTTTAGGCTATTTTTGCTTAAAAACTCGTGTTGCCTTATGTTTCTTCCAAAATGGACCATAGATTTTTAATGACATTGAGGCGTGGTTACTGAATTGGCGTAATCATCAAGTAAGGGTAGTTATAAATTGACCAAAACTTTACAATTCCCGATTTATGTTTCGGATCGTTATCCTGATAAAATCGAAAATTTGATCTTATACCCAGATTCTTTGCATTTTGCAACAAATTGTCCTTTAAAATTTTAAGATACTTATTTTGTCAATGGTTGTTTCAAGAAACTCTAAACTCTCAGTACCAACAGTCGATATACAGGCCCAAATCATGACGCTGCCACCACCATGCTTACCTGTTGCCTTTAAATATTCTTTATTAAGCTCGGTGTTAGGTTTTTTCCATACGTAGGACTTATCATCGGAGCGGAATTTATTAAATTTGGATTTATCGGTTAAGATAACTGCATTCCAAATCGATGCGTCTTTGGAATCGTGTTCTACAGTGAAGTTGAGACTGCATATTTTGATTTTTGCGCTAATGGAAGGCTTCTTACGTAAAACTCGACCATTAAAATCATGGTGACGAAGAACACACTGAAAAGTTTCAACGCAGCAATGTTTGCCTATGTCATATTGAATATCGAAAGTCAGTTTGGGAGCTAAGAGCCCTGTATTTGCTTAAAATTTTTTGACAATATAACGCTCATCATGTTTATTAAAAATTTTATTTGGTGCTTATCTACATTTGTTAATTAAACGGTTTTCACGAACGAAGCACTCGATAATTTGTTGCGACGTCTAAGTTTTTTTATTCATCATTTCAACTATTTTCCGCTGCGAGTGACCGTTTTTAAAATGATTTACTACCAATTCTTTCTGTACTAATGTTGTGCGTGGACCCATTTTAAATTTCCCGAAATTAACCCAATTATTGACAAAATAAGACCATTAATTAAGTGCCAATCATATCGAAAAGTACAATAGGGTAGAATTAAAAATAAATTTCCGCTAGACAACGCATTCTGAAAGTATCGTTACCAAAAGAAGTAAATGCATAAAATAAGCTGTGAGATGAAAAAAGCTGTATATTTTACTTTTCTTGTTTTTTAATTATGTTAATATTAATATTCTAAATAAATAAAGTTTTCTTGTTAAACTAGACCCTTTTCTCTATTCATTGATACCAATTTCTTTTTTTAATTCCTACTGGTATTATTGTTATAGGACTTAAAGGATAAAATTATGCAGTGCATAAAATAAGCTGTGAGCCACTGTATGTGAACCAATTTTTCAAGCTTTTTTGGCATGTTTCAAAAATAGGCTGTTAGTGTTTTTAAGTACAATTCGAAAGAAATCTCACAACATTTTTTACATAATAGTATTTAGAATGCGCAAATATGAAAGCAAATATGTAGATTGGAGTGTAAGCAAATAAATATGGTCTGACGAAACGAAAGTTAACTTGTTATATTCAGACATCAGCAATCGTCCTGTACAAAGTCCTTTTAACACCGAATCCCGTCCAAAATACACTACAAAAACCATTAAACATGGAGGCGAAACATAATGGTATAGGGATCTCTTTCGTATTATGGTATTAGGCATTTATTTCGGATCGAGAGTAAAATGGATGGCGCTTATGATACATATGTTCTTAATGACACTAAGAAGCCTTATGCCGAATTGGAAATGCCGCTTCGATGGGTGTTTCAACAAGACAATGACCTGAAACTCACATCGAAGCGGGCAAAAGACTGGTTTAAAGTACGTAACGTCAAGGTTATAAACGAGCCGGCACAGTCTTCGGACTTAAATCCTATCGAGAACTTATGGCAAATTGTAAAAATGTGTCTTCGACGAATAAATCCATCCAATAAGGACGAACGTTAGACTTCAATTCAGGATGCGTGGAAAAATATTTTTGTAGAAACCTGCCAAAAACTTGTGGTCTCAATGCCCGAACGATGCTCAGACGTTATAAAAAATAAGGGTTATTCCACGAAGTATTGAGGTAAATAAATAATAATTAATGAGAAAAAATGCAGTCAGTAAGCAAAAAAAATTTATTCAAGGTAGGTAATTTGCTGACTCTATTTTTATGCACAGGCAGGACCTGGTAATTGGTAAATTTTTATTTAAGTTTTGAATTTCAACAATTGAATTATTTTTGTATCTTTTACTTTATGAGTAAATATAAAAAAGAAATAATTATAAAGTTTGTTGTCCATTATTTTTAGTTTGAAAAATGCTAGATCAAGGTGGCTCGATTTTATAGAACACCACTGTATATACTCTGACTTTTTTGCATAACGAAGTCGAATGTGCGACGTCCTTCTGTCCGTTTGTCTTCCGAGGCAAACTTGATTTCACAAAAAAAAATAAATAAATAAATATGTCAATCGTTCAGATGTAGTGTCGAAAGAGGTGCTATTGGAAATCAGCATGATCGGTCCATGTCCTTTAAAGCAGCGGGCAAGATACCGCGCCTACTTCTAATTTTTCATGTCATTTGGAACAATAAAGTATCTCCAATCAAAAACTAAATATATGGACCGATAGAGAATTAAAAAATAAGAAAAAAGAAGAAGCGATAAAATTGCCGGTGGCCCATATTTTCCGAATTATGGTGCTCTGAAATTTAAAAATTTTTTAAAATATCAATAAGGTTATCATCTTAATGCTTTTGAAGAGATCTTTAAGGAAATAATAAAATTTTTTAAAAATGCTTAACCCACTAAGAGCCGATGGCACTTTAATGTAAAATAATATATATGCAGTAGCAAAGTTTTTTATTTTTTAATTCTCTGTCACTCCAATATTTGCTTGTTTGATTGAAGTAACTTCACTAAACTAGATTTACATAGATGGTGAAGGGTGCATAAGATTCAAAATAGCCGAATATAGCACTCTTACTTGTTATTTTATAAAATTCCCTACATAGAAATAATAAAGAGTTAAAACAAACAAACAATGTTATGCTTGTCAAAATTGGATTTTCCATTTGCTGAGGGCTGACCAAGGCGAATAAATTATAAGGTGGTAGAGATGACGAATTCGTTAGTTTTCGCTGTTAGCCCGAATGTCAAACTACATATAAAAAATAAATATTGTTTCGAAATAAAAAATAGGGCTACGCCGCAGTAGCCCAAAAGTATTAACTATTATTTTAGTGCCAAAAATAAATATTTTTTTTAATTTAATTTTTATGAAATATAGTCAAAAAAGTTAAAGATGAGCCGTAAACAGTAATCGTTAACACGAGTTCACGAATAGAAAATAACAGAAAATAATCGTATGTGAACAACATGAACATGAGCAAAAAGCCGGTGATTTTACTGAATTATTATGAACAGCTAAAATGTGCACGTGTGAAATTTAGAAGAAATTAGCAAAAAAAATGCAGGTATTTAGGATAAAGATTTTTATTAATTCAATAAAAATTGAGTTTAATTATTCTCTGAAGTGAATCACACTTACTTGGTTCGTTCAGCTTGGCTCGTTTCAGCTTTGAAAAAAATCGAAAATGACTTAGGTTTTTTTTTACCGCTACCTTAGGAACGATACACTTTTTGACTTAGCAGGTTACAGAACTAAATAAAGTTTTGCGCGGAATTTGGCACTAGTTTGACACATTTTTTATTTCATGACTTGGTTCGGTACAGCTCTGAGCTCTCCATATAGAGTTTGACAGTTAGGCTACCGGCGAAAATCGATGAATTCGCCATCGCTACCACCTTTAATTGATTCGCCTTGGTGCTGACACTGCGCTATTTAGGTTCACCTTACCGCAATCGTGGAAAGGCTCCAGAAACTAGGAAAGGCAAATGGAAGGCTCAAGGTCAAGAAAAAAGAATAGAATTCAGATGTCAAAGATTTAAGTAATTATTTTAAATTGAGTAACATATTCGACAGCAAAAACAAATGCAGCCACAGCTGCCCTACAATATTTGATATTCCATCTAGAAGGTACTAGACATAAAAACATTTATAATTGTATAAACTTCTAAGACCCAATTTTCCACAATGAATTTTTAAAAAAATTGGTTGCATCAACAAATAAGGTTGGCTAGAGGTGTAAAGAATTAAGCGGGCTAAGCAAAATAGCATGGATTGAATTTTGAGAGGATTTCTTGACATATTTCGTTGTTCAGATTTTCCCACTAAATTTCATCAAAAATTTCATGGTTAAAACTCACGATGATGCAACTAAAAAAGTGGATTGAATAATGGCATTGTTTTAGTCTAGTCAAATTCTAAGAGCATCAAAGTCACATGATTTCGCCAGATTCTTCGGCTACTAGAAAATTCGGCGAAATTTATTCAACAGTTTTGTGTTTGACACCAAATTGTTGCAAGTAAAATGGAGATAAAATAAAAACTGTAAAAACTTAGGGCTCCGTACCCAAATATGGCTAAGAAGAGCCTTTTTGTCTTGCACAGGTCTAGTCGTGACCCCATTAATGTCAGTCTGCTTGCCTATTGCAGGTCTCTGTTTAATTCTAATAAAGATTATTTTCATAAACGTTCCATTGTATCGTAGTTATCTGACTTATTGAGCGTGCTTTTTAAAAAACGATTTTGGTATCAAGTAGTGACTTTAACTGGTAAACGATATTGTGTCATGGGATCCTTAGATTGAATGATATTGTTTTGAATTATTTTTTTAATTTCCTACATTAAGTTGCTGGATGATACACTAACTGTTTGTTTATTATCCTGTTAAACGATAAAATTCTTTGTCAGTCAGAATATTCGACCCTTTACCTTCGATGATATTGATATTCATATCTACGTACATATGTAACATTATTCAATGAACTTAATGTTTAAAAGAAGGTGATTTTTCAATATTTAACTATTCAACAAAAAGTTTTTCTATATTATGTTATGTATTCATTTTATTTTTGGCCTTAACTTTTTTACACACATATACAAACATATAAGTGAATGTAGCTTTTTCAGTATTTAGAGATTAATTCTTTATCAAATGTAGCAAAACTTCCGATGTTTTGTAAATTGTAAATTTTTATTTATATAAAATATGTATATAAATTTTTTTAATGAAAAATGAACTTAATCCAATCAATTCATTTATCCACAGTTCAACTCCTAATTTCATAAAGAATTGAAATTAATTTTTTTGTTTTATCAAATTGTTGTAATGTATATCCAGCTTGGATCAAAAAGCGATGTTTCAAGCAGTAAGTACTTTACTTTTTTAGAGGCATTTGGTGTAACCACGGCATTTTTCATGAAACTAGCAAGCGGGGTAAGCAAAATGGCATGGAAAGTGTCATAGTATAGAGACGCGATAGAAGAGTTTGAGCGATAACCATTTTTAATAAAAATGAACGGAGCACTAAGGAGCGCAAAGCGGTCAGCAAAGTCACCCGATCAATTCATTCCGTTGCTTGATTCATTTAATTGTACCCGCTCGTTCATGAACCACACAGCTTTAATAAATAATTTAAATGGGTCTTAGAAATAAACTTCACATAATTTGTAAAATAAAAAAAAATGCTTAATTTTGTTGTGACGTTAAATAGTTTAATTTCACATTTTATTCATCATAAGGCTTATTTATAACGTTCGTAAAACTGAAGTTTGTCAGGAGGGCCAAATCTTGTAAGATTGTACTATATCACTATATGAAAAGTAGTTGGATGGAAACATTTAGTTAAGTTGGTATTTTAAAGATATGATGATTCCGAGAGTACAGCAGCAGAACCATGATTTACATCAAACATCGTAAACGTAGCTCCCCTATAGTAACTTTGCTGTATACCAGTTTATAGAAAGTGTTTTGTATTTTTCTTTGTAAACTTGCATTGCCGGGCTCCAGTTTAAAAATAAAGGTTGGAGAAATCGGCTACTGTTATCACTTTTTGTCAAGAAAACAGAGGGAACATGAACAAGTGGCACGTGGTAGCTGTCATACATTTTTTGGCTTTTTTCTCTTCATGCTTACTTTGAAATCATTTTGATTTGCATAGATTATATACATATTTTGTGAAATTGCCTTTCAATAATATTTGGTAATCTTTCGCCACATACGTTTCTTTGTCTTTGTAAGTTGAAAAATTGGTTTAATTACTTATTATGCGTAAATGTTTTAAATTGTCTTTTATGCCGAATTCGAAAAATAAGGTTGTCAAGGGATTATCAATTCGTCTGAATGTTGCTTCTATTAATGTTTGTGCCTGCAGAACTCTATTTGAACTTTATTTGAAAAGTTATGCATACAGATTGTTCTCGTTTTTAAAATAATTAATAAGTTTTAAAATTAAAGGGTGTTTCAATACAACATACATGTTTTTATTTGTATTTTGAAGTGTTAAGGCACCACTTAATATTTAAGAAAAACTGTGTATCAATTTAGCTCCCAATAGCAGAAAATAATACAAAAATAAATCTCAAAATTAAAGGGTGTCCCCGTAAGTTGATCTATATCGGCGTATGTTTTGAATTGTTATATACAAGCGCTTGAAAATTTATCAGGTTTTCCATTACTATGACTGTTATAAGTATTGAAATTATAAATAAAAAGGTGTCATACTTTTGAACAGTTGTAGATAGACGGTTTAAATTTATAAAAAACCTGTATAACTAATGTGCTGTTTCTGTATTACAGGCGATCAACTCCTCTGAAAAATTTATATGAAAAGCACTCAGTTTTTTGAGTTATTTCCATATAAATTTTCTAGACAGAAACAGTACATAAGTCCGCTATAAAAGAAGTAGAAAATTTGGGTTAAGAAATTAAAAATTTAAAATAGTTAAAATTATAAATTAAAAGGCCAAACTATTAAACTGTAAGAAACAGACAACGAAAATCTGTCGTTTTTTTGCAAGAATTTTATTTAAACTACTTTTCATAAATAAAAAAACAATTGATAACTTCCTTACAGATAGACACAAAGAAGTCTGACGAAGGTTGTAGCGAAGCAAAACTTAATGAACTTAAGCCAAAATAAAAAACAATATTATTTTTAACCGACTTCAAAAAAAGAAGGAGGTTATACAATTCGATTGAATGTTGCTTTTTTTATATTTGTGCCTCCAAAACTCAGTCATTTCTGATCCGATTTTAAAAATTTTTGGTAATATGATAGATTATGATTACAAATTGGTCCCGTTTTAAAAACGGTTCATAATCTTAAAAATTAAATACAAGATACATATTTTTTACGTGTATTATGAACTGTAAAGGGCGATTCTGCAAAATTTAAAATAATTGTGTATTACTATGGCTCCCAAAAACAAAAAATTATACAAAAATAAATGTACAAATTAAAGGGTGCCCTCATAATTGATGTAAATTTACTTATATGGGCCTATCTTTTGAACAGTTATAGACAAACTCTTGTAAATTGGATAGAATGTCGATTGCTATGACCGTTATAGTGACAAGTATTAATATTATATTATTATATTAATATTATAAAGTAAAGAGTGCGCCAATAGTTCATTAAATTTGATTTATATTACCATACTCTTGAACAGTTGTAGACAGACGCTTGAAATTTACAACGAACCTGTATTGTTAAGTCCGCTATAACAAAAAGTATAAAATTTGGATTTGGAAGTTAAAGGGTGTTCCAATAGTTAAATTAATTTTGTGTTTATAATTTGAATTTAGAAATTAAAGGGTGTCCCATAATTGATGAAGATTTACTTATATAAGCCTATCTTTTGAACCGTTATATAAAAACGCTTGCAAATTCGACAGAATATCAATTGCTATGGCCGTTATAGTAAGAAGTATTAATATCACTAATTTTAAATTAAAGGGTGCGCCTATAGTTCATTTAATTTGATGTATATTGCCATACTTTTTAACAGTTATATACAGGCTCTTGGAACTTACAACGAACCTGTATTGGTAAGTCCGCTATAGCAACAAGTATAAAATATGGTTTTAGAAGTTGAGGGGTGTTCCAATAGTTGATGTAATTTGAAGTGTGTAGCCGTACTTTTGAACCATTATACACAGACAGCTGAAATTTACAAGGAACATGTTTTCTAAGTCCGCTATAACAAGAAGCTTATAATTTGAGTTTAAAAAGTAAAGAGTGTAATTTCTTCTATATGGCCGTATTTTTTGAACCGTTGTATACAAACACCATAATTTTAGACAGAAAGTCCACTACTTTATTTGTTACAATAAAAAGTATAAAAATGTTATCTTATAAATTAAATAGTTGATATAATCTGGTGTATATCAGATATAAATTGTTAAACAGTTACAGACGGTTGAAATTTACACAGAACCTGATTGCTAAATCTACTACAACAGCAAGTATATAATTGGAATTTGGAAATAAAAGAGTGACCCTATTGGTGCTGCATTTTGATGTATATCGAAAAACTATTTAACAGTTGAAAAAGTATAAAGCTTGGAGATATAAGTGTGTCTCTAAGTGTGTAACCTAATTTATGTGACCATACACTTGAGCCGTTATCGGCAGACAGATGAAATCTGTTTTGAAGTCGGTTTTTTTTTCGCAAGAATTATATCTTAATACGTTAAGAAGTTTTTCCTTTTCATAGGAATCGAATTTATAATTTTAGTAGCATCTCCCAATTAGAAAATATTATTTGTTGGTTTTTAATCCAGGTAATATGACAAGATTCTATTATTTGAATACTAAAAACTAAATTATAATATTAATACTAAAATTTTAATCCCTTTAATCGACTTTACTGTGTGTAGCAAAATTAAGTTCAATAAAAATATAAAAAATAAAAACAATACAAACAAGCATAACTTAGTTCTTTTGATAGTGATAAATATGGTATATGTATAAAAAATATGACATACATATTAAATTATAAAATATTTGAAAATTTTTGGTCAAGTTAATATCGATGCGAGAAACATTTTACTTCTGCTCGAATATCACAAGCACAGAATAGCATAATCACTCAAATTACAATTATCTATACAGAACACAAAACCAGTAAACAGAGAGCAAAATTATCATCGAATCCAATGAATTAAGGATGATATTGTAAAAAGACTCAAGGGAAAAATAATAAAGATGTGGCATTATTACTCAAAATAATTACACCATATTGGTGTTTTCACGTTACTTTACCAGAAAACGTAAAAAAATAATAGAAACTATATTTGTCAAAAAGTAATAAGTCAAATGTAAATGCTTTCAGTACTTTTCTGAAATGTATTGGAATCACTTAAATACTTAGTTTCGAAAAAATGGGAGTTATGGCCTTTCAACATGAGACCAACGTTTTATACCATAAATATTTACAAAGATATGGGAAGTTGATAAATACTTGTATTTTCCATTTTTGATAAAACATATATGTTCTTCTTCTTCTTCTTCTTATTTTTATTCGTTTGATAGCGCAATAATGTTATCAATACAATAAAAATTCAGTGCTCACAAGTAAATCAACGAAAATCTCTGGAATGATTCGAAACAAATGCATTCATACGTGACACACAAAAAAAGGTTGAAAATTAAATAATTATTGAATTTTAATTTATTTTGTTTTCTTTTTCTTTTTTAACAACTTTAACATAATTAAAAAAAAAAAAGAAATTGACCGACACTCATAAAATAAACTCACGCATTATAACAATGCAACAAACGCAATCATTTTATATGTATTTGGAATTAAATTAAAATAAAAGTAAAAAAGCTAGTAAAAATGATAATCAATGCCAAGTTAAAAATACAACTTTCACTTGATTAAAGTTAAGCAACATCAGCCACAAAACTAAACAAAACACTGCCGCCAACAGATTCTTCAAGTTTCAAATTGTGATTGAGGCGATGATGACAAAGCAAAACATGCATGCAATCGATACAAATATTTATCCAATACTTGATTGACAAATATTAATAATAATGTTGATGAATGTCAAGTTGACATTAGTAAAAACTCCGGTTGCTTGTTTTGTTGGGTATATTGGGTATAGAGTCTACACAATAGACTAACTTTTTATATTAAAATAACAAAATGTGTTCAACACCTCAACTTGTGCATGTGTCCATAATTTGTATGTTGGAATTATTCGTCTTTTTGAAAGGTATTAATTAATTTCTTTTCAGTTTAAAATCGTACAGAAATGTTGGTAAAATATTTCGTGAATGCACAATTTTTTTGAAAAAAAAAAAACAGCTACACATAAAATATTTAGATTGAGGATATAATAATGAAGAGTAACTATTCTCGCGGTCCTATTTCTTGAAAATTGGAAACAAGTTGTTGGGCTCCATATCTGAAAACAAGATACAACAATAATTCGAAATTTAAACTGAGTTTTCTTTTTGACCTGTGCAAGTGTAACTTGAACATAATCTTTATAAATTTCTTTTTATACCTTTCACCACAAAAAGTGAAAAAAGGGTATAACTAAGTTTGTCATAGCGTGTGTAATTTTTACAATATCCTTTTTCGACCCGAGCACAAATAAGTGCTATACACCGCGCGGCTGTTTATCTTTACGTGTATTGTTTAGTCGTCTACAACAATAATTATAATAGTAAAAATTAAAAATAAAAGGATGACACCGACGATCAAGTTAATTAAAGTATATGGCCTAATCCTTTGAATGGTTTTAGACTGACACTGTAAATTTAAGTAAGTATGTATTAAAATATCTACAATTACAAGTATAAATAAATTAAAGAGTGTCCTAATTACAACTGTAATTTCAAACTGAAACTTAACCAGAACGTGTAAAACTATGCACGCTATAACAACAAGTATAAAATATGACCATCAACCTTGTCTGTCTGACAATTGCATTCAACATTTTTATTTATTTGATTAAGTGGATGAGAATGCATATTCGATAGTTTCCTTTATGATGAATTAAAATTCTAACTCATTTTCTTTTTGCGGTCAGCTGAATACATTCGAGAAGTTTGATTCATTGCGGATCCAATAAAATTTTAGTTCAATTCATTATCTGTTCTGTATAAATCGAAAACATTGAGAAAGTGAATCTCTGGAATGATTTGAAAAAAAAAATCATGAGCTTATAACTATGCACGGTCAAGATTATCAAGAGGTGCTTTTTTGGCCAAAAATATGTGTCATATTTTGGTACCCTATTGCGACGCTCCAGCGCTAAACTTATGATTTACTATTCCGAGAATTTATATATAATTTTTCTATTGTTCTTCAACATTTGGGCTCTTATTGAAATCCAAATGATAGTAACTTAGAAAAAACTACTTAAAAATAAAATAAAAACGGAACTAACCAAAAAAAAAATTACAAGCAACTTACATATATTTAGAAGACTTGCTGCAAGAAGATCTTAACTCAAAATATTAATTTCTGAGTTGAGCATGTATAAATATTTTTCAGTGATAAATCTTTGTCTTTGCAAAAAACATGACCTTATTTTTAAAGATATAAATTCTATAAATACAAATTCTTAATGGTTTGAAAACTTAAAACTCTACCTCAGTTCGAGTTGTTTTTTGAGATACCCCTCTCGCAACAAAGGCACGATATACAGATTTGATATTGATAAAATTTGTATGCATTTAGTTTAAATTCATAAATAGTCGAAATCACCAAAATTTTTTTATTTTTATAATCTGTTTATACGACCTGGCATATTGTCAAGATTATGAACTGTTCAGCGTGAAAATCTTTATAGATTTTGTTAATAATGTATTCTGTAATTGTGAAATATGCTAATCAAACACTTTGTCAATTAACAAATTTTAATAAAACTCTAATAAATCAATTGGTACTTAACAATTTCTCTTTGAAAGTAAATAATGTTTGTTTAGAATTCTAGTTCATTTCTAGTTTTTTTTTTCAAATGGAAAATGTGGATGATAGCATTGCGATGCTGCTGTTATGGCCAAATCGAAATAGCTTTAACTCAAAAATAGAAAATGATCAAACAATAAACGGTATTCGGAAGTTGTGTCTGATGGGGTCACTTAAATCTTGTATGAGTGAGTATTGTAAAAAGTCACGTTTCTTTAGTTCTATGATGTAGTTCTACAATTCCGTTTGTTACAGCTTTCGCCTTTTTAAATTACATTACAATTTTGTTTAAAACTTAAAAAAATTAATGATAGAAAGGTCTGAGTCATTTTCACAGGAGTGCATTTGTATCCAATATCTCTATTTGTAAATTATATAAAATACTTAACAGACTAAATTTTGTACTAACTCTTTCATAAGTTCTTATAATTATGTCCTCCTTAATCTCATGGAAACAGATATTTTTAAAGAATAGAACTTTAAAGTATTACAGTGTATAATTGAATTAGAAAAATAATAATTTTAAGTTGAGGGTGTAAAATAAACAACAACATTATTTCAGACATTGAAGCAAACATTTTTTCTTTCAAAACAAACATTTTTTTTAAACAAACATGATATTGGACAGATCATACTTCATACAACGTTAAACTAATATCCATATCACCCGAAATAAAATTCGTTCAATATTACACTAAATTTTATGTTATTCTTAAATGTATTACCTGAACACCGATCGAACTTATAAGGGAATATCAAAGCGATATGACAAACCAAAAAACACATATTGCGAGAAGATTTCCATGTCAAAATCTCAACCGTCAGCCCTAGAACACATAAAAACAAAACAAAAAACATAAACATATAAACTTTTAAAACAATTTTACTGCGAGCGCCTTCTGAAAATTACTGAACCTAAAGGCGACTATCGCGTTATGCGACAATTTTTAAAATATGATTCCTTACCTTTCAGTTTAAAATATACTCGCAGTATACAAGTTATTTAAGTTGGGGGTTATTCCCTCATGCAATTCGAAAGCAATTTTGATGCGAAAGTTAAATGCGATAAGAGAGTAATTTGGAACTTTTTACACCACAGACAGTACAATAATATTGCTCAATATTTTTTTGTAACATTTTTTACAATAGATGTTAAACTAAACAAAACCAAACGCAAACAGAAATATATAAGCAAATTCAGTGGGTTAATCTCTAATACGATGCGAAAGTAAAGTAGTACGAACCAAATGATTTGTACTTTTCAAAGCGTTCGCGCAAGTTACATACACAAACACTCACATTAGGAACGACCCTATAGACGAATTTATTGCAAACATAATTAAAGACAAAGTGTAATATTAAACCCATTTCCGATTTGTTTAAAGAAATTATGATGAAATCAATAAATCAAAACTATTTTTCGGTCGCAATTCCAAGAATTGCAACCGTCCCAATTTAATATAAAAAATTAACTTCATTAATAAATTAAAGCACTAAATGCAGAAATGTAACAAAGTATATTTTTCGGTCGCAATTCTGAGAATTGCAACCGTCACAAATTTACTAACTTTCCACTAAGAAAGCAATTTGCAATAGATATTGTCAAATAGGCATTTCCGTTCCCAAACGAAAATGCAATTATTAACAAATAATACAATAACTTTAATATATAAGAAGACCTTGTAATTAGCTTAAGACAGTCTTGTTTCTCCCATTTGGTCAAGAAGTTGCCAAGCTTCCAATTAAATAAAATAAATAAATAAAAGTTATTAACAAAAAAAAATAAATTTAGTTTTTTTTAATAAAAACCGCGACACGGTTACGAAATTGGCGCAGTCGGTAGGATCCTTAAAATATAAGGATCCAGTGATACGAATCGTGTGAAAAGTGAAAAAAAAAAAAAAAAAAAACTCTGAGTATCCTGCTAAGAATAGGACCAGAGAAAAGTTTTGAAAATAAAAGATACAAAACTTAATTTAGTTGACATTGAAAAAATCAGTGAACACAATTAAGATACAAAACTTAATTTAGTTGACATTGAAAAAAAAAAAAAAAAAAATCAGTGAACACAATTAAGATACAAAACTATTCTGGATTGAAAAATCAGTGGACACCAATAAATAAAAAGGCAAGCTGTATTCAAAAAGGCAACAAGCATACGACCAACAAAGAAGAATGGAGGAACAGTCTCACATCGCATCGGTGAACGTGGCCGAAGAACTGGCCAGAAAAGACCAACAACTGGAGCAATTACGCCAAGCGTATATAAATTTGCAACAACAAAATGAACAATTACAACAACAACGAAACCAACAGCAACAACAAGAACAACCATTAAACCAATCCAACCTTATGAGGGACAACATTTTTAAGATGGTAAATCATCTGCCAACCTTTACTGGAACCGGGGAGGTGACTATAAATAGTTTCTTCAGCAGCATCGAGTATTTGCTTTCGACAATTTCGGACGAAAATCTTAAAAAAGAAGTGGTTCGAATAATTTTTTATAAAATCATCCAAGGACAAGCCAAGGACATCATCATCAATATACCTACACCAGACAATTGGAACGTAATAAAGGAGACACTAAAATTAAGGTACCGACCCAACGTGGAACCACACCATCTATATAAAATAATAGCCAACCTAAAGGTATACTCGGTAAGCGAACTTATAATAGAGTTACAAAACATTAAGTATAAGGCAGACGAATTAATCATATATTACCAGGACGATCACTACATTGACTTATCGAACATAGATAGCCTTTTAGTCAATACCGTGAAAGAAATGACGCAAGGTGTATTGTTGGACAAAATTTATGAGGTGGACAATATTAATGACATACTTAGAATTTTGACGAGAAGAAGGTTCGAAGATGCCTGCATTAGGCAAGAATATAGGAAATTCAAAAATACTAAATACGATTCAAATATGAACCAAAGCTACAAGAATAAACATAATAATTATACGCAAGAACGTATAGAAAATTACAATCGTAATAATTATAATAACGTTAGGAAATATGATAATAATAATAATAGGAATAATAATGACAGGAATAATAATAATTGGAACAATTGGAACAAACAATTTAATAATTCAGGACGCTATAGAGTTCCACAAACTAATAACAATTATAACAAAACGTCAGGAAATTTCCAAAGGTTCACACAGGCAGGACACCCTGGGCCAAATTTTAACCAAAATCGTTGGAATCAACCCAGGCAAAGCCAAACTGAACCCATGGAAATAGATAATATTCAATTTAATAAGCAAGTGAATGAAATAAATTATAATAATCAAGTAAATACTAATAATCAGAGAACCGCCCAGTTAGGAAACCCTAGAATTGACGTCAGCCAATATCGCTTGACGCAACCTAGGCAAGAACGAAACGGATTCTTCGAAGGTAATAATCAAAGAGAAGAATATGATCAATTGGCAGGACACTCGGAACCAGACCCATGTTGTAGTAACATGGCTCAACCCCGACAAAGCCAGGATCAGTTTTTTTCAAAACGACCTCAGATTTTTTACCCATCATAAACATTAAAATAAGAGGAAAAATATATGACGCATTAATAGACACAGGGGCGAGTGTTAGTTTAATAGACAGTAACGTTAAAGACTTTAGAAAAAAATTTATTAAAAGAACCAATAAAGTTTAGTACCATTAACAAAAAAGATTTTATTAGATATGAAGTAGTGACGGATGCACCCGACGAATTTAATTTACCCCATTATGCGAAGATTAGATGGAAAGTAGCTGAATTAAAGGGACGAAGATATAAATTTATAATAGGAATCGACTTGTTAAATTGTTTTAAAACAATGGTAAATTTGGAGGACGGATATATCTCATTTAATGATAAAGTAACAAATTTTTTAATAAATCCATATAATAATTTAGAGATCTATGCATTAGAAGCAATAGAATTTTCTAGAGAATTTCAAAACAGAATTCAATTAGAACACCTGAATGAAGAAGAAAAAAGAGAAATTTTAAAAACATTAAATAGATTCCAGAAATTATTCTTCAAAGAAGGAGATAGATTAACTAGTACAATGAAAATACAGCATGAAATTAGGACAACAACCGAAGAACAAATAAATTCAAAACTATACAGATACCCACCCCAACACGAGGCAGAAGTGAGAAAACAAATAAGGGAAATGGAAGAACAGGGGATAATCAGGAAAAGTTCTTCGCGTTATGCAAGCCCTTTGATAGTGGTGCCTAAAAAACTCGATAATTCAGGAGAAAAGAAATATAGACTCGTGGTGGACTACAGGAAATTAAATGAAATAACTATCGACGATAAATTTCCACTACCAAACATAGACTCCATTCTGGACAAACTAGGCAGGGCACAATACTTCACCACTCTGGATTTAGCGAAGGGTTATCACCAGATTTTGGTCAGGGAACAGGATAGAGAGAAAACCGCATTTGTGACACCACATGGATTATATGAATTCGTAAGGATGCCTTTCGGCTTAAAAAACGCCCCAGCGACGTTCCAAAGGCTTATGAATGAGACCCTAAGAGAATTCATAAACAAAACCTGCGTAGTATACCTGGATGATATATTGATATTCAGCACCTCATTGAAAGAACATGTAAGGGCGATCACGGAGATTTTTACGGCATTAGAAAAAGCCAATTTAAAAGTTCAAATGGACAAGTGCAATTTTTTAAAAAAAGAGACGGAATTCTTGGGACATATTTTGACAAGAGACGGACTAAAACCAAACCCTAACAAAATTAAAATAATTCAGGAAATCACGCTACCAAAAACAGAGAAACAAATTAAAAGTTTCCTTGGGCTCACCGGTTACTATAGGAAATTCATAAAAGATTACGCGAAGGTAGCCCAACCTATTACAAAATATCTAAAGAAAGGCATAAAAGTAAACATAAACGACCCAACATATATAGAAGCATTTGAAAAATTAAAATTATTGATTAGTAGTCATCCCATTTTGAGATATCCAGATTTTGGAAAAATGTTCACATTAACCACTGATGCCTCCAATTATGCGATTGGAGCCGTTTTATCACAAGAAGGACATCCGGTCTGTTTCATCTCAAGAACCTTAAACAATCATGAAAGAAATTACGCAGCAACGGACAAGGAATTCTTGGCAATATTATGGAGCGTTAATTACCTAAGACCCTATCTATACGGGAGAAAATTTAAGATCTTAACGGATCATCAACCAATTAAGTTTTTACATGCAAAGTACAAAGGAAAGGACATGTCGCCAAGACATCAAAGATGGATTTTAAAATTGGGTGAATATGATTTTACGGTCGAGTATATTAAAGGAAAAGAGAATAGAGTCGCCGATTTTCTAAGTAGATTGGAACATGTTAATGAAAAAAATGTTCGGGAAAACTGGGATAATGAATCAGATTTTAAAATAATAGATAATATGGAGGACGAAAATGTTTCTATGGCAACAATCCATTCAGCAGATGAAAATTTGCACGATCATTTCTACATTAAGGAAGAAATAGTAAACAAGTATAAGACACAAATTATATTAACAAACAATAAAGTTGAAGAACTACAGGAATTACATGGAAAAAGGATAATATATATAGCGGAAAGTGATTTTGAAGTAATGGGACAAATATTTAGAAGATATATTACTAAAGGTAAAATAGGAATATTTTCTGAACTTTCAGACAGAAGCTACAACATAGTTCAAGAAAAATTAATAGAAATGTTTTCCAACGACAATCAAATTAATTTCACTAAGTGTACTACAAGAGCTAGAGATATAGAAACAGAAGTAGAAGCAGTCAAGCAAATATCATTATATCACGTTAGGGAAAGCATGCATTCAGGGATAGTCGAAACATATAACCAACTTAAAAATAAAATTTACTATCCAAAACTCATGGAGATAAATCAATTGGTAATTAATCAATGCGAGATATGCCAGGAAATAAAGTACGATAGAAAACCAATAAAATCTAAATTTTTAGTCACAGAAACACCCTCAGAAAGGAACGAGATCGTTCATATAGACACGTATGTAATGAAAAGGAATTATTTTCTAACAGTAATAGACAAATTTTCTAAATTTGGGGCGGCATACCCGCTAAACGACAGAAACCACGTTACTATTATCGAGCAATTAGAAGATCATTTTGCCAAAATAGGAAAACCAAAGAAAATAGTGGCAGACAACGAATTTAAAGCAATCCGAATAAAAGAATTTTTAGAAAAAGAAAACATTGAATTACATCTAACTAAACCCAATAGTCACACGGGTAATGCAGACATAGAGCGTTTGCATAACACAATAGCCGAAAAATTCAGGATATTATATAAATTAGAGAGAAATATTCCAATAAAACAATTGATTCAAAAAGCAATTAGAAGCTATAATGAGCGCTACCATTCAAGCATTAAATGCACACCTAGTGACGTACATTTGGGAAAAATTGAAAATGGTATAATAAAAAGGAATTTAGAGGAAAATAAAAGAAAAATAATTGAGAAATTAAACAGATCTAGGGAAGATTACAGCGAAAGTAGGGAAGAAGGATTCATTAAGAATTACAAGGCAGTTAGGCATAAAGAACAACCAAAATATAAAAAAATTCAAATTAGAGAGAGTGCATCATTGTAACATCAAACGACCTCTTAAATTTACAGTTATGGACAATGCTGATAATACTTTTATGGACACAACCGATTGAAGGAATAATGAACACAAAACGAATTACAGAACAAAAAGGATTTGTAGACATTTATATCAAAAGTCAAGAAATAGTTCAGGAGACGGACGTAGTATTACATATCATAAATTTGCATGATATAGAAACCATTTTGGACAACATGACAGAAAACATAAAATTAATGAAGATTGATAATAAAGAAATGCTTAATTTAGAACTAAGCGACGCTAAAAATAAATTATTGACATTATTGCCAAAACAAAATAGACAAAGACGAGGACTAATCAATGGAATAGGAAGCATACAAAAATGGTTATTTGGGACTATGGACGACGAAGACAGGCAAAACATACAAAAACAATTGTTTAATATTGACGAAATTGTTAACAACAACAATCAACAAATTATAATTAATGACTATTTTAATATATCTATAAATCATTTAAAGATGGTAATTACAAATGACAGACAAAAAATCCAAGAAGAACTAAATTCTATAAATAAGTTTTTAAAAATAGAAAATAATAAAAGTAGATATTTAGAGCAATTAAGTAATATACAACTAATAAAGAGTAGAATAGAGCATTTGCAAGACAATGTAATTTCTGTAAAATATGGTTTAGTACATCCAAGTATTCTAACCAGTAACGAAATTAAAAAATACAATATCGATTACAACAAGTTGAAATATATACAGTGTGGTACAACATTTGTTAATGGTTCATACTTAGTTTTAGGAGTAAAAATACCAAAAAAATTCATAATTGTTAAATTAAGAATTATTGTTCCACTACCCAATATTCACAATAACGAAATAGATGCTATTACAGAAAAAAGCTTCGAGTTTGAAAATAAAACATATAGATTTGAAGAAAACAAGCATTTAAAAGACTTAAAATTAAGCACTCATTGTACAATAAAAAATAATTGTCAACTAGTAAGTAACAAAGATTTTGAAATTATACAATTGGATATAGATACAATTATAATTAAGAATGCAATGAACATCAGTGTTAATGAAACTTGTAATTCCGAAAAAGTTATGTTAAACGGAAATTATTTAATAAATTTCAGTAATTGTTCAATAAGAATTAAAGACTATTATTTTTCAAACACTATCGAAAATATAAAAGAAAAACAAATTATCGAAAATCCAAATACAACTCAGAATTTTACACATAAATTATCTTTTCAAGAAATTGAATTACAACAAAAAAATAATGTAAAGAATATTAAAACATTAAACTATCATACAAAATTAACATATGGATGTAACTTTTTTATAATAATTGTAGTACTTATTTTAATTGTGTTAATTTTAACTAAACATAAACAGATAAAAATAAAATTAAATAAAAGAATTCAGGAGAATTCTAATCTAAAGGAGGGAGAAGTTACATACACAAACACTCACATTAGGAACGACCCTATAGACGAATTTATTGCAAACATAATTAAAGACAAAGTGTAATATTAAACCCATTTCCGATTTGTTTAAAGAAATTATGATGAAATCAATAAATCAAAACTATTTTTCGGTCGCAATTCCAAGAATTGCAACCGTCCCAATTTAATATAAAAAATTAACTTCATTAATAAATTAAAGCACTAAATGCAGAAATGTAACAAAGTATATTTTTCGGTCGCAATTCTGAGAATTGCAACCGTCACAAATTTACTAACTTTCCACTAAGAAAGCAATTTGCAATAGATATTGTCAAATAGGCATTTCCGTTCCCAAACGAAAATGCAATTATTAACAAATAATACAATAACTTTAATATATAAGAAGACCTTGTAATTAGCTTAAGACAGTCTTGTTTCTCCCATTTGGTCAAGAAGTTGCCAAGCTTCCAATTAAATAAAATAAATAAATAAAAGTTATTAACAAAAAAAAATAAATTTAGTTTTTTTTAATAAAAACCGCGACACGGTTACGAAATTCGCACTTGTGTTTTGCATCTCTTTTTTTCTATTTGCTAATTTGGTAGCATCGCACTCTGTAATGCGAAACTGTCTCTTAAATTCCTTCAGAAAACACAATTATATTGAGATAGTAAAAGAGCAAACGCAAAGGATTAAAAACACGTAACTCCCTTAAAACAATTTTATGTTTTTTTTGTCTAAGTTATTATTAGGAAAATAAAAACCAAAATTTCAAACAAAGCAACGACGGTTTGAAATTTTAGTAGATTTTATGGTGCAACGTAGCGAATTGGGCAAGAGTCAGTTGCAGAGGGAAATGCTAACAAGCCGGAAATAAAACCAACAATAATGAATTATTCTCTCACCTCCGGTGAATTAAGAAAAGTATATCGCACTTATCTCTTGAGATTCTTCTTGTTACACGTTCCACACGATCATTTTCATCTTAAAACCATAACGCTACGGAATTCATCACTTTTATTTTTGATTAAAAACACATACAACAAGCTTAAGTTTCCTTTTTAAAATGTTTGTTTACATACTTTTTAGTGCCAGTGCTGTCAAATTTTTTTTAAAGCGAAAGGTTATGCGAAAGAGATAAAGAGTACTAATATGCTATCTTATCGAATTCAGCTTTCGCATCGAAATTGCTATCGAATGACATTAGGGAATAACTCCCATGAAATATTTTTTTCACTAAATACAAAAACTAAAAAATTAAGAATTTGGCATTAAACAAATTTAAAAAAAAAATACACAATTGATGTTTAGTGACATGAGTGTATGAAATCACCACGGTATAATGTTTTCAACACTTAAAAAGTATTTCTTTTTGCATAATATAAATTAAACTTATTTTAGTTTTGTTCAATATATTGTATATATACTAATACAATATCCGCATTGGCAATTTGATTGTACAGTATTAATTGTTGCACAATATTATTGTAAATATATGGGCAAGCTCAACGAGTGATTGGCTGGTTGTCTGTTTGAATTTTTTTAATCGTGTCTTATACTGAAAACGTCAGTTTTTTTTTTTGAGTTAATCTTTAACTTTAAAAAATGGGGAGACTTTAAAAATCTTTAGTGAATTTTGTATCGCCCTCAGTAACACTGACTGAGATGATTCTTAATTTAATATTTTTTATTCTCTTATTTCTTCTATTTTCCTTTTGTTTATAGCGTCGTTAAAAATGAATTGTTATTTTTACTACTTTTGTTAATTTTTATTATTATTATTTTCAGCTTTCAGTTTTTGTTGTTGTGGTGGAATGAACACGCTTGTAACCTCACATAATATTTCCAATCTTCATACAAAACAGAAGTGAAGAAAAAAAAACGTTGCAAAAAAATTATAAATAATTATAATTATGAAAAAAATATGTATATAAAAACAAAGTGTATCTATTTCTTACATCACTTTACTTTTCATTTATAAAAAAAAATGAGTCGAATAACTAGTGTTGGTGCATTGAATGGCGATTCTAATTAAGCTAACAAAAGCGTTCGTTTGTTCGTGGGAACGTTGTAAACAAAGCTTCAAGAGAAGTGTGAGATTTGTTCTAAACACAATCTTGTCAAATCTTCTATTAGAAAAATGTTAGGGCTAATCGCGTGTTGCTTGAAAAAAGACGACAAAAAGCTAATTACCCTTATATTGGAGATCTATTTGTTCTCTTTATATATTCCGCTAGGAAACAACAGGCATTTACAATTTAATCTTTCATTACATATTACATACTTTTAATTCATCAAAACAGTTAAGTTTAGCCAGTGTTGTATATAAAGTTCTGCTTCAGAATTACTTCGTAGCGCATAACGTATCCATCTCTATTTTATTCTTGTTGTTCGTCGCATAACTATCCTTAAGTAAAAGAGTGAATAACTGGTTCCTAATAGTTTTGTCGACAGAAACGTTTTTTGATTGCGTTGTCCGCATAAAGCCATCTCCTTGTTAACCGACTTCCAAAAAACAAAAAAAAAAAAAAAAAAGGAAGGAGGTCATAAATTCGTCTCAATGTCTTTCTATTTGATTTTTTATTTATTACGGTAATCAATTGAGCCCTTAGGGCCATATATGGTTGGTGGACTACAAATATTAACAGGTGTACATAACTAGGCAACAAACTTATAAATAGATAACAATTTATCAAAATAAGGCAATAAAAGAAATTATTAATTAGAATATAAAAGAAATTATAATTAGAATATATAAAAAATTAATAAGATTAAAATAGTTCAACTGAATCAATAAAAATATTTAACAAGCTTAACCATGAATGAATTACGTGCTACCTTTCAAATAATTAACGATTTCTAACAGGAATTAGAAGCTGTGGGTTTCTGTCAGTCTGCAGGTAATTGAAATCTTTGTGAACACACTCCGGGCAGTCTGTTAGCATAACGTTGATCTAATCTTAATGTAGTTTATAAAACTACACCCCATAAAATCGTTCACAGATATAGAAACATGATCATGGATTTTTAATTTATATGTTAAACGTATGATTCTATTTAATAGTAAGACACACCTATTTACGCTTTCGGCACTACAACCTGAATAAACAAACTTCAGAATTCAGTCATTTATAAACCGTTTTTGATTATTTTTCTTTATTTAAAAATTGATGATGACAGATTGGTCCCGTTTTGAAAACAGTTCATAATTCAAATAATTAAAGGGAGTCTGCATACAACATACATGTTTTTACGTGTATCATTAACCTTAAAGAAAATTACTTTAAAAATGAGAAAAACCTTGTATCACTATAGCTCCCAATAGCAAAAAATAATACAAAAATAAATTAAATAATTAAAGGTCGTATCTGTAGATGGCGTCAATTGAGATATATGGGCTTGTCTTTTAAACCGTTATAGACAAACGCTTTAAAATTGGACAGAATGTCGGTTACTATGACCTTTATAGTAACAAGTATTAATATGCATAATTATAAATTAAAGGGTGCCCCAATAGTTCATTTACTTGAAATTTACAAAGGATCTTCGTCACTATGGACCCTATGTGTTTAGTTTAGTTTTAAATATTTACGTATTAAGTTTTATATGAAACATTTCTACAGTACTGCCCACGAAATAGAGTTCGTATTCGATAAAAAAAAACTGTAGATCGAGTTGCAACAGAAAGCAGAACAACATTTCAGCTCATTTGAAGATCATTGTTTACGAAATCATAACTTGTTAAACATCACATTTGTATCACTTTTCTCACATTTGTTGCTTTTTTTCTCGATGATTGGATTCATATTAATTTTCAAAAATGTATAAATAAATATTTTCATCATTTAATCAAATGATATGTTTATAATAAAGAAAAAAAATTTATATTTTTTTACTATGTAAATGAATTTGATAATTTTTATAGTTGGATCTATAAAACTTTCTAATCGATTATTTAAATTTTCAATCAATGTAAATTTTTATTTTCAATCAATGTAAATTTAATCTATTTGTTAAAATGAAAGTTAGTAAGTTTTAGTGTATCACCATAAGCGTAGTTAAACAGATTTTATAGGAGCCGGGTTTCCGAAACAATTATTTTTCATTTTCAATGTAGTTTTTAAAATCTTAAAGCATTAATAATAAAAAATATGAAGAACTTGCCAGACAATCTTTTTTTTATTTCTTACACTACTATCTCATAAATAAAAAAAAAAATCAGATAAAAGGTATAAGATAAAAGAGCTTTAGCCTTAAATTCAGTATATTATCTCTGCTTTAGTAAATCAAGTAGTAAAAAATATATAACTTAAGCTTAGTTTTAAAATTATCGAAATGATCATGAAAAAAATTTTTATTCAGGCGTAAGGACAAGAAAAATTGTTCTATAAACTTTGTAAGCTCCTTCAGTTAGATTTTCTATGGGCAAAAATATTGTGCAATGTCTACATTCGTTGACAGTATTATCAGTGGTGATTTCCAGAGAATTTTCAATGATCTTCAACAATAACTTCTCCCTTCGGATTAGCTTTTCTCCGCTTATGCGCTTAAATCAATATTAGTAAAAAGAATACAAACTATAAACAATCGAAATTTTATGTTTTATTTACAATTTTTATTGTTTTGCTGATTTTTCAAATATTTATAATCAAAATAGCGGATGCTAATGAATCATTGAAAATGTGACTTTAAATCGTTAGAAATTCACTTATGACACACTTCACCTATGACATATTTTATAATCGAAACTGGAACGTTTTGTTTGCTTCTTATGCGTTTTAAAGAACTACGATTACGGGTTTTAAAAAAACTACAGCCTTACATTTTAGTTAGTTGTTTTTGAGATAAATCAATTATTTCCTTACTAAGAAAATAAAATATAAAAATATAACGAATTCATTAAGAAAAATCAGAAGAAAGAAATCAAATTAAATAACTTTATATAAAAAAGTTGGCTATAATCACTGAATTGAGATAATGTGCATATACAAATTTTCTTTTCGATTTTGAGATAACTACACCAGAGCTCTTTTTGAATTGGGTTAGAGTTAAAAACACCTCCGCGAGGGACATCATTTATATGAAGTGTTTACTAAAACAGCAATTATAATGTTGTGAGTAAACAAGAAGGAATGACTAAAAGCAGAAAAATTTGCATTCGTGTTTAATCGATGATTAATGCAAAAACAAATGTACAAGACGAAAAGAGAGAGAACAGTAAAGAAATACGTTGGTTTGTGTGTAAATTTCGTCTAACCAAATTAATATTGATATTGATGTAGCGGTCCAGAAAGTGCAACCCTATATCCTGCCGGCGTCTAATTTTTGTTGTTTTCTTTAGATAACGTCCGCATACAAAATACATTTTTAGAAATTAAAAATAAATAAACTTAAGCCAACATAATTTCAATTCATTTAAAAGAAGAATTTCAAATAATAAAAAATCATGTTAAAACCGACGAAAAATGAGCAGGTTTTTTCTTGTCATAAGAAATTGCATTGAGCAAACAAATAGAGGCATAAATATTGCACGAAATAATTTAAACAAAACGATATTAAAAATAACACAAGAACTACACATTTGAAGCAGTAAGCAGTTCCATGCAAAAACATTGAGCCCAATGTGATAAGACTCAAACTTTTACTGGGTAAACTTTAACTGTGGTTATTTAAAACGCGGGCACTTCATCTCCGCTAAATATCGATGCAAATGAGAATCGAGACGGCAATATTACCAAATTTAAATGGAGATACATACATAATTATTTTATTCGGATTTTTAAGGATCCTAGATAAAAATGTATTAGAAAGTCCTAAAAACTTCTGATAAAATTTATGTTTATGGGTTATTCTCTATCTTCTGTAATTAGAAGAATTTGGAACTCTTCTATTATATAATTTTACTCATTGAAAGTATAACCTTCAATTAGCCAGTTTTTTCCTGCTGATGATGATTTATTAATAATTATTTACGTTAAAGAGAACTCTAACTAAAGACAGTTTCAACCAATTTATGCTTTCACATCATTGTGGTAAATTAAATTTTATTCGTTTGGCCTTACCA
The DNA here is from genome assembly GCA_916610165.2 of Gymnosoma rotundatum. Lineage (NCBI taxonomy): Eukaryota > Metazoa > Arthropoda > Insecta > Diptera > Tachinidae > Gymnosoma > Gymnosoma rotundatum. Next base: position 72,097,391 of record OU744339.1, on the reverse strand, counting down.
CAACAAAATATTTTAACAACGAAAAGAGGTGACTAAAAAACAACCCTATAATTATTATATTTTAAAAATTATCCACAAAATGTCGACATCGAGAAGACTCGTTGGAACAAAAATGATCAGAAATAGCTCTTAGCTCGATTATGTAAAAACTACGTCGTTTTGTTTTTAATATTTTAAATTTATGTATGAGAAAAAATTCCAGTTAAAGTTAAAGGCTTGATTAATATTTAGTTGAATTTCTTTTAGCTTAATGTGCTTCGGTAATATAAAAAATATGTCAGCCTGTCCAATAAAATCCTAGCCTTTATCTATTAGCACGTTGTAAAAATGGCACATAGATTTTTGTTGCATAATTACAAATATTTTTCTTATGAGTATTAAAGTTATAACGTCAAACGCAGAAATAACAAGTACGAGTGCTATATTCGGCTATGCCGAATCTTATATACTCTTCACCATCTATGTAAATCTAGTTTAGTGAAGTAACTCCAATCAAAAAAGAAAATTGGGGTGACAGAGAATTAAAAAATAAGAAAAAAAATGTTAAGTACTACATATACATATATTATTGTCCATAAAAATGCCATCGGCTCTTAATGGGTTAAGCATTTTTAAAAAATTTTAGTATTTTGTCAATGCCCTCTGCAAAAATTTTTAAATGATACACATATTGATATTTAAAAAAAATTTGGAAAATTAATTTTTTCACTTAATGTTCTTTCTTATTTTCTAATTCTCTACCGCCCTAAATATTTGCTTTTTTGATAGGAGTTACTTTATTGTTCAAATGACATGAAAAAATTAGAGGTAAGCAACTTCTTCGCCACTATGAAAATTTTTGACATTAATTAGATTAGATTACTTATTACTTATTTAGTCGCCAGCAAATAATGAGCTGATTAAATTTTGAGAACAGGGATCAATTGGCGATATGTTGATGATTTGAAGGAAGGGGCTTTTTTTTAAATTTGAGAAACACTGGATAAAATGATAGTTTAAAAACTAGCAGTGCCTACGACTTTGTCAATATTTCATTTCTAATTTTTAAAAATTCAAATTTAGAGAAATGTATTAAACATTTTCCATTTACAAAAACGAAGTGTGCTGACAACTGTTTACCACTATTATACCTATAAAATTTTTTTCTTTCACACTTGTATCTCTATTTTGTCTACGAAACGACTTACTTTTACGAAAATGTATTCTATGTTTGGACCAAGAAACCACAAAAATTTTTATTCAAATCTGTCCAGCAGTTTTTACGTGATGAAAACACAGACAAAAATTTCCAAAATAGGTGTTTTGTATGTCATATCGATTACTTTCTACACCAGAAACAAATTTTTCAATAAATATTGATTTAAAAGTATTATTAACTGACAACAATTGTTATGTTTTGGCGGACTAATTAACTACCCTCGTTTATATTATACCTTTTTTTATTCAACCGCACATACTGCAAAAATTTTGTTATTGTTTGCATAATATTGTAATAATTACGATAATTAATGCTTCAAATGTCCAAATATTTCAATACCTGATCATTTCTATTTAATGATCTACATTTTCAATTTGCTCATTTGTTGCCACGTATAAAGACGTAACTCTATAAATGTTGGTTAGCGGCCATTAAATATTTAATTAAATTAATGCACGTATGAAAAAATATTTGCGATAAACGTACCTCGTGCATATTTGCAGTAGTTGCTTTTGTAGTTGCAAGCAGTTATGACGGAGGGTACAAGCACTTTTTATTTTTCAATTAAAAAACAACTGTTAAAAATTGGTTTTTAAGTCATACTTTCTTCACAACACAGGTATTAAGTAAAATACTAAAAAAATATTTATGTACCAGTACAAGATTTCCTCAGCTATTTAAACATCTAATTACCACTGAAATGGCAAAATCAACTTTCGACCAACTTAAATAAAATAAAAAAAAAATATCTTTGTTAATAATAAATACTGACCTATTATTTAGTTATTTATGTTAAAAAAGTTAAATATCTTTTATTAAATATAATAGCACATGCTGTTGCTATATTTATCGGAGTATATGTGAATGTTTACATTTAAAATTAATGTTTATAGCTGTGAGTATTTAAATTATTTGAGAACACTTGCTACAAGTCTTTAAAATTGCATTAAAAAATAAGACCAAAACAAACAAGTAAGAGTGCTATATCGGCTATGCCGAATCTTATATACCCTTCACCATCTATGTAAATCTAGTTTAGCGAAGTAACTCAATCAAATAAATAAATATTGGGGTGACAGCATTTTTAAAAAAAATTTGGTATTTTCTTAAAGAACTCGTCAGAAGCTTTAAAATTATACGCATGTTGATATTTCGAAAGAATTGAAAATTTCAAAGCCCCGTAACTCAGAAAACATTGGTGTGCGCCAATTTCTTCACTTGATGTTATATATATAATTATTTTTTTTTATTGAAGTTACTTTACTGTTCTAAATGACATAAAAAAATAGAGGTAGGCGTGGTGTTTTCCCTGCTGCCTCGAAGGCCATGGACCGATCATACTGATTTCCAATAACCCTCTCCACACTATATCTGATCGATTGACAAATTTTTTTTTAAATCAAGTTTGCCGACGCACGGACGGACGGGCAGACGGACAGGCGGACTTCGCTATGAAATTGGATATTGTAAAAATTTCAGACGGAATGACAAACTTAGATATACCACTTTTCCACTTTTTGTGGTGAAGGTATAATAAATAGGAGCAAAACAAAAAATGGTGAAACGTAAACACAAACTTCACTTGCTTTTGTTAAAGAAATAATGCAAACGCAAGTAAAGTTACAGTAAAGTAAATAAGCAACATTGAGAACCAGTGACTTAAAATGATGACTTCATTTAATAAGAAAAAAAATCAATTTTAAATGTATTAAATTGTCCTTTAACATTTTTGGCTTATATTAATGTAGTAATTTCTTTTTTGTCATTATATACGTTTTACTATATATCGCTATATATTGAATAACATTATCAAGGAAATGAATGACAAATGTACATAAAAAACACGTCTCAAAATTATTAATACAATGCTTAATGGAAGGACCCTAATAGCTCTATTAAGACACTATTCTTAGATACTTATAATAGTTTCATTCTAACAAGTATTCCTCCTCTTTAACCTTTCACCAAAACTACTCTAAAAAGCTTTTTGTACATATTTTTTGTTTAAATTATTTTACGCGGAAAATATTAAAAATAGAGCATTGCCGTAGAAAAGAAATTTTGTATTTTTGCCTACAAATGTTAATGAAATAATATGGAAGAACCAATTTAATAATAGAATAAAATCATATATAGAAGTAGTTAATTGATTCTATTAGAATAATTTGACGATATCATTAGTTTTAAATGATAAATAATATTGACAATTAGTTAAAACGACAAAAGAATTGTCATTGACTAATGATTAAACGTCACGCCTTATCTTTGTACACTAACATTGAATTCTTATCTTAGAAATATGTTAAAATAAATATTTTTTAACATTCGCATGAAAAATCAAACAAAAATCTGACAGAATTCTGTCCTACTTTAAAAATCATTTTAAAATGGCGTCATAGGTGTCACTCTATTATACAAAAATGTTGCAAATTCATATTGTTTTAATATTTTTTTCCTTCATCATTTTAGAAAATCAACCCTGATCGCCTAGAGAAAAATATTTTAAGAATTATTTCAAAAGCTTATAAAACCGTACAGATATGTCAAAAAGTCTGTCACAAAAATACACCTTTAATCCACGCTATCATACATTTTAAGCAGACATGCAATTTTTGACATATCGTACGACTGCGTATGTTGCTGGCTGGGGTGTTAGTTGCCTTGGATCTCAGACATAAAGATTTACACATATAGATCCATCTACAAAAGGGTGAAGTTTTATTAATTTTATTCGTAATTCTTGTTTAAGTTTCTGATATCATAAATTTAGTTTTCATAAAAACAATTATTTTTTTCAGTTTCATCAAAGTTTACCATTAGTAAAAGAAACTAAGGCCCCGATTATGGTTCACAACACTTAAATGTTGTGTTATCTCGGCTACAGCACAACATTTATATGTTTCGATTATGGTTTACAACATCAATAAATAAACAAAAAAATTTACAAATTTTTACAAATTTTTCTCCACTTTCAATTTCAACTTTCTGTGGCAATAAAACAACCAGTAATAATCAGTTGTAAATTGTTGACACTTCTTACAACACATGCCTACAAATGTTGTCAACGATAGTCGCAGTAAATTGACATAGACAACTAAAACTACAACACTACCGATAAGTGTTGTAAGCCATAATCACAATTTAAAATTTACAACCCCAAAATAACACCTGTTGTAAACCATAATTGGGGCCTAAGCTTTAAATCTTAACGATATCTATTCTAAATACAACTCTTCGTAACTTTAACCCCTCTAAATGGCTTTATTTCATACAAAACATAAAAATGAAATCTCTAAGAATTTGCTTGTTCTTTTATGGATACAATAGAACGAAAACTGTTATTGTTTAACCGACGACCTGCATAATTAGTACTTTAAGCATAAAGCAATATTTAACACTGCGTAAGAGATTTTCTACACACATTGATATGTTTAGCAAAAATATGTCGCTTACGTGCGCACACATAAAATTGCAACATCTTTTACACTTTTATGTCCGACATTTTTTTATTAAAACCTCTTTTGGTTAATATAACAACAGAGTAATTCTTGTAATTCGACACGAATACCTCTACAGCGGTTGAGAATTTCCGAAATAATTTGGTCGTTGCTTATAAATTCAATTTGCTATTCTTAACTTATAGAGCCAGTTTACATTGAGGGCAATGTATCAGCTACAAAAGTCATGATGCATAAGTTTCTAGGCAAGAGGTGTAGAGAAGCTTACGGGGTGGAAAAAGTAGCACGAAATGAATATTCATTTTTCATAATTCAGTTTTTTCTCTCATTCCTGTTTCTCTCTTTCGTTTTTTGCAGTTCTATGCTTGAGCGGTTTTACCAAAACGGCTGATTTTTTTCTATATTATTTAAAAATTATTAAAAAAATTAATACGTTCAGTTTATGGCAACACTTGAAAAATTGGTTGATAAAACATCATAAAATTCTTTCACTTGCTACGGAAGAGTTAAAATGTAAGCTCGTGATGACTTACGGAGATACTCCAAAAGAGAAAACAATAAAAAAGTCAGTTACAAATTCCTTGATTTAAACTGGCTCGTAGTTGACTTTTTGGTTGAGTTCACTACTATTTAATGCTACTGTATACAAGTTTGGTTGAAAAAAAAAAAAACGATAAATATACACAACTGCTTGTTAAGGCAGGGATTCAAAAATTTGATAAAATTCTGTCCAACTTTAAAGGTCGTTTAAAATGGCGTCGTAGATGCCACACTATTATGTTGTTTTTTCTCCTCTCTTCTTTTTTCTTAAAAAAATCAATTATGATCGTATAGAGGAAAACATTTCATGAATTATTTCAAAAGATTGTAAAATCATATAGATAAGACAAAAAGTCTGTCATGCACAGACATTTTTAATCCACACTTTCATACACATGCAATTTTTGGTTTTGGTTTTCGTACGTTACAGTGTACTTTGATATAAAGTGCTAAAAAATAGACAGTAGAAATTTATTGTGCTTAATTTCACAGTTTATCAACATTTAATACATTTACAGACCTTTGAAAAATTTCAACAAAAGCCGAATTTGAGAGACTTGGGCTTTGCTTGGGTTTGCTTCACACTGGTTTGAATCCATTAAAAGTATTAGAAAAACATTTTAACATTAAAAAAGTACTCAGCGACCAGATGACATCATATGGCGAAACCTTTGCTCCAAAAAAAGTGCACCTCCGTTGAATAATGAACCCGTGGAATTAAGCGAAGCCACACACAGGCAGCCGATGTACCATTTAACATTCCTATAAATCTTTCTGAAAAAATTTTTCTTACTGTAACTGTAACTTATATTTTAAATATATTTTTAATTTGCAGTTGGGACTTCAGTAGGGTTGGATTTATGTCGGTTTTCCTACTTATACATCTATAATAGTATTTTCTTTTCTTTGAAATTATTTGCTTTCGAATGAAATATTTTTTTCTTGTAATATTAATTATTTTTTATTTTTACATGAATTTGTTTACTTTTCTGTTACTCTTGATGTTTTAAGGTAGTAACAGTATAAATATTTCAACTCAAAGCTGCTGTGTTTCACAATACCACACAAAAATTTGTTGTTGTAAAAGTTGGGTCGAATCTTATACGTTATATCGTTTTTCCTTATCTTCTTGCTTTTAGACACTTAGTATTCTCTAAATAATGTATAAGCAATGTGTGAAATTAACTTTGTACTGGTGCTAAAAAACGTAAACAATAAAATGACAGTTAGTACCGCCAATAGCCCTAGTTTCTCTTAGTGATTTTTATTAAAGATGAAGTCATGTTCACTTTTATTAGTAAGTTCTTAAACGAAATTCAAAATGATACAAATGCCGAAGGTAATACCGGAACCCCAGGGTTGTAGTAACTTTCGTTAATTGCTGCGATATAATATCAAAACGAAAAAGTTTTGTCTTTTTCTCAACATATTTTTTTTCTAATACTAAAATAGGTAAGATAGGCACGTTTGGTTGTGTTTTAAGCTTTTCTAAATTCTTTGGCGCATATTTGAACAGCCATCAACCCGTTCAATGCACTGACTTTAATCGTCTATGCATGAAACAAAAATTTCTTATTATACTTATTTATTTAAATTACCAAAATATTTGTGAAAAACTCCGAACTAAAATTTTTTTTTTTAATCTTCAATTTAAAAATATTTTTATATACAATTAATAATGATTACAATCCTTTAAAACCTGTATGCTGCAATGCTAAAAATTTCAACTCTCAGTTTATAGAAAGAATGTTGCCAAACTGGTTTCGTTTATTTATTTACGTATTTTTTTTCCTATTGGACTTAAAACCAAAAAAAAAAAAAACAAAAGAAACTACAAACAAAAAATATTTAATGATCATTCATGGTTTTGTACTAAACGGGCACAAGTATTATTGAAGTATTTTTTAAATTTTAAAATTTTTTTTGTTTTTGAATTTTTGTTGTCTGCTGCTGTTGTTGTAATTTTCTTTTTCAACTTTTAATCCGTGGGTAAATGGTATGACAAAATAAAGTTGTTTCCCAAAAAATTCAAACAAGGAGAAAATATCATACAACAAACATCAAGTAAAGGTGCCTATTTGATTAAGTGTTGCCACGTAAAAATTGTTTTTCTTTTAAGAAAAATACATTATGACAGCAAAAGTTACTTTTTAATATATTTTTTGGATTTTTATTTTTATACTTCAGGAAAAATGAAATGTATTACTGCGGGGAAATCATATTTTGCTCTTATAGCTCATTAGTGGATTCTAACCAAATTTTTTACAAAAGAACCTAACAGACTTACATCAAAAGCTAAATTGATCAGATAATACTCTTAGGTTTTTTATACAAAATTTGAGTAGAATCATCTGATGAGCGATATGAGCAGTAGCGAAAATGCCGTATGAATATGATTTCCCCGCAGGAATACATTTCAAATTTTAGTTTAAAGATATAAATATTTCATAGGAATATCAAGATATATTTATATTTGTAGAGATCAAGCATAATAAAAATATGTTAACATAAAAGAAATTTCAAATAATAAATGTTGAAACTTAGGTAGCTTGACTGAAAAAATCGTAAGACTGTTATTCTGAATCCCTTATCAAGTGGTTAGAACTCATAACCAAAGATACAAGCCACTACTATAGAGCATCTACTAATACATAGAACATATTTGAAAAACAGTTTTTACACCAAATCCAAATGTACAAAATATATCTTGAATGTCGCGAAAAGAATAAAGAAGTTTCAGTAAGTAGAAAGAAGTTCTGCTAGGTTTTGGAAGAGAAACAAATATCAATGTTTCAGCCTCGTAAGAACCAGTGGGACATCTGTGTTGGTTACGACCCAGGAAATGTTGATGAAGACGTATACAAAATCCATATTGCAAAAAAAGACGAAGCCAGAGAAGCTAAAAATATGGCTGTTGACAGTATTTAACTTAACGTTTTACATCTTTCAATAGACATGCAAAGTGTGTTGTTATGCCCAAAAATTCTCGTTTCGGAACAGTAATACAATTTTTCATCACCAAGCTGCACACAAATAGAACAAATAAAACTCGATAGTGCCCATTTTACTTTAGAAAAACTATTTGAACCACCAATATACTCTCCTGCTGATTGCCAGACCATCTCAACCATACATAATAAATTATCTAGAATATATGTACATTTTTTAAGAACTACGAAAACCATCCAGGAAACTTTACTTCAATAAGGCCGGGAAAAAAGTCTGGTAAACCAACAGTTTACGATATTCGCGATCTTCTTTATAAAAACAACGAAGTTATGTATAAATTACGTCACACTGAAGAATGGAAATCTTTACCTAAAAAAAAATCAGTCGAAGAAAGTTACTTCCTAACCTTTATATAAAACGCTTATAAAAATTGATAAATTCAAATGCTTCAAATCTTTAAAAAAAAATATATGCCTAAACATTTTTATAATTTTTATGACAATCTCTACTATTTTTCTGTTATAAATAATTTAATATTTTTTTGTTACTTATTGAATTTTTTTGTTAAATAAAACTTGTTTTGATTTTAAATTTGCTAATTTTTAATTTTAAACAACACATTACAATTTATTTAAAATTAATTTTAGAACAATAGCATGTATATTATATTTCTACTATTCAGATTTAAACGCGTAATATTTTTAAATAGGCTAAGAAAAATAAAATAAAGTTGGTAATTGGCAAAATAAAACATTTTTTTTTAACTCCTAAGCAGTTCATGTAAAACACATAGGTTTGACACATACACCAATAAGGCATAAGCTGTCGTTTCACGGTTCGTCTTCATATGGTAGACGTGGCAAAGAAAACCATTTTTGGTTCATCAATTTTCTTTTGGTGGTGGAGAAAGTTCTTTACTGCCCCAGTACATAAATTCGCCCACAATTCAGTCGTCGTTCAGTGCGTCGGCGCACCTACGATATGTTTCTTGTAGAGGTAACGATGTTGGGCCAAAGTGGTAAGTTCAACTAAACGGCAGCACTGGCTTGATTGTTTAACTTTTTTATTCGGTTGGACTGCTCTTTTGACTTCACAAGTATGTAAGGCATTTAAAATATTTTCTATCTAATACATACAATTCTAGTTGTATTTTTGTTAGCCATTTTTGGTTTTTGCTGGTAACTAATTTTAATATTTGCAAACCGGGTTGTTAAAAAATTATAGGATTCAATTGAAGAATTCCGAATAAGATTTTTTAATTGAAAATATTTTGTAGTATAAAACTAATATTAAGAAGCAAATACAATATAAGCATTTCAATAATTTTATATTAAACTTCGCTAAACTGAATAGTTAAATAACTTCTGCAATTTTGAAATTTATCAGCAGCAACTTCAACACGATTAAAAACTTATTACATAAAATTCTTGCGAAATAACCGCCTTCAAAGAAGATTTAAGCTGTCTATATGTAACGGATTAAAAATTTAGCAACAAGCTTTGTTAAATTCAATCAATTATATATTACTGTTTACCAAGTTTGGCTTTATACATCAAATTACATCAACTAATGTAACACCCTTAAAGTTATAATTGCTAATATTGATAATTCTTCTTATACCAGACGAAGAAGATAGGCCCATAAAGGACAAATAACACTAATTATGGGAAAACCTTTCAATTTTCAAATTCAGATTGTATAGTTGTTATTATAGCGGGCTTAGCAATAAAGGTTCCTTGTAAATTTTATCCCTCTGTCTGCAACGAACCAAAAGTTTGATCACATACAACAAATTACACCTAATATTGGCACAGGCTTAATTTCCAAATCCAAGCTTTATATTTGTTGTTATGGCAGACTTAGAAATACAGGTTTTTTTTTTAAATTTTAACCGTCTGTCTGCAACTGTTCAAAAGTAAGGCCATATACGTCAAAAAAAAGAACCTTTAGGGCACTTATAGTTTCTACAATTTATACTTTTTATTATAACGGTCATAGTAATCGGCATTTTGTCCAAGTTTCAAGTGTTTGTCTATAATGGTTTATAGATTGGCCCCTTAGGTAAATTTCCGTCACTTATGGGGACACCCTCTCATTTTTTTTACTTATGTTTTTAATTACTTTTTGCTATTGGGAGCTATAGTAAGCATAATCTTTCAAATAAAGAAAAAAATTTCAAAATCTGTTCAGTAAAGACTGAAAATCAAAGAGTACATGGTTTTCCAATAAAACGTTAAATAAATTTTTTGTAGACTTAAGGCCAATACTATAAACCCAAACTCTGGCTATAAGGAGCCTATCTAAAAATAAAATAACAAGTAAAAGTGCTATATTCGGCTATGCTGATTCTTAAATACCCTTCACCTTTTATGTAAATCTAGTTTAGTAAAGTAACTCCAATCAAAAAAGCAAATATTGGGGTGAAAGAGAATAATAAAATAAAAAAATTAAGTACTATATATTTACACAAATATGTCATCGGGTCTCTTAATGGGTTAAACATTTTTAAAAATTTTAGTATTTCCTTAAAGATCTCATCATAAGCTTATGAATGATACCCATATTGATATTTTAAAAAATTTTAAAATTTTAGAGGCCCTCAACTCGTAAAATATGGGCGAGCGTCAATTTTGTTTACTTGATGTGTTTTTTTTTCTTATTTTTTAATTCTCTATCGCCCTATTTGTATATATTTGTTTTTTTTTATTGGATTTACATCAATGTTCCAAACAATATGGAAAATTTAGAGGTAGGCGTGATGCTTTGCCCACTGCGTCTAAGGACATGGACCGATCTTGCTGATTTCAAATAACACTTCTTTCGACACTATATCTTATCAATTGGCATATTAATATTTCAAAGGCAAACCTGATTTCAACACTAGCACGGACAGTTGGACATCGCTCAATCGATTTCGCTATATATAAGAACTCAGAATATATATACTTTATGGGGTCAGAAATTGATATTGTAGAATTAGCAACGAACTGGCAAACTTAGTTATACCCTTTTTCCGTTGAGGGGTATAAAAATTCCAGTTTTGCAACATAGTTAGCAGGCGACAAGATTATGTAGAAAAGCGGTATTCAAGGAGACTTGGATTGATTGGATTGATGCTCTTTATAGCTACTATAAACGGTTTCTAAATCTTTAATTTTTTTATATAAACATTTCGAAATTTTTTAATCAAACAACAAATTTACCGAATAAAACAATTTCAAAGATTTTTGTTTTGACCCATACTTAAACCGTAATATGCGTCATGATAATAAAAAAATAACAAATAAAAAAAAAAACAAATCATACAATTCGTTCTTCATACTTAGTAACGATGCAAAAACGTTAGCGTTTATATTTAAATGTGTTTGTTTGTAAGCAAGTGACATTAAAACACGAGATAGAAGAACATCAGGTAATTAAAGTTGAGTTCCATAAAAACTGTGTAAGTGATAAACCTCTTAGCAAACGGCAAAACAAAAAACCTCGTTGCTAATCATTAGCTTTTCAGTGCTAGCTGTTGTTGTAACTGTTAGATCTAAATTTCGTTTGTCAGATAAGAGAGCCCTTAAAATTTAAAAACCATAATTTTAAATTAGTTTTATTTTTCTTAAAGCAAACGAAAGGTCAACTTTAGTTAATTCAAATTTTGTTTGTACCTGCAATATACGCATTATGTTTTACGTATGCAATTTGTTTCTGGAAGTTATTCTGTTAAACTTAAATTTGCTAAAAGGAGAAATCAAATGCACTGTAGTGTGCAAACACATTAAATAATATCAAATTTTCACTAGTTTGGCATTTAGATCAATGTTATCGTAAATGGGAGCGACGTTATTCGTATATTTAATAATCGTCTAAATTAGTTAGACCAGCGCTACTAACATTATCTGATGATTCATTTGTTTAAGGTGTTTTGTAAATAAATAAAATTTATAACAAAATTTTAAGAAATTTGATGTCAATAATATAATGTGCGTTTTACATACAGCACTAAAAACCTTTAACAACACAATGTACATATATGTTTATAGAAATAATTTATTTCCCAAAACTTAGGGTTTAAAAAGGCAGCCTAATTTAAAAACCTGAATATTGCTGTGCGCCACTGATGTGGAAGGTATTGCTGTCTTATTTGTTCATAATGGGTTAACAATTTGTTTGCGGTATGTATGGCGCTCGATAGGAATTTCGATAAGATCTTTTATGATATCCATATTGTCCCATTCCGCAACAACGTATTTGAGATCTCACAAGATATTGATAAATACTTTAGCGATTGAAAATTGAAAATATGGGCTACCGATTTTGTCATTTTACATTTTCTTCTTAACATTATTTTTTTTATCTTAATAACAAAATTCATTTTATTTTTGCTTTAAAGTGGGGCAAGGGCTACAATAAAAAGTTATATTTATCATAGGCTTTTGAAAGGTTAATTAGGCTATTAAACGTTTATGAATTTTCTTTTGTCGACTTTTGTTTTATCAAGGCTTAGAAACTCTTAAAGTACATTTGTGATTTAGACTGATAGTATATATATAGTACTTGCATTTAATCACTTACTTCTAAAAATAATTTTAAGTTCTGGATAGTAAAAAAGTAACATTAGAAAGAAGAACTCACATAGGTTAGGTTAGGTTGCACAGGCCGTCGGCATAAAGACCGACCCACTTGGGTCCCAAAGGTCCCGTTGTGTTGCCTGGAAACAGGATTTGCAGGGGATCAGATTCAGGCCATTACGGCACCGTCAAAGACCCCAATCCAAACCACCCCGAGGACCGGATAAACAAGTTTATCCTAGCAACGTCGCAGACAGATAAGTCTGCAAGACCATGCAGTCTCGGACTGCCGAAAATGGCCGCTCTATTTTCAGAAAGAGCTGGGCAGTGGCAAAGCAGATGCTCTACCGTTTCTTCCTCTTCCTCTTCTTGACAACTTCTACAGTAGTCATGATGCGGAAGATTTAATCTCCTAGCATGGGTACCAATGACACAGTGCCCCGTCAGCACCGCCACCAGTATGCCCAGCTGCCCCCGAGGAAACCTCAGTAGATTTGCACATATCATAACATAAATAAGATATGGAATTATTTACTATCATTTTTGTTCGACGTACTAAAACATTTAGTACTTTATAATTAAACACTTTATTACAGTAAATATAATTGATCAACACATACGTCGGTCATTTTAAACTTTATTTGTATAAAGTAAAATCCTGTCTTAGAACTAAATCATTTATAATAAACTTATGTGGTTATTCGGACTTGTAGAAAAAATTCGTTGAAAAACCAGTTAAAATGAAAGAATCAACGGAGTAATACAAATATCAAGGTGAAAAAATTTTGATGATCGAACCAAATATTAAATTGAGAAAGATTTCCTTGTATTAAAAAATAAAATTTAAATGTTATCTCAACCAAATTTTGTAGTTTTGTACCTTTAGTCACAGACTTGATATAGATTGCAGCATTACACTTTCATTTACAAAACGTTGTGTCTCATGTTTCTGAAGTACAATAAGCTACTCGACTCGTATATTTCACTTTTTTTTTGGATTGCAAATAAATTTTGTAATATACTTAAGAAGTTATAACCAAAAGTGTTTATACCGCTTTAAAAGCCAATGTTATACAAAATATTGCACAAGAGTAAATCGAATTTTTTGGTAATGCTAGACTCTAGATAGCTATCCAAAATAACTAAAACTACTAGATTTTCTCTCATGAATCACACGGAATTAAAATACCTGTAATCTAATTTAAAATAATCTTTTTTATCGCTGGATTGAAATTTTTGTATCGGCAGTAAAAACATAAAATTTCTCTACAATTCTAAATGAAGGCCATTCTCTTAGATACGAAATATACCCGTGTAAGGAGCTACCTGTCCTTCGCTACTGAAAAAGTAGACTGTTAATCCATTAAAAGGATCAATGCAACAAGTTCTTTTTTGCCAAATAAAAACAATCATCGAAAACCGAAAAAAATATCTTTGCCGTTTGTTGCTTAATCATTGAAGCTCTTAATAGCACAGTTTGTATTTGAAAGTTATTAGAAAATAATCGATTCTTTACAGTTTCTTATCAGTTTAAACAAATATTTGTTTAATAATTTATATAACTTTTTATGAAAAATGGTCACATGGCATAATTGAGGTAACAAGTTTACATTTTGTACTTATAGATTTGTATGAAAGTAGGTGTATACTGTCTGTGTAAGTCATGCAGTTTTGTTTGGAAAAAACAATAACTTTACTCTAGAGATTATTTTTACTTAATTTCTCATAATTAATTTTAAAATTTTAAAAATTTGTCTGTTTATCATCATCTATGACGTGATGAATTATTTTGTTATGTGCATGTTACGTAAGCCTTACATTCAAAAGAAGTTATAGACAATAGCTATAGATGACTGTACATCAGCACATATGTTGAGTTTATAATTTTCAGCTTTCAGTACATCAACACAAAAACCTGCTTCAACTCATACTAAACAGAATTCGAAAAACCACAAAAAAAGCGAAAGCATGAAATTCTTAAGAGAATATAAAATGTTTGATGCCTAACGCATAAAAAAAGTAAGAAGTAAGAGTGCTATCCGAATCTTATATACCCTTTACCACATATTTATAACCATATGTATATGTAAGTCGACATAAGATATGCGAAAATTGCAAAATTTGCTTAGGGTTTTTGCTCCAGCTAGTATAATTGTGGAGAATTGTGGTGCAGGAATACAAACGAAAGTTAAAAAAAAAACATAAAAAATTTAAGGTAGTCGTAGTGGTTTTCTCACTGCCTCAAAGGACATGGACCGATCTTGCTGATTTTTTAAAGCAATATTTTCGAAACTATTGATTTAAATTTTCTTCAGTTCATCCATAACTTGCAGGACCATGAATCTACCCCTTGCTAAAGGGTCGGAGCCTATCCATAAACACCTCTGTTGAGAGTGCAACAGCCCACTTCCATCTATTTCGCGCCAGACCCGCAGATATAGACTTTTATTTAACCACAGCAACCACGTGAACCCTACTAGGACCTCACCAATAACCGGCTACAAGGGGGGGCAGCTCTCTGTATGGGCTACCGGTTTATTTCTTTGCTATTTTTATTCATATATTATTATCATTTAAGAACACTGGTGCATACTTCGACGGTTACCCCACTGTCTATCCAGATTCAGTGCCAGCACACCGGGGCATTGGTCCCCCTATACCCCGAAGATATCTGTATCAAAGCCTATTTCTCTCAGCCAGACTCAACGTACCCCGGGGGGAACAAAAACGGACAGAAGGCCATTGCTTAATCGACTTCGATTTTCATAAGAACTCAGAATTTAGGTTAGGTTGCAACTCCTGCCGGCAAAAGATGCCGACACTCTTGGGTCCTAGGTGGTGCCTTTGTATTGCCTAAAAAGGGATGAGAAAAGGTTCTTTAGGTCTCCATGTTACCACTAGATCCGTCTCTAAACCACCCTGAAGACCGGATAAACCCATTTATTCTAACAACATCCCAGCCCGATTGCTGGGCTGCTCAGAAAAGCCGCTCTGTCCACATATAGAGCTATATCATGTCAGAGCAGATTTTCCTCCTATACATCTTATCCTAACAACTTCTACAGAAATTATGTTTTGAAAGATTCAGTCTCCTATAACATCGCGCCCTGTCAGCGCAGCCACCATCTATCATCGACGACACTTCAGCAGGTTTACAAATTTCCTACTATCGTATTGGTGCCGTAATGTCTTGTTAATGTTATTGGGGCCTTGTTTTTGGTACATATGCTGTCCGCATATCCTGTGGTACCTAATCCAGCCCACCACTCTCTAAATGGCTGCAATTTCAGCATAGACAGTGCTACATTGGTTTTTTAGCCTAAACTTCATCTTAATCTGAAATTTAGGATTAAAGGCGCCTTCCGCAACTACAGTGTTTGACTTGGATCCTTCTCTATAAACATCAAGCACGTCACTTTGATGATCCGTATGAATCATTTTGTTTGACGTGCCTGACACTAATACTGCGAATCCAATGTCAAATGCGGGGGTAGACGAACAGTATTAATATTATCGAGAATAGCCGAGGTACCCAAGATGATCGTATGGCCAAAGTTCAGTGGCCTCCATTCAATTGCAATCAGTCATAGTCATTTGTTTTGCATTCATAGTCAGTTTTTTTGTCATAAGATCGGCCAGTAGCCAGTGCGACATAGTAAAAAGCGCCTTCTATAGTGTGGCGCATATTGCACATGTGACCATCAATGCTGTAGTATACAAAATTCTTTTCAATAAACCGCAGTTACACAGTTTGCCCAGTGCAGGCCACCAAACGAGAACTTCATACATTAGTATGGGTTGAATCACCGTGTTGAAAAAGCTTAATCACCGTAGGTCGTGTAGGAATTGATTGCACAGCTTCTGCCTATAGCTTTCCTATATACATAAATGGCTAAGAAACCATTGTCACCCTAAAGGGGTGATAATACTCTGCCCCCTCTTGTGGTATATCACGCTTCGTTACTTTATATATAGTAGCTTGTCCCATATTGAAAGCTAATTATCAACTATATTAACGTTCAGACTCTCCAGAATTATTGTAATGTCCTCTATTTTTTTTATTAGGACTAGCACCCAGGGAATGACCGCTACTTATGCAACGCATTGTGTCAGAGCTAGAAAATTAGGTTATGTGAAGGGGGCAGAGGGAGTAGTGCTTGTGGTAATTTGATTTGAATCTTTGCACATTGAAAGTGACAGGAAAGACTTCTGCAGGAAGTTTATTCAACATACGAACCATTCGGCTAAAGAACGAATTCTCTCTGTAATGAGAGATTCACTGGCCAATCGACCACAAATGGATGAGCTCTTGATGTGCGAAATTGCGGTTTTCAAGATCAAGTTACCTTATTTCATAAGAGCACATTCTGTTGTAGTAACGATTAAATAGTGAAACACACCCCACATTGCGTCACCGACGAGCTTCTTCGTTCTCTTCTGTACGCGGTCGAATAACTTGAAAATAGTCTTTGAAGCACCGGCCAATACATAGGAGCTGTATTCCATTTTCGGTCTGATAAAGGTGATATAGATAGAGACAAGATCAGATTGAGCGATGTATTTTTTACACCTTTTCAGAAAACTTAGAAACTTGAATGCTTATTTTGCGATCTAAAAAATATACTTGTTCTACTAAAGATAACATTGAATCTTGATGCCAAGAACATCGAGAGCTTCTGGTTCCTTAATATATATCTGGGGCTCAGTGCTAAAAGGGCCAATGTCAGTTTTTGGTTGTTTCGAGTTAGTTGCAAATGAACATATCGTGGATTACTTTGAGGATGAAATTGGACAGGATATATCACAATAATGAAAGTATTTTACACTTATATGATATTATTTACTTATTTTACTACTTAAAGTTTTCATATGTCATGTTTAATGACATTATGAATTTATTATTAAAAATGTATGTATTTTTATGTATATTTGTAATAACATAATAAAAAACGTCAAAATAGTTCTATTCTCTTTGTTATTATTCCTGTTATAAGGGCCAATGTCACAAAGAGAAAGAAAAAAATTAAATAATAAGTTAGTGCAAAAAGGTCCAATGTCATCGTTTTTCCAAAATTTAAAAAAAAAATTTAAAGAACCTATTTTTCCACGGTTTTTATTACATCATATTACGTGCCTAACACGAATTTGATAAGGAAAACTTGGAATTTGACTGAACTGTAATTTAAACAATATCTTCTAAAAATTTCAATTCTAATTTTATGAAAACTGATTTTTTTGACATTGGCCCTTTTAGCACTGAGCCCCACATATATCACCCATAATTACAGATTAGGTAGCATATTCAGCCGTACGTCAGTGCGAAAGCACGCAGCGCTGGATATTACGAGCGTTAAATTGTCTCACTCAGAGATTGCCAAAAAAAAAAAAAAATCGCGATTCAGGGTATCGTCCAAGTGCTTTCGCATAGTCGAAATTTCCAAAATCCTTGGCATATTGCGAAATGAATATAAATGGAATATGGTACTGTCATCTGTGAAAGAATAGATAGGGTAGGAAGTTCGACGTAGAAGGTCGTTAAGAAAAATAGGAAATAGGCTAAGAAAAAGGACTGAACAGTTGGGTAAAGAAAAGCCACCAACTTATACTCTTTACTTTCTCCAGATTTTTCAATAAACTCCACAAGCATATGCAGTGCCATCTCATCGGTTTTTTTCTTATTGTATGCATGTTGAGAGAGGAGAGTTGGTTCGGAGTTATTGTCGTCCTCAAATAGAGGCCGGTCGTCCATTCCAGTGCTTTCAAAGAGCAGGAGGATAGACTTATACCTATAAAGTCCTTCGACGTAGTATGCGTAGTCTTCGCACTCTTGAAAAACTACAGAGCAAAAAGTCCTCGGGTTCAGAATATGTATATGACCATAAAATGCTTGCTGTATATATTTGAATTAGGCAACGCATCAAAATGTCCAGATTGTACTTCAGACTAGCCATCCTCACCCGCTGATTTAAACGCGCTAAAATTATTCGGAGCCTACATAAGTGTCTCCCTAATAATAGGAAAGGGGACTGATGCATGGCGATTCAGGATGAGTGTCCATGGGAACTTCCAGGGTCTTTTGTACATTTAAGATCCAATTGCCACATAGTTTCTTAATGAAGCTTGGTACAATGGGTGATACTAATAGGATTTTACGAAGTCTACTCGTCTCGGAAGAGCCTCCAACTTCACTGCAGAATGATCTCCAGAACTTCTGCCTCGCATTCTCGCCAGTTTTTTAAATCTGTTCACCGAGGACTTGTGCCTCCAAGATATCCGAGTCCCACCAGGGTGGTTTGCTCTATCCAAGGCTATCTTGCAATATTTGGAAGTCGCAAATTCAAACGCAATTGTTAATGCCTTTAGTATAATTTCAATGTCCGCAAGACATTGTTAATTATCGGTAGACTCAAAAGAAAACCTGAGAGAAAGGATAACGAGCAGTCATTTGAGACCGTCCGTGATCAAACCTGAGTGCATAGTACTAACTAGCGTCATGTAAAGAACCTCGCTCCTATTAACTATAGCAAAGTTCATAACCATGTTAACTACGTCTAGGTTACTTCAAAGAATGAAATCGCACAGAGACCTACACAGTGCATGTGAATCCAAGCTTCCCTACACGACCGGCAAACCCCGTTTCGCTGTCATCATAATAAACAAGGTTTTTCACAAGCAAAATACCTGTTGTTGTTCTAATGTTGTATCTGTTGTAGACTTGCATGTACCTTATGTAGATATACTTTATATGATACCTAATGCACGCTTTTTAATAATAATTTTAGTTTTTATTCTTGCTGTTATAGTTGGCTTAGTTACACATATTCTACGCAATTTTCAAGAATATATCTACAAAAGTCATGTATGCTAAATAATAATTTCTTTGAGGACACCCTTTAATTTTTTACTATAGTTTTATTTATAAAGTTTTGTTATTGGGAGTTATAATTTTTTCTTAATAAGCATATACTTTTAAATAAAAAACAATTCACAAACAATCGGTTATGCTAATATGATCTTTATTCTGAAACTATTTTATTGAATATATTTATTTTTATTTTTTGCATTTAAAACTAAATAAAATATTTTTCCCCATTCTCGTTTTAGATTTTTAAGATTCTGGTGCTTATGGATTTTTAACCAAATACAGCCAAAATAAAAAAGTATTTTTATAAATTAATTTTCAGAAAAAGAAATTTTATGGATAAATTAAATAAAATTCAACTAAATTTCCACAATTAAACAAGTGTTAATTTTAGTATAGAAATTATTGAAAATTAAAAAAAGAACAATAAAAATTACTAAAGAAGCAAATGCGAAAATAGTTAGCTTATAAAAAAATACCTTTAAATAAAGTTAGTGTAAAAATAATAAAAAAATCAATAAAAAAAACTGATGAATAGAAAAATTACTTCTTGAAAGTGCAACATTTTTGTTTCTTTTTTTTTTTAGTTAAAAGTTGCTGCAACAAGTCTGCTATATTTTCAATCTTTAAAATTTAAAGTAAAATAAGAAATAAATAAATAAAATATGCTTTTAAATAATAAAAAACACATTGGCCAACAATTATGGCCGCACCGTAATCACAAACACCAACTAAATTGGTCAACGTTGTTGGTTGTTTCCACTTTGTATTTAAACTGCCTTTTAAATTTTACCTCAGCACATGTGGCGCTTACGTATCCACCTGCACGAAAATACGATTTAGATTTTTTGGATAATTCACGTACAAAAGGCCCCTGCGGTATGCCTAAAGGTAAGACTTTTATTTTATTTTTAAAGTTTTTTTTTTATACGAGTAGTTTGTAGTTATTGTTTTTTGAAATGAAAGTTTTAGTTATAAAAATGAAAAAGATATATTCACAATAATGAATAAAAAGTTGGGAGTAAAAATGAATTAAACAACTGTGGATCGCAATATCCTTTTATCGAGAGAAACTAAAGTTAATATATCATTTGAATAAGATTTTTACCTATCAACTGTGACTGGATTTTTCTTTCAAAATAAAATTCTAAAATAGTCATTTTCAAAACACAAATAATTTTATTTACACGAGGGCTGCTCTATATATTTCTGGCCTTATAGTGAAAATGCGAATATTTATAATCAAAAATGGTTTTATTGTTTTTCAAAGTATTCTCCAGCATGATTTATACACTTTTGCATGCGCTCAAACCAGTTGTCGAAGCACTTTTTCCACTCCGATTGAGACACCTCTAAAACATGGTTTTTGAACACTTCAACAGCTTCTTCTGGCGACGATAATCGTTGACCACGCATTTTTTTCTTGATGAGCGGAAACAAGAAGAAGTCATTAGGTGCCAAGTCAGGTCTGTACGGCGGATGATCCATTAATTCGACTTTTTGGCCGGTCAAAAACGCTCTGGTTTAAGCCGATGTGTGAGAGCTCGCATTGTCATGGTGAACAATGATTCGTCTTCTCTTGTTGGTTTTTCGAATTTCTCCGATGACTTCAGGCAAACAAATTGTAGTGTACCACTCAGAAGTGACCGTCCTACGGTGCTCAAGCGGAACAGTTGCCACATGACCAGTTTTGCCGAAGAAACAGGCGACCATTTGCTTCGAAGTGCTTCTTCCACGAACAACTTTCGTTGGATTTTGCTCGTCTTTGAAGACCCACACGGTCGATTGTTGTTTCGTTTCGGGCTCATACGCATAGATCCATGATTCGTCACCTGTGACGATCTTATAAACGTCTTTTGAAGCACCGCAATCGTATTTTTGCAACATTTCTTTGCACCAATCGACACGAGCCTTTTTTTGAGCGACTTTCAAATTGTGCGGGATCCAACGAGAACAAACCTTTTTTACGGCCAGGTGTTCATGCAGTATCGAATGTATGCTGGTGGAAGAAATTTCCAAGGATGTCTCTATCTCTCGGTATTTCGCATGTCGATCTTGCATTATGAGTTCACGCACGGCATCAATGTTCTCTGTCACAACAGCCGTTTTTGGACGACCTTCACGGAATTCGTCTTTGATTCATTATTCCAATTTTTCACAGTGCTATAGGATGGTGCTTCATCGCCATACAAAGATTTAAGTTCATCAATGCACTCTTGTCGTGATAATCCACGTCGAAAGTTGTGAAAAATTATGGCACGAAAATGTTCACGTTTTGAGTACGATTATGCTTAAAAATGACAAACTATCCAATGGAAATATCAGATTGCACTTGGCAGCACTCAGTGTTGCCAGGACAGAAATATATATAGAAGCCCTCGTATCATAGTAAGAAACCGCTACTAACTAAACCTAAGCTGAGATACTTAATACTAAAATAATAAATTTAAATTTTTAACAAAAACACTACTCAAATTTATGTTTTAAATATTTTAAAGATAAAACTCAAATGCCGGGATAACATAAACAAATTTATATATAATAATTTTAAATTGTTAATCCAAAAAAGGTGGCTCCTTGATATATGACCCTTTTATATGACAGTTTTAAGGCTTCTTATCTTTTTTACCTTGAGCAAAAACTGAATTATTTTTGAAACATAAAACCAGCAATTTTGTAAAGGACTGTATTTGTTAAAAGCTTTAGGTCATCTTAAGAAAAACAAGAAATTTCTCACTTTTTTTTTACAGAAACGTGATATTGGTATACATGGCTTTAAGGCACTTTTAAAAAAGTTTGGTTATGCAGGGTAGTTATGAAAAAAAACTGTAAATGAAGCATTTTTTTCGTTACGAATTTGCTAAATTTTGAATTAATTTTTCTCACAACAAACAAGAATTTAATAAAAATTGAATCAATTCAAAGTGTAGGAACACAACACCCGACGGTAACGATATTTTCATACAAATTTGACATATGTTATCGTTCAACGACAATGCCG
This sequence comes from Gymnosoma rotundatum, assembly GCA_916610165.2. NCBI lineage: Eukaryota > Metazoa > Arthropoda > Insecta > Diptera > Tachinidae > Gymnosoma > Gymnosoma rotundatum. Next base: position 72,074,824 of record OU744339.1, on the reverse strand, counting down.
CTGGAAAAAAATTTATTTTATTTTCTTGTCAGTTTTCATTCTTGTCACACATTTAGTCTCTTACTCTTCTAACAATATTGCCACATATTTCCAGAAGTATTTGTATTTTATAAGCGTTTGTATTCACATAAAACAAAATTTCAGGAATAAAAATAACTAAAAAAACTGATATACATAAATGAAAATAAATAAATAAAACGGTAAAAAATATGAAAATAAAATTGATTGAAAAAATAACTGAATAGGTAAAAAATATTAGTCAATGTATCATCTTAAATAAGTCATCATTTATTTTTTGTCCCTCTTTTCAATCTGTATGAAGGTTTGAAAAGTCCTGTTGAATTCCTCACAAGATTAACCAGTTCAATAGACTCTATTAATTTTCTTTACATTTCATCGATTTTTTTAAATAGGATTTATCTGATTCATTGAAATGTAATAAAATATTTAAACAAAATATATTTGAAAACAAACACAAAACTGAAGAGAACATAAATATTATTAATGCCGTCAGAGAATCGACGTTATTTTGTTCACTAACTCTCAGTAACGATAAATCGTTCCGTTACCGTCGTCTGTTGTGTTCCTACACTTAGTCAGAAAGTAATTTCAATTCGTTTTCAATTTGTATAAATTTATAGAATGCGTTGCAATTCGCTTTTTATTCAAATGACTTTGTTAAAATGATTTCATTTGAAAATCGTTTGAATTGTATTGATTTTAAATTTATTCAACTGAATCAGAACAATGAAGTTTAATTCATATAAATGAAATCAAAAATTAGTTGCAAATAATTAAATTCAAAAGGAGATCTAGGGGGAATGAAAAATGGAAACTTCTCCTACGAAAATAAAAATTATTCAGTGTAAAAACTGAAAAGTTTTTAATCTATGCCGAAACCTTTATAATTCAATTCCTATTCTGCCAGCATATCATGGGAATTTTAACTTTAAAAATTTATTGTGTTTGGACTACACTAAGGGATATACAAAACGAGAGTAATGCGGTGATATACAAAACGAGAGAATTGAATAAAAAAAACGACAGTGATGCTTACTGCATATTTACTTACAAAATTCAAATTTCAATTAATTCATTTTAAGCGAGTTAGTAATGCAAATTTATTGTTGTTACGATGTTGCGAAACATAGCGTATATGCTATGTTTGCAATATTAGTTTGCTGCGAAGGGTGGGTTCCGTTATTATCGCATAGACACTTAAACTTAAATTTCTTAATTTATCATTTGATACTCCTGAATACACTACAGCTTCAACAGAATTATTTAACAATGTTATATTTCTGATAAATTATTACACAAAAGATCCGATATTTATTGAACTTGCCTTGTCAGTTTTATCTTTAAAACTATGGTTAACAATCGTACTTTTCTGTTAAAAGTTCAGAGGTCCGTAACTCGGAAAACATGGGCGAATTACAATTTTAAAAAGTGGTGATTTTTTCTAATTTTTTAAATTTTTATCGCCCCGTATATTTGTTTCTTTTTATTGGAACTACTTTATTAAACTAGATTTGTTCCAAATGGTATGGAAAAATTAGATGCAGGCGTGGTGTTTTGCCCGCTGCCTAGAAGGACATTGACAGATCTTGCTGATTTTTAACAACGAAAATTTCGAAACTATGACTAATCGATTGACGTATTTAAACTTTCTCTAGCTCATCTAGTGCCTTGGCAAGGTTGATTTCAACCGAACGGACGGACAGACAGACCGATATCGCTCAAGTGAAGGCTATACCTATCAGATAGTCAATCAACTTTCTTGTTCGAAATAATAACTCAAACTTCAATTGGCGCTGATGAAATTGAAATCAGTTAAGGCGTTTAGTTATGAGTCAAGGCCTCAGCTTTATACTTTCAAAAAGTTAAGTAGCCAAAATCAGCTGTATTGCTGTTTAAAGCAGAGATCATGAAACATGATGCAGAGCATTTAAATGGCTTTATAGACGTCCAAACGCACCTGTCCAGAACATCCTTAGCGATTGTGGCACTTTACTATAAGAAAAAAAGGGCTTGTTTTTATCGCAGCTGCAACAATCAAAACTAATTTTTTCCTAAAACTACATACATACATACATCGACGTCAAAAATATAAACTATTGTATTGTTTTTTTTTTTGCACCACAGGTGAAAGAGTGTATATCTAAGTTTGTCATTCCATTTGCATTTTTTCCAAATCTATTTCCCTCCCCGTTAAGTAAATATATATTCTGAGATCGGATAATGTCCATCGAGACCGCGGGCAAAACACCATGCCTGCCTCTAATTTTTCCATAACTTTCGTTTGTATTTCTGCAGCTCAGCAAGAAAATTGTAGAACAGGTAGTCGGGTGGAATTCATCATTTTTGGCGGAAAATTACCAACCTTATGATTTTAACAAGGCACGAGACTTTTATAATTAATAAGCAGAAATTGATTACATTGATTATTGCACATAATGATGATCATTAGTACGTGTTTTAAGCTATTTTCTTTTATCTTAAACAACTAGTTCAACAGTACTTCATTTTTTGCGAACTAACGCAATGTGTTTTGTAACCGAGTAATAAAATACGGCAATCACAAAAATAAGCAAGGAAATGATTTTTAAGTTAGTGGACTAAATTTATGCTGTGAGGTGGTTGTTTTTTACTACTTAAAATTGTAAGTTTTGCAAGGGTGTTTCCAGCTACCTTCAACTACTACTATTCACCATTGGTAAACAAGCTGGCAACATCCTAAGCCAAACTCGCAACTTCTGACGCTTTTTTAAACAGAAAAATTTAATGGTGGGAAAGAATTTCTTATGCCCAATAGTACGGTTATTCGGTTCCACCACATTGCCGTACTATTTGAAACCGGACTAAACAATGCACTCAGGCCACTTGCAGCTATTTAAAAACTTTAGTTGTTTTACATTTTATTTTTCTTCAATTAGCTGCATAAACTACAATTCAGATGTCAAACGTATCGGATATTTTAGCGTGCACGTGCCGGATGTTTTCATATTAACATTTTCATTATAAAGGGAAAATACCGAAAATCTCATTTTTTCATTAAGAAGGGTAAAAACCGAATATTTTATGTTTTTTCCATCAAAAGAAAATACCAATAAATTCATGATTTAAAAAAAGAAGTAGTTCCGCTTTCCCTTTCCATAACTGTAGTAAAGCTCTGACGTTTGGACAAACTATAAAAATTTGTGCTTCTTTTTCGTTTTATATAAAATTTCAAGAAAAGAAAAAAATACGTAATATAAAAGTCACAAGCAAATTTTACAAAATAGATAAAATTTAATACACAAGTTGGTTTTTTCTGCTAAATTTGTTTTTTATTTTATTTATTTATTTTATTTATTATTTTTTTTTAACTATCATCAGTACATTCAAAATATTTACAATAATTACCATTTTCGAGATCTTACTTAATTAAATATTGCAACAAATATAAACTTAATTTATTGTGTAAAAATATCTGTAATTTAGTAATTATGTTAACGCAGAGTTAGGAAAATAGATAGGAAAAATCTAGTAAAGATTTAAAGATATTCAGAATATTATTCCTTCTATCAGCTTCATTGCTAAAGTTGAAGATTAAGAAGATGGATTTCAACTCCTTCCACAGATAGTGGTATTGAGGGTATTCTTTTCATTGATTTATTGAACACTCAAAAAATTTGTTAAAAATAAATGAAAATATGGTTGTTTTAGGAATAGTATTTTTATTTAACTATTTTTGACTGTTGTTAGAAAAACAAACGACAAAAAAATACTGATTTTCGGTGCAGTCAAAATTATCAATTAATTTTTACCTTGTTTCAGTAAAAATGAAATACCTAATTAAAAAAAAAGTTCGTCAGTAGAAAAGCACTTTTCTACAATAGCTTTAAAATAAAATAAAAAAATATAAACTGTTGGAAAATATGTCAGTTTCAAAAAAAATTTAGAACAAAATTATTTATGTAAGAAAAATATAAAAAATATTGGTAAGTATTTAACATAGTATTCAAAATTTGCATTATGTTTAAAAAAAATATATCCCCTTTTTGCAGGTAGAGAATAAAGAAAATAAATTCTGGACTCTTTAGGCAGGTAGCCGTGGTGCCACAGCCTACTTGTGTCCATTGTTGGTCCCGAATTAAGGTCAGTTATTTAAATTTTTTAATTACAGATATATCGCTCATTTAATAATATAACGTCATAACTGGAAATTTACAATTTTGGTGTTAATCATGCAAATTTTTTCGCCATGTTATTTATGCGTTTTATACTTTTCACTTTTGGATAGAATAAGCCCTTATTTCATTTCATGTTTAGAAACTTTGTTTGTCACATTTCAGTTGTGGAGTAAACTTCATACTCGCAACGTAAAGATCACATCGCTTTCTAAAACATCGTCACATTTCGTTTTGTGACTGCATATAAAAATAGTTGATCTTTTTAAAATGTATCGGCTTTTTACGAACAAAGTAAAGCTTGGTTTTTCTCTTTATAAATGACGAAATTTAGTTTATGACACGGTAGTGGATGTATTTTTACAGCAATAAAGTCATAATTAAAACATTCCACTTTGTTTGTCCAAAACATCCTCTTTAATACAAACTTGATGCAAGTTTTCTTTAATTTACTTTTTATTTCTGAATCATTTTACAAGTCAAAAACTTCAACTGCGATTATCTCGCAATGATTTTTTTGAGTTAAGACGTTCTATTAGTAAATGAGCGATATGTACTTTAAGTATTGGTTGCACAACTATAAACAATATTTTAAAAGTACATTATTTTTTCAGCATGAAATAATCCTGAAATCTTTTGATTTTCAAGAAGGAACGAAAATAAGAAGAAATAAATAGCATTTTTGTGTAAAAATATGTAGAATAAATAATCAATAAATAAAGTAATAACTTTTAATGTTTAAAATAAATAAATAATCTGTAGTTTTTATTGTTTTGGTAGGTTATTTTTAGAGAGTTGGAATAAAAGAAAAAGCAGTTAATTTTATTGTTTTAGTAGGTTAAATTTTGTACATTAAAATAAATACAGAAACAGTTATTTTTAATGTTTTGGCAGGTTACATTTTGTTAGTTGAAATAAATGAAAAACCAATACTTTTTACTTCTCTGGTAAGTTGTTTTTTAGTGCGTTGGAATAAAGGAAAAATTAATTGTTTTTACATATTTTGTTAGTTACGAGTATAAAATCAACATTCAAAAACAATTGTGAAGTACATTTAATTTAAATGAAATGTAAGTGGACCGTTTTTTAAATGAAAAAGTAGTGTTTTTTCATTTATATTTACCAACATAATATTTTGAATGAAGAGAAATATTATTGTTTGTGTTTCATTTTCATTTATTTCAATTTTCCATTTTTTAAAGTAATATTGAGCATATAAAAGACTTTTTTTCATTCCGATAGTGTTTGAAACTTTACATACATGTTGTTATGATGGCAGTGTCGTCTGCGTACAGAGCAACTGATTGAACTTTGAGTATTTCAAAATCCGATGTATATATATTGAGTACAAAACAGGTGATAACACCGAGCTCTGGGGAACTCCCGCAGGGATATTCCGCTGCGTAAAGTATTCAGTATTAATATTCAATACAAAGGATCTTTCATTTAGAAAACTTTTTACGAGGGCTGCTATATATATTTCTGGCCTGGCAACACTGAGTGCTGCCAAGTGCAATCTGACATTTCCGTTGGAAAGTTTGTCATTTTTAAGCATAATCGTACTCAAAACGTTTTGACGTACGACCATTATTTGTGTTGTTAACAGTGCCTTGAAAAAATTAATATAGAAAAAAATGGAATTAACTCGTAAACATTTTCGTGCCATCATTTTTCACAACTTTCGACGTGGATTATCACGACAAGAGTGCATTGATGAACTTAAATCTTTGTATGGCGATGAAGCACCATCGTATAGCACTGTGAAAAATTGGTATAATGAATTTAATCGTGGCCGAAACTCGCTCAAAGACGATTTCCGTGAAGGTCGTCCAAAAACGGCTGTTGTGCCAGAGAACATTGATGCCGTGCGTGAACTCATAATGCAAGATCGACATGCGACATACCGAGAGATAGAGACATCCTTGGACATTTCTTCCACCAGCATACATTCGATACTGCATGAACACCTGGCCGTGAAAAAGGTTTGTTCTCGTTGCATCCCGCACAATTTGAAAGTCGCTCAAAAAAGGCTCGTGTCGATTTGTGCAAAGAAATGTTGCAAAAATACGATTGCGATGCTTCAAAAGACGTTTATAAGATCGTCACAGGTGACGAATCATGGATCTATGCGTATGAACCCGAAACGAAACCAAAATCGACCGTGTGGGTCTTTAAAGACGAGCAAAATCCAACGAAAGTTGTTCGTGGAAGAAGCACTTCGAAGCAAATGGTCGCCTGTTTCTTCCGCAAAACTGGTCATGTGGCGACTGTTCCGCTTGAGCAACGTAGGACAGTCACTTCTGAGTGGTACACTACAATTTGTTTGCCTGAAGTCATCGGAGAAATTCGAAAAACCAACAAGAGAAGACGAATCATTGACTGGCACCTAATGACTTCTTCTTATTTCCGCACATCAAGAAAAAAATGCGTGGTCAACGATTTTCGACCCTGAAGAAGCTGTTTTAGAGGTGTCTCAATCGGAGTGGAAAAAGTGCTTCGACAACTGGTTTGAGCGCATGCAAAAGTGTATAAATCATGCTGGAGAATACTTTGAAAAACAATAAAACCTTTTTTGATTATAAATATTCGCCTTTTCTATCCATTTCCGACCTCATAAAATATATATTGTTGGGGTGTGTTAGGCAGAAAAAGAAATTTGAATAAGAAAAAACACAATTGTTATTATTTTGTAAATATATACTTTTATTAATAAATATTTTACCTTGAAATACGAAGTGTGTTCTCTTTAAGTATAAAAGACAAGAACTTTTATAAAAGCAAAAAGGAAGATGGCGACAACAAAGTTTAGTTGAACCGTTAACGGTTTTAAGTAATGCAATTAAAAGTAAATACTCCCAAAAAATACACGGTTTACTAAAGGAGTAGAATTTAGATTTTATCAAAGTCACCAGAGTGACAAATGAGGAATTTTATAAAATTTATGATTAATTAAAAAACCGAACAGTTCAACCTAAACATTGCCGGCCGCCTTGCAATAACAAAGTTAGATGCAATAAAACATAAGAAATAATTTAATCAATGAAGGTTTTTTTTTATTGTATTATTTTTTCCAAGTTCAATAAAATATGGTTTTTACAACAGATCCATAAACCGAACCCAAATAAGGGATGGTTTTGTACAGACCCATGAACTGATTATCGTAGCACAATAAGGACTGAATTATATAGGCGATTGGCCAGATATAACCCACCCAAAGATTGTGTACTGAGCTAGTGGACAGCCCGGACTAGAATAAATTTTTCCCGTAATGACTTGGGAACTTAGCTCTGGACCAAGAACAAGCGCAACCTGACCAGAATGATAAAAGGTTGGATCCGCTAACTGCAAACCAGGAAATTGCTCCCGAACAACCTCCGCAACGTTTTCTTTTGGCGTTTTTATACCCTGCATTTTAGTAACCTTCGCTGTCAAGGAAATTCTTTTTAGCGGATCATACAAAGATCTGAGGGTTATGCGGCAATAGGAGCTAGTAACGGAAATCTTTAATGATCTTACTAGCTGTTCGCTTATATAACTTCCGCTACAGCACAGATCTATTACCGCACGCACCTGTACTTGACGATCCCCAAGAATAAGCTTCCCCTGCAAAGTTGGCGAAAAGTTCACGACATGGCGCAGTGACAAAGTAGCTACACTGGCCATGGGTGAAGGCACACTAGTTCTTAAATTTTGTTTTCCACATTTCTTTCCTTTCTTTGTGCCCTTTCCTTCAACTTGCCTGGGGGAATGCAGTAGAGTATTATGATCTCCTTGACATATATTGCACTTCCGGACGCTTCGACAGTCTTTCAACGTGTGATTGCTGGCCAAACAACGTGAGCAATGGCCCCAAATCAGCACGTGACGCAATTTCTTTTCATGACTTAGCTGCCGAAACCGAAAGCACGCTCTTAAGGGGTGAGGTTTTTTGCAGAGGCTGCAGTTGAGCACACTGGTGCCTGTCTTCGCCTTTGTTCGCAAATCATTTTCCGGGTCAGAGCTGTCCACTAAGCTGGAAGATCCAGTTGGTGCAGGATCCGTTGATGCCGGTACCACAGCGACAGGCTCATCCACTATGGATAAAGGTTTAGGTGGTGGAGATTCCAAAGCCATCGAAGCCCCAGTCGAAGATTGAGTTTTAGGTGCCACTGTAGCCTGATCTGACACTTCCATATCCTCCTCGTAGTCTTCTAGCAAGGCATCTTCAAAAATTGTTGACAAAGTGGCCATTGTGCTAGGAAATAATATGGATTAATAAAGAGTAGTAAATTTAATTGGTCAAAATGACCAGTTTCGTGATTGGTCGTTTCACAACCCCGTTTTCTGTGCGCACGTCGGCGACGCGCACATGATCATCACTTCCTGGATACGTTTTAATTACGCGTTCTAATTTCCAGGAAGTTGGAGACAACTGTTCATGACGAATAGCAACCAAGTCGTTTACGGCTATGTCTCGGTCTGGAAATTTCCATTTGTAGCGTTTATGCAAAGTATGAAGATATTCCTCTTTCCATCGGCGACAGAAATCATGAGAAAATGCCTTCATTTTGCGGTATCGATTCACTAAACCTATAGGTGACTCATAAATAGATGGTTCCGGTGGTGCCAATATTGGACCGCCTATTAAAAAATGACCAGGAGTCAGGGCCACAGGGTCGTTAGGATTGTCCGACATAGGACATAAGGGTCGAGAATTCAAGCAAGCCTCTATCCGCGCAAGTATGGTAGAAAGTTCTTCGAAAGTATATTTTACCGATTGAGCCTCCTTTCTAAAATGAAGCTTAAAGCTTCTAACAGCGGCATCCCATAAGCCACCCATATGAGGCGCACCCGCAGGGATAAACCGCCATGAAAGGCCCTGAACGGCAAAAGTAGAGCACAGTCGAGCCTGGCTCTCCGTCAGAAAAGTACGAAAATCTCTCTCAATCTCACGAGAAGCTCCTACAAAATTGGTTCCATTATCAGAAAATATAGTCAGTGGACAACCACGTCTAGCAATAAATCGATGTAATGCCGCCAAAAACGAATCTGACGTTAAATCAGTCGTGGCTTCTAAATGGACTGCTTTAGTTGAAAAACAAACGAAGATACACACATATCCCTTCGTTATCCGGCAGGATCTACCAGTGAAACTTTTCAAATCAAAGGGACCTGCAAAATCAACACCCGTAGTTGTAAAAGGTCGCTCTAAAGTAGTGCGTTCCGGAGGTAAAGCAGCCATTATTTGAGAACATGAGCGTTTTTTATCCAATACACAACGCTTACAACGATTTATTATAGTCCTTACTAGAACCTTAAGTCGAGGCACCCAATATTCAATGCGCATAATCCTCAACATCAATTGATTACCGCCATGAATAGAAATCAAATGCACGAATTCCCCTAAAAGAATAGTAAACCGACACGAATAAGGTAGAATAATCGGATGTTTCTCCGTGTAAGATAAAGATGGCGATTTTACCAAACGACCATTTAGTCTCATTACTCCTTTATCATCTAAAAAGGGATTAAGTAAACTAAGCGAACTTTTCGATGAGATGGTCTCTCCCGCCAAAAGAGATTCATATTCTTCCACAAAATGAACCTTCTGAGCCAAAATTTCTAAACGCAATCGAACCTTTGTAATCTCATCACTCGAAGTGGTAGAAGAATCAAAAGATTGTTTGCCTCTAAGCGAAGAATGTGTCATAACAAAAAATCGAAACATGTAAGCAATTACCCTAAGAGCGCGGTCAAGCTTAGAAAACCGGTCAAGAATATCCTCATAATTCGAAAAAAAAGAGGCGTGTGCTCTAACAGCTCTAGCTTCGACATCTGTGTCCAACGGGGAGAGATCATGAATCTTCCACTCAGACTTAGGCTCACGAAGCCACGTGGGTCCGTGCCACCAGAGTTCACTTTTAGCCAGATCTGAGGGCGAAAGTCCCCGACTGCCTAAATCCGCTGGATTTTCTTCCGATCTAATATGGTACCAACTATGCTTCCCTACATTCTCCTGAATCCGACAAACCCTATTAGCCACAAACGTTGTCCAGCTATCCGGTGTTTTTCTCAACCAACACAGAACAATAGTGGAATCTGTCCAACAATACACTTGCCTTATCGGAATATCAATCGCACCAATAACAGCTTTTAACAGCTCAGAGGCCAAAACTGCACCGCAAAGTTCCAAGCGAGGTAGTGAAATTGATTTGATTGGAGCCACTTTAGTTTTGCAAGAGAGCAAACAAGTATAAATTTGGTCATATGCTTCGACACGAACATAAATCACCCCCGCGTATGCTTTCTCTGAGGCATCAGAAAAAACATGAAGTTCCACTAATGTCCCAGGTGCATAGTGCACCCATCTGGGTATCCGGACGTCATTTATTTCCGTATAAAACTTGACAAATTTTCTCCATTCCCTGTCCGTAGAAGGGACTAAAAAATCATCCCAGTCAATATTATCTCGCCAGATACTCTGCATAATAATCTTAGCAGTAACGATTACCGGACCTATCCATCCTACAGGATCAAACAATTTGCGATTATAGACAACACTTCCCTTTTCGTGTAACGTGCCCTCTCGGCTATAGGCTCTACACGAAAGTAAAAGGAGTCCAATTGAGCATTCCACTGAATACCCAATGTTTTCGAGTTACTAGATTCAACAAATACCAAAAGTTTAGAATCTACAAGATATTCCGATGGAAGGCCTTTTAGAACTTCAATGTCGTTTGAAGTCCATTTTCTTAACTCAAATTTAGCTGAAGACAAAGCAGATATAAGCTGATTCCGTGCCTTCAATACAGACGAAACATCATGAGCCCCTGTTAATACGTCGTCAACGTACATATCCTTGCGCAATATATTAGCCGCAAGAGGGTACTCCGTCTCTAAGTCTTCTGCGAGCTGTAACAGTGTCCGTATCGCCAGATAAGGAGCACAGTTAACACCGAAAGTCACAGTCTGCAATTCATACGTCTTAACCTCTTCTGCCGGAGAAGATCGAAAAAATATACGCTGATATGGCGTATGAGCAGAATCCAACCGAATTTGTCTATACATTTGAGTAATATCGCAATTAAAAACAAATCGAAATAGCCTCCAACGCAGAATAAGTAGAACTAAATCTGATTGCAAAGTGGGTCCCACATAAAGACAATCATTCAAACTATTTCCATTAGAGGTTCTATTTGATGCATTAAATACGACACGCAATTTCGTAGTTTTGCTATCCGGCTTAAATACCGGGTGATGAGGAAGATAACAGGAGAATGAAGGACCAGTAAAAGTACGTACTACAGGCTTCATATGACCCAAACTCAAATACTCGTTAACAACACTATCATATAATGACTTAACATTGGGCTTCCGCAAAAGTGAGGACTCATTTCTCAAGAATTGTGCCATAACATCCTGTCTTGAAAAACCTAAATTAATAGAATGAGGATATTCTGGCCTAAAGGGTAGCGTCACTACATATCTGCCGTCGGAGTCGCGTCGCGTAGTTCTCCTAAAATTGTCCTCACAAAATTCATCAGCTGGTGATAATATTTTCGTTTTAGGGGTTTCTTCAAGTTCCCAAAAGCGAAGCAGATTTTTATTCAAATCGTCCCCTGCAGAAATCCCTACAGTAGTCGCATACACTTGCACGCGTGATTCTCGAATAGATCCCGTAACGATCCATCCAAATACGATATTCTGAGCCAGCAATGTCCCTGAAACATCACGACGAATTCCGCCCAAAATTAGCTGAGGATATAAATCCGCCCCAAGAAGTAATTCAACCGGTCTGGATTGATAAAACCGGGGGTCAGCTAGTTGTAGATCCGAAAAATTGTCCCGAAGACTCGATCCCAATATGAAAGAGGGCAAATTGCCTGATATATTGGGTAATATCAGGGCCATGGTTTCCAATAGAATAGATTTATCTAAAGGAGAACCAATTTTTAAAGCGCAAACCTTTCTTTCAGCAGAAATCGTTTGGTTAATACCAGAAACTTTGACATTCGTCGAATGTGCCGATAGTTTCAACCGATTCCGTAAATGCTCAGAGATAAAAGAAGATTCTGAAGCAGGGTCAATAAGAGCGCGAGCGGGGTATGTCATACCCTGATGAATAATATTCACCATAGCCGTTCCCAGAAGCACATTTCTATTCTGAGAGACATGAAAAACCTGTCGATTAGAGTTGCCATCATGATATGCGCCACTTGATGTAGAAGGTAGGGAAGAGTTCACATTAGCACCTTGTACGACGTTACCCGAAGCCGGTGCCGAATTATTCCTAGCCGAAACTTCTAAACCTGTTTCATTACGATGTAGTAACGTATGATGCCTTTTATTACACGTCGTGCAATTAAAAGCACTTTTACAATTTTTCACCTCGTGTTCCCGCGACAAGCAATTCACACAACAGTGAAATTTCTTCACAGTTGATATGCGCCACTTGATGTAGAAGGTAGGGAAGAGTTCACATTAGCACCCTGTGCGACGTTACCCGAAGCCGGTGCCGAATTATTCCTAGCCGAAACTTCTAAACCTGTTTCATTACGATGTAGTAACGTATGATGCCTTTTATTACACGTCGTGCAATTAAAAGCACTTTTACAATTTTTCACCTCGTGTTCCCGCGACAAGCAATTCACACAACAGTGAAATTTCTTCACAGTTGAAAATCTTTCCGAAATCGAAAGATTTTTAAAACGTTTACAAGTCCTCAAAAAATGACCTGAAGACCGACATAAAACGCAGGATGATGAGGCTGAATTCACAACATGAGCCCTGACCTTCTGTCCAGAAGAGTTTACAGATGGCTGTGAATCCTTAAGATCACGAACACACTCTAGAGTCTGAATTCTTTCCGTCAGAAAAGCATCAAACTCTTTCCAAGTAGACAAGACCGATTTATTACGAACACCTTGTTCCCAGAGACTAACAGTAGACGTAGGCAGACGCTGAATGCACATAAAAATCAAAATTGGGTCCCAATTATCCGTTGCCACCTGATATATAGAAAGCGAAGTAAGACAATTATTAATTCCACGTTGAAGAGTTTTAAGCCCGGCACTAGATTCCTTTTCTACCGGAGGAAGGTTAAATAACAATTTTAATTGGTTATTAACCAACATACGAGGTTCTCATATGCCTCTTTCAAATTTTGCCACGCCACGTCAAACCCTTCATTACTCAACGGACACTTCGACACTATCTCATTCGCTTCACCGGCGGTCTTACGTATCAAATGACAAAGCCGTTCAACATTACTAAGGCGCGAACTATTAATATATATTGCCGTAAATAAATCCCTAAATGCGGGCCAAGCAATATAATCACCTTCAAATGTTTTCACATCACAAGGAGAATTATGAAACTTTTCATTTATAGCAGCTGAACATTTCAAATACGCTACATATGTGGACTGATACTTAGACGAAGCTACCTCTCCATCAGTAGGCTCCACCTTAGCACTGTCCTCAAAAAAGTCCAAACAAGCCTCATACGAAGACTTAACTTTTTCCCATAAACTCTTTAATTCGACACCCTGAATCTCCAGTGTGTAAATGGTATGCATTTCGTCACGAAACTCGCAAAAATTTGATTCAAATTGAATAAGCGCATCCGACATTCCGTGTTTGCCTTTCAAGCTGAAAGGTTGTGTTTGTGCAGTAAAATATAAATATTAAAACATACGCAAAAGTGCTGATAGACATTTTTTTTGGAATTTATTATTATTTTTTTTTGCTTTCAATCGTCAAATCAATCGGACGTGTATTTTTTTTAAACTCGCAAAATAAATATACCTATTACAAATAAAATTTGTGAGTGTGTGAATTTTAATAAACAAACGACAAAAACAATAAAACCTGTTTGCACAAAACAACAAAGTTGTTGTATTTTTTTTTCTTTTCAATTTTTTTATTTTTTTTTGCAACGGAAGTATCAAGTGTATAATAAGACAAAACAAAAAAAACAGTACGAGGGCTCTCTAATGAGTCACTCAAATTTTAAGTTAAATCCTTCTGAGAAAAGTGCGAAAATAAGCAGTAGAAATGCATATTTTATACTAAATGCGGATACAAATAGTGAAAAAAACATTGAAACAAATGAAAACAAAAAAACTGATGCGTTCTTAAATGCTGAGCCAATTTATCGAACACGTTCTTGTTCACCGTTGTTGCTAAGTAGTGGCAATAAAAAAAATACAAATACATCCTCGTCACCTGAAATCAGTACGCCCAAACCAATAACGGTAAGTGCACAAAAACCCAAGACGCAAGTGGGTATGGATCGATACGTGAAGGTATTAAAAAGAGGACGAAGCCCTAAATCCTCGCAATTAGCACCAATTTCTAAGTTCCACAAGGAAAAGGATTCGAACGGTATAAATTCCCACAATCGTTTTGCTATTTTAGATAGTGAAACAACCGAATCGAAAACGGCACCCAAACCGTCGAAACCTCCTCCAATTTTCTTAAGGGAGAAAAACTCGAACGAACTTATCAAGAAATTAATTTCAGTTATTGGGGAGAATTCATTCTATGTGGTTTCTGTCAAACGTGGTAACATCAACGAGACTAAAATTCAAGTAAATGACGAAACCAGCTACCGTAAAACAGTAGATGAATTTGAAAAATGCAAAAAAAATTTTTATACCTACCAACTCAAGAGCAGCAAAGGTCTACAGGTAGTCATTAAAGGGGTAGATTCATATGTGGATCCAAAGGAGATATTAGCTGGCCTCCAAAAAGCGGGATTTAAGGTTAAACATGTAGATAACCTTAGAAATAGAGAACGGGTGCCCCAACCTCTTTTCCGAGTTGAACTGGAACCAGGCGACATCAAATTAAAGAAAAATGAAACGCACCCCATATACAATTTGAAGTACCTATTACACCGCAAAATAACAGTGGAGGAACCACATAAACGCTCAGGACCCGTCCAGTGCTTAAATTGTCAAGAATATGGCCATACTAGGGCATATTGTAAGTTGTCACCAGTTTGCGTAGTGTGTGGCGAGTTACATTGTTCCGCCCAATGTGATAAACCTAGGAATGACACCACTGTTAAAAAATGTAGCAATTGCGGTGGAAACCACACTGCTAACTACAGAGGCTGTCCAGTTTTTTCCATAGTAAGGAAGTCATCTCAAAAATTAAATACTCCTGCTAAGCAACCACAATATCGAGCAAATGTGCATTTCCCTCAGTTGGCTCAACCAACAACCCAACATGTCTCATACGCGGATATGTTAAAATCCAATAATATTTCAGCGAACAAATCGACACTGACAGCTAGTTCTATGCCAAATTTGCAACCAGAACCTAAACAACAAACACCATCAGGTAATTTTAATCGTCTCGAAGCAAGCATCGAGACATTAGTGCACTCGTTAAACAGTTTTATGAGCTCTATGAGCAGCATGATGCAAGAAATGGTACGCATGCAATCTACTATGTTGCAGGCGTTACTCAACAAAACATGAACTGTTTAAAAATATGTTTCTGGAACGCAAACGGCTTGCGCCAACACAAAAACGAACTCGAGTACTTCCTAAAGAAGGAACAAATTGATTTCATGCTGGTTGCAGAGACTCACTTAACAACAAATAGCTTTTTTAAAATAAATGGC
The DNA here is from genome assembly GCA_916610165.2 of Gymnosoma rotundatum. Taxonomy (NCBI): domain Eukaryota; kingdom Metazoa; phylum Arthropoda; class Insecta; order Diptera; family Tachinidae; genus Gymnosoma; species Gymnosoma rotundatum. The sequence goes on along the minus strand of OU744339.1, from coordinate 72,059,039 downwards.
TATATTTTATATGACACCAAAGACCCGCGTGGCAGAGCATGTGGTGGTTCAGCAATACTAATAAAGGCTCGAATCAAACATCATTTACTGTGTGACTTTTGTGAAGACTACCTTCTAGCAACAAACATCTGTATTGAAGAATTTCATCAAAACTTCGTTATTTCCTCGATATACTCACCTCCTAGATTTCAAATATCAGAAAGTCAATACAGCGATTTCTTCAAATCACTAGGTCCCTGTTTCATAGCATCAGGCGACTACAACGCTAAACATACGTTTTGGGGATCAAGACTAATTACTCCAAAAGGTCGAGTTTTGTTTGACACAATTTCAAAAATGAATCTGAATGTGATATCGAGTGGACAACCCACCTATTGGCCTACTGATTATCAAATATACCAGATGTTATTGATTTTGGCGTAACTAAAGGTATTTCAAGAGAAATAATCGAAGTCGAAGCGTCACTTGAATTATCCTCTGATCATTCACCGACAATTGTCTATATATTCAACCAGCAAAATATCGTGTCACCAAGTACTAGTACAAGCATAAATTGGTTGAAATATAAAAAATATCTTAGTACTCATTGTTCAGAAAATATCCCGCTAAGAACTCCAGAAGACGTAGAGCAAAGTCTTACTAATTTAGATAAAAACCTTAAATTAGCTGCCCAACATGCAACAGTAACCCGGCAACTAATAAGACACAATCAAATTCATTCTGCTGACATCGAGAGGCTTTTGGCTGAGAGAAGAAAAATTCGCAGAGAGTGGCAATCGCACAGATCTCCTCAACTTAAAAGCAGACTTAAAGAATGCACGAAACGGCTAAGAGAGTTACTAGAATCTCGAAGAGTAGCATCCCTGAAAAACTATTTACAAAATCTTGACCAAACTTCTCAATCAGATTATTCATTATGGCGAGCGTGTAGAAACCTTAAAAGACCAGTTGTACAAAAGCCTCCCTTGCGAACTTTGTCTGGAGGCTGGGCAAGAAATGATACAGAAAAGGGCAAATTATTTGGTGAACATTTGAAAAAGGTATTTACTCCAAATGTATTGACTGATGCAGTTGAGCTGCCAACTGTCGAAGCTAGTGATGCAGTACATTTAAGATTTCATTTTAGCGATGTAGAAAGGGCAATAACTGATTTAAACACCAAGAAAGCCCCTGGCTTTGATAAAACCAGTAACAAGATGTTATTCGAGTTACCCCATATAGCTCGCAAGATTATTCTTTTTATTTTTAACGCCATTCTACGTCTTGAGTACTTTCCTCCAGACTGGAAGGTTTCCCTAATAACTATGATTCCTAAACCAGGAAAAGACCACACAAAAGTTGAATCATACAGGCCTATAAGTCTTTTATCAAATATGTCAAAGCTGTTTGAGAGGATGTTAATAAATAAGCTGAACCCCATTCTAAGCGACAAAGGATGTATTCCGAACCATCAATTTGGCTTCAGAAAAAAACATAGTACAATTGAACAAACTCACAGGTTAGTTAACGTAATTAAGAAGACCTTTGAAGAAAAAAAATACTGCTCTGCGCTTTTTATCGACGTTTCTCAAGCGTTCGATAAGGTATGGCACGATGGCCTAAAATATAAGTTAAAACTGAATTTGCCCGCAAACTTATATAAGCTGTTAGACAGTTATTTAACTGATCGGAAATTCATTGTTAAAGAAGGCAATTTTCTAAGCTCACCTGAGCCAATTGAAGCCGGAGTCCCCCAGGGTAGTATATTGGGGCCCATTTTATACTTGTTGTATACTTCAGATATGCCAACTAGTGTCCGAATCCACACATCGACATTTGCTGACGACACAGCTTTTTTAAGCATTCACGAAAGTCCCGAAGTAGCATCACGATATTTACAAGACCATATATTAATTCTAGAAAAGTGGTTAAAGAAATGGAGAATTAAGGTGAATGAACAAAAATGTAGTCACATAACTTTCACACTGCGTAGGGAATCGTGCCCCCCTATTCGCATAAATAACCAAACAATACCGCAGCTTTCAGACGTAAAATATCTCGGCATACATCTTGACCGGCGCCTTACTTGGAAACGCCACATAGAATCAAAGTTAACACAAATGAAGTTAAAAGTAGTCCAACTCAACTGGCTTATCGGCAGAAATTCCACTCTCGCTTTAGATTGCAAACTTTTATTGTACAAGACAATTTTAAAACCAATTTGGTGTTATGGCATTCAATTATGGGGGACTGCCTCTGCAAGCAATATAGAAAAAATCCAAAGGCGCCAAAATAAGATTCTACGGATGATTACAGTTGCTCCCTGGTACATAAGAAATTCGAACATCCACAAAGATTTAAACGTGCAATCAGTAAAAGCAGAAATAGCGAAATTTGCAGTAACGTATTTGCAGAAACTTGAAACACATCCAAATCCGCTAGCTCGCAACATGCTAAATGAACGTGGTTACAGTCGCTTAAGAAGGAGGGATATTTATTCTCTCACCCGAACATCAGAGGGATAACCCACAATGATAGAAGCAACCGTGAAACATACATCTTTTTTGTCTAGCATTGGCTTGACATAATAAGTATATTTATTTTTTTATTTTAGGCTTAAGATATGAGTAATTATTGTTAGTTCAAAAAATATATTTGAAGATTCAATAAATAATTAATTAATGAAAAAAAAAAAAAAAAAAAAAAATAAATTTATTTAGTGGTGATTTTGACATTTTTCTTTCTTTAATAATTAATCCACGTGAAAATTCTTGTTGTTATCCCAAGCAAAAATATTTTAATTTTTCACCTAAATATAATAATTTTAATTAATTACGATTTGTTTGAAAATAGAAAATTTTTCAATAAAAATTAATTAAATGTACCAACAAACCGAATTACAAAAAATTATTCACAAATAGTCCAAGAAAAATTAAAACTTTTTACCGCAAAATATCACCAAAACTTTTGTCGACTAACCCTAGTCAAATTGTCTGTTGGGTTACAGTCGGTTTTACGACAACAACAAATATAATTAAAGAAAAAACTAGTTGATTATAAGTGTATAACAAATATATACGTATTTATGTATATATGCACTTTATTACACTTAGTAATTATTTAATCAACTTATTATTTATTTAATTAATTCAATTAATCACGCACTAAAATATTCTATTTTAATATAAAAATTGCGAAAATATTTTATTATATTTTTTCTTGTCTGCGGTTGATTTATTCTCTACAAAACACAAGGGTTGCTACACGATCAATCACAATAGGTAAAAAATATTCACAAACAACAATCGTCAATGTATGTATTTAGTAAATATGTACATATGTACATGCACTTTTTCTACCTTTAATTACACTTTTTCTTTTATTCACTTTTTAAAAAATATTTTAAAATGAAACAATTACGCACCTTTAATCAAATTGAAATTTTCTAAAAAGGCGTAGAAAATGAGTGTTGAAGTGGTGAATAAAGGTGATCCTTTGAAGAAAAAAAGAATATTAATATTCTCAAAATAAATTCTCAGGATCCGGCTCGAATGGACCAAAATGTTGGGGTGTGTTAGGCAGAAAAAGAAATTTGAATAAGAAAAAACACAATTGTTATTATTTTGTAAATATTTACTTTTATTAATAAATATTTTACCTTGAAATACGAAGTGTGTTCTCTTTAAGTATAAAAGACAAGAACTTTTATAAAAGCAAAAAGGAAGATGGCGAAAACAAAGTTTAGTTGAACCGTAAACGGTTTTAAGTAATGTAATTAAAAGTAAATACTCCCAAAAATACGCGGTTTACTAAAGGAGTAGAATTTAGATTTTATCAAAGTCACCAGAGTGACAAATGAGGAATTTTATAAAATTTATGATTAATTAAAAAACCGAACAGTTCAACCTAAACATATATAATCAGAGTTCTTATGCATAGCGAAGTCGGTTAAGCGATGTTTATCTGTCCGTCTCTCTGCCCGTGTTCGGGTGGAAATCAACTTTGCCAAGGCACTAGATGAGCAACAATATTTAAATATTTAAATACGTTAGTTGATCAGACATAGTCTCGAAAATTTTCGTATTGAAAATCAGCAAGATCGGTCAATGTCAATAAGATCTCCATATCATTTAGAATAACATAGTAACTCCAATAAAAAAACAAATATATGGGGAGATTAAGAATCAAAACATAAGAAAAAACATCAGGAGAAAAAATTTCTGCTCGCCCATATTTTTGGAGCTATGAGCTTCTGGAATTTTCACAGAAAAGAACTATTATTAAAGATATCATATGGGTATCATTTAAAAGCTTTTGAAGAGATCTTTCAGGAAATACTAAAATTTTTCAACACTGCTTAACTTATTAAGAGCCGATGAATTTTTTTAATTAAAATTATGCATACACATTAAATTTTTATCTTATTTTTTAATTCCCTATCGCCCCAATATTTGTTTTTTTGATTGGAGTTATTTCACTAAACTTGAATTGTATACATGGTGTAGGATGCATAAGATTCGGCATAGCCGAATTTAGCACTATTTCTTGTTTGTATTGGTGATTAATGTGAGCGTTGTGTGTGTGAGGAATTACTAAATGGGATCCTATAATGATGGTAAGGATAAAGAGGATCATGGCAGGAAAAGGGCGACTGGAGTAAACATCTTGCTCCCACTCTTCAAATTTCCCCTTGTTTTGTAGCTTTAAAGTAGTATAAATAGAATTCATTTATTGTGACGGTCCTTTGGGTTCATGGCGAAAGGTGGTTCTCACACCGCGAGAAAGAGTCTTACTGTCATAGCTGGTCACACAACAATTCGCCGTGACGTCACCAGGTATCGTAACAATAATGGTTGTTACGGACCGGTTGGTCTGGTGAGGTTTCGGCCTAGCTCGTACTGTTTTCCTTAGGCGGTCCCAACCCTTCTCAACAGCCGCGTATCCGAACACATAAAATAGAACAAAACAAAACTAACGAAACTACACACACAGGATACCACACAAAGAATTTTGAGACAGATGGTCGTCTCATTTGCCCTCCCAACCCTGTCGTAGATGCTTTCCAATAAGACTTTTTTCTACGACCCACATTGGGTCACTCCTTCACTTACCACTCGATCATTCCATTAACAAAAGAAAACTATCCCAAATTCATCTTGAATATATAATCTACTACATACGAGTATTTTATTTAAAAAAACTTAAACCTATACAATTTAAAAAATTAAAATTTACTTTTACAACACCAAAAAAATTTAGAGCTTTTTTAAGTAACAATAAGTAAGAGTGCTATATTCAACCATGCCGAATCTTACATACCCTTCACCATATAATATATACATATTATGTAAATCTAATTTAGTAAAGTAACTTCAATCAAAAAAGCAAATACTGGAGTGAAAGAGAATTAAAAATAAGGTACTATATACAAATACATAATTTTACATAAAGATGTCATCGGCTCTTAATGGGTTAACCATTTTTAAACATTTCTAGTGTTTCCTTAAAGGTCTTATCAAAAGCTTTTAAATGATACCCATGTTGATATTTCGTTCAGAGCCCTATAACTTGGAAAATATGGACGAGTGCCAATTTTTTCACTTCATGTTTTTTTTCTTATTTTTTAATTCTCTATCGCCCCATCTTGCTGATTTCTTATAGCACCTCTTTCGGCACTATGTCTGATCTATTGGCGTATTTAACGCGGACGGACAGACGGACATCGCTCAATCGACTTCGCTATGCATAAGAACTAAGAATATACATACTTTATGGGGTCGGAATTGGATATTGTAGAAATTACAAACGGAATGACAAACTTAGTTATATTCTTTTTCCAATTTTTGTGGTAAAGGGTGTAAAAAAGGCACCAACAGAGAAGTTGCCATTTTTTGTGTATGGACTGTTTTCTGTTAAATTCTGGTATTTTTCTGATTTTTTATTTTATTTTCATTTCAATTAAATTACTTAGTGAAATTTTTGAAAGCCTTAAACTTAAAATCATTAAGGAGCTTTTATTTCCAGTAAGCCGGCCACGTTAAAGTCGGCTTCAAGTAAATTTACCTCATATCTTACATGCTAGATTTTGGTAAATGAATTAAAAACGTAATTTTTTATTTTTGTGTTACTGTTTCTTTGTTGTTTAATTATAACTGGATTAAAATTATGCACTGCAGTCAATAATTTTTTGTTTTTTTTCAGTTTCAGCTGGAGTAAGCAACAAATTTATTTATTTCATTTTACTATGATTTATTTTAGTCGTTTTTTCGTTACTTATTACATAAAAACTCGTGGGAAATGTAACGGGTTTTTTTGTATGTTTTATACAGCATCAGGAAAAAAATTCTAATCTGCAACAGAAATCAGCAAAAAAACTTCAACTTAAATTGGGTTAGCTGAGTTTGTTAAACTACATTCATGGCAAATTGAAATAATAGCGTTTCTTGTTTAGCAATTTATTTGAATAAAATAAGATTTGTTGACCTTGTATGAAAAGTGCACAACGTTCACTTAAACCGGTTTACAACTTTTGCATGATGAATTTAGGTGTAAAATTATTTTTCATACAAACATGTGACTAAAGGTGGGATACAAAAATTTTTGTGTAGTTTAAGCAACACCTGGCGTTTGAAATTTTGAAAGAAAATAATGGACACAATAAAAAGTTTATCTAAAAACTTTTTGCTTAAAAAAAAGCATATTCACAGATACAATGATATTTAAGAAACTGTTTACTAGAAAACACTTGAACAGTGAAGTGAAATTTGTTGGTCTCTTTACACTTCTTGTTTTGATTTCAAAAGGTTTTTTTGTTTTATACCAGAACCGTAGATTAAAACATACGGCATTCATTGTAAAGGTATACTCACGGCGCACTGTGGTCAATATTTTGAGATAGCGGCCAAAACTACTTTTGGTTTTTGTTGTCCGATTTTAAAGTTATTAGACTCATATGAAAGTAGACAGTAGTAAACCTCGGGAGCCAAAAAATTAGAACTCTATTTCAACTATTTCACTGAGAACAGGGTGGCTTTTTCAGAATTTAGTAAATTTATGATATTTTTAGTTAATTTTTAAAGTTTAAATGATCATAACTTTTTTCTTTTTCAAGATTTTTGGACGAAATAAATTTTGTGTTGTAACTTAACTTATTTCCTATTACTGGTAAAAAAAATTGAAGCTCTACTGTTTTCAGAACAATTTAAATATTTTTTTAAAAAGGTCAAATTTCTTGGAAATTTCCTACTTCATAGAGCACAACTCCTGTGAGTCAAGCTGAGTCAAAACACAAATTTACTATTTTGTAGTCCCAACTCTCCCCTACATTCCTATATATACATGTCCATGCATTGGGACTGCACTTTTTGAGCTACAGCAATTTTTCTGACCCAAGGTAAGATATTCGGTACAAATGAACGTCATATTTTTTGAGAAGTTATTTGTATGTGAAAGTGGCTATTGTGCATATATTTTGATGAAATTTTGTACAAGAGTTCTTATTGATCCAAAAAATAATTCTGTTGAAATTAGGAGAAGTTGGCCCATATTTTGACCTAGTCCACATAGAAGGGTGTATCAAAAGACAAAAATGACAATAGAACTCCCAAATTATGTGGTATCTAGCAATTAATTTGGAAAAGGTAAAAAATGATTTTATTGCCATCTAATATTACATAACTTAAATACCTGAAAATTGCAAATAAATTTAAAACCAATGGAAGTAAGTGGTAAAACCAAGTACCTGTTATATTATTACCAGTACCTGTTAACTCTCAAACTATGTGATATCTGGCAATTCATTTGGAATAGGTTAAAAATGATTTTATTGCCATCTAATATTACATAACTTAAATACCTGAAACTTGCAAATAAATTTAAAACCAATGGAAATAACTGGTAAAACCAAGTACCTGTTATATTATGTTTCAAAGAGGAAAAAAAGATCATGTTGAAACTTCGAGCAATAGTATATTAATCCATGCATTCATTTTTTTTCTTCATTATTGTTTCAACAATGGCTAAATTCAGTTATAGTTTTCTATCTGATATATATTTTGAACGGAAAGATGAAAACGACATTATTTTACATATAATGAATAAAAAAATATGCCACAAACAAGAAATTAAAATTCATAACTTAAAAATAAAAAACTTTTTAAATACTTTAAGAAAACGGTACAATCAATGTTCCAGAAACAAGAAATTGTTTTACTCACGCAACGAAGAATGGCTAAGAAATAAACTTATTTTTAAAAAGCCATCAGTAACTACCACGGAAACTGGAAAAGGTGGTCGACCAGCAAAGCCAATTGATAATTGTAGTGAAAGATCACGAAGACGCAAGCTTAAACATATCAATGAAGAAGTTTCTTGTAGCATCATAAAGGATTCATTTCTGCATCAAATTGAACCATCGAAAACTAAAAAGAGTAAAATTGCTATCATTAAAAAAATAGTGGAAGCAAGCCCCAGACGCACAAAAAGGATTTTAAAAAGTATGCCGACACCAACTGAAGAAAATAAATTTACTCCAGAAGAAGCATTTGCACTATTTTTGGATTTGAAAATGACTAAAAACCAATATACAGAATTGCGGAAGCGAACCAATGAAAAAAATTGTGGAATTTTTCCATCATATCGAGATATAGTTTCTGCCAAAAAAGATTGCTTACCTTCACCAACTGCTATTAGTGTAACTTCAAGTTCAGCAAAAATAAAATTGCAGGATCTTCTTGAACATACTGCAGAACGATTATTAAAGACATTTGATGCTGACTATTTAAAGAAGTTTAAAAATTGCAGCATGACTTTAATTTCTAAATGGGGATGTGATGGTTCCTCTGGCCAGAAACAATACAAACAACGTAATGCGGAAAATTCATCAGATGCCAATTTATTCATGATTTCTTTCGTTCCATTACGTTTAACAAAAACTTATATTGGTTTAGAGCCATCAACTAGTAGAGCTCGTTGATGGCTCTAAACCAATATAAGTTTTTGTTAAACGTAATGGAACGAAAGAAATCATGAATAAATTGGCATCTGATGAATTTTCCGCATTACGTTGTTTGTATTGTTTCTGGCCAGAGGAACCATCACATCCCCATTTAGAAATTAAAGTCATGCTGCAATTTTTAAACTTCTTTAAATAGTCAGCATCAAATGTCTTTAATAATCGTTCTCGTTAAAATTCATAACTTAAAAATAAAAAACTTTTTAAATACTTTAAGAAAACGGTACAATCAATGTTCCAGAAACAAGAAATTGTTTTACTCACGCAACGAAGAATGGCTAAGAAATAAACTTATTTTTAAAAAGCCATCAGTAACTACCACGGAAACTGGAAAAGGTGGTCGACCAGCAAAGCCAATTGATAATTGTAGTGAAAGATCACGAAGACGCAAGCTTAAACATATCAATGAAGAAGTTTCTTGTAGCATCATAAAGGATTCATTTCTGCATCAAATTGAACCATCGAAAACTAAAAAGAGTAAAATTGCTATCATTAAAAAAATAGTGGAAGCAAGCCCCAGACGCACAAAAAGGATTTTAAAAAGTATGCCGACACCAACTGAAGAAAATAAATTTACTCCAGAAGAAGCATTTGCACTATTTTTGGATTTGAAAATGACTAAAAACCAATATACAGAATTGCGGAAGCGAACCAATGAAAAAAATTGTGGAATTTTTCCATCATATCGAGATATAGTTTCTGCCAAAAAAGATTGCTTACCTTCACCAACTGCTATTAGTGTAACTTCAAGTTCAGCAAAAATAAAATTGCAGGATCTTCTTGAACATACTGCAGAACGATTATTAAAGACATTTGATGCTGACTATTTAAAGAAGTTTAAAAATTGCAGCATGACTTTAATTTCTAAATGGGGATGTGATGGTTCCTCTGGCCAGAAACAATACAAACAACGTAATGCGGAAAATTCATCAGATGCCAATTTATTCATGATTTCTTTCGTTCCATTACGTTTAACAAAAACTTATATTGGTTTAGAGCCATCAACTAGTAGAGCTGCAGAGATAGATGTATGGAAGAATGAAATTCCCTCGTCAACAAAATTTTGTAGACCAATAAAGTTTGCTTACAAAAAAGAAACTAAAGATGTCATAACTGAAGAAGTTGGCAAAATAAGAGATGAAATTAAAGAACTTAAACCCGTGATATTTGAATTTAATGATCAATGCATCGAAGTTAACTTTAAAATGTCACTTACAATGATCGATGGAAAAGTTGCACAAGCTTTAACCGAAACAAAGTCTTCGTCAAGCTGCACCATATGCCCGTTAGGCGAAACAGTGAGAAACAACAAAGAAAATTTGGAAAAAAGAAAGCAAAAAAAAAGATATTCAATAAAAATACCGTGAGATAGTCCTTATAATTGACCAGCCAAAGCAAGGAGAAGGAAATTGTAATGATGGAAACACAGCAAGGAGATTTTTTTCCGATCCAGAAACTGCAGCTTCTATAACTGGAGTAGATTATGATTTAATACGACGATTCCAAATCATATTAGAAGTTATAGCATGTAGCAAAAAGATAGATGAAAAAAAATTTGGTCAGTATGCAAATGAGACAGCAACCCTTTATAACCAAAAATATTCTTGGAGACAAATGCCAACCACAGTTCACAAAATTTTGTTCCATGGGGAACAAATAATTCAGCACAATATGCTTCCAATTGGAGATCTCTCAGAAGAAGCGCAAGAAAAAAGGAACAAAGACTACAGATTCTTTCGCGAGCACAATACAAGAAAAATTTCCAAATATTGTACTAATGAAGATCTTATTAATATTTTGTTGTGCACATCAGACCCGTATATATCCAGTATTCGACAAAAATGGAAATCAACCTCTTTAGAGTTAGATGAAGAAGCTAAACAACTACTGCAAAACGAAAATCAAAGCTATTTGGAAGAAATTTTTACTAATATTGTTTAATTAATACTAGTTTAAAGATTATAATTTGTTTCTAATTTTAGTATAAATTTTTATTAATACATTTAAATAAAATATATGTGCACTTTAAATCAATAGTAAAAGTTTACTAAAAATTTTATCGATGTTGTGTTCTGTATATAATATATCCAAATGGTATTGATATTGTTGGGAATTTCAGTGTTATTTTTCAGTTTAATCCTCACAAGAATTAGCTTTCTTCCAAAAAAAACCTACCTTTGGCCCCTGTGAATATTGAGACTAAATAAATGTCAGGGGCCAAATGTTGGCATTTTCTGACCAAAATTAAGTTTAGGAATAATAAATAAGTATTGGTTGTAAAATACGATTGAGGAAAATAAGAAATTATAAAAAAATACCTATTTAAAATGTAAAAATATTCAACTTTTACATGGAAACTCAACAAAAAATTAAAATGCATTTTTAACTCCACATTACTTACGTACCTATTGGTCGATTTTTACGTTTGAACACGCAAATTGAAGCTTAAAGTCCCTCCTATTGAACAAAACAAATTGCGTAAAAAAATACCGATCCGGTCAAAAGTTATAGAGTTTTGACCGCTATCTCGCGAAATTGACCACTGTGCGACATACAGTTGTACTTGAGCTCTAAAATTGACAGTGTTAGTTTTTGTATTGATTGCATCAACAATGACCTCAAATCTAAATGTATACTTACATCCAGGAATAACAAGAGCACACCAGAAAATAATGTGTCATTAACAATCAACAGCAATAAAATAGAATTTGTTTCATCGTCATCAAATTTAGGGATCACGTTCGATGATAAACTTTCATGGTCCAGTCACATTAATAATACAGAGGGTAAGGTACACGGAATACAGAGAAACCTGTGGTTTGTTCAGATTTTTACTCCATTTTAAATACGTATGCTGTTAGCAAAAACTTATTTAATACCAGTTTCATTAAATGGGTGTGAAATGTTTGCAAACTGTGACACTATTGACTTTCGTAAACTTAAAGTTACATTCAATAATATAGCTAGATATGTATTTAATCGAAGCAGAAGTGGTAACATTTCAACGTATTCTTTTCAACTGCATAATTTGTCCCTCAAAAATTTAATAAAGTACAATAGCCTTCTTATGATGCACAAAATAATATATTCAAAAGAGCGCGAATATTTATACAGAAGACTTACCTTTGCAAAATCTCCACGAGGTAAAAACTTTATTTGTCAAAAGTATAAATATCTTATTTCTTCAAGACAGTTCTTTAGCTATACCATAGAGCTTTAGAACAATTTGTATTCAAATAATCAAACACTAAGCAACATTTCGTACTTTAAAAAGGAACTTTTAGTGTATTTTAAAAGTTTGTAGTGCCTTTTTATTTATTAATTATTTATTAATGTATTTTTATTAATTTAAGTTTATCTAACCGTTAGTTTAGCTTTACCGATAATTCATGTAATATTTTTGCAATTTTATATCACTGTTATTTATAAGATTATTTTCTTGTTCTGATAGTTATTAAACAATAAAGTTAAAGTTAAAAAAAATTTTGTCTTTATGGAGTCAAAGCAATAGATAACAAAACCCACAGACTCCATTACACAATAGAAAAAATCCACAGTTTGGTGGGTTTACACACTAATGGTATAATTGATGAAAATTGCAGCCGGAACTCGCTTTAAAGTCGATATAGATCGTTATAGCGCCTTGATCAACGATTTTTTGATCTCGACGTATTGACTTTTTGAAATCAACTCATTGAAATCAGAATTAGTGATTTTACACGAATTACAAAATAAAATGTAGAACAAGAAAATTAAAAGGTAAAATTAAATACATATATGAATTAAAAAATTATTTTAAAAATTGGAGACGACAGCACATTGATATTGAAAAAATGAAATAATTTCAAACTTGTCAGACAAATTAGGGGTGAAATCGTCAAAATAGTTATATTATATCAACAAAGATCGTCGAGATAAATAGAACCAAATGTTTTAATGACTTCTTCATATAAAATTTAAAAATAGTGATTTAATCTTCAAATTACGTTCTAAAATAATCGAGTTGTACGAACTTTAAAATTAAAATTTTTGAATTTTTGATAACCCGGTCTAGTTTTTTCAAAATATTGAGAAATTTTTCAGCAATTTTTATTTCTTAGCGTAGTTAACGAGCAAAATTTAAAATATTTTGGAAGAATTTAAAGAAATAATTTCTTTTCTGAATTAAAAACTAGACGATTTAAAAAATCCAGAATTATTGCATTTTAGCCTAAAAAGTGCTATCAATCTTTTTGTAAAAACTTTTTTAAGCAAAATATAAAATATTTTAGATTTGTGTAAGGGAGCTTTATGTGTGTACGTTTAAAGTAAGTTTTGTATAAAATTTATCATCCTTGTAAAAGATGGATATTCTTCAATTTGACTTATTTTACATTTAAATTCAGACTTTAGACTGCTTAATAAAGCTTTAAACACTCCTGGTGCTATAGGTATTTTATGATCCTTAGTCCATATATGGGCTTTATGGGCAAAGCATAAAAAACTCCAATTTTTTGATTTTATATTTTTAATGTTGCAATTTATTGCCATTTGATTTTAGTTGATTGCATATTTATTTATTAATTTTCCAGTATGTATTTTACTTTTATAAATTTTTCTTATGGAAAAAATTTACTAAAATCCAGTGCTATACAAATTTTGTAAATTTTATTGTATTTAAATGATTAAAAGTTTTGGTAAAGGCATGTCTTCGAATTAATATACACTTTGGTCAACTGGGAAGTGACTACTAATTGATATTAAAAAAAAATAACGCTGTAGGCCGCATTCCATTGATAAAAAGTTTCTCTTTATATATTTTGTTTCATTACAGTTTGCTGAATACTGATTAGTAATGTTACAAATTTCATATGTGTTATAATCCGTTTTTCAAAAATAAAATTTATATTTTAATTTTTTTGATTTTCGTAACGTAGCTTAAATATTTTTTTTTAGAAATCAAATAATATTTTCATTTACAAGTAGAATTTTACTGTTAACTGTAAAAAATTACAGTAACCAGCCAAATTAAACTTATACTGGTTACTGCCATACATAATGCATTAAAAATATACTGCAGTATGCCCAAGTATGTCTAAAAATAGTTCCGAAATAAATCGTCAAATTTCAGGCAAAGCACGTTAAATATTCGTCTTACTTTATTAAAATGACGATTAATCACCAGATCTAGCATATGTGTTCAATACATTGCATTCAGGGCAACTTATACTTGGTGACCAAGGTGAATTAATAACAGGTGGCCTTAACAACCCAGGTGACTATATTTTGTGATTTTTCCTTCTTTGATTTTTCCTGTGATTTTTCCTTCTTTGAATGCCAATTTGATTTTGACGGCCAAAGACGATTTGTACAAAAACAAAATTTACATTTGTATTACTTTGCAGTCTTGTATTCATTGTCGCCGCACAGTGGTCAATTTCGCGAGATAGCGGTCAAAACTCTATAACTTTTGACCGGATTGGTATTTTTTTACGCAATTTGTTTTGTTCAATACGAGGGACTTTAAGCTTCAATTTGCATGTTCAAACGTAAAAATCGACCGATAGGAACGTAAGTAATGTGGAGTTAAAAATGCATTTTAATTTTTTGTTGAGTTTCCATGTGAAAGTTGAATATTTTTACATTTTAAATAGGTATTTTTTTATAATTTCTTATTTTCCTCAATCGTATTTTACAACCAATACTTATTTATTATTCCTAAACTTAATTTTGGTCAGAAAATGCCAACATTTGGCCCCTGACATTTATTTAGTCTCAATATTCACAGGGGCCAAAGGTAGGTTTTTTTTGGAAGAAAGCTAATTCTTGTGAGGATTAAACTGAAAAATAACACTGAAATTCCCAACAATATCAATACCATTTGGATATATTATATACAGAACACAACATCGATAAAATTTTTAGTAAACTTTTACTATTGATTTAAAGTGCACATATATTTTATTTAAATGTATTAATAAAAATTTATACTAAAATTAGAAACAAATTATAATCTTTAAACTAGTATTAATTAAACAATATTAGTAAAAATTTCTTCCAAATAGCTTTGATTTTGCAGTAGTTGTTTAGCTTCTTCATCTAACTCTAATGAGGTTGATTTCCATTTTTGTCGAATACTGGACATATACGGGTCTGATGTGCACAACAAAATATTAATAAGATCTTCATTAGTACAATATCTGGAAATTTTTCTTGTATTGTGCTCGCGAAAGAATCTGTAGTCTTTGTTCCTTTTTTCTTGCGCTTCTTCTGAGAGATCTCCAATTGGAAGCATATTGTGCTGAATTATTTGTTCCCCATGGAACAAAATTTTGTGAACTGTGGTTGGCATTTGTCTCCAAGAATATTTTTGGTTATAAAGGGTTGCTGTCTCATTAGCATACTGACCAAATTTTTTTGCATCTATCTTTTTGCTACATGCTATAACTTCTAATATGATTTGGAATCGTCGTATTAAATCATAATCTACTCCAGTTATAGAAGCTGCAGTTTCTGGATCGGAAAAAAAACTCCTTGCTGTGTTTCCATCATTACAATTTCCTTCTCCTTGCTTTGGCTGGTCAATTATAAGGCCTATCTCACGGTATTTTTATTGAATATCTTTTTTTTTTGCTTTCTTTTTTCCAAATTTTCTTTGTTGTTTCTCACTGTTTCGCCTAACGGGCCAAATTCCAAATCGTATCCCAATTTAAGAATATGCTCCATAAAACGAATTCTAGCATGAAGAGGTGACATTCCAAATTCATATGCTTCATTAAAACTATCGTCTTGTGTTGGTAATTGGCTCAATTGACTTGATGTTTTTTGGCATATGGTGCAGCTTGACGAAGACTTTGTTTCGGTTAAAGCTTGTGCAACTTTTCCATCGATCATTGTAAGTGACATTTTAAAGTTAACTTCGATGCATTGATCATTAAATTCAAATATCACGGGTTTAAGTTCTTTAATTTCATCTCTTATTTTGCCAACTTCTTCAGTTATGACATCTTTTTTGTGCGTCTGGGGCTTGCTTCCACTATATTTTTAATGATAGCAATTTTACTCTTTTTAGTTTTCGATGGTTGAATTTGATGCAGAAATGAATCCTTTATGATGCTACAAGAAACTTCTTCATTGATATGTTTAAGCTTGCGTCTTCGTGATCTTTCACTACAATTATCAATTGGCTTAGCTGGTCGACCACCTTTTCCAGTTTCCGTGGTAGTTACTGATGGCTTTTTAAAAATAAGTTTATTTCTTAGCCATTCTTGGTTGCGTGAGTAAAACAATTTCTTGTTTCTGGAACATTGATTGTACCGTTTTCTTAAAGTATTTAAAAAGTTTTTTATTTTTAAGTTATGAATTTTAATTTCTTGTTTGTGGCATATTTTTTTATTCATTATATGTAAAATAATGTCGTTTTCATCTTTCCGTTCAAAATATATATCAGATAGAAAACTATAACTAAATTTAGCCATTGTTGAAACAATAATGAAGAAAAAAAATGAATGCATGGATTAATATACTATTGCTCGAAGTTTCAACATGATCTTTTTTTCCTCTTTGAAACATAATATAACAGGTACTTGGTAATAATATAACAGGTACTGGTAATAATATAACAGGTACTTGGTTTTACCACTTACTTCCATTGGTTTTAAATTTATTTGCAATTTTCAGGTATTTAAGTTATGTAATATTACATGGCAATAAAATCATTTTTTACCTTTTCCAAATTAATTGCTAGATACCACATAATTTGGGAGTTCTATTATAATTTTTGTCAAAATTTTGATACACCCTTCTATGTGGAATAGGTCCAAATATGGGCCAACTTCTCCTAATTTCAACAGAATTATTTTTTGGATCAATAAGAACTCTTGTACAAAATTTCATCAAAATATATGCATAATAGCCACTTTCACATACAAATAACTTCTCAAAAAATATGACGTTCATTTGTACCGAATATCTTACCTTGGGTCAGAAAAATTGCTGTAGCTCAAAAAGTGCAGTCCCGATGCATGGACATGTATATATAGGAATGTAGGGGAGAGTTAGGACTACAAAATAGTAAATTTGTGTTTTGACTCAGCTTGACTCACAGGAGTTGTGCTCTATGAAGTAGGAAATTTCCGAGAAATTTGACCTTTTTAAAAAAAAATATTTAAATTGTTCTGAAAACAGTAGAGCTTCAATTTTTTTTACCAGTAATAGGAAATAAGTTAAGTTACAACACAAAATTTATTTCGTCCAAAAATCTTGAAAAAGAAAAAAGTTATGATCATTTAAACTTTAAAAATTAACTAAAAATATCATAAATTTACTAAATTCTGAAAAAGCCCATTTTGGACCACCCTGTTCTCAGTGAAATAGTTGAAATAGAGTTCTAATTTTTTGGCTCCCGAGGTTTACTACCGTCTACTTTCATATGAGTCTAATAACTTTAAAATCGGAGAACAAAAACCAAAAGTAGTTTTGGCCGCTATCTCAAAATATTGACCACAGTGCGTCGTCAGCATACATTTATATTCTACAATGATTTAGTTCCTCAGGAAGGTCATTAATGTAAAACGAAAACAGGAGCGGGCCCTAATAGAGCCTTGAAGAGCTCCTCTATCGACTTTAAGAGAATCAGATACTAACTCATTTAGAAAAACAGTTTGATACCGATTGAAAAGATGGGATAAAATGAGTTTACTTGCTGTAGAGGAAAAATTAAAAAACTTTTGGAGTTTAGTTAATAAGATAGGGACAACAAAAATAATGCTTGGAACAAGAATTTTGGGCATCAAGCAGACATTAAAAAAGGAAAGAAGACAACAGCTTTAGCGCAACATGCAAAAGAAACTGGACACATTATAGACTTTGACGATGTAAAGATACTAGACAGAGAGAAAAAAGAAAACAAAAGTCATACACTCGAGAGCTTGAGAATACAACAACGTATAAAGAAACCAATAAACACTAAAGAAGACAAAGACAACACCAAACTTAAATATACCCTAGGAGTAATTTAAAACTAAAGCTCTGTGATATTTGTTTGATTAAAAATATTTTTTATTTATATTTTCGTTGACTAATTTATATATATATATTTTAATGTGTCGTGCTGTCCATAATTTTGATTATTATTATACACTAATTTTTCAAACTTAATTTTATCACTTATTCATTTATTCAATAATGTAAATTAACACAAGTTGTAAGTAAAATCATAAGGATTAAAATCATAAATAAAATTTAAATATCAACTATTTCTTGTAATTTTTCACTAGAATAATTAACAATAAAAATACTCCCCTAAAGAAATCGGAAAAACCGACAAAACGTTGGGAAAAAGATGGAATAAGTTTTTTATTCGCATCGATAACAAATTTTGGCAAAAATAGCCCGGGATACACGTTTCACAAAAACAAAGGTAATTGGTCATAAGCAAATAAAAAAATCATAAGAAAATATATCATATCATTGTCGAGTTTAGACCTTAGTTCCTCCACCACATAAATTAAAACAGTAATACCGCTTCTTCCCTGTCTAAATCCAGATTGAAAATCAGTTAAAAGTTTGTTTTTTTTTTCTAAATATTCACAAAGTTGAGTTTTCATGATATTTTCCAAAGCTTTAGACAAGAATGGAATTATGGCAATCGATCTAAAATCATTGTCACTTTTGGGCACCGGAAGAATCTTTGCTTTTTTCCACACATCAGGAAACACTGATTTAGTCAGTATAGTATTAAACATGTGTTATAAGGTCGGCTTTAGTTTGTGAGCAATAAGTTTAACAATTTTTGTGTTAATGCCACCTAAATCTACAGCATTTGACTTTGTGCCAAATAAGCTTTCGTTTGGTCTACGCATCTGAAACAAAGACTGTGCTCAAAAGGAACAATGTTGATTTGGAGTAGCAGGTATCTATACGTATTTCGCCGGTTGCTAAAGCCAGCTCGTCTGGAAACCTTTATCCAAATTTTTAAAAAAGCCAACAACATTTCCTTTAAGTATAAAAACTTCTAATACAACATGAGAGTTATTTTTACAGCCAATACAGAAATGTTAAGGCTTTAACAAAAATTACCAACAAACAAACCACGTTTTTATTTTTGCTTACATTCCCTTCTGCGTTATGTTGGTTACATGCCGACTCTTAATGCAGACGTAAGGCGTTTTAAAAATGAAAACAACACAATTATTTTTTTTTTTAATTTCTCAAGTATTTCTCATATAATTTTTATTTGTAAAATTATTTTGAGAACTTTTATAATGTTATTTATTATATTATGCTAATATCCCATATTATTTTCAAATAAAAATGCAATTTAACGCAGAAGGGAATGTAAGCAAAAATAAAAACCTGGTTTGTTTGTTGGTAATTTTTGTTAAAGCCTTAACATTTCTGTATTGGCTTCAAAAATAACTCTCATGTTGTTTTAGAAGTTTTTATACTTAAAGGAAATGTTTTTGGCTTTTTTAAAAAATTGGATAAAGGTTTTCTGACGAGCAGGCTTTAGAACCGGCGAAATACGTATAGATACCTGCTATTCCAAACCAACAAATAAATTGCATTTTTATTTGAAAATAATATGGGATATTAGCATAATATAATAAATAATATTATAAAAATTCCCAAAATAATTTTACAAATAAAGGAACAATGTTGAGTTGGACATATTTATTGACAGTTTGTCCCCCAACTTTAATAATGACAAAATGATTATTTAGTCTGTTAACGTCAGTGTTGCCAAAACGGCGGTTTTCCCGCTAGATCTAGTGTTTTTTTGCTATTAAAAGCGGGAAGTTAGAAAAAAACCGCTAAGTGGTTTTTTCAGCTGGGATAGTTTTAGTTGGCGGGTTTTTAGCGTTTTTAAACTCCACTAAGTTTTGTTTGTTACAAAGTAAGCTCAACTATGTATTTGTAACCTTTTATATAAATATATAGATTATCCGTCTCTGCCTTGTTTTTATTTAACTGTTAAAGCAATTAATCCAAAAATAAATAACAAATTTTTACGATTATCAGAAAATCGGGACATTTTATAAAAAACTCATAAATGGTCTAATGCAGAAGTGCAACAAGTTTTTAGTTAGCTCAATAGAGCTAAGTCAAAGCTCAGAAATCGATTGCAAAGTCGCCTTTGACACACATCAAGTTTGATTCGTCAAGTCTTGAGTTTTGGAAAGAGGAGAAGAGAATAGAAAGAGGTACAAACCTTACCGTACCATAAAGTTTAAGAAAATTTTATACTTGAAGTTGGCTGCTAATGAAACAAACTTGACGATGAGTGTAAACACAAATGCAGGTTCAAAAGAAAACTAATTAAAAACCTATCAAGTGACGTGTGTGAAAGAGGACAAACCAATAGGTTGATGCTATTTTAACCGTTAAATATGTCAATTCCTTAATTTTTTTATTTGCCTCTTTATAATTACTTTGTTGCTTTATATATGGTCTCCGTCGGCATAACAAATACTGCTACGATTACAAGGTTTTGAAAAAATTTCTAAGCTTAATCGGAACCTCTAATATTTATTCCAGTTCTCAAAACGAAACTAATATGTATGGATAATCAAAATCTTGACTAGAGATGAACTAGTATTGCCATATTCATAAATAATAATATAAGTTTATTTTACAAGTAAGAGGGCTATATTCGGCTATGCCGTACTTTTCTATGAAAAGTTCAGAGGACCGTAATTCGGAAAATATGGGCGAGTGCCAATTCTGATTTATTATGCATAGCGATGTCCATCTGTTCGTCCGTGTTAGTGCTGAAATCAAGTTTGTCGATCGATTAGATACAGTGTCGAAAGAAGTGCTGTTAAAAATCATCATGATCGGTCCATGTCCTGCGAGGCCGCAGTCAAAACACCACTTTTACCTCTAATTTTTTCAAGTCATTTGGAACAATTGCTGTTTTCTATTATCATTTGATACTAAATATTTACTTATCGAACAAATTTATTACAATAAAATGAGTTAACTTTATATAGAATTATCTTTCATTAGTTTTTAGAAACAATAGAAAATGCATATGTATTCACGATCGTTTTATGATGTGTTAATTTTTAATAATAACTGGCTGAAACAGATTTAAGATTTTACTGGTGTATAAATTTCGTTTTATACCCTTCTCCGCAAAAAGTGGAAAAAGGTTACAACTAAGTTTGTCATTCCGTTTGTTATTTCTACAATATCCATTTCCGACCCCATAAAGCATATACATACATATGTATATTTTGACTTCTTATGTATAGCGAAGTCGATTGAGCGATATCCATCTGTCCGTCCGTGTTAATGTTGAGATCAAGTCTGCTAAGGCACTAGATCAGGTAGAGAAAATTTAAATACGCCAATCAATCAGACATAGCGTCGAAAGACATGCTACTGAAAATCAGCAAGATCGGTCCGTGTCTGTTAATTTTTCTATATCATTTCGAACAATGAAGTTTCTCCAATCAAAAAATCAACTATATGGAGCAATAGAGTATTAAAAAATAAGAAAAAAACATCAAGTGACTCGGAAAGTAGGGTGCTCACCCATATTTTCCGAGATAGGGGGCTCTGACGTTTTCGAATTTTTTAAAATATCAATAAATTTATCATTTAAAAGCTTTTGAAGAGATCTTTTAGGAAATACTAAAAATTTTTAAAAATGCATAAGCCATTAAGAGCCGATGACATTTTTATTTAATGTAAGAGATAGTCCTACATTTTTCTTATTTTTTAATTCTCTGTCAGCCCAGTTATTTTTTTTTTTTCTTTAGTTTGAGTTACTTAAATAAACTATATTTACATATACGGTATGTAAAATTCGGCATGTAGCACTCTTACTTGTTTTTTTTTCTACTTATTCCTGGTACGCTTACTTATTATGATATGTTTGTTATGCAATGATAAAAGCGATGCGTAACTATGCTCTCTTTATTAATTGTTTATTACTTAAAGAGTTTTGGAAGTGAAACATCTTCGTTTCAAATACATGCAAGCTGTGGAAGACGTATCGTCTCCTCATGCATCTTAAACATTGTTACAGAAAGAAATGCGTATGAAAAGTTAATGACATGCAGTAATACAGTTAATTGACCTGATCAAACGTTACTTTGCGATTGATTAAATGAATTCTGGTTGTGGTTTGTACTGAATTACAATTAATACATAACGTGTTGCATAAATTTTCCTTAATTTTTCTACTTACGCGCATTTTCTAAATTGGTCACTGAGAGAAAACCAGCATTGTAAAATACTTGATTATGAAGATAATTGACTTAAAGGTGTTGGTGATGATGATGCTTCAGTTGTTGTAGAGCAAGTGAATTGTGAAAAAAAACTTTCACTTATACCACTTTAAACGTGGAAGTAGCATTGAGAAATGGGTAGTATCTCGATTTTGTCTTATTCCTCGTTTTTTAAGTTAACAAAAATGGTTTTACTGCTTTTTTTCTTGTTAAGGAAATTGAAGCATACGAGTAAGAAAGTGTAAAGTTAAATGTAATAAAGAAGAAAAAAATAATAATAATAATACACACTTGCGTATGTATGCATGTGTGTATGTATGTATACATCTACATACGCATATCAGCCAAAAATTACACATTTAAATCCAGTTAGCATTTGGAAGATTGTTTTTACAAAAATCACCAAAGTGAGTCTTTTAAGACTACATAAGATGACTTAAAACTGATTAATCAGTTGTGCGTTTAAAAAGAGACTTGAATATAACTCCGACAAACGCATAGAAAGCATACAAAAAGCAAATGCTTGAGATTCGACTCTTTTTAGAATTATTTTAGAGACATATTAAACGCAGCCTAACGATGAAAAGTGATTCAAATACATATTTTATTTTTATTTTTTAATTTTCGTAAAAACACATTGTACATATGTATGTATGTATGTCACTTCGTAAAGAATGTAAAATGAATTTTTTTAATTTTTTTTAAAATTCATTTTTTTAAATTTTTATTTTAAGAAAATGTAACACTACGTCTTGACGAGAAATTGATTGGTTCGCACATGAACAAAACATCAGCAGAATAGGTTACAAACATTTGTTCATGTTTGTCTGCGTGAAAAAAACTTGGCGATGTTAATGCTTCGTTTTCTCGGTGTTTGAACACGATATGATATCGACAACGACGGTCTACACAAGCCATTTAAATATGCGCTCATGAAATTGTTCAATGTTTGAACAAATCAATGGCTCGTCAAGACGGCGTGTAATAAAAAATAAGCAAAACATTGTTTGAAATGCTTCATTTTAGGAAAACATAATTAGAAATGTTCGTATAATATGGTATCGTATTTGATTATAAGTACGAGTGAAAACAGTATCGAAAATGAGTCGAAAACGCGAGTCATAAGGGACTCGTTCAGAAGAGTCGCGGCTAGGGTACCATTTTCTACCGACAAAACGAACACTTTCGACTCTAAAACGAGCGCATAAGCGATTATTTTAATCGTGTAGAAGAGTTAAAAAAGACTCGAATATGAGCAATAATAGTGATTAAATTTTAGATGTCTGTCAGCCATCAAAATACCGAAGTTTGATTCAAAACCTAAAAATTTTTTTAAATTTTAAACAACAAACATATTGTTGTATTTGGTTAAGTTTGGTTAAGCCATATTATTTTTGTCTTCTTATTCTGAGCTTCCACACATAGGCATTTCTACGGCACTGTACGAGTCCGTCGATAGGGAGTGAAATAAATTTGCTAACATAGAAGACCCAAAAGATAATAAGAATGTAATCTTTCATTCAAAGGGTGCAGTTACATTTAAATTGATATGTGGCACAATTGATACACTATGGTCTACAATATCAAGCAAACTAAGTTTATATATTACATCACATAAAACAAAAGTAAAATGGGGTACAAATATCCACATCGAATTAACAAAAGGCATAACCTGAAAAATAGGGCAAACATAATTTAACCCGATTCACAGCCTTGTGGATACCAGATTGCAATTTTATGCAATTGTAAAAATTTTCTATCAATTCTAAATGACCTCTTTGGTTTAGTTTGCAATTATTCTTGAAAAACATGAAACTCGCAGCTAATTGATAAATGGAGGTATTAGTTGATTTTCAATAACGGAAGCTGCGGAAGAGATTATACCCACGAAAAGTAATGATAAGGCAGTAAAAGGAATTTTAGATAAACTGGCACGAAATTTATGTGTTGTGGTGGTAAAAATATACTATAACTTTTTAAATTATTAAAGGCTTCACAAAAAAGCCATACAAAGGTGTTTTGTTTTCCTATATCTCAGCTGATTACCGGGCTATTGTGCTTATTTGTAATAAAATAAAATTGTAGAAACTGCGTACATATATCTGAAAGTTTAAGCAAGCGTTAATTTTTTATGGGTGATAGCTCGTTTTTCTATATTTCAAATAATAGAATTAAAAAATTTGGAAATTTTTTTGTTTTTGTATTCTGAAGAGTGCCGGAACATTTGCAAGTCCGGAATTATATAAAAAATTATGTTTATTTTATGTAAATTTTCATTTTTCTATTGAATCATTAATTACACAGAGTAGGATTGTAAATGACAAAACCTCTATCGCTTAGCTGGCATAGAGGCACACTTTAATGGATCATTTTAAACAGAGATTTCTTAATTTCATTAAATGCATCGGTGTGTTTGGACGATAAACCTTATAAATCAAATACCAGATCAAAAGTATTACATCACAGCACATACAAAGCCGATTCTGTTCAAAACATTAATATAGTATATATTTTTAGTTTTTAAAAAATATATAGAAAGGAATATCAATTTGCAAAAAATAACCTTATCAATTATCGGCAAAAATATGTAATTACGTGAGCATTGCGTCTCTTATTGATACGTTTACCTAGTACAGACTTAAACAAGTCCTATATGTAATTAACCTGTTGCGTCAACAATTTGACCAACTTATTTTTACTTGGTCATAAGGTTATTTGCTGAAAGCAACAACAAAACTAAATTTATATTACAAAAGTAACAACAAAATGTAAAACATCGTAAGTAAGCAATAAAAAGCCGAAAATGAATTTAAAAAATGCAGTTGAAACAACATCCTATTGCAGCACAAAGTTTTTGTAATTTTTTTGTTTCTGTTTTTCTCTGAAACGGTTCATCAAACATTTTTTTTCTGCATATATGTAAGTGCAGTTTGTATGTGTGCGGCTTAAAATAAACCGTAGAGCAAAAACTTATTTGAAATCTAAAATAATAAGTGTTGCCGCAACAACAAACAATAACAACAAAATATGTACATGAGTATAAATTATTCGCCTGCGCCGCACGGTGGTTCAGAATTAATTTTCATTGGCCAAAACCTATATTTTTTGTTGACACAGATTCTTAAAATTTTTATGTCACCAGAAAGAAAACAGATCAAAACTAAGGTAGCCGAAAAATTGGGTCAAAATATTCGCAGTAGTGGGCGTGGCATGCTGCTAAAGGCAAAGAATTTATGTTAATTTAAAAATAAAATAAAAATTGTAATATTTGATCTCATATTAATTGCGATTTCTTAAAAACTGTTATCGATATTGAGCTGCGGTTTTTTTTGTTATGTTAGGTGAACTGTTGTTTTTAAGAAATGGTATATGCGCACCCTGTATAATTTGTAAATAGGGTGTTATGTTTAAAATTGGAAACCTCCATATATTCGCAAAGTTTGAAGTTTAGTAGTATATAACTTCTAAAGGACAAAAAAGGACAAAAAACCAAAACCACCCAAAGAAAGGCAAAAGTGTTCTCTTTAAGCCTATATATACTTTTGCACCCGCCCGGATCCGCCCGTAGAACACTTTTTCTATTTTAATGAAAATACTCAGCATTTTTAAAAACAAATTTCTATCAAAACTGCTAGTTAATTTACTTTAGAAGTCATTCACTGCCAAAAGTACAAATTGCAGATAGCAAAACGCAAGGGGAAAGAGAGGAATCTAACTAAAAAGTTAATTTTATTCGAAAATTGAGAGTTTTAGTACACAAAACAATTTTTGGTAAAATTTCCTTAAAATCCAGTATAAGTTGTATATGACAAATTTTCCCATAGAAAACTTGTATAAACCGAATCAACTTAGGTAGTTAAACTTAGTTTTTTGTGTTTAGGTAATCTACTTTAGGTTTAAAACTTTTATATGTAGTATAAATCACAATAATTTGGACATAAATTTTATTTCGGTACAAGTATTCGATTTAAAAAGGCAAATTTATTGTACGTTTTCCAAATCAGCTTAGGTAGTTGAACTTGGTTTTTGTCTTAAAAAATTCCATACAAAAGAAAAATACCTGAGCTAGCCTAGGTAATAATAGCTCTTATATTTTTTTGTGTGTACGTAATCTACTTTAAGTTTGACATTTCTTTATTGAGTATATAAGGACAAAAATTTGGAAATAAATTTTACTGTCAGACAAGAATTCGATTTGAAAAGGTTGATAAATTTTTGGAAGTTATTTTTATAGAACTTAGAACTCAGCTTAATTAAAATATGGAAACTTTCAGCTATAATGAATTGACCGAAGAATATTTTAAAAACAAAGAAGATGTTCTACACCATATTGAAAGAAAATTGAACATAAATGCTATCAGCAGTGAAACGCAATTGGAAATAAAAAACAAAGTATCTGATTTCGTAAAAATATTGCAAAAACGCTACAAGGAAGTTCACTATAGTAAAAGTAAATTTTACAAGCGCTTTGAAAATTGGTTACAAGGTGAACTTAGTATCCAGGTGATTTCAGAAACAAATAAGAAGAGTGGTGGAAGACCAGAAAAATCGCTAGATAGCTGTAGCCATAGATCTAAGAGACGAAAACTTAAGAATATAAATGAAGAAATCGGATGTGAAAACATTAAAGATAGTTTTCTTTACAAGCTGCGATCACAAAAACAATTAACGAAAGTGGATATCATTGAAAAAGTCATTTCTGCTAGTCCGGTGAGAACAAAACGGATCCTTAAAAGCATTCCGACACCAAACCAGGAAAAACAGTTCACAAATGAGGAAGCGCTTGCATTATTTCTGGATTTAAAGTTAACAAAACAGCAGTATACTCAACTCAGATTACGTGCGATCGAAAAAGGCTCAAATTTATACCCGTCATATCATCACATAATTGCAGCTAAAAAGGAGTGTTATCCTCCAAAGGAATCTATCAAAATCACACCAATTTCGGCACAGGTACAACTGCAAGCTGTACTTGATCATACAGCCGAAAGGTTGCTTAAATCACTTAAAGTAAGTGAGTTGAAAAAATATGGAAACTGCAATTTAACTCTTTTTTGTAAATGGGGATGCGATGGGTCTTCTGGACAAAGACAATATAAACAATTTTTATGTGAGGATATTTCTGACACAGATATGTTCATGGTGTCATTTGTACCATTGCGATTGATAAAAAACTTAGAGGACTCGGAACCTTCGTCCAGCACAGTGAAAACAAGTTATATTTGGAAAAACCAAACTCCATCGTCTACAAAATACTGCAGACCAATAAAATTTGAATTTAAAAAGGAAACTCATGATACTATTAAGAATGAAGTAAGTGACATTAAAGCTCAAATTTCAACACTAAGGCCATTAGAGTTAGAGATAGAGGAACAGACTATTAAATTGAATTACCAATTAATACTATCTATGATAGACGGAATAACTGCCCAGGTTTTGACTGATACAAAAGCTTCATCCAGCTGTATTATATGTAAAGCAACATCAAGTCAGTTAAACCAAGAACCGACAAAGTCGGAGGATAGTATTGATGCATTTGAATTTGGATTATCACCGCTACATACGAGGATAAGATTTATGGAACACATACTGAAAATAAGCTATGATTTGGACTTCGGAGCTTCAGGATCAGTAAGAAATAATGATACCAACAAAGAGATAAGAAAATTGAAAAAGAAACAAGTTCAAGATGCATTTCTCAAGCACGGGTTGATTATAGATCAACCAAAACAAGGATCAGGTAACACAAACGATGGCAACACCGCAAGAAGATTTTTTTTGGATCCCGAAACTACATCTGATATAACAGGTGTTGATATAGATGTTATTTCAAGATTTAAAACAATTACTGAAGTACTTGCGTGCAATGAACTAATTAATGCTAAAAAATTTGGTGATTACGCCAAGAAAACCGCTGCTATACATACATCCAAATACAAATATAGAAATATGTCAGCAACAGTGCATAAAGTTCTTTATCATGGAGAAGAGGTCATTAAGCACCATTTATTACCAATTGGAGATTTGTCAGAGGAAGCCCAGGAAAAAAGAAACAAGGATTACAGGTTTTACAGAGAACATAATACCAGAAAAATATTACGAATTTCTACAAATGAAGATTTATTTCATATATTATTGGCAACTTCAGATCCCTTCATCTCTAGCATTCGAAGTCAATGGAAATTGAATCATTCGGAACTAAATGCCGAAGCTAAGGCACTGCTACAGGACACAGGTAATACAGAGCAGAATATAGAATATTTACAGGAAATATTCCAGCCAAATGAATAATAATTATAATTTGAATTTAGTATTTGAATGAAATAAAGTATACAGACATTAATATTAATGTTATTTTATTTACCTAGAATCTATTTATAACTATAAATAAATATGTATATAATTAAAGAAAAATTAAATTACACTGTTTTGTTTTAAAATTGACAAAAAACTAGGAAATATGTAAGTATTGTTAGGCATAAAGTTGAAATTTGAACAATCCTAATGAAAATACGGAAAATACCTCAGTGAAAATAGGGGCCACCCTAAGGATAGCAAAATATTGTATTGTCATCCAAGATTGACCCGTGGACCAAATTTGAGCCACATTGTTTAAGGAAAAGTGGGTCAAAAATGAGTTGGCACATTTGAAACGGAATTTCAAACAAGAATTAGGAAAAGCAAATCGAAAGTTCAACTTTAGGCTTGAATTTCTCAGCAACCGCTGAACCGATTTTAATAAGGCCCAAACTCGGTAAAAGCTTAAGATGTTGTCTATTGACTAAAAAAGAACTACTAAAAAATCTTTATTAGTTAAAAAGTTACAGAGTTTTGGCCAATGAAAAACGTTTCTGAACCACTGTGCGCCGTTGCATATGCCATATTTACAGAGGCTCAAAATTTAATTCAATTTAAAAACATTAATATTTTACATAAAAAATGAGATAATAATTAACTTTTTTATTTAAATTTTAATATATGTATATAAATTTTATTGCGGGAAATATAAACAATAATATAATAATATGCTAAGAACATTTGTTCTACAAAAATCAGTGGATTTTCCTATATTTTTTAACCCAAAAGTTTTTCATGCTTTAAACTTCATTGACTAAATGATAATTTTATTTCTTCAAACACAAAATGAATAAGTTCTCATATGCTCTTAGGCGTTTTGCTCTGCGCATTATATTTGCCACGAATGTTTAGTTTAAGTTTAAATCTAAAATTTTATTTTCAAACACAGTATTTTGGTTGTGTTTTTTTTTTACTAAAAGATGATGTGCATTAAAGACGTGCACCAGTATATCCAACAGTATGGCAAAAACAGATATATCATATACATAACAAGTAAAACAGATACAAAAGAACGCATGAGTGTAGTTGATATTGTATGCTTTCGCTTTTGCGTACTCACACTATGGATATAAACACATACAGTTGTTTATGGTATTGCATAGAGTAAGCAAATTATCAGTTTTTTACTCTCAAATATCTGTTGTACCATGAGTATTTGGATATATCAGTTTATGAAACAGATATTTTTGATACTTGTGTGCTGCTTATGATAGAGGCGAGAACTAATACGCAGTATTTTAACTTCGTACGTAATAACCCGAATTGTAGTTATTATTGTTCAGCTTTAGTAATTATGATTTTAAAGGTAGAATTAGAAATATTTATAATATTAATGATAATTTCATTTTATAAAAACAAATGGAAAATTAATAAATTGTTGTCTAGTTGCGCGTTGAGTTATAAGGATAGAATTAATTCAATTAAGAAATTTTATTGTATGTTTATTTAAAAATATTAATTCTTCTTTGATAAAAACTAGTAAATAGTTAAAATTAATATATAAAAATAGGTTTATTACATACATCTGTACAAACATATGTACATAAAAATAGGAGTTCCAAAATTTTCAATAAAAAAATTTCTAGAATACACCCAGTAATAATATTGTCTCTTTTATATATGTACGTATTAAATAACGCAATTTTTATTTTCTATGCACTTAGAAGGATATTATAGTTATGTTATTTGTGCATTAAAAATTTCTAACATTTACTAAAAAAAACGTCTTTTCTGCATTAAAGAAAAGTCCTACAGCTTAAATAAATAGAGAGTAAAAATTATTCGAAATTAAAAAATTATTGAAAAAAAATAAAAATAAAAGAGTACAATGGACAAGCTCGTTGTAACTGCTTACCAAAGGATAGTCAGCTTAACAACGGTAAATATAAAATAATATTTTTATTTTTGCTAAAAATGTTTAAATACTCATACTTCATTTTAAAATTTTAAAAATAATTTGGATTCAAAAGGTATTTTAAAGCAAACTTAACATAAACATATTTTTTTAATTGATTTTAAATTATCAGGTTTTTCGCCTCTCTAAATATAGAAACATGCATACATATATTTATTTAGTGATTGTATCCTTAGAACTGTTGTAATTGTTGATAAAAGTTGTTAAAAAACATAAAAGTAATTTAAATACAATTATACGCATTAGATTCATAAATTTTTGTTAAAGAATTCTGTTTTCTATATTCAACTTCAATAAAACACAATAAAACAATAAAAAATATGGATCATGTTTAGAAACAATAATTTTATTTTTTAATTTTAATAAACCAATGCATATGTACATATGAATGAATATTAATTCGCAGCACACAATAAGTACTTATGGTACAACCATCAATATATGTTTATACCCGTTTGTGCAAAACATAGGAGAACAGATATGTTACTCTTATTCTCTCGTTACTCATTCGTATCCATCCAAAGAGAAAAAGTAACAATATCAACTTATATCAGAAACACAAATGTACTTATCTATACGCACTCATAAGAGTAGACACACAAAAACTGATACAAACAGATATATCTGTGCACGTCTTTAATGTGCATACGTTTTGAAAATATAAAAATTATGTAATTGTAATCATCTGGTTAGGGCCGAGCTTATAAAGTCAATTTTAAATAGAGTCAAAGTTGTATGCTTACGCACAGATGTTCGACCCAAAATGGTGTTTGATCTGTAAGTATGTGCGATGTTCAAAAGCTCTTGATGTTTTTGGCATGGAAATTCACTGTGATGTTCGATGAATTAAACACATTTTTTAAGTCTTAAAAAAACATTTTTATTGATACCAAGAGTGGAATACAACTCTCATTTATGGACCAGTGCTTCAAAGTCTCATTCGGATTTACTCGTCCATTTGTAGGAGAGTGCGAAGAGCCTCATAGGTGACAGTAGGGTATCCAACTCTATTGACTCTCCTTAACATCGACCTAATGTGGGTTGTGCTACACTGTTTTATCGATTCTTTAATTGAATGTGCTTTAATAAAATAAGGGAACTCACTCCCAATATCCTCACGTTTTTGCGTACACCACGCTTTGCATTAACAGCTCATCCATTTTTGTTCAATTATCCAGTCAATCGCACTGTTCTTGCATAGGTCCTGCCACATTCAATTTAGAAATATTCAAATCGAATGTCTACTTCCCCTATCCTCCTTTCTAGTTCTGGCACAAATCCTTACTTCAGCAGGCGTAATCCCCTCATTGCTGGTCCAAGATAAAAAAAATAATATTTAAAATTTTGTTTTAATTCTGTGATGGGATAATTTAATTGATATTTAAATAATATTAATATTAACTTATCGATTAAAATAACTCATAAAAAAATTTCACGAATATCTCTGTTATCTTGTAACAATTAAAAGAAGTACCTTCTGAAAGGAAAATGTTCACTTTTGCAAATTTTCTCAAAATAAAAGGTATTAATCAAAAATATTAAAAATATCAATCAAAATTATTTTATAAACGTTATTTTGATTGTTCAAAAACACAAGAGACATTACTAGAGTTTATTCCTGACGCAACAAAAGCAGGAAGTACTGCGTATGTTAGAGCACCGTTTAAATTCTCTCCTTAAGTTTGACATGAATGGATATAGAATTTTTAGATGTGACAGGCAGAATAGAAGAGGAG
This sequence comes from Gymnosoma rotundatum, assembly GCA_916610165.2. Lineage (NCBI taxonomy): Eukaryota > Metazoa > Arthropoda > Insecta > Diptera > Tachinidae > Gymnosoma > Gymnosoma rotundatum. The sequence goes on along the minus strand of OU744339.1, from coordinate 72,026,822 downwards.
GGGGTAATCGTACTATGCACTGGCTTGGTAAAGAAACGGCTGTCCATATTCGAAGGCTAAATAGTGCGGATTTGATTGCTATTTCAATGTACCTTAAACCCAATGTCACTTTCGCTGCGGGATGCTTTGATGAAATACAGCCACTGGTACGCAATTGTATCGTGGTTATTGGTGTTGACCTTAGGGCAAAGCGTTTCTATTGGGGAGATTCGCTAACCAACGCGAGTGGACGTCACGCCAAATTTAATTTTAAAATCTTAACATTTGAGTTAAAAATAAACTTTTTATGACATTTTCAAAAAATGATATGTCTGAGGTACCCAACTTTGGTGGCCTACCCAGAAGCTGCCCCTCACGCTAGAAGGCCAACCGCTCGTAGCTTCACTCTCTACTATGCCACTGGAAAATTTCATGAGAACATCATGAGATGCCGAATGGAAAAAAAATTCGTTTTCGAACAACTGTGCCGTGCCGTGAGACAGGTGGTAAAAGGAGAAAGATATAGCCATTTTATTAGTTATTTTACTTTGGCGAATAAGCTATGAAGAAGTACCGACGAAGGAGGCTGCATGTTGTAATGTTAATTCTGAATATGTATTTGTACCATTAAACAGACAAAAAACATTTTTATTTTTTGATTGCGACAGGGGTTGAACCCTGGCCAAGCAGATTTGTGTAGTTGTTTCTGCTATTTTTTAATTTTCTTATGAAATTGCATTCATGTCCATACATTACCCATTTCTTGATTGCTCGGACGAATGACAAAACAGAATTGCAAGTACAGGAAACAGTATACCCGTTTCTACCTCCCTTTCCTCTCTCACCTACAAACTCAAGAATTGCGCAACAAAAGTCCCAAAGTGTGGACGAGGAGTTACCACCATGACTACAGCACTGTATGTTGATACATGCATAAGTAAAATTTTTAAATTCTGGAACAAAAGTCATTTCATCAGATTTTACTAAGATGACGTTCTAGCATACTTTCAATTGGAGGCTTTTTAACATACCTTCATTGCAAAACCTTATTAATAAAATTAAGAATGGGTCTTTTAACAAGCCTGCAAAAGGAAGCCTTCTAAAACGCATTAAATTGAAGGTATTCTAAAAGCCTGTTCGTAGAAGGCCTGTTTTTCAATAAAATTTAAATTAATAGTTTTATTTAAATTTCAAAGATTTGAAATAATATTTGTAACACTTTACGATCAAAATATTTTTAGTATGATTTTAAATATAGATGATGATTATGATTCTGTTCTACATTTTAGGTACAATACGTACATCGCTACTTGCAGGTTCCAAACTTAATGTAACATGGCACTTGGCGTATCCCCACAAAGTAAGTAAACATATTTGAAAAATTAATTTTCAACAGTCAATTTCCCCTAATCGATAAGCGTTAATATGACATATTTTTAAACACTACAAGTATGGTGACCTTGGTTTTTATTAAAAAAAAATGCCCTATATTGTATTTATGATTATTAATCAACTATGAATTATGAGTTGCAAATATGTACTCGTATATAGTAAAACCAAATTAATTTAAAAAAAATTAAATTAAAAAAAAATTATTATGCAATTATTTTTATTCTATTTATAAGAGAATTTCTATAAACTACATGTTTATTTACTTCGACATATGTATATTCTGCGAATTGAAATGGAATAATAAATAATATATTTACTCTTAAATATAAAAGTATTCACAGATATACGCACATTCTCGTACACATAAAAATGAAGCGAATTGCATATTCGTGTACATATTAAAGAACAATTAGCATTTAATGCCTGTACAGTTATTTTTGGGTATCGATCTTTTATTTCTTATATTGAATAAATATACAAGTCAATGTTTAATGAGTAACTTGAGGTCCCCAATGTTGTACGAAATTTAAAAAAGTTATATTTTGCTAATATTTTAACATAACAACCGATGCGATTGCGAGTATTAACGTTAGGAAAAGACTGTGAGTTGCGGTGTTTGCAGAACCCTTAAGTACGATGGTGTTGCAACCGTTTATGTCGCAAATGTCGCAGTAATCGTTATCTTTCATACTACATTGAACCTGAGACGCACAACCTCGTTGCAGTAAACCATTATGGTCAAGCGCGGTTACACACATGTCGTTAGCATCATAAATTGGACATACTTTAAGATTAGAGGGATTTTCTCGGCATTTATTATCTGTCTCTGAATTACATATATGACATTTACGACGATTAACAGGATAGATCTAAAAATTTATAAAATAAATTTTGTTAAAACCAGCCAGATTGAAAGGTGTCGAGTTTCTGTTTATTTAAAGTTACCTGATTATTGCAATTATGTCCGCTACAAACGGCACAAGTGCCAAGTACTTCGCAAGATTGTTCATTGACGTTAAGACTGGTGAAGCATCCTCTGACTGTGTGGCCATGAGGATCGATACGCGCAACGCATTTATTACTTGGAGCCATGCATATTTCCGTAATGCTGATTTCTGAGGGATTTTGTGCACAATTGGGTGTTATGTCTGAATCACACAATACACAAACTCCTTTCGTTGGTAACTGCGATAATTCATTGCAGTCATTGCCTTCGCATGTGTACAATTTATTTTGAGCGGTCCACTCAGCAATATCGCTAGCATTTTGAGAAGAGGCACAACCCATAATACTTATCAAGCCATTTTCATATTTGGCAATGCAATAGTCGTTTCTTTCGTAAAGTTCGCAATATTGACTAACACTGCTTGAACATAAGGGACCTGTGCAGACATGGCACTTAAGACGATCAGCTGGGAATACAAAGTTATTACAAATATCTCCTGAACAAGAGGCACATTCTTTTGAATCACTTTGTTGACAATGGTGTTGTACCCACATTTCTTTATCATCTAAACAGGAGCGAATTACCTGCTGAGATTTCATGGCAACCATGCAGTTTTTATAGCACTTTCTAGACTTAAATCCGCTGAAACTCGGATCACGGGTGCATAAAGTTTCGTTAGCGGAATCACAGAATAAGCAGTCAACATAATCTTCGATACTCCAGGCGATGTTGCACTCATTTGATTTACACCTAAAGCAACGTTCGGGATGTTGCCTGCAGTACAAATCTTTGTAGTCCTCCACATCATCCGAACAACCACGACGTTCAATGTTCCCCTGTTCATCGAAAACAGTCATACAATCTTGATTGACATTACGACTGGAACAATCAACTACAGGCCCCAATGAATGCAAGCAGCTCTTTCCTTCGCAGGTGTGACATCTGAGTGGAAGTTCTTGCCAGATACCATGGTAACCATCGTCGTCTCGATTTAACAAATCGATGGAATTACATTCACTACCAAAGCACGAGCGGCAAGTTGCAACGTCATTGGCATCACAATAAATTAAAGATTTACACCCGCGTACTGTTACATTACCCGTTAAAGCACTAACACAAGATTCAGTATCGCTCACAACTGGACAAACCTTCTTGGTTGTAGGAAAAGAATCACAGTTAGGCTCTTCTGCAGATGTGCAAGTAAAGCACTGTTGACGATCTGCAGGGAATATCTACAAAGTAATAAGTTGTGCGTATAAAAACTATTTTGAATAAAAGGAATTCGGTAAACTTACCTCTCGATTACAGCCAATTTCACTGCAAACACTACAATTTTTGTCGCGACCTAATACACAAGCTACAAAATCATCTTCGGGCAAGTCAGTCAAGCATCCTCTTTTGGTTAGACCTTCTGTTTAAAAATAATCATAATTGATTAGATTCAATTCAAACAACTTCTCCAAATAACACGTACCCTTTGTCAATTTGCTGTAACAACTTCTGTAGGGCATCATGCTACAATTGTTGTAAGAGTTTATATCAAAAGGACTCACAGCACATGATACATCGTTTTTAGAATTACAGGCAGCACATTTTTCTGCATGTGGTAGTATGTCTAATCTGTTACAGTTTGTGCCCAAGCACACGTGAACCCGCTTAGTTTTTATGATGCTTTCTAAACTTTGATTACGGAACGAACTAATGCATCCCATATCCAAAACACTGTTTGCATCATCGAATCTAATAAAGCATTGATCGTTGTCCTTGTACAGTGGACACAATTTGGTCTTAGGTTTCTCGCAGGCTTCTTCCTCGCAAGCAAAACAAGATAGGCGATTTTCTGGGATATTGTCTATGTTGCATTTATTCCCGCTACATGCTTTACAATTTTTATCCTTTCCTTTTGAACATAATTTTTGATCAGACAATTCCTTGTCATTAAGACAGGAACGAATTAACTCATATGATGAATTGTCTGAGTTATACGAAGGATATAGCGCGGTCATACAACCACCGTGGCATTTTCTTGTCTTAAGAGCTCTGCTCGAAGGGTTCCATATACAATTCTGATCGTTGTAAGAATTACAGTAGACGCATTCTTCATAATTTAATACAGAAGATGCGCTGTTACAATTATTTGATTTACATCTGTAGCAATCGTTTTGATTTTTTGAACAATATTTACTTTCAATGATGTCGGAACAACCGCGAGCAATCACTTTCCCTTTAAAATCGAAAACTGTCATACAGTCTTGTAAGTTGTTCAACTGGCAAGTCAGAGAGCTTGTAGTTACTTTTGAGCTACAATTACTGCCCGAACAGCTTAGACAAGTTAATGGAAGATCTTGCCAAATACCAAAATTATCATCTTGTGTTTTACTCAAGTTGATAACATTGCACCCGTCGCCGGAACATACTTTGCATATTTTAGGATTTGTGATATCACACACTAAATTAGAACTACAATCACGGTAAGTAACACTGTTGCGAAGTGCAGTAACACACGTATCTTTAGGATCGTATTTAAAACAGACTTGTAAATTGTTGGGCATGAATTCACAGTTAGGATCGGCATTAGAATCACAAACGTGGCATTTAAGGCGAGATTTCGGGAAAACATCTTTATTACAGTGCTTTCCATCGCACGACTTGCAGGTAGTTGATGTGCCATTTAAGCAACTTAGAAACTCATCGTCATATAAATTAGATAAGCAACCACGTTCTGTGGCACCATCGTCTAATACACGTGAGTAGCAACTTGTGTATGGTAAAAGAGTGCATTCTGTTTTTCCAGTTATATTTGTAGGGTTAACTGCACAGTTTTTATCTGTACGAGAGTTACACAATGCACATGTTTCAGCAGTAGGAATATTTTTTAAGGAGTTGCAGTTTTTATCGTCACATAAAAGAAGGCGTTTTTCCATTAATAAATAATCAGCTTCTTTATTGCTCCATTGGCTACGGCAACCGAAAGCAGCTGCATTATTTTTTTCATTAAAGTGCGTGTAGCATTTGTCATCTGGGCGGTACGTGGGACATAGTTGTGCTCTTGGATTTTGGCATTCACCTTCTTTACAGATGTAGCAGCTCAGACGAGTTTTTGGCATATCTATGGTATTGCATTTGGTTGTGTTACACACTTGGCAATGTTTCTTCTTACCAGCCGCACAGTCTTCGCGATCATCTAAGTCCATATCATCATAACAAGATCTGGATAAACTGTACGATGGGTTTTCTTCTTCAAATCTGGGATATAAGGCAGTCATGCAGGATTTATAACATTGACGGGTGTTTGCGATTTTGTTGATATTTGAAATGCATCTTCCGTTATTATCAGTGTCACAATTTAAACACTCAACATACTCAGTCAGTTTATGAGCTTCATTACAGCCATTCGAGTTGCAGCGTAAACATTTATCTGGGTTTCGTTGGCAATATAACTGATTATCGTTTTCAACTGTGCCGCTGCATCCCCTTTGTGTTACATTACCATTTGAATTGAAAACAGTCATACAGTTTTCCAAAGGATACTTTTTACAAGAGCGGAAAATACCCTTAGACGAACATTCTTTTTCACCCTTGCAAGTATAGCAATTAATAGGTACATCTTGCCACCTGCCAGGAAATCCATTTTCCATATTTACAGTGTTGCAGCCATTCTCTTCGCAAACACGGCATGTTCGAAGATCATTTTCATCATTGCATTTTAAATTGGATCTACAGCCCCGAGTAGTTACACTGTTTTGGAAACTTGTTATACAATAATCGTTAGCTTTGTAAATTTCACAAACTTTATTGCTATCAGGGGTTGATGCACATTTTCGATCGGTATCAGAACTACATTGTTGACACTTTCTGCGATCGCTAGGGTATATATCAATTTCATTGCATTTATCTCCGACACAAGTCTGGCAAAGGTTATCAGTATTCATTATGCAACCATAAAATTCTTCATCGCCAAGAGATCCCAAGCAACCACGTTCCGTATGTCCAACTAAAAGAAAAAACTAAATAGGTTTGTAGATAAAAAAATATTAAGGCTACTTACAATTATTAATACGTGTAAAACATTCTGTATACGGCAATGTCGCGCAACGCTGAATATTATTTACCAAATTGGGATTTGTTGCGCACAAAGGATTGTCCGTCGAGTTACATACAGAACATTGCTTTGGAGTGGGAAGAGCTTCTGGTGCATTACATTTTATTGTATCGCACAATAGCAATCGCTTTTGCTTAACTAGCATATTAACAATATTAGGTTCAAATTCACTACGGCATCCCATTGCTATAACGGAATTTTCACTGTTGAACAAAGTGTAACATTGTTCATTTGCATGATAAGACGCACATTGTTGTGGTTTCATACCTTCGCAGTCATCATCGACACATGTATAACATTCAAAACGTGCAGCAGGAACATTCATTGTGTTACACCGTGAGCTATCACATGCTTTGCACAAATCAGTACTACTTTTGGCACATTCCTCGCGGTCATCTAAATCCATGTCATCTAAACAAGTACGCATTAGTTCATATGGCGGATCATTTTCATCTCTGGCTGGGTATAAGGCCACCAGGCAACTCTTTTGACATTTTCGTGTCCTTGTATTAGAGGCATTAAAATTAATAGCACAACTACTGTTTTCTAAAGAATCGCAGAAGTAACAGTCAATGTAATCGTCTAAACTCTTGGCGTTATTGCAGCCATTCGAATTACATGCAAAACACTTATCAGCGTTTTCGCTACAGTAATGAGATGATTTTTGCATAACATCATCGCTGCAACCTCGTTGCACAACATCACCATCTTCATTAAAAACAGTCATACATGTTTGTAAGTTGTTGGCTTCACATTTGTTTATATGTCCACTTCCACTTTTACATTCTTTACCCTCACATTGATAGCAATTTAGTGGCAATTTTTGCCACACGCCTGGCCTTCCGAAAAAGTATTGCGATAGGTTGATGGTATTGCAGTTATCGCTGTTGTTACAGTTAAGACAATAACTGTTACCGTCATTGTCGCAAGAAATTTCAGAAGCGCAGCCGCGAATTGTGCGCTTACCTTCTAATTTAGTAACACAATTATCATTTTCATTATATAATGAGCAAACGCTGGCAAAATCTTTTGCATTGTTTTCACACCCAGGGAAAATATCCGAATCGCAATGCAGGCAACTACGTCGTCCTTCTGGATAAATGTTAACGTTACAGTTATTTGTAGTACATACCTCACAAGTGGTACTGTTTCTACTAGTGCAATCGGTAAACGCTTCGTCTTCAACTTCAGCCAGACAACCGCGATAGGTAATTCCATCTAAAAGAGATATAATAATAAATTATAAATGCAATTATCGCACTAAATTAAATTTCTTAACTGTTATCGATGCGAGTGTAGCACATGGTGTGAGGAAAGCGCTGACAATCGATAGCTGTACTAGTTATTGGATTAGTTGCACATTCAATATTGTTTGAAGAATTGCATGATCTACATAAAATTGGCTTGGGAAAACCTTCAAAAGTATTGCAGTTATCACCATTGCATAATAGCATACGACGTGCTAATATTTTTAAATCCGCGTTGTCGAAATCGCTGGCACATCCCATGCGCTCTACATTGTTTTCGTCGGTAAACAAAGTGAAACATTTGTCATTCTCTCGGAACGCTGAGCATAAAGCACTTATCGGTTCTTCGCATTCAACACCTTCGCAAGTGTTACATCTCAGTCGTTGTTGTGGTATTTTTGCTGTATTGCAAGAAGTACCATCACACACTTGACAGAAGGGTTTAACGCCGGTCTTGCAATCCTCGCGGTCATCTAAGTCTAAATCGTCTATACATCCTCTAGCCAATTCATAGGCTGGATTTTCCTCATATTTGCGCGGGTATAAGCCAGTCATACATCCTTTGTGGCAAGAACGGGTGCGTTTAATACTCTCTGGATGAAAAATACAATCTAAATTATCGACGCCGTCGCAAAACAAACAATCACCATAGTCTGTTAAGCTCTTTGCGTTATTACAGCCATTAGACTTGCAGAGTTTGCAGTATCCTACATTTTCATCGCAGTATTTTGAATTTTCGCCGTCATAAATCAAGTCTGAACAACCACGTTGCACAACAGTGCCGCTTGGCGCAAATACTGTTGCACAGTTTTGGTAACTATTATTTCGGCAGTACTGAATTGTTACCTGTTGGTCACATTCCTCATTTTTACACGTATAGCAGTTGATTGGAACATCTTGCCACTTTCCAGGATAACCAATATAATTGCTAGCTAAATCAACGAAGTTGCAGTTGTCAGCGTCATGACATAAACGGCAATACTGTTTTTCGGCATCATCACACTGAAATTCTGTACTGCAGCCGCGGTAGGTATGGCCATTAACTAATTTAGTGGCACAAAATTGGCTTTCTGAGTAGATAGGACAAATTGAAGAAAAGTTAGGCGAATTCCCACATTCGGGATCATCTTTAGTGTTGCAACGTTGACAACTTCGGCGATCAGTTGGAAAAATCTATTTAAAAGAATCAATCGAATTAGATATAATATTTTTTAATTACTTTTCAAATTCTTGTAAATACCTCCATGTTGCATCCATCAGTTGAACAAATATTGCAATAGCTATTAACGCCATTTAGACATAGGTTTATTTCCGATTTCTTTAAACTATTTACACAACCTCTACTAGTCGATCCATCTATAATGGTTTAAAATTAATATGATTTACATGTATACGTTGATAATACAATACCGTTATTCACTTTGGTATAACACTGAGTGTTTGGTAAAGCTGAACAAGTTCTCATATTGGAAACATTTCTTGGGTAAGAAGCACAATCTTCATTATCATAAGAGTTGCATTCAGCGCAAAGGGTAGATTTGGGTAAGTTCTCGTAACTATTGCAATTATCACCGGAGCTGCACACATACAATGTGTCAAGGTTGTTTGATACAAAGTTTTCTTCGAAATCACTTACGCATCCCATTCGGACAATGTCACTGACATTGTTAAATTGTGTGAAGCATTGATCGTTTGGTTTGTATTTCAAACAGACAGATTTTTCAGCATCCTTGCAAGTTTGACCTTGGCAATAATAGCATGACAACCGTCTCTCGGGTAGTTTATGAATATTACAAGTAGAACTAGAACAGTATTTGCATTCTGTTGAACTTTTATAAGAGCATGTCATCTGATCAGAAGGGTCTTTATCGTCGACACATGTACGGACTAGTCCGTATGAATAGTTATTTGTAGTAGGATAGAGAGCTGTGATACATCCACCATTACATTTACGCAGATACTTTACTGCTGATGGATTAAGAACACAATCGGGATTAGTTTGAGAGTCGCAGTAAATACAGTCAACAAAGTTATCAATGCTGTACGCTTTATTGCACAAATTCGAATTACAGTTGAAGCAGTTCGATGAATTCATATCACAATATTCTCCCAGATCCTTTTCGACGGCTTCACTACAACCCCGCCTTATAACATTTCCATTTGTATCAAATACTGTCATACAGTACTCGAAGTCGGTGCATATTTGTTGACTAGATCCTACGGAGCATTCATTTAAGCTGTTGCAAGAAAAGCATTTCAGGGGCAGAGATTGCCATGGACCTGGTTTACCGTCAGCCTTACGCTTTAAATAGTCCACATTACACGAGTTGGCTTCACACTCTTGGCAGATGTTACTATTAGATGCATTGCAGCTTACATTTGTGCTGCAACCACGTAAAGTATTACCATTGTTATCTATTAATGTAACACATTTATTTTCTTGAGAATACAAAAGACAGGGTTGAGATGAATCAGGATTAGATTCGCATTGTGCGGAAGATATTGAAGAACAAGTATGACAAACCAAACGATTTATGGGATACAACTATTAAAATAATATTAAATGACAAACAACTTTTCTTTAATTCAATACCTTAACTTACCTCTTGATTGCACATAGGCCCTGTACAAGCTAAGCATTTAGTATTATTTTTACTGTAAAGACATTCAAGGAATTCTTCATCCTCCAAATTTGACAAACATCCTCGCTCAGTATGACCATCTATGATTGAATACTTTGTTAAAGAATATTACTTTCTATTTTTATAAAAACTTACCATCCAAAACTCTACTATAGCACTGCGAATATGGTAATTTAGCGCATGTCGTTGAAGCGAGTACTGCATTCGGTTTAATAGCACAATTTGGATCTGTTCTGGAATTGCAAATGGCGCAAATTTGCGTTTTTGGAGTATTTTCGATACTATTGCAATTGTCCTCATCGCACAACCATAAATATTTTTTCTTTACCAAAAGTTCCACTTCCTCTGAGTCGTATTTGCTCTTGCAACCCATTTCTACAAGCGAACCATTCTCATCCCATTGAAGAAAACATTGATCATTTTCCATTACAGCTCGGCATGTTTTAACCTTAGGAAATTGGCAGTCATCATTACCCTTACACTGGTAGCATGATTTACGTGTACCCAGATTATCTTTGTTGCAGGTGTCACTTGTGCACGATTTACAAGTAGAATCTTTGGAATTTTTACACTTACTACGATCATCTAAATCTTTATCATCTAAGCAAGTGCGTGTTAACTCATAAGCTGGGTACTTATCCTTGTTACGTGGATAGAGAGCAGTCATACAACTTTTATAGCATTTACGAGTGCGGTTTACGGCTTCAACATTTAATAAACAGTCATCACCATTTTTTGTGTCACAATGTACACAATCGACATAATCAGTTACATTTGTTGCTATGTTACAGTCGTTCGACTTGCAATTGAAACAGAAATAGTCTCCGTTTGCGCAATTTGTATCTAAACTATCACTGCAACCACGAGCTACAACCTGTCCATATTTATTGAAGATAGTGGTGCATGATTGATTAATATCGCCACTACAAGTACCTGGCTCTTTAGTTAAGTTTTTGCATTCATTAACGCTTTTGCATTTATAACAGCGGAGCGGTAAGTTAGTGAATAAACCTACATCACCGATATACTCGTTAGCCAAATTTTCGTTGTTGCAGTCCCAGTTTGAACATTTGCGGCAGTTTTTTGAACCTAAACCTTCACACGTTATTTCGGAAGCACAGTCTCTTCGCGTAGTCCCATTTATCCATTGAGTGATACAAGCATCATCTTTTACGTATCGGGGACAATACTGTATTATTTCAGGTTCATTTTCACAACTGGCATCAGTAGTGGAATTACAACGATAGCACCGCTGACGGCCGCGTGGGAAAACATTTTTGTTACAGACGTTTTCAGTACAAACTCTGCATAGGGAACCCGAAAGACCATTATGACAAGTCTTAAAATTATCTGTGGACAATGCAGATACGCAACCACGCTGTGTATAACCACCTGAAGTAATGTTTTTATAATAAAGCTAAAATCTATTTAATAGATTGTAAAAAAGAACTTACCATCACGTATACGAGTATAACACTGAGTATATGGTAATTTGTTACATGAAACAACTCCACTTAATTCAAAGGGACTAATAGCACAGTTTACATTAAATTCTGAATCGCAAGCAATACAAGTATTTGGTTCAGGAAGATTCTTAAAATCATTGCAATCATCTCCATCACAAATATAATATTGTTTGATTTCTGACCTTAATTTATCATCGGGGACGTCACTACGGCAACCCATACGTACTACACTAACCGTAATATTATCAAAATAAATGTAGCACATGTCATCCGGATTGTAAATACTGCATTCTTTTGACTTAGGGAATTCACAATTAGAGCCTTCACAATGTAAGCATGAAGGACGGCCTTCGACGGGCAAAATAGCTGTATTACATTTACTCCCTACACATTTAACACAGTTATTTTCTGCAGTACAGGAGTCATGGTCATCAGGCTCAATATCCTCGAGACATGTTCGAGCGAAATCCAACAGCTTCGGTTTCTCTTTGCGAGGATAAAGAGATGAAACACATCCTAGTGAACAATTGCGAGTTATTACTATGGAACTTGGGTTAAATAAACAGTCAGGATTTGTTGCACTATCACAGTATAAACAATTTTCATATTTAAACGGATCTGTCATATTATTGCAGCCGTTGGCTTTGCAGCTAAAGCACAACTCAGGATGGGTATCACAATGCAATCGATGTTCGGGCAACACGACATTTTCACAACCACGTCGAATTACTTTTCCACTGGTTTCGAAGACTGTCATGCAGTCTTGATATACATCACCTTCACATTTGTTGGGATTTAAAGGCTTTCCTGCTTTGCACTCATCCCCCTTGCAAGTATTACAATTTAATGGGAGATCTTGGAAGATCCCGTAAAGGCCGTCGAACCGTTTCTTAATGTTGGCTGTATTACAACCATCTTTTGCACAATCTTGGCAATTTTTCGATTTGTCGTTGCAATCAAACTCAGTTTTACAACCTCGCTTGGTGACTCCGTTTTCATAAAGGGCGACACAAGTGTCGGTTTGATTATATGTTGGACATACTGATAATGCAGATGGTGAGTCTTGACAGCTTACATCAGTTTGTGAATTACAACGATGGCATTTTATACGATTGCTTGGAATAATCTAAGTATAATAATAAAGTAAAATAATACCATATGAAATAAATAAAATTGAAAAAAAAAACGAGAGCTCTTACATCTTCATTACAATTTCTGCCCTCACAAATCATACATTTCTGATCGTCACTAGTTAAACAATTGTAAAAATCGTCACCATCTAAATCGTTCAAACATCCACGCTCGGTGACTCCATTACTAACACGCTGATAACAGTGGGAGTATGGAATGCTGTTACACAATTTCTGCTTCGTAATGCTTGTAGGTTTAGTGGCACATGCTTCCTCTTTAATTGATGAACATTCTGTGCATTGATTAGGTTTTGGTAGGCTCGCAAAGTCATTGCAGTTCTCGCCATCACAAACATATAGAATTTTGTTTTTAATAAGTTCTTGAATATCGCCTTCTTCAATGGAATTCGAAAGACAACCCAATTGCACCACATCTTTGCTATTAGCATCAAAGCGAATAAAACATTTTTCATTTTTCGTAACATTTTTACACTCTGCGATCACAGGATATTCACAAGTCTCCTTTTCGCAATGATAACAGGAATATCGATCGGCTGCCCTGACTAGAAATTAAATGGGTTTTTAAATTATTTTCTACAAGTGAAAACTGTATATATTTAAATTTAAAACTTGAGTTTTTTAATACTTGAGATTAAAAATGGTTTGTTTTACTTTTTGATCTATTAATAAAACTAGAAATCAAAGTTATTCTAGTTAGAAGAAAGTCGTTATCAATTCAAATAGCGATTTATTCGCCTTTCCAACAAGAATTCTTAGTTATTAAAATTCACAATTCAGACCAGTTCCAAGATGCTCAAGCTTAAAGTGCTATCCTTTAAAATGATATATTTTGTTGGTTGCCACGAAAGCGAGCCAGCAAAATATCTCACAAGTTACAGTCATATAGATCGTTTGGACTTTTATTAAACATGCCAAAACTATTTTTAAATTTATTAAAGAACTATCTACAAAGAATTTATTCTGAACTATCAATTCGGATTTGGAAAACAATATAGGTATGTAAATTTAGTTGTCTTGGTGATTACAATAAAGTGGCATTGAGTAAAATATTGATATTGATTTTGTTGTTAAAAATTATAACCGAATTTCTGTAGGTGAGAGCGCAATAATTAAATGAGTATTTAATTGCATTAAAAAACAACAACTGTGGCTAGTAACTTACACTGTTGGCCTGTTGCTTAAATACAAATTAATTAGATTATGTTTTGGGTTATTAGCATGGTAAAAAGTATGCAAATGTAAATCATATTTAATTTGCACATTTGTATAATTCTGAGCTGCATTAGTGTTGTGTTTACTTTAAATTTAATTTTATGTGAAATTAGTGTGTTAATTATTTGTAATATCCCAGCAAAAAAAGACACGAAAAGAAGAATAATGGGTTCTACTTAGAATGAACTCGTTCAATTTAGGCGCAAGAAGTATGATTTTAACATTAGCTTGTTATTGGCGAGCACGGGTTGACATTAACACACCGGCTTGGCATATAATAAATAAATGCTTAAAACCAGTGAAAATTCGATGTACCTAATCAACAGGGTTTTCACTATTATTTTTATAGCTTTTTAAAATGAATGCAAGCAACTCATAAATATCCCTAAAGTGCATGATTTTTTAAGTTAATTAAAAAAAAAATATTAAATGGTTTTTTAGGTGTATTTATTCATGGAAAAATATATTGAATATTAAAAACTACTGTAAAACTTGTTTTTAGCAAAAAGAACAAATGTTGCATATCGCCAACATTATGCACTAACTAAATAACTTATCACGTTGTATGGTAATTTTTGAAGCAGTTTTTTTTCTTCTTGGAAAACAAATTTACATCGCATTTTTGACATTAAGTTTGTGTGAATGCGCTGCAGTTTAGAAATTTACAGCGACCACGTATATCTCTCCGCATAATCCAGTGTCCTATTTATTCAAGGCGAATGTCGTTTGAAGGAGCATACTGAGCAGAATCAGCTTTTTTTAGCACTCATTGCTTTTGATCAATATTTTGTTATCATGTCTATTAATTGTAGTTAATGGTAAGTTTCCTGCAACGGTTGACAGAAGAGTTACAATTTTGTTATCTTTCCAAACTAACGAAGATATATCTATGCCATCAAAATCCCCTACACACTCATAACATCTGCCTCGCGGATTATCATTGAAGTGCAAAAACTGGCGTATTTTCGCAAACATATTGGCTGGCATACAATTTGCTACAATGTCTATACGAATATCTGCTGCCCAATTATGTCGAGTGTTTGGTAGCCGTACGAGAGATATGTAAACAATAATACCAATATATCGTCTTAGCTTACTAATAGAAAGGTTAATAACCTTTGGTTATATCAGTTTAATGAGCATATAGGTTTGATTCTTGAAATATTTGCCTCAATAATTGATTAGAAAAGTAGTGATGAAAAAATTTATTTCGAAAAAAGCTGTTGGCATTTTTTCATTTCCCCTGAAACTTAGTTGAGCCTTACTCAAAACAAGATTTTTAATTTTCCATATTATTCGGTTTTAGCATTTTTTGATTTTGAAGTAGATGGCAATGCATTGGATGTGTCATTCTGCTTGGCCAAACTGTCGAATTGTTTTTCTTAATCAACTTCATTTTTTTCTTCATCTACAGGAATATTATAAATAACCTAACTATCTATGTCGGATTCATTTATATCTTCACTAATTTTACTTAAATGATCAATAATATATTGCAATACATCATCTTTAAGTGGCTTACTGCGATTGTTGTCCGACATAGCTAATAAAACTAAAAACACAAAACCAAAACGTCACTTATTGTTAGAAATGATTAAAAAATGGCATCTTTACATCATAAATAACGCGAATAATTGTTTAACTTATGAAAATGATTTTGTTGCATATCTGCAACCATATGTATTTAAGCTGCGTTTAGACGGCGTATACAAGCAGAGTAAGTAAATATTCAAATGAAGGTTGGAGGAACATATGTATATTTATTTTATTTATATTATTGTCTATTTATGTATGTATATGCGTATAGATATATTTGTACGCCTAAATAAATGTATATATGTACATATGTATATGAGCGTCATATGAATGGCTCATTAATAAAAATGTGCAATAAGTGGTGTCATAAAAATTAAAAGCAAAGCACATCCACTATTTTGAAAAAACCCAACAAATAACACATGCGATTTTAAGCAGAAAAACAATTGGACAAACAAAAAACCTAAATGAAAATAATTATTTTATGATACCAGTAAACATCAAAAATTCCTTCCTCAGGTATAATTACAATAATGTTAAAGATAAGCAAATTATTATCCTTAATCGTTACTTTTTATAACACTACTTATTGCACATTTTTATTAATAAGCCATTCATATGACCCACACTTAAATTTACAAGGAATTCAACTACTTACCAATAATCAAAAACAAACTACAATGGTAGACTTAAATTTTATCTAAAAAACCCATAATAATAACAATAAAAAATGTTAATATATTTGGTATTTTTTGGTCAAGTACTATTTTGCCGTCCGTACACGCAATTATTTTCATTTTTCTATGTATCTTTTTCCAACCACGAAGTTATTTTAATTTTTCAAACGAACCACTGTTACTATCAAAAGAAGCACGAGCAAAAGAGCTGCTCTTTTGGCTCATTGCGCAGAGCAAAAGAGCCAAAAATAACATTGAATGGCTCAAAGAGCAGAGCATGAAAAGAATGAGCAAGCGCAATGCGCATAAACGATTGGCTCTTATTTTCTGCTCTGCTTTTTTGCACATACCTTAAAAAAGAGTGAGCATAAAAAGAGTGAGCCAAAAAAGAGTGCGAAGAGCAAAAGAGCGAGATAATCTGAACTCTGTATAAAGGTCGTATGGAATATCAAAATTGCCATCCATATATAATTTAGCGTGTGTGTCAAAATCAGTGTTTAACAATGTTAATGTTAAATTACCATACAAACATTTATAATTTTCATGTTCAAACTTTCATATGTTACGTACATATGACATAACCTCTTTTTGTTGAAAAAAAAAAAAAACTTAAATGCTTAAAACAGTAATGTCAACTATTCTTTACCAATAACTATTTAGAAAGAACAATAAAAAGCAGAGTACTGCCTTTTCTTATTATTATTTATGTGAAAATTGCTATATATTAAATTTTCTGTAATATACAACAGGCACATGCCTGTGTTCGTTATAAGACCACGCCACTAGCTGAAAACTGCATATTCAATTCAGGTACTTGGCGTATTCCATATGAAGTACATGCCAGGAACTTAAAATTTAGGTACTGGTGCATTTTTTGCTGGTTATTTTTACATTTGAAGTTTTTAGTTACACTAATAGAGCAATTAACATACAAGTCTTGCTTATTACATACGCAAAATAATAATATATATGCAAGTGTTATTTATAAGTTGTATAGAAGAAATACATTTTAAAAATTTCCAATAAAAATAAATCGTTGTAAAAAAATTCGTTTTTGCTGTATTTTTCAACTTTTCGCTACCTGTAAGGAGAAAACACGCCTTTATCTTTAAAAAATCCTAGCCCGCAAACAAAAAAACTATATATTTCATCAAAAAATTCCTAGTTCTCTTTATTAAAAATAAAATTCTTCTTTCTACTGTTAGTTACAAATTTCTACATTGGAACTTTTACCATTATTATTTTTTCATTAACGTACATATATACACAAATAGTCGTCGTACCAAAAAAATTGGACATGATTTTTTCCTCAAAGAAAATAATATGAATTATATGATGGTAATAAAAGCAACAATTCAAATTTCAATTCTTTTTTTTACGATATAATAATTTGGCGCCGAGTTTAACTTGCCATATTTGTTCTTTAATCTCCGAATACTAAATTTTAATATTTCTTTTTTATCATATTACAAAAAGGTTTATCGAAATGCCAAGTATTATTTTTTAGCATACGAAAAACTTACACATTACCTACAAAAGTTCAAAAAATAGATTTTTTTATTTTCAGAAATCTAACTTTTAACGTAAAAATATTTAGAGCGGAAATTTTAAAAGTGGAAGTTAGTATCACTAAAAACATTATTTTATATTAAATGAGGTTTACGTAACGGTTTTTAATAACTGAATTTTAATAAGTTCTTCATGAGTTCAAAAATGATAACCTAACTAGAATAAACAAACCTATTAAAAATGAATTATAGAAAATAAGTGCAAGAAAAGAAATGCAAATACCCACGTTTTTTCTTCTTCCAATCTCATCCTTAAATTTTATATATAATATAATAAGGAATAAATTTGTCAAGAATCACAACATTAAGCCAATAAGTGTTAAAGAAATTGCAACTAGAAAATGTATTGTCGACTATGCGTTGTATGCAATCGAATTTGACAGACAAGTTTTAGAAAAAATAAAATAAAAATAAGGTAAAGTCAAACGCATTTTCATTAAAAAATAATAAAGCCCCAGGTTCAGGTGATTCAAAAACATGCATGATCAGCTTTTGAAACTTTAAGTTAAAACATTTATGTTTGCCAAATCTGGTTATTTTTCTAATAGCTTTAAAAAGGCCAAAAAATCCAGTCTTTAAAGCTGATAAGGCCCTAAAATGCCTACCAGTTACAGTCCAATTAACATTTTAAGCCTATTAGACAAAGTCTTTGAAGAAACCATTTACAAAACAATCGTAAATTTTTTAAATTTAAACAACATCATCAACAACTTGGATTCCGTAGGGAACACTCTACCAATTGAAGAAGGAATTACCTTCCCTTATATTCAAAAGACTTTTGAGTCTATCTGCAATGATGGTTTGCTGTTGAAAATAAGTACTTTTAGTTTTCCTATTTATTTACAGAAATTAATACAAAACTTTTTTAAAAATGTATCATTTATCATCTCCATCAATAGAAAATAATCTATTTAAAAGCCAAAACCAGCAGGTCTACCGCAAGGGTCTGTTCTTTCTTTCACACTTTATTCGTTATCTACATCAAATATCAATATTTGCAAAAATCAAGAAGCAGCTTTTTATCATGTTAACAGTGCTGTCGCAAAATATCAAATGCAATAGTCAGGTGAATACAACAGAATCTCAACTCAAGTCAAAAATACTTCAGTAAATGGAAAATTAAAGTTATCAATACAATAAATTGCAAGAACATAGTCCAACACAAAAAATATACTCTTAATGAAATATTTTTTTGTTTTAGTAAAAAATTAAAAATAATTAATTATTATCCGAGATCAAAAAAACTTATGCTTAAACATGTAAAATGTGACACGTCAATTAAGTGTGGCCGAGTGGCAAGTCTGGTACTCATACAAAGAAGCCTTAAATTATCTCGAATAAGAAAAAAATCTAAGTTGGTTAAACAATTTTCGCTATACGAGTAACTTAAAAGTTTTTATGAGATTTCTGTTTTAAATAAACTTTTCCTAAAGACTGCCATTTTAAGTTCTTATATTTAATCTAGTAGTTTGTAATTGTTGTAGTACTTTTAAGTAAATTCGGATATTGTACCTTCTGCTTAATTAAGCAGTTTTTAGCGATTTTCATGCTATTATCGCTTATAAGACATTTCCAACTTTAAAGCAACAACAAAAAGTTAAATTGTTTTTACAATGTTGTATTTAGTACAGAGACGCCCCTAGCTATTACAATAAAGATACCATTCTGTTAGAGCTATGCCCTTTATGAATGAACGGGTACAACTGAAAGGATCACACAACTGTACGATGTGATGCGGCCGTTTTGCTGGACGCTCTTCGCTCTGTAATGCTATAATGATGAAATCGGATATAGAGACCCAGAATATGCTGTATTACATTCTGTCAAATTTTTTTTTTACTGATTTTTTTTTTAAGAAAATGTCCGCAAACATTTTTAAACAAATTTTCCTTCTTAATTGTATAATTTGTAAAAGTATTTTATAAACGGGCCAATCTGTGAACTCTGAAGTAATGAGTGTAAAAATGCAAACGAATTGAAACCCTTCAATTTTTTTTAAGTCGGTTAAGAAGGTTATTAGTGCGATTCCACTCGTTCAATGGCATTTTTAAACAGGTCTACTTCTATTGCTTGAACGCCTGGTCTGCCGATGTCATCAAATGAACATAATAAGGCTTTGCATACAAAGCGAGCTTTAAATACTTTTTTAACATAAATCTTATAAAAAAGAACTGATAGGGACATAGTTATAATAAAATCGAACGTTAATATTATATAGAAGGAGTTTACATTAAGGGCATTGTAACTGACTCTTTAATTGTTTTCTATTTTGGAGAATCTCCGTAAGTCGTCACGCGTTTACATTATGACTCTTTTGTAGCAAGTGAGAGAATTTTTCTTTCTACGTAACAAGTGTTGCCATAAACTAAATGTTTTTTTGAATGTAGCAGAAAACTGACTTGTGGGTAACACTAACAGCAAAACAAAAAACAATAAAATAATTATAGTAATAAGTGTCTGCGGTTAAAGAAATTAAAATGTGTGATTTAACGAAAGAAGAAATTATTGAACAAGTTGTTGATCTAACTGAACTAGCAGTTGAAACGTTAGACTTAATGATAATGGTATTATTAAAATAATTTGGAATTTGCTAGATTGCTTTGAAGATGCAAGCAGCGTTGCCAAAAGCTTTGAAAAGAAAATCATCATATGCAGAAAAAAAAATCATATTTTACGGAAAAAAATCATCATTTTTTCAATACAAAATTTTTTTAAAAATTATAATTAAAATACATATATTAACATACATTGTATATATTTAAATTATTATTGTTAAGAGTGTACGAAGTTTTATGAAGAACTATTACTCTAATATATATAGGGTTTCATATTTTTAATGATATCTTGGTTAATTTTTAAATTATAGCAGAAACAGCTTCTTATTCGAGAGTGCTGTTGTCTAATCTTTTTCTATATTAAGTTTTGTTTAAATTGGCCGTTGAGTATATTTGTTCGACATTTGCTGAAGAAATAGAAAGACTTATTTGCCGTATTCACAAGCTCTGCTAAGGTGTAGATAGTATTGCATACTACCTTTTGTTTACTTCTTTGTGAACAACCATTGTATCAGTGTGCCATTGTATATTGTACTTCATACGTCAAAAATTAAATAAGAAGAAGAAAAGTGCTATTCATCATTTGTTATTTATAAGCCAAAATGGGGGAGAAACCAGAAAAAAGTAAATTAATAAATTTTTTGTGTGAGGATGAAATTCAAGACATTTTTAGGATGAACTAATGTACTTGCTCTCCAGTCGCAGAATTATACATTTAGGGCATAATCGGGTTTTAAGATATTTTGATGTAAACAGATTTCTTCATATGATACGACTACGGCCAGAGGAATTTGCCTTTATATTCAACCTTATAAAAAATGACGATGTTTTTCACACAATTGGCATTTTATAAAAAATGACGATGTTTTTCACACAATTGGCGAAAGGCTCCAACTACGCATTGACTTGCAGCTTAAAAATGTACTTTACTGCTTGGGATCTTCAGGAAATGGTGCTTGTGTTCGTAAGGCAGCATCTCTTTTTGGTATAGGTGATGACGGTACCATACAAAATATAGAAATCGAGGCATTAAAGCAATATTAAATCTTAAAGAACAGTTTTTATATTGGCAACTTTCAACTTTCAACTTCAACTTTCTAATAAATCAGTCAAATCAATAAATTAATTAAATAAAACTAATAAAAATATCTTTTAATTCAATTTAATTTAATATAATTCACACATGAACACAAAAATAATAATTCATTTAAACATAAAACATTTAAACAAATACAACGTTTGAAAAACATATGAAAAAAAGTACTAAGTGTTGTATCGCATGTTTGCATGAAAATTACCAACAACACAGCTAGCACCGTTGTATTTTGTTAGCACTTAGCACGTACTAGGGGGCTTGTGAATAGGGCAATTAAGTTTTGAACAAATTTTGACAACACCGGAAAACCTGGAATGTTGTCAGTACGAGTTATTTTTGAAACTTTTGACCAAAATTTCTTACAGCTAAGATTATCTAGAGTTGTAAAATGATCACTGAATTTTGTAAAGCGGAGTTCTCTAAATTCGTCATCTAAATTTTGAAAATCCTTTTCACTAATTAAATTTGGAAAATTGTGTATTAAGCCTGTCAGAGACTTAATTTTTCACTTTATAATTTTCAAAGGATCAAGACATGAGAGCTCTTTTAAAAGCGTATCGTTAAAATCAAATAATTTTAATACTTGTTTACATAACTCAATGTAAAATTCCAGACAATTTTCAGTAAATTCATTTTTTTCATTTGCAGTGAGCTTTGAGCTAGAAATTTTTTGTTTAACAAAAACACCCAGATAGACATTATCGTTGTGTAGAAATAGACTTTTGTTTTCAAAGTCAAGGTCGTTATTGTGACTCATTTTCACATATTCTGTTTGTATAAAATTGTCTAAAAATTTTAAGTAAAGGCGTTGCAGTTTCTAATACATTCTATGTATTTGACAGGATGAGCTTTGAAAAATTTTGTTTTGTTTACAAGCTGATACAAAAATTATCTTTACTATGTAGTAAAATTACAATGAAAGTACTACACACTTGAAATACAAAAATCATAATTTTTAATTATTAGAAATCATAATTTAAGAAAAAAAATCATCAAATCATATTTTGGTTCAAAAATCATCAAAAATATGATAAAATCATCATTTTGGCAACGCTGGATGCAAGTAGTTTGCCGAATAAAAGATGTTGAAAAGAGTGGAACGGATGACAGGTTTTCATTTTCCTGATATTTGGCTATTAAAAGCTCCACTTATTCTTTTGTCCACATGATGTTTTTTTAATTACCAATAAATTAAACTTATTAAGCCGCACTTGTAATAATTTATATTTACAAGTATTTCTGTTTCTTTTCTCTACAGTGTGGTCAAAAATTTATTTTTAAGAAAATTATATAAAAAAACAGCCATTTTGGCAACACTGCTCAAGCATAGAACTGCAAAAAATGAAAGAGAGAAACAGGAATGAGAGAAAAATGAGAGAGAAAACTGAAAAGATTCATGAATATTCATTTCGTGCTGTTTTTGCTACCCCGCAAGCTTCTCTACACCTCTTGCCTAAAAACTTCTGCATCATGACTTTTGTAGCTGATACAATGCCCTTAATGTAAACTCCCTCATACCAAAGACAATAAATTTATAAAGATGTTGCACTCTGAACATTTAAAAAATCAAAAATTATGAGCAGTTTCATGGTAGCGGGGGTAAGAGATAAGAGGGAAGAAATTTCTGTGAGCGCAACCAAAACTCAAGAGAGCACAATATTAGTTTTGTGAACAAGACAGATTCATACACACATGCGTTTAAAAATGTGTGTGGATGTTCATAAGAAATGTTTTGTTAAACTTATATGAATTTAATTTACTTTTCTCGTGCTTGATTGCTTTAAATATAATTATTTCATGATATTCTCATGAAACATTTTTTATTTAAAAGTAGAAATTGAAAATATTACTGCGTAGAAAGTATATTCATATGGCCATTTCACTACTGCTATTTTAGCTCATTAGTGGATTTTACCCAAATTTTGTATAGAAAACTTCAAAGTCTTATATCAAAAGCCAAATTGATTAAATAAGAACTCTATTGAATCAATAAGAGAAAAAGACGGGAACAAAAAGACAGTATACAAAAACACAGCAAACATTTAGAAACTAAAAAAGTAAAGTAAATTAAAATCGAAAAGGTTCCGAATAATAAAATTGCATATTGATAATTAATTTAATATTCGGTGTAAATGTTATTTCTCTTATACAACAACAAAACACATGTTGTTACCATACAAATACACAATCGGTAACATTGGTTTACGTTGAATATTTTATAATGTAAATATATACACATTCGTATGCACGTATATACAAATGAATTAATGTGAGATGAGAGTAACAAGTTTGCTGAGAATAATAATTTCTCTTTGTGATTTTACTCTTAAAGTGGCAGTAGCAGTACGTCCATCGACAAAATATGCACTGGATGTAGAATGTACGGCAGTGAAACATCTTAGTATATTTATAGTCTTTGCTCATACAGTTGTAAAGCCCTAAACACTTAGACGACAGCAGGCAGCAGACAGCAAACTGTCAAAAATAAAATACATGTGTTTAAATGAACACGATTATTTTGACGACATCACAGCAGCACGACTACACGACAGCATTTGCTGCTGCTGCCAACTTAGGCTATTTTGTATTTTGACGGGCAGCAATAAACAAATATAATGTTGCCATTATACATATAAATTGGAGAAATAAAAACAAAAACATTTTTTTTTAATATTAAACATAAAAGAACATTACAAAAATACACTAAGTTTTTGTGATATTATTACATTTTTTATCAATAACTTTAATTTTATTCATTATAAAATATATGTATGCGGTATCCCTTAAATTTGTATTGCTAAAGTACACAGCTGTTGTTGCTGTCTTCAAAATAATTATGAAGCTGACTTCAGAGCAGCATTTGAAGTGAGCAGCATTTAAAGCCGTGAAGTTGTGAAGTCTGCTGTCGTCTAAGTGGTTAGAGCTTTAAGCTGACGTTAGCGTTTATTTAAATTACTCCAAGAGTTTTAACTTATTTACAAAATCAACTTAAAATTTATGCAAAGCAATTTAATGCTGTTCTCTTTTTTGATGAAAATGCGGCATATGTCCAACAGTAAGTATGGTTAAAAAATTTGGCAATGTTTATAAAATTACATTAACTTAACATTTAAGGCTGGTTCACCCACAAGTTTCTGAAACATTTTTGGTTCGCACAAAATTTTTTTTATATGTAGTTTGACGTTTCTCTCAGAGAGCGACAGAAATTATTTTGTGCGAACGACTCTCAGTGTGAATTAAATTGATTTTAAATTTGGTCCGAACCATTTTAAAAAAGGTTGCCACACTTTGTGAAATTTGTACAAGAGACATGCCATATTATTTGGAATTTGTATTACAAATTCAGTATGGTAAGCTAAAAAATGTAAACAAAAAGCAAAAAAGAAGAAAACATATAAAGAAAAAGAAGTATTGGCGGCAAAAAGAAAATACTTGGCCGCTCAAAAAATTTTATATATTTGACTCTCGAGAAAATAACATTTTTTTTGCAAAATAACATATTAATAAGTAAATAACATATTAATATGAGGAGTATTAACTCGAAATCTTTTTGTTTGTCCCCCAGGGATTTATATTTTACATTGAATATTTTGTTACGTTATACGTTATGTTATAAATATTTATTTTTTTATTTCTTTATTTTGACACAAAAATAATTAGTTTTCTTAAATTTATGCACATATGTATTTACTTCATTTTCAATTACATATGACAGCACTGTTTTTACGAACGAAGTTTCTGAAATGGGTGAACCATGGTGTAGAAAACTATCAGTAAACAATAAATTTCTCCGAACCAAAAATGTTTCAGAAACTTGTGGGTGAACCAGCCTTTAGAAATGCAGTTTCTTCGTAAATTTCAGCCATCTCTCCATTCAACAGTTTGGTCACGTACATTTTTAATTCAAATCGTGTACTTCCCTTTATTATGGACCTAGCAATATAGGCTCCTGGTAAATAAGATGAATATATCAAATTACATTAACTTTTGGAACACTCTTTAATTTCCTAACCTAAATTTTATTGTTGTTATAACAGTCTTAAAGATACAATTTGGCCATGTACATCAAAATACGTCGGGGCACCCTTTAATTTCTTTAATTAAATTTTATACTTGCTGTCGTAGCGAACTTAGCAATACACATTCTATGTCTATTTCAACAGGTTGTCTACAACTGTTCAATACTTTGGCCGTATACATAATATTACATCAACTATTATAACACCCTCTACAGTTCATAATGCACGTAATAAACATGTAGGCTTTATGGAAACAACCTTTAATTTTTTAAATTATTAACTGCTTTTAAAACGGAACCAATCTGTAAGCATAACCTTTCAAATAAAGAAAAAAATCTCATAATTGGTTTAGAAATGACTGAACTCTGCAGGCACAAGCATAGAAAATAAAGCAACATTTAGACGAATTCATCACCTTCTCCTTCTTTTTTCAAGTCGGTTAAAAAAATGCGAGAGTGTAAATAACGAGTATGTACATATTTTACCCACAATTTTATTAAGGGGCAAGTAAGAATGCTACATTTTTTATATAACTTATCAAACATAACTTGCGTACTTGCATTAAGCGCGACCCATCTTTCAAAATTTTCATGTGCAATAAAATGTATGAAGCAAACGTAAATAGCGCAACGTCACACACTGTAACGAGGCCGGCCAAAAATAAAAAAAAAACTAAATACTGAATAAAAAGGAAAGCACTATCTGATGTTATTATGTAGTAGCATTCTGAGTTCAAAAATAATTTTTAAATAATATTGGCTTTTAAAAAAGATATGATGAGTTAAAGTTGAAGGTTGTAGTTAAGTATGCCATTATTTGAGAAAAAAAACTATAAAAAATTATACAAACTTCAAAGAATTGGTTTCAAAAAGATTTGTGATGTAGTAGTAAAATTTACCGTTACAAAGAAAGCAAACAAAAAGAAACAGATCAATAATTGTGAATATTACAACTTTAGTGGACAATTAAAACAAAATACCACAAAATACTTTTTCCATATTTTAATATAATACTTCTACAAGTAAGTACATTTAAACAAAATTGGTTTCACTTCCAACTTCGTCCAACTTTGAGTTATATTTACAATTTTTAGTGCCAAGACGTTTTTAAGTCCGTGCTTTTTTGTCATCTGGCTTAGGCACAAAAAATTTTGTGATGCAAAATCTGCAGCAATAAGTTATGTAGAAAATAATTCTGAAATAAAACTAAGTTAAAAAAAGATAAATGAAATTCATTTCATGTTATTTAAAATAGAAACTAAATGGAAAAAGAGTCATTATATTAAGAAAAAGTTTGAATAAAAAAATGGTACTTGGCTGGATTCATATTTCTTTGCAAGTGATGAAGACTTAGCCCTTGTAAGTAAAGAGATTATCTTATTTTTTATTTTACATAAAAACCTTCGAATTTGTAGGCTCCTGGTACCAGTAAGAAAGGTAGGCCAATAGTAGAGTTTAATGATTGTTCTGAACGTACTAAAAGGAGAAAAGTTGCTGAACTGGTGTCATCAAAAAATCAAAATCTGTTAGAGAAAGCCTATAATAAAGTTCTTACGAGGGAGAAGAACACATCTATTTCTTTGGACAAATCGTTAGCACTTTTATTAGATATAAACTTGTCATTTAGAAAATACAAAATTATGAAAACAGTTGTTAATTCTGCCCACAAAGACTGTTTTCCGTCTTATTATGCGTTGAAAAACGCAAAAAAAAATATATTCCGGAGGGGATCTTTGTAACAGAAACGTCAGCAGAAATACCACTCCAGAATATGATTATCCTAAAATTAAATTCAAAACTAATGAAAACTATCTTAAAAAATAAAAAAAAATATAATTTCGCATGTGGAACATTTATTATATTATGTAAGTATAATACCGAAAAACAATTGTAATTCAAAGAAATCAAACAAATTTTGAAAGAGAAGTAATTTTTTTATCTGAAGGATATTTAATAGAATTTAAAATCCTTGTTGCAATTTCAGAAAAAATCTGCATATAAATTACAAATTTTTACGTGTATGACATTTGTAAATTTTTAAACAGTTGCAGCCATAAGCAAGAGTAATCATTTTCGAAACAGAAAAACTTCATGGTAGGAGAGAATTTCTTAAGACGATTTTTATTGATCTATTTAAAGGGAATTCTGCACTATAGTACATATATGTTGAAGGATATACATATAAGATTAGACATAGCCGAATATTGAAACAATTAACTTTCTTTAACAAAATTATGTTATGGCAGAAAATTAAAATAGCGGAACTTCGTTAATGCGCATTAAATATCATTTTTAAAGCAAAGACTGAGTACTTAACAATTTTACAAGTAAACTTTTAGGTCCACTGCACTATATTGGAAATTATACACATTTTTAGGCCATAATGAAAATCAAAATTTTTGCTTAGTGTATTTTTTTAATTTGCTTTAATATAAAAATACAATAAAAAGTAAACATCTCTTTGTTAATTTTTCGAAAGAAATAACTGACTGTTACCTCATCACATGTTTTGCTTGCGTTTGTAAATTTGTTATCAAAAAACGATTTGGTGCAGCGAAATTTGTGACAGTTTGTAATAAAAGTTTTCATGATAATAATTTATAATTTGCAAAAACCAAATAATGGAAAATAATGTCGAAGGTGAGTACTTTAATGATTTGTACTGAAATGTTGGTAAATCTAAATAGGTCAGATTAGATCGGTTAAACTTATGGAATTATGAATTGGAATTTTATATAGACTTCCACAAAATGCTAGCACATGCTAGCCATAAAACCATAGTATATCTCTAGAACAATCAATTACCTTCCGGATTTAATCAATTTTAGCGGCGGATATCTGCAAAAAACTTAAAAAAACGCATTTTTCTAGGTAAGTACTGCGTGTCTCATTTAGAGTTATTCAATACATGGCGAGAGCAACACAACGAATATAACAAAAGAGCCGCTATTTGTGCCCATTTCTTTTCATACATTGGTGAGAGTGATTGTTTCGAAAACTTTAAACAATATATAAAGAAGCGGTCAAGACAATGTTCTTCAAATATGACTACGAAATGGCATAAAAGTTGTGGGAGTTTCAAATTTTTTGAAACACAGCATTCTATTTATCTTAAACGTAATTCTTCAATAAATAAAAACTTGAAACGCAGTCTGCCTCCACTAAATCGAAGCCTGGACGGCTGGTATGCTAAATTTCTACTGCGCTCTTTGAAATTTCTACACTCGAAAAAATTTTTGTAAAAAATATTTAAGAACACCAGAGAATCTATCAAGGATATAAAATTTCCTGGATACGGAAACCTACAACCCTGAAAACTCTTTCGGAACTAATTCTGAGTTAGTTTTTTAATTAACTTTATTAACGTTTTTTTTCATGTTAAAAGAAGTCATTCAAATTGGTACTGCCGTTTGGCTGTAATTAAAATTGGCCTAAAGTGCACTGTAGCAATGTCCTTACGTACGCTACCTTGATACAGCTTATAAAGCTTAACTCCTCTGAAGACAATCCTAGTTTCAGATAAATGCAATCAGTAGTTAAGAAATTCCAGATTTATTTTCATTTATTTAAAGAAAGTCCCCATTGTACATTATTGCATACAGCAATTATTAGAAACTTGATGTTTAGTTTTTTATCTTTAAGTGCAATTGTGAAATTCGATATGAGTCAATAGCATTGCATTCTATGATACCCATATGTATGAATAGATATACTACTTTATTAGTTAATATTTTGAATATGTTTAATAACAAACTCCATAAGTATCGAATATTGATCTTTAATAAGTCAAAACTTCGACTTTTTTGCGAGTGAATTAGGTAACACATGTACAAAAATATCATTGTCTTTCAATAAGTATAAAAAATATAAAACAACAAACTGTTAAAAAGTAAAATTTAAACTTGTATACTGCTGTAAGTAAACTCATGTTAATAAATTATTTATTTATAAATTTAAGCACATTCATAACAATTTTTTAAGGGAAAGTTGTTGAGCTGAATTTTCTTACTTCTACGAGGGCTGCTCTATATATTTCTGGTCTAATAGTGAAAATGCGAATATTTATAATCAAAAATGGTTTTATTGTTTTTCAAAGTATTCTCCAGCATGATTTATACACTTTTGCATGCGCTCAAGCCAGTTGTCGAAGCACTTTTTCCACTCCGATTGAGACACCTCTAAAACACCTCTTCTGGCGACGAAAATCGTTGACCACGCATTTTTTACTTGATGTGCGGAAACAAGAAGAAGTCATTAGGTGCCAAGTCAGGGCTGTACGGCGGATGACCCATTAATTCGACGTTTTGGCCGGTCAAAAACGCTCTGGTTTGAACCGACGTGTGAGAGCTCGCATTGTCATGGTGAACAATGATTCGTCTTCTCTTGTTGGTTTTTCGAATTTCTCCGATGACTTCAGGCAAACAAATTGTAGTGTACCACTCAGAAGTGACCGTCCTACGTTGCTCAAGCGGAACAGTTGCCACATGACCAGTTTTGCCGAAGAAACAGGCGACCATTTGCTTCGAAGTGCTTCTTCCACGAACAACTTTCGTTGGATTTTGCTCGTCTTTAAAGACCCACACAGTCGATTGTTGTTTCGTTTCGGGCTCATACGCATAGATCCATGATCCGTCATCTGTGACGATCTTATAAACGTCTTTTGAAGCACCACATCGCATTTTTGCAACATTTCTTTGCACCAATCGACACGAGCCTTTTTTTGAGCGACTTTCAAATTGTGCGGGATCCAACGAGAACAAACGTTTTTTACGGCCAGGTGTTCATGCAGTATCGAATGTATGCTGGTGGAAGAAATGTCCAAGGATATCTCTATCTCTCGGTATGTCGCATGTCGATCTTGCATTATGAGTTCACGCACGGCATCAATGTTCTCTGGTACAACAGCCGTTTTTGGACGGCCTTCACGGAATTCGTCTTTAAGCGAGCTTCGGCCACGATTAAATTCATTATACCAATTTTTCACAGTGCTATAGGATGGTGCTTCATCGCCATACAAAGATTTAAGTTCACCAATGCACTCTTGTCGTGATAATCCACGTCGAAAGTTGTGAAAAATGATGGCACGAAAATGTTCACGAGTTAATTCCATTTTTTTCTATATTAATTTTTTCAAGTCACTGTAAACAACACAAATAATGGTCGTACGTCAAAACGTTTTGAGTACGATTATGCTTAAAAATAACAAACTTTCCAATGGAAATGTCAGATTGCACTTGGCAGCACTCAGTGTTGCCAGGCCAGAAATATATATAGCAGCCCTCGTATTTTGTAGACGCATTCTAGTGTTACAAATTCTTAAAATTAAATTACTGTTTTTTGTAAAACAGAACAAGATCAGAGTTCGATATCATGTGCGGTACGCCATTAATAGGCATAGATATAGCATTTCTTTCGATATAAAATGTTTGCTGGGTAGGTTTAACCACAAAACTTTAGCAAGTAGGCGAATCCAAGGCTTTCCACATTGGCACCTCGAGCGACAATTTTTTCACTTGATGTTTCTTTTTGTTTTTTAATTCTCTCTCGCCCATTTCCTTAAAGGACATGGACCTTTAAATTAATCTTTATAGTCCATTACAAAAATGTTAAATTTAAAAATGCTTAACTTTTGAATTTAGTTTAATAAATTCACTTTTTAACTTAATTTACTTTACACATGCATTTAACATTTCTCTCGATTATTTTAAACATTTTGAAACTCAATATTTAGAACGAAATTTGCTTATGCAAATAGTTTCGTTAACCCACTTCTCACCGATTATTACTGCGCATAACTGACAAATTAATTATTTTTTAGTCAAAATACGTTTTAGTTCAATTATTTGGGACCTAATTTCTCAATTATACAGTGGGATTAATTCCTTTCGTTTCATAAATAATTTATTTTATGAATAAAGGGCGTTACACTTATAAATAATTAAAAATTGAAGAATTGAAAGAAATGTGTGTGTTTACGAAAAATCGCAGATCCTCAAACAGTTCGTTACTCCATTTAAGTCATACCCCCAACATGCGAAAAGCAGAGTCGGAAAAACTGACACTGCAAAGTAATATGTTCTCCACATAGGACGACTTAATCTGAAATAGCAAAACATACCACTGATGAACTTTTGATTTCAAAAGCAAAAAGGGATGGTTAATGCTTCCGATACCTAAAAGCAAATTTCCCGCATCTCCGCTACAAAAATAAAAGGAGGAGTCTTTTTAGGTCCCCAAATAGGAGAATTTAGGAATTACGCAATCTTTGAAATAAAGGTGAATGAAGCAGAAAAGAGCATGGGTGGGTTGCGATTTACTTAAAACGATGAAGTGCTCGATTAGTAATATACGTGTCTTCACAAATTATACCCTTCACCACAAAAAGTGGAAAAAGGATATATCTAAGTTTGTCATTCCGTGTTTAATTTCTACAATGTCCATTTCCAGCGCGAGGCGTACTTGAATTGACTAAAAAAGAAATGTGTCAATCGATCAGATATAGTGTCGAAAGAGGTGCTATTGGAAATCAGCATGATCGGTCCATGTACTTCGAGGCAGCAGGCAAAACACCAAGCCTACCCCTCATTTTTTCATATCATTTGGAACATTAAAGTAACTCCAATCGAAAAAATAAATATATGGGGCAAGTTACTTCACTAAACTAGATTGACATACATGGATAGTAGAATAACTTAAACGTAATTTGTTTTCGCATCAATGAATTACAGTAACGTAACCGATTGATTAAATCCATGACCCTTAAAGGAATCTGTACGTAAAAAAACAGAGAGCTGATTTTAATTAAGCCCTTCAAACTCTTCATATTCGTGCTATTCTTTTTCGAGGAGCATATTTTTTTCCAAAACAGTATTTTTAATAACACTCACAGCACAAGCTGATATTTTAAATATCCTGTTTATTCGTTACAGTTGCATGTACATCAATTTTAATCTTCATTGGGAAATTAAAAAAATGGATTTATTTATAACTGTGAACTAGAGAAGTACATATCAATATGTATTTTTGTACATGTGTATATATTCATTTTGAAAATTTGTCAATTTTCTGCTTGTTTTTTAAATTATTTGTGTCTATTTTTATAACTTCATTTAAAACTTTAGATATTTTTAAATGTTCATTAAAAAATAAATAAATAAAAGTTAATAATAATGAATGAATTTATTAAATAAAACTTTTTTTATAGCTCGATAAATTGGAAGGGTTATTTTAATACAGTTAATTAATTCACTTAAACGCAACTGTTTTGTTTTTATTTTATAATTTTTTGCCACAAAAAGTTTGATGTTGCATTTAGTTGCGCCAAAAGGATGTTTTTTTTTTCTATAAAAATTTGAAAAGTCGTAAAAATGTATAATTTCACTTTCTTTTTTATCACTCAAATATCCTTAAAATCCTTATTTTATTTTTTCACAACCACCAGACTTAAACTGTATTTTTAATGGACCTACCAATTATACTATTAATACAAAGCAACAGGAATCCTAACGTGATTCCAGTTAAAATTTTTCGGGCCATCATTTTGCCCTTAAAAAATTTGATTAAAACGCGTCCAAAAATTTTTGGTCAACTAATTTTTACCAGTTGAGTAAACGGCCTTTTATAGATTTAATTCTTATATTAAAAATACAGAAACAGCAACAACCACAAAACATTTATCGCTTAAAGATTAAAACTTTATAAGACGTCAAACAAAAAAGTAGCCCGGGTGTATGTTATTTTGGTATTATTTGGGTTATAACAAATTTATCCATTCATCCGATTATCGATTTAAAAATAATAAATATTTAACATAGATGTCATACTGTTAACAGCATTTTATATCCAAGTTTTTCAACAGTTTTTTTAACTGAACTTAATTAGTTAAAAATATTAAAAAAAATTGTTAATTCATTGGTGTTTTTATAATCAATACATTGTGGTTGCTCTCGCAGTTATTACAGAGAAAAGTTTTTAGTCTTTTCATTGTTATTCTCTTTATGACACATTTTTTTCTCCTCAAATATTTTTATTATTTTACAATTCAAAATAGTTAAAGATTATATATTTAATAAATGTTCTTATCGTAGCGATTTGATGATTAGATTGAACTTTTCTATCAAAAAAAGATTAGATTTTTTATAACTTAATGTTGTTGGCGTCAGTTAGCTGCAAACTTAAATGAAGGACTACTTTTCATGATACTGCGAATAGTTTTGAATTTAACTCAATAAAATATAAAATTACAATTACAATTCAATATCAATATCAATGTACTTGAAATATTTAAAGGTAAATTTTTTCTCTACGCTTTACAATGAGAAAAGACCTGATGTTTTTTTCACAATTTAATTTATTATTTCCTCAACACTCATTTGCAAACACTTACGCAAATAAATTTCTAAAAGTTTTTCTATCAGTGTATATTTTCCTTTCTTAAATCATTATTTTATAAGTACTTCTAAATAATTGTATGGGTTTAAAAGTTTGCTTCTATCAGCTCATTACTAAAGGCAAAAATGTGTTCATTACGTACAACTCTCTTCCAAAAGTACTGGAATATTATGATTTCTTTAATTTTTTAATTTGAACAGTACAGTGCAAAATTTTTACTTGCTCGAAGCAAAAAATAAAAACGACTTTGTTGGAATAGAAACTAAAAATTATTATTTTTTAATGTGAAAGTTAATTAAATCAATATTTTACACTATCCCTATTTGAATGCGAATTTTGTTTGACATGTTTTTAATCCAGATTTTTGCTTTGTTTTAAATATTCCCACTGTATAAGTTGGTTTAATTTTTCAGAAGTGAAACTTTCTGATCCAAACTACGAGGCAATTATGAAGTTCTAAGTTCATTAACGATATCTTACATTTGCTTATAATCGCCAAAAAATATTGGCTTAAACTTTTTCAGTTGGATTCAGGCCCGGCCCTTTGATAAAAAATGTTTTTAGAAGTAGTTTTTTTATTGACAGCGTATTTAGTTTTTATTTATTTACTTTGATAAATTTAAAGGATTTTAGAAGTAGTGTTATGCTGGTGTTATATGAAATTTTATCGTTTTTTTCTCCCAATTAACCGTCACAATAAAGAAGAATAGCTTGTTGCTGAAGTATTAAAATCTTAAGTGATCTGCTTCATCTGGTTGTTCGCAGTAAACAAAAACTATTTCGGATTTTACAAAATGCGTTAATATTTGTTTTACTCTTGAACATGCTGTTGTTTTCTAATTTGTTAAGTAATGCTTCTATTAAAAAAACAACAAAAATATAAATTTTTAAAATTGACTGTCCCGAAAATTTGATTTTTTTAATTTTAATATGCGGCTAAGTAAATTCAGATTCTTTACCATTGTTATAAATATGGTGAAAAGGAATAACGAAAATTTGTTTGAAACAACTTTGGAGGTACCCTCGTTCTGCATGTAAAAACAGTGCAAAATTTCAAGATAATGAACCCAAAAAAAAGGATGAGACAGAAACCTATGAGTATGACATGGAAACAGAGCAGCAAGAGAGCATTTCAAAAAAGCCTTAAATTAACAACTTCTTTTTGCCTTTCTGACAAAATAAATATGAAAAATGTTTAAATATTGTACAAAAAGGCCATTAGACCCACTGTATTGTTAAAGATGTAATGCCAAAATATTTTTGACAATTTTCTAGTTTATTCTAGCAAAGTAAATAGCTTCATGGCTGACATCAGTCTAAAGGTTAAATTAGACGTGCCATACCATAACGCCATAGCCGTATCCATGGCCATAACCGTAATCATATTACTGTTTGCCGTTTAATAAAAAAGAACGCAACGAAAAATATAAATTCAAACTCGCCAATACAATGCAGCTATAGTAAAAAATAAGAGCAAAATAAATAAACAATCAGTTAAGTCCTAAATTCAATAGTTATGGCTGTGGCAATATGGCATGTCACCAATAATAAACTACAGTGATTCCCATAAGGCTGGTTTGAACCTTGGTTATGGCACGTCTAATTGGAAATTATTCCAATTTCTTACCTTCAAAGCTGTTTTTCTTACGCTTCCTTATGCACTTCCAACGAAAATGCTTCATTTTATAAAATGATTAAAAAAATAATGAGATTCATTAGACTGTCAATGTCGAATAGTTTCATACAATGTATGACTATACCACTCTTAGCATTCTACATTATTACATCCGATTGCTTTATACTTCTTTCAGTAACGCTCAATGCCAAGTTAGTTTAATAAACGATTTGTTGTTCATGTACATATATACTTATGAACTCTGAAGTAATCCGGTTACGAACTTAACACAATAAAAATAGAACACATCAAATATAATTGTTTTTTGACCTTTTTAACTAATTTTCTGACCTATTCTAATTTTCTAAGCACTAGATCAGTTTTAATATAAAAAAATATTGTTTATTTATTTAATTTATATTTTCAATATTTCGCCACAACGTTGGGTGGCATTTTTAGGAAACAGGAAACAAAAATAACAATTATTATTACAATTATTAATATTTTTCATATAAGGTCTGTTTCATTACTCTACTTTGGGATCAACTGGGATTCCAATTTGCACGAAAGTGTTTTTCATATTTCAAAATTGGGTAAAAGAGAACGGTTTAGAGAAAATAATGTTCTTCTTCCAAACTTTTCCTTCGTGCAAGTTATTTAAACTTTTGAATCAGCGTTAAAGCACAAACAAAATGTAAAATAAATTATTATTTCTTTCTTCACATTTATTGAAATCAATTTTGGCATTCATTGACGTACTACCGCCAAGAAGTTTTCTATGTTTTTGCTTTTCAACTTTAAATGAGTCCACCTATTTTTAAGCTTTAGTTAAAAAAAATAATATCTACTCTGTCTGAAATCTCCCTTGTAATTTTGAGATTGAAAAAATTAAGAAACAAACATTTTATGCATTTAGAAATTTTTTTCTCTCCCATTGTTAATATGAAAGAAAAATATGCAATTTTTTATAACTACAGGAAAAGTGAGAAAACCCGAACAGAATACTTATTTAAGATTGATTGAATCAGAGAAATTGTGGTGATAATATAGTTCCCTCATTCTCTTGTATTCCATGGTTGGGGAGAACAAATTCGAAAAGACCGTCAACTTTAGTTTCTTATTAAGTTGTTTGTTGTTTGGTCTATTTACTTGCGAAAGAATATTATTTTTCCATTCACCTGTCATTTCACAGGTAACTGATTATAATTGGAATACTTTGCGGTCTATTTTGCTTGAACCATAAAGGAAACCATATTCTTACCTTTCAGATTTGTCCAACCAAATTTTTGTTTTGACTCAATTTTGTTTTAATTCATAGATATTGTTGACAATGTAGATTTTGGGATGGTAAGAAGTTGGAAATTTGTTGGAGTTGCCAGTTGTATATTAAAAACCAAAATGTAGTTATTTGTATGAAATGTTTGTCCAGGTCGCATTTAAAAGTGCTCGTTAAAAACTATTTCGTAGTAATTTGTATTAAAATTTTGAGATTAATCAGCAGGACCGTAGACAAGTATTTATTATTGGCACAGTTCGCTTTAATCGGCGATAATGTATTCGACTGTACATGGTTATTAATTTTACTTCTTTTTTCTCCTACAGGTCAGAGTCACAAAAAATAGACATTAATGGGATCTTTCAGATCCCAATCTCCTAGCGCTTAATATACTACATGATATTCGACTAAAAAGAGAATATATTATCTATTTGGTTAAACACCAGATAAATAAAAACAACTGATTGCAGCCTCTATGTGAAAGAATTATTCTTTTTGATACCGCGTCGACTTTATCAACATTCATTTGATTTTAAAACTTGTTAATTCAATAATTTTGTAGATAGAATAAACAATTTAACTAAACAAAACATTTAGATTTCACGGATTTTACTCAAAAAGGTACAGCCAACTTGTATTCTTTTCAACACTCCGGGTTGAACCCTCAAAGTAAGGAGGATCCATCTACGTTTAAAATTTCTTTTTAATCGGTTGAACCACAAAAATTACCCTTATCTCAGCTCTGATCCGACTTCGAAAAAAGACAAAGCCATGTTTTATTATTAAAATAGACACTTATATACTTGCAAAAGAATCTATTATACAATGTATAAAAATAAGCTTATAGCTCAATCTTTTTAAAACATAAACATGCAGATATAAATATGTTATGTAATTAAATACTTGAGGTTAAAACAGTGGAATCTCTTGGATGTATCGGCTAATCGTTCGCATGTAGGCCTCTCGAAAGATGCCTGATTTAATTAAATTTACTATTTCAATTTAAAATATAATTATAGTTAAACTAAATTTTATAGCCATATAAATTTTTGGAAACGTAGCGAACAGTAAGAATTGGACCTGTGATTATTTTCAATTGTCAATTGAAAACAAAAAACAATTTAAATCAAATGCACGTATCTTGATGAAATTATAATAAGTGTAACCAGTGTTGTCAGTTATGGCGATGTTTCGCCAAACGTGGCGATATAAATCCCTTTTTGGCGATATAGGTTTTGAAATAACGACAGGCGAGATACTTGGTGATTTAAAATACTTAGGGGAATTTTTGGTCTTTTTTATGATTTTTTCTACGATTGCACTGCATTTAAAAAAGATAAAAAAAAGCCTTGCAGCTTAATTTTATATGTTTAAGGTATATACAAATAAATATTAATTTTTGATTTAAATGTCAAATGGTTAAGGCGCTTAAAGCAAAAGGCAGTGAAATTCAAAAATAAAAATTGTAAAAATTACATAAAAAAAAGTATCGAAAATAAAAAAGTGGCGATGAATTAGTAAAAAATTAAAAGCGGAAAGACATTTCCAAAATTTGTTTTTTAAATATAGACAACATTAATTTTGGCATAGAATTTCAAACTGAATTGAGCGAGACTGTTTTATATGTAACTAATACATTGGTTTTACAAGAAAGTTGTTTTCTATATTTTATAAGAAATGCTTGCACGCCTTTCAGAAAACACATCTGTTTTTGAATTTTATTGTCAATTTTTAATTTCAAAATGCTTTTAAAAGTTTTGGAGACTCTAATTATGCAAATGGTATTTATAATACACAGGGGAAAATCTCGTTTCATTTGAATAATAAAGTACCAAAAAGCCTATACAAGTTCTAGTCTAAAGTTTATGGTTACCAGGATGCTGCTGATACTTTAAGAAATTGTCGATGGCCGTTCTTAATATGTTGATTGTTTCCACAAGTAATGCTTGAGTCGAATAAACTTTTTCTGTAATTAATTCTATGAAAACTATGTTGACAAATCAAACGCAAATTGAACTCCTCAATTCTTTTGTGATAGTAATATCATACATGAATATAACTAACATATGTTGTAACATATTGATTGACCTTTTTTTAACTGCACTATTTAGTTTTATGTTTTATGTTTTTTTATTTTTTTATTTTTATGTTTTTTAAATATTATATCGTTTTTTAAATATTAAAGGTAATCGAGTGTGGAACTAAGTAGCTTTGGCAAAAGGACTACCCAACTAGATTACCAATCTAATGATTTTAACAAGGCATGAGACTTTTATAATCAATTACTGAGAATTGATTATATTAATTATTGCAGGAAACAATGATGTTCATTCATTCATTAAGGTAGTTTCTTTTAACTTAAAGAACTAGTTTAATAATTGCTTCCTAATGTAATGTGTTTTGTAAGTGAGTTACAAAATATGGCATTATATGGCAATTCCTTTTTGTAAACGAAAACTTTTTTTTTTTTAGATTGTTGTGAGCAATGCAATTTGTATGTTTTATGACAAAAGAAGTAAATAAAATAAAGTTGTTTTTATAAATAATATTACATACTTTCATATATTGGCGATATTCGACAAGCCACTTGGCGAGAAAGCTTGAAAAAAACTGACAACACTGGGTGTAACTATTAGCCCAACAGTTTAGTTTTAATTTTTTTTTTAACTGGACATCTATTTAAATTATGTTAAAATCTTAAAGCTTTAAGAATTGATTAAACATTTTTTGTTTTAATTAATGGATAAATATACCTTAGAGTCTACTTTTAATTATTTAAAAAAACTACTCTTTTCCAATTATTTTTAATAAGAGCTATTTAATAAAAACACATATGCTATTGTTAAATTGTTGTTTTTGTTTGTTTATGTTTACTTTTTAATGGTGACAAACGTGAACATTTGTTTTGTTTAACTTTCAAACAATAATGTAAACGGATATTTAAAGTGTAATCGCATTACCGTTTGCGACGATTTTTAGAATTATTAATCACTTTGAAACAAATTTATTTCGACTTGTTTTAACTAACGGCCGTATGCATAACAAAAACTTAGCATGAGGTTAGCATGAGTGACGAAACTAAGCAGGGTCTCTGCAAGACTCTTTACACAATTTAATACCGAAAATTGTCCCAAAATTTAGTTATGGGTCACGTCAACAATCTACAATGGTTTTAAGTGCCAGGCCGTATGGCAAAACACACTGGGAGCCTTAGCAATTTCTTCACTCATGCCAAACTCATTCTAAGTTTTTGTTTTGCATACGGCTGTAAATGTGCAATATTTAATCAGCTGCTCCAGCATGTACCAAAATTCGCTAAATAAAGAATAATACAATACAATACTTAAAACGGTCAGAATTATTTTAGCAGCCTGCACTACGACCTCAAACGTTTTCATCTGCAACATAATAAACGACATATATGTATAATCTATACTTAAATCAAAACTTTAGCGAGGACGTGTCCCCACATGAATAATTCTGGAAATTTTTTCAGTAGCGCAGAAGGCCATCGACATAGAACACAAAACAGCAACTTTTTGAGTCTTTATCTATTTTTCTGTGCATTTGTCTACTACTGTCTATTCACATATCACATAATCATACTCGATGAATTAAAAAAAAATTTAGGGAGCCACCTGCACTCGGGTTAATATAAAAAAAATTGTTACCTGAGAAAATATCTCACTTCCATAGAAAAATAGCAAAAAGTGAAACGGCGCAATTTGAATATTTTAAACGATACTGGAAACTTGACAACACATTTTCTTCTATTAAAACGGAAAGTATTCGACTTGCTTCAGAGACAGAAATTGAGTTTGCCAGCTGATCATAAGAGCGTCTTTTTGAAAGCATAAAACAAGCTTGACACTTTAAAAGGATTTTTACAGAGATCAATGGACCGCTTGTAGGCTGTAGACACCAAAATTGGACAATATACCTATAATCTCTAAAAGTCAGATTTTCCAATATGCAGTTAAAACTTATAAAAATCAAAGTCGAATATGCAGTTTGTGGTCTAAGCATTTATATCCCGAAAACTAACGCAATAAGCATAACGTCATGTTATATAATTGAATGCAAAGATTTCCTGATATAATAGACTTGTTGTCTCATTTGTTAATGATTTGTTACAAAAATTATAAAAAAAAAAAATAAATTAAAAAAAAAATTATCTGTTTGTTTGCTATGAGTTATAACGAAAAGGCGCATAGGCTAAAAGAATTATTTATATAAAAAATATAGTTTATAATCCCAAATAATAGCACGTCATTTTCATACATTCCTATATGAACATCCATATATGTTCTCGTACTGAGGGTATCATACGATACATAATAGTAATTTTGAACTGAGTCCTCATTTATCTAAAACTTCTAACAGCGTTAATCCGGCATCAGCGGTGATACCTTTTGGTACATAAAAGCAAGTTGCAATTATTGTTGATGTATAATCGAACAGCTTTAATTGAATAATATGTAAATGGTTTCACAATTATGCCTAAAACTTAGAAATAAAGAATTACATATATTTATTTCAACTATTTTGACATGTTTTGTTTACCTTTTTATTTATTTTCAGATTTTGTATGTTATTTTTTATTATATATTTTGTACATACATTTTTATGTTTCATTGTCTCTAAAAGTGAGTACATTTAAAATTTAAGGTAACAAAAAAATTACTAAACTGATAGAAGAGTATTCTGTCAAGGCATATAACAAAATATTCTTAAAGAAAACATTATTTTGTTTGCTTTTAATCATACTTTGATTAATAATAATATATTATGGTTAAATATATTATATTATTTTTAATAAGTGATAAAACTTTAGTTGTGGTTAAATCTTAATAAAAAAAGTTTATTGTGACTAAGGTTTTGTTGAAAACAACTATAATTTACAAGGAACATTATATTGTAATTGAAGCTTTCTTATTTTGATCCGCAAAACGTTATTAACAAAAAAGTTTCTTTACTAATAGGTCCAAATTTAATTGAAGATAGTGAGATATAAAATTAAGATGACGAATTCAAGGAACTTTGCTAAATCGATATTAATAAATATTTTAAAATTTAGAAAATATTACAGTGGAAGAGTTTTGACACACAATTTCAAAAATTTCTAGAGCGCATAGCAATTTACTGTTTCCAAAGTGTTTGTCTAAGTTCATCTCTGTCCCTTGCTCATCTGCAAACATTATATAGATATTATCTACTCAAAATTATTTGTTAGTTATCAAATGTTCGTGCTATAATTAAAAAATATCAGCCCAATTATAAACAAAAACTCCGTGCGAGTTTTTTCACTTTACCCATTTCTCCAATTATAAATTTTTCCCCTTTTGATTGACTGCGGAAAGTGAAAAAAATTCGGGGGAAAAAAGTATGTATTACAAATTATAAAATAAAAATTATATGAAAATAAACAAAAAGAACTCCCTTCAAATTACGAATATGCCACTTTTTTATAATTTTATTCTCACGGAATTCATAATTGGAAGAATCTTTTCTCGAGAAAAACTTTTTCCATGGGAAAGAAATTGCGTGAGAATATTCATAATTGGGCTGTATATGTATTAAAGTTTTGAAAGATTTGAAACCTTCACAGTGTTATAAGTAGAAATGTGTGAACTATTTTAATAACTAATAGAATTTTCATTACTTTTATATAATTCTTACGAAAAAAAACCGACTTCAAAACAGATTTCATCTGTCTGCCGATAACGGCTCAAGTGTATGGTCACATAAATTAGGTTACACTTATATCTCCAAGCTTTATACTTTTTCAACTGTTAAATAGTTTTTCAATATACATCAAAATGCAGCAACAATAGGGTCACTCTTTTATTTCCAAATTCCAATTATATACTTGCTGTTGTAGTAGATTTAGCAACCAGGTTCTGTGTAAATTTCAACCGTCTGTAACTGTTCAACAATTTATATCTGATATACACCAGATTATATCAACTATTTAATTTATAAGATAACATTTTTATACTTTTTATTATAACAAATAAAGTAGTGACATTCTGTCTAAAATTATGGTGTTTGTATACAACGGTTCAAAAAATACGGCCATATAGAACAAATTACATTAATTTTGAGAACACCCTTTAGTTTCTAAATTCAAATTATGTTCCTTGTAAATTTCAGCTGTCTGTCTATAACGGTTCAAAAGTCCGGCCACATACACCATATTATATCAACTATTGGGACACCCGTTTATTTCTATATCCAAATTTTATACTTGTGTTATAGAGAGTTAGTAAATCAGCGTTCTGTCTTTAACGGTTCAAAAGATAGGCCCATATAAGTAAATCTACATCAATTATGGGACACCCTTTCATTTCTAAATTCAAATTATGAACTCGCTGATATAGCGGGCTTAGAAATGTAGGTTCCTTTTAAGTTTCAGCGTTCTGTCTATAACGTTTCAAAAGTTCGGCAATATACTCCAAATTACATCAACTATTGGGACACCCTTTTATTTCCAAATCCAAATTTTAATACTTGCTATTATAGCAGTGTTAGTTATACAGGTACTTTGTACAACTGTTTAAAAGTATGGCCATATACATTAATTAAACGAACTATTGGGGCACCCTTTTATTTATAATTTTAAATAATAATACTTGTTGCTATAACAGCCATAGCAATTGAGATTCTGTCAATTTTTCAAGTGTTTGTCTACACGATTAAAAGATAGGCCCATATAAGTAAATCTCCATCAATTATGGGACACCCTTTAATTTCTAAATTAAAATTATAAACTTACTGACATAGCGGGCTTGGAAATATAACGGTTCAAAAGTACGGCCGCACACTTGAAATTACATCAACTATTGGAACACCCTTTAACTTCCAAATCCATATTTTATACTTGTTGGTATAGCGGACTTACCAATACAGGTTCGTTGTAAATTCCAAGCGTCTGTGTATAACTGTTAAAAAGTATGGCAATATACATGAAATTAAATGAACTATTGGCGCATCCTTTATTTTATAATTCTTAATATTGAAACTTGTTACTATAACGGCCATATCAATCTACATTCTGCCCAATATTCAAGCGTTTGTCTATAACGGTTCAAAAGATAGGCTCATATAAGTAAACCTTCATCAATTATGGGACACCCTTTAATTTCTAAATTCAAATTATAAACTCGTTGATAAAGCGGGATGAGAAATACAGGTTCCTTTTAAGTTTCAGCGTTGTCTATAACGGTTCAAAAGATAGGCCCATATAAGTAAATTTACATTAATTATGGGGGCACCCTTTAATTTTAAGATTTATTTTTTAATAATTTTTTCTTTTTGGGAACTATAGTAATACGCAGTCATTTTAAATTTTACAGAATCGGCCGTTACAGTTTATAATAGACTTTAAAAATATGTATGTTGTATGGGGACACCCTTTAATTTTTTATATTATAAACTGTTTTTAAAACGAGACCAATCTGTAATCATAATCTATCATATTACCAAAAATTTTCAAAATCGCTTCAGAAATGACTGAGTTCTGGAGGCACAAATATAAAAAAAGCAACATTCAGCCGAATTGTATAACCTCATTCTTTTTTTGAAGTCGGTTAAAAAATAAGTAATTTTTTACAGTTTTACTTGTTGGGCTCAAAGGTACATGTATAGTTATAACCATTGCGAAATAATACGCTAAATATTAAACTCCATAAATATGTATAATTTTTTTATGGTGTTTAAAATTTGCGTTTACGTCGAAAAGCAATAAATTCGCCATCGCGATCACCTAGTATGAATTCGTCATGGTTATATATATATTATAAATAAATTGTTTGATTAAAATTTTTGATTTTCATGTTTAC
This sequence comes from Gymnosoma rotundatum, assembly GCA_916610165.2. Taxonomy (NCBI): domain Eukaryota; kingdom Metazoa; phylum Arthropoda; class Insecta; order Diptera; family Tachinidae; genus Gymnosoma; species Gymnosoma rotundatum. The sequence goes on along the minus strand of OU744339.1, from coordinate 71,982,112 downwards.
TTGTTAACTTTTAGTTACATTTGTACACACATAAAATATTGAAGAAATTTTTGCTCTAAAATTAAGATTTTTCAACAAATGAAGATTTTTCTATGCAAATTTTTGGTTTGACCTTAAATTCGTCTAATCAAAAATACTTGTTTGGCACAACCGCAATTTCCAAAAAAAAAAAAAAATAATGTAAACGCTTGTGAAAGTCTTGTTACTAAGGGGCAATGTGCTGGATGTTCATTTTTTAAATTTTATACGAAATTTTGCCGTTAGATAATAGTCAATAATAATTATTTAATATTTCCATCATTTCCGACACAATGATTAGATGATTAGCTGCTAAATAATTTTTAAGATGCATGATTTAAAGCGGAAAATTCATAAAAAAAAGAACATGACTTTCTTGATTTTGCAGAAGCAAATCATATGACTGCCACCTAAATTTTCTTCTACTAAAGTTAAATAGTTTTGAATTTTTTTATTTGTATGTACTCGTATTTTTGTTTTTTGCTTTTTACTTATCTTTCTCTTTGCCCCATTTAAAAGTATTAAGCAATGGACTCTACGAAATAACCTCAATAAAACTATTAATTTCATTTTTAATAATTTTAAATAAAAAATATAAACCCCAAGCACAGAATCTAGAAATATATATTGAAAGCAGAGAAACATTTCCCTATCGCACATTAAACTGAAATTAAATTATTTTAGTACGTATGCTTGCGAAAAAGGCAAAAATGATATTTATAAAAATGTAGGTATTTAAAGTAATGTTGCTACAACCATTTGATTCATGTCCAGATTCTTCAGTAGCTCCATTTTCAGTGTTCCAACCCGACTCTCCATCACTGGAACTACTTTCTTCCGACCCTGTTTCGCTGCCTGATACACTATGTTCTGTATTACCACCACCCGCATCGCTGTCTTTTGAGTCACCGTCTCCTAAATCATTTCTAGTTCCATCAGTTTCTGTGTTATCTCCCTCCGACTCGCTGTCGTCAATATCACCGAATACTAATTTAATATTATTGCAATCACTCAATTCACTTGGTTGGCAAATCATACAATCGTGGCTTGATAAACATGACACTTGTTCTTCCAAGTTATAAAAACAGCCTCGAATTACACGTTTATCTTTCTGTTTAACAAAGCAGTATTCATTGGGCGTTCTTGAAATACCACATCTTGATGAAACCAAACTTTGTGGATCGGTGAGACAATTGTCATCCTAAAAAAATGAGTTCTTGTAAATGTTTCAAAATCTTCTAAAGTTATGATTTTAGATTTCATACTTACATTATCTGAATCACACTGTATACAGTAAAATGAATGTGATGCTAAATTGTTGCATAAATTTTCATTGCATTTATAACATTGCGTGTCATTGTTGCAATTGCTGCGTACCTCTTCAGAAAGTTGTTCCCAACAACCTTGAGCAAGTATTGTTTCTAAGAGTAAAAAGAATTTATTTGAATTATTGGTGTATAACAATATTTTTAAAAATAATTAACTTACGTCCATCGTATACGGTAACACAAATATCCATATCATTAAGACATTTTTGTGTTGCCTTATAACTGGTACGTAAACAATTAATACCGCTACATTGGTGACATATCTGTTTACTAGTGTTGATTAAATCTTTTTCTGTTCCTAAGGTACTATTATCAATTATTACTTGAATATTATTACAATTCCTTAGCTGATGTGGATCACAAATCATACAATTATCACTATTTAAGCAGGCAATTTGTTCTTTCAAGGTATAAGAACAATTCCGAATTACACGTCCGCCCTCTTGTTTAGCAAAACAATACATATTCGGCGTTCTTGATAAACCACAATTTGATGGCAACAAACTAAGTGGGTTGGTAAGACAACTCTCATCCTACAAAAATTAAATTCGAAGTTTATGCAATTCAATATAATAATTTAAAATATTTTCATACTTTTTCAGAATCACATTGTAGACACTTAAATGAATCCGATGAGAAATCATTGCACAAATTTTCGTTACACTTAAAACATTCATTTAATTCATTAGAGTTTTGGCTTTGTGCTCCTTTAGCACATTTTTTGCGCAATTCTTCGGGAAGTTGTTCCCAGCAACCTTGAGCTATTATAGTTTCTAAAACAAAATTCAAACTTCAATCTGTATTGGTGATGTTTCGAAAATATATTCTAAATTATTTCGCTTACGTTCATCAAATATATTTACACAGATATCCAAGTCGTTAAGACATTTCTGAGTGGCCTCATAACTGGTTCGCAGACAGTTTATACCACGACATTGATGGCAACTCAGCTCAGCTGCGACAAATCCGATATATGAAAGTCTGTAAAGCAGTACCAGGAGCACCAAAGTGATTTTATTGCACAAAGCATTAGAAATAGTTTTTTCATTCAGCAGCTGCATTTTATTGCCTCTGACAAATTAAATATTATTTTACTGTTTCACGTTCTATGTAATAATATTTAGTCAATTGTTAAGTTGCTTAATTAAAAAATTAATTAACTAATTAAATTTAACATTAGTTTAAATACAAATAAATCAATAAAATTTTCCATAATTTCTATTTTGAGGAAGCACTTATAAAAGCTACTTGTGTTGAATTTTTAAAATAAAATATTTACTTCACTAAATTAATACAATTTTATTTGTATTTAGTTATTTTTTCCTACCCTATATTAGTGATTTTTTTCGTACCCTATACGATAATAAAATCAACTGAATATTTGTAATCTTTTTGATACTGCATTAGTTAATGGCGAATAAATAGTTCTTAAAACTTTCTTCCGATAAAGTTTTATTAACCAATAACTTCTGCCACCGACTTCGTCTACGTTGTTAATAAGTAAATTTTCATTAAACTTCAGAAAACTAGATAATATCAACTTTATTTTTATACCCCTAAAAGCATGCATTTTCACAACCCTGAAACAGTGATGCAGTGCATCTGGTGATAAGAAGAAATATAATTAGTTTTTTGTTGAGCAGTGAAACCGCCGAAGAAAATATGGTTAGCTCAAGTTAAATCTGGTCCCTACATGATCTAGTGCTCACATATACTCTTCTGAGATAACACAGAAAAAAAAAAATTAAAAAAAAGTTTTAATTTTCAAAAAACGCCAGGAAGTTTTGTCTTATAGAAAATGAGTATTGAAGATGTCATATTAAAGAACAGAAGTTTACATATTTTTAAGTATTGCATTGTCGCTATATTCTGCTTCTGGAACCTGTTTTCATAGAGATGTTATTTGACGCATATGGCCATATCTCTTAAGTCGTTAACGCCAAATAGTTGAACTTATAAGGCAGCTTGCTATAGTAACAAATATTGAAAATAAATTTACAGTTTGATTAATATTTTCTTATATTTTGAATCTTAACAGGCGGACAGTTTACATGTTAAACAAATATAGTTAAAACATAAAAATTGGCGCATTGTCATCCACAATATTTTTTCTGAACAATTTTCAAAAAGTACGAAATGAATGATTTGTGGTTTTAGGTTTAAACTAAATGAAGGGCATTTCAAGTTCGTTTAAGTGAAACGAAACTCTTTGAATATTTGTATTTGTTATTATCGTACCGAATCGAATAGTTCAATTGTATAACCATATTCCTTGAGTTTAATATAATAAATAATATTTAATTGCTTTTAAAAAAAAGTACTTGTGTTTTAGAAGAAAAATTAAGTGAGTCTCTATTGACTATTGGACCAATATAGTTTTAGTTATATTTTTATTGCCATTTTATCGTTATCGTTTGATTAACATTTAGATTACAAAGCATATAAAATTTTAAAAAATAATATATGTATATAGCTTCTCAATTTCGTATGAAATAACCTCGCAAACAATCCATTAGAAATACAAAATTTTCCCAACAAATACAATGAATTGACAAACTGCCTTTTGTAGTAAAATATATTTACGGTTTATTTTGCAACCTCTGCTTTAAGTATTCAACAATTTTACTTGATGCTGTGATTTAATTTTTATTAAAAGAAAGTTTATACTGATTATTAAAATGTGCAATAAAGACACATTTTTATATATGTGAAATTTGATTTTATCTATAACCAGTCATTTCCGGTGCGCGTTGCTACCACAGTAGGAATAATTACAGCACGCCCACTTTTTCAATCCAGCCAGTCTTTCGCTACATTATGCATATTAATAATAGAGTTATTTGAACAAAATTTAAAGATGCGACCTATTACAGTAAACAGGCAACACGATGATAAATATTAAACCCCTATTACGGTTTACAACTCAACTGAGTTTGGTCATCTGAGAGGCAACTCAACTTTTATACAACGGAACTTTCTTTTAGTATTATGAAATACAACTACTTTTTTGTTGAAAATGTAATGGCATACCAATTTAAAGTATAAAGTTTGACAGATTAACAACCAACTCATATTAAAATATGAAAGCAAGAAAAGCGTTTAATGTGTGTTTTACTATTTAAATTGGATATTAACACTGATTTATTTTATGTAGAGGAGTCCGAACACGCTAATGTAGATGTTCTCTGTATTATAAAGAAAAAATTTGTGATAAGTCCAATCCTCTTAAACTACCAGAGCAAAGTAAAAAAATAAATTAGTTTCCTTTAGATTTATAAGTTTTTTTTCGACTTAGCAAAGAAGCGTATTGCTATTTACTGAATGCTATAAAAGACAACTTGAGGAAATCTGTGCGGGTGGCAGCTGTACTACCGATATTGAAATTGTCTGAGGCACTTAGATTTCTTGCTGATGCGAGCTACCAAAGTACTATTTATAATTTTAGATAAAAATGTCATCTGCTCTTAATGGGTTAAGCATTTTTTAAAAAATTTTGGTATTTGCTAAAAGCTTTCTTCAAAAGCTTTGTAATGATACCCATAATGATATCTTAAGAAATAGTACTTTTCTATGAAAAGTTCAGAGGGCCGTAACTCGGAAAATATGAGCAACTGACAATTCGAAAGAGGTGCTATTGAAATCAGCATGATCGGTCCATATCCTTCAAAGTAGCAGTAACTCCAAGCAAAAAAATAAATATATGGGGCGTTAGAAAATTAAAAACTGAAACAAAAAACATCAAGTGAAAATTTTCAAATTTTTTAAAATATCAATATGGGTATCATTTTAAAGGTTTTGAAGAGATCTTCAAATAAAATACTAAATTTATTAAAAAATGCTTAACCCATTAAGAGCCGATGTCATTTTTATGTAAAATTATATATATGCAGTACCAAATTTTTTTATTTTTTAATTCTCTGTCACCCCAATATTTGCTTTTTTAAATGGAGTTACTTCAATAAACTAGATTTACATAGATGGTGAATGGTATATAAGATTCGGCATAGCTGAATATATCACTCTTACTCGTTTAAAACAAAGTTGTTGTATAAAACAACACTGGGTATATAAATCTTATTTCCAAAGTTGATAAGTAAATGTAATTCATGTTTTTAGCACTTTCGGGGTATTTTCTCTAATTTTTAATGGATTCTGCATTCAAAGGCTTTGTAGTTTTGTCATTTCATCTGAGTCCTCGGTGTCATCAGTGTTGATTTTTGAAATCGTCTACTTCGCCAGTATCAGATCAGATATAAAGTCACAACGATTAAATTACCATAAAATGATCGCACATTTCGAACTCTCTAAAAAATTGGTTTTTATTGTGTTGGTTTTTTAAGGGGAAAAAAAAGAATAAATATTATTATTAAAAATTATTTATTTTTAGTAAGTGAAAGTGTATATTCATTTAAAATACTAGATATCCACTTTTTAATTTTAACAAGGCAATTTAAGCACATCAAAGTAACAAAGAGAATAATCTAAATAAGAATGAAAAATAAAAGCAAACTTAAAAAACTCCAAAAATAAAATTTTAATGAAAATTAATTTCCAAAAATTTTTTTTCATGCTATTTTCCCGATTTATTATTTAAATCACCGATATTGATTATTGAGGGTCAAAGCACGTCTCGATGGCCATTTCGTTATCGCTTACCTAACTCTTCAGGAAACTTCTGACAAACATTTTAAATAAACAAACAATTGGACAAAAATCTTTAGTTAATATAATTAAAAAAAATCCCGTTGTTTAAAATAATTGAAAATTAATTTAATCTTCAACTTATTTGATTAGATCCTACTTATAAGATCTCGTATAGTTTGTTTACTAAGAATGCTGGATGTATATTCGACATAACTTTGATTTCGTCAAAAAGGTATATTACACGACACCATCTTTTAAGAGGAGGTTATTAGTTCTGCAGTAGAACGGCCTGAGGGTCGTTCAGTAAAATGTATTAGGACAAATAAATTCCATAATGAAAATTTAAAAACAAATATTCAGATTCAGTTTAGGTGTTCTTTTTTTACCTGTAATACTAAATTTAAGAATTTTTCTTTTGCAAAATGTTGTCGACATAAGAGTTTGTTAGTAATTTATTTAAGGAAGTTGAATTACGTTAAAAATTTTTTTATATATTTTTATTTTTGATAAATAGCGATTATATTTTTTTAAATAAATTTTTTCTGTTCTATTTAGTGTAAAAGTTTATTAAAGTAATAAATCATGCTGATTAAAAGCCATAAAACAAAATTTATTATAAATAGTTATTGGAAATTTAGAAATTTATTATAAATGTTTTTAATTTAAAAAATCGTTTATATATTATGTTTTGCCAAGTGTTGAAAAATTGTGGTTTTTTCCTTGCAGTTATTGCTTAAGATGTTAAGAGCCCATTTAATTAAATTACAAGTGCTTTAAAAAAAACTTAAAGTAGTAACGAATACCATGATAACTTTTATTTTTTATAGTTTCGTTCATTTCATATGATCAAGTACATTATTCCAACTTTTTCCGATAAACGATCCAACAACTCACAATTTATAAATTCTTAATCTGACTATAGATTAAGAATTTAATTTATATCAGTTTTAAAACTCACCGCAATACCATTAAAAATATTAGTTTAAAGTCTATTATTATTTTTTGATTAGAAGGCGACACTTATCAACAAACTTCTTTTTTTTTCCTACTCTAAAGACATACAGAAATTATATTTAAATTTGTTCAATAATTTTTTTGTATATTTAAATAATACTCTACAATAATCTACATACTGTAATTTTTTTATTTCCACTCAGAAGAAAAAAAAAGTGAACTAAGAAAAAATTAATATTTAGTATTTATATCGTTCCACTCATCCTTGTATTTTTCCTTTTATATAGCTTCAATGTAAGATGAAAAAGTTTACACTTTTGTTGCACAAACGCTATACTTTCTTGAAAACAATTAAATTTGTACATTCTTTTTTTCTAACAATAATTAATATATCGCTGATATCGGCATTAATTCGTGTTTTTTTTTTTTTTTTGCTGGGTCAAAGACCAAAAACTTTTGAGGAAGCTGAATTGTGAAAAGATTGTTTTGTTAAAATGTTTAGTGTGTTGTTAGTTCTTTATTTTGTCAAGGCTACATTAATTAATAATAAATTTGCTTTTCTAATAGAATTTTAGCAATGAATGTTATCTGCAGTTATTAAAACGAAAATAAGTGAGAAAGAAAATAGTACATTAAAATTTTTCGACATTTGAGTATTTAGAATAAATAGACAATAACGACAATAAAGAATAGTAAAAGATAACCAAACTATGGATTAATTTCCATAAATATACACCTTTTCGCCTTTTTGCATTTTTCTAATTTTCACATGAGAAACAAATACACATTTTTTTTTATTATATGATTAAAACTTTGAAAGATAGCACAGTACTTTTATTATTTACAAAAGTATTATCGTTATGGTTGTGAATTCAAATTCAATTGAATTGATAACTTTGAAGAGTTCTTAAGTAAACAAGCGCGTGTAATACAAATTAAAAGCTAAATCTATAAAAAGAAAACCATTCAATACAATAACATTAATATAAACTTGAAACTGTTTGTAAAAAAATGTATTTTAAAAAGATTGTTGTAGCTGTTGTAGCCTTGTTGGGTATTGTGGAGTTATCAGTGGCCAACAGAGCAAAAACTTGTTATTCTTGCGAAGGCATTAATTGTATGCGAACCACTGTGACTACCACTAAAACATGTACATCACCCTTAGACTATTGTGTAACCGTATTTGACAAATGTAAGTTGAGAAGTAAAAAAAAAGTGTTATTTTTATCCCAAAAAATCCTTTGTATGTAGTCAATGTCATAAAAAAAGGATGTTCGTACGAGGTGCCAAAGCGTTTACGCCAACGTTGTGACGCTAACACTGTCGAATGTCACAAATGTAATTCGGATCGTTGCAACAATTTAGGTCAAATTCAATTTTCCTGCATACAGTGTGATTCTAGCAAGGTGAGACTAAAACATCTAAAAATATTTCTGAAAATTAAAAAAAAAGCAAATCAATAGGATAAGCACTGTGCTTCTTCAGCGTCTCAATTGCGCCCAGAACGTTGTGGTTCCCCTACTGCTTCAAATTCTTATTGTTATGTAAAGTATGAAAATGGAGTCACAAAACGTGGCTGCTCCACTGCAGTGGGCGATCAAATAGCCTGTTATGCTGATGCTAACTGCTCACTTTGCTTAGCTGGTGATATCAGCGGTTGCAATAGTGTAGATTTTACACCCGGAACAAGAGCATATCGTCTTTAGGCTATAACAACTCAGAAGAGAATCAATAAAACTGAAGACCTATAATAATATGTGTGGCTGAAAAAATTTTACGTTTGCAAAAGTCTTATGTTTTTGTAAAAAAAGGATAAAATAATAAATAATAAAGAGAAGCTGAAATTTCTGTTTACGAATTTATTTAATTTTAAGAAGAAAATGAAGAATTCAGTAGAGTTCAGTCAATAAGTTTGCAAATTCTCTACTTAGCAGGGAAATATTTTGTTGTGACTTATTTTTAATTAATTTAATAAATAAAATTGTCCTTTTAAATAAAATAAAACTTCAGTTAATATTTCTAACTGTAAAAATCATCTGGTAGAAATTATTATTTTATTTGAATAACAACCTCATTTTAACTAATAAAAAATGGTTTATCAAACAGTACCAAATTTTGTGTGAAACTTTGTGAAAATAAATGTGAAAACCAAAACATAAAATTTTATATTCATGCGAAATCTAGATTTCATGTGCTTTCAAAACGTTGTGGCAGAAGTCAGAACGCAAACGACGTCTTGGTTTGCCTTATTAAACGTAATATTAATATAGTTTTTTATTTGACCTTCTTAATTATTTATTTTTTAATTTATTATTCAAGCACAAGGTCTTTTATTTTTTATTTTTTTATTTTTTCAATATTTCGCTACTCCCTTGTGTCCTGATGATGCTACACAAGGGAGTAGCGAAATATTGAAAAAATAAAAAAAAAAATAAAAAATAAAAGACCTTGTGCTTGAATAATAAATTAAAAAATAAAAAACTTATTAAACGTATTTAATAAAACTAAAAGTTCTGAAAAATTTTAAAGAGACTTCGTCTGCGATCTTCTCAAATTCTTTTAAAACTTAGATGTCCTTAGGCTAGGTTAAGTTGGGCAAATAGGTGACCAGAAACCTCTTCGGTACGGAAGTATAAGAAATGCTATGCGGGAAGGAGTTAGTCGAAATAGAAATTAAGAACTACTTTTAATGAAGGAATCTGTTTTGCGCAAGCTTATTTCAAATATATTAAGTAGGCCACTGAATATGTGTCCCTAGGTGTCCAATATACTCTGAGCAAGGCAGAGGAGACACATGATATTAGCTTATGTTTTCTGTGTTCGATATTCTTTTGCTATTTTGTGCTATTAGAAGGCACGGAAAAATATTTTTTACTCTTGCCAACTGCATCAGTCATTGTGGACTGCCTAAAGTTCGAAGCGTTATTAATAAGATTTAACTTTATACAGATTGTTAATTTTATACACTCCCATAAAATCCAATAAAACTCCTACGTTGAAAACTAAATCATTTAATAAATGTTTTATTTATTTAGGGCAATATCAAAGTTTAAAATGTGAAATCTCTATGAAAATGTAGTACATGATTCATTTTTATCTTTACAACAATGTTAGAGTTAAGAATATTGCAAACGGTAGAAGACTGTTCATTGAAATACGTTCACAACCAGATCCAATGTAATCTGCAGAATCACGATTACAGGTATCTTCACCGTCGGCTATACACATTTCACATGAACTGTCAGCGAGACATTGTAATTGTTCATTTGTATTAACCAAGCAACCACGTTCTATTTTATCAGATGATTTACGAATGTAGCAGTAACTATTCGGACTTGTTGAAAAGGGACAACGAGTTAATTCAGTTTTTGACCTTCCACTGTAACAGTCTTTATTCTAAATGGTTATGGAAATATATTAAAAAATTTAATTAATCTATATTTTTAACTTACATTTTCCGAATTACATTGCAGGCAAGATATTGGCCCTTTGTCATTACACAGACTTTTAAAGCATTTATGGCACTCTGAGTCATTATTATTATCACATTTCTTGCGATGTTCTTCAGGCAGCGTGGAATAACAACCTCTAGCAATAACAGTTACTGCAAAGAAATTTTAAGTGTTTTAATAAAATCGTTATATATATATTCTTTTCTCTGTAATCATACGCCCTTCAAAAAGCGTTACACAATCGTCCACTGGATCTATACATGAAGCTTTGTTGGTAACTTTTGATGTTCTTAAACAATTGATGCCTTCACAGCTGTAGCATTCCTTTGATTGGGCGCTACACAAGCATCCAAAAATAAGAATAATTGATATTAAATATTTACGAAACATTTTCTTATTTAATTCTTAAGGAAAATTTTAATTATTTAAACCTGTCGAATGAATGTGTTTGCCACTACTAAAATCTAATATTGATTTAAATGCAATTGTTTTAAAAAAATTAACTCTACGAATGCATCTAGAAAATTGTAAGTAGTTTTTATCTAAGCACTCAATCTTGAAACTGAAATACACTTGAAAATCACTGATAATAATTGTCATTAGAGATTGAATATTTTTGCAAGTTTTTTTTAAATAATTTTTTTTTATGAACATTTAGTTATCTTGGGAGCAGAAAATAGTAGCGCTTAAGGTTTTTTTTATTAATTTTATAAATTAAGTTTAATAATTTCATTGTATTAAGTTTCGCAAACAATCAATCAGATGACGTTTTGAATAAAGGCATTCATTACCACCAACAGAAAATAAAATATAATATAAAAATAAAACACGTTCAAAATAATCTTGCAAACTGCCTTTTTTTTAATAAAAATATTGTTACTTTTTTTTTCCTATTTGTAACATTTTAGCACATTAAAAAATGTCTACTTCTTATTCTGTGGCTCTATCTCTGGCTATTCTACATGATCCAACGGTCTCTTGCTTACTGAACATGCGTTATTCTAAACGCAGCCAGCTATCGATGCTTTGTTAGTAAATTAGCCAGACTGCCCGTCGGCAGTCGTCAATGGGCATTTTTAAAAGTCAAAGATTTACCACAATCAAATGGTTGGGACAACTGTTGCTAAAATAAATACTTCTGTTTAATTTTTTTCTGTATAGACAAAACACAGCATACGGTATTAAAGGGAATAATTTTAACTGCTATATGGGACGACTGTAAAATTATCTGATCATTTCTTTTTTATCTGGAATATTAATTCTGAGAGGGCTCCTTCCCAAATATAGATACACAGAAAAACAACTTTTGAATGTTTAAGTCTTTATCAGTAATGTTGATTCCCCACATAATCCACCATTGAGGTCATTAATATAAAAAAGCCAATTCTTTAAACCGACGGAAAAACACTACTTAAAAAGTTAGAAAACCAATTTTTCTTTTCAGTATCGTTTCGTTCTCAACAACAACTAGAGGCTAACAAAACAAAAAACGGCAGTTTACTAAAACCAGAATTAATTATATTATAAATGAATTGAAATTATTTTGGCTGAATTTCATTTTATTTTTAATTTCTATTTGAAAAGTAGCCAAAAACGAAAACATTATTTCTGGCTACTTTGTGTTGATAATGAACATACTTTTTGGCTACTTTATATGAATACTTTATACTTGGAGCTACGCAATACAAATATTTGCTTCTGGCTACTTGACGACAATAAGAAGAACGAAGAAAGAACGTGTGTTATTTTGTTTGGTTTTTTCTTTTGGAATTTGTTTCACACTCTCGACAATGGGGCAAAATAAAGTAAATTCGTAAACAATTAAAATAACATGTAATACTATTACAGTTTTTTTTTAATTTAAAATAAATAAATTTTTTAATTTAAAACCGAATTCAAAATAGATTTCATCTGTCTGCCTATAACAGTTCAAGTGTATGGCCACATAAATTAGTTTACATTAACTATTGGGACACCCTTATATCTGCAAACTTTATACTAGTTTAACTGTTCAATAGATTGGCAATATACATCAAATTCCAGCAATTTCAAATTATATACTTGCTGTTGTAGTAGATTTAGCAATCAGGTTCTGTGTAAATTTCAACCGTCCATCTGTAACGGTTCAACACTTTGCCCATATACATGAGATTATATCAACTATTTAATTTATAATATAACGTTTTTATACTTTTTATTATACCAAATAAAGTAGTGGACATTCTATCTTAAATTAAGGTGTTTGTATACAACGATTCAAAAAATACGGCCACACAGAACAATTTACATTAACTTTGGAAACACCCCTTAAATTTCTCAATTCAAATTATAAGCTTCTTGTTATAGCGGACTTAGCAAAACATGTCCCTTTTAAGTTTCAGCGTTTTGTCTATAACGGTACAAAAGTTTGGTCACATACACAAAATTACATTAACTATTGGAACACCCTTTAACTTCCAAATCCAAATTTTTGTTGTTATAGCAGATTAGAAATACAGGTTCGTTGTAAATTTTAAGCGTCTGTCCTCAACTGTTCAAAAGTATGGCCATACACATCAAATTTAATGAACTATTGACGCACCCTTTAATTTTAAATTTGTAACAGTGATGGAAAAGTTGTTACGATCGTACTTTTTTTATACTATTTGATTTAAAAAAATACTGTGTTACTCCTCTGTAACAGTTGATACTCTCAGTGATACGTCTACAAATTAAAACCATTGATTTTCTTAAATTAATCTGTTTTAGCATTTCCCCTTCATCACTTATAGTTTACGAATATTGCAACTCTAGTTCTTATCGTGTCTTATTATTTGGTTTTACATATTCGTTTTGTTTTTTCACAATGTACATAGGGTAGCTGCAAAAAAAACAACTGTTACGTTTTTGTATATCTTTTGATAGAATTGTCAATCTTAATACAAACAAGTAAGAGTGCTAATTCGGCTATGCCGAATCTTATATTTACTTCACCATCTATGTTAATTTAGTTTAGTGAAGTAACTCCAATCAAAGAAGCAAACATTAGGGTGACAGGGAATTAAAAAATAATAAAATTTCGTGCTGCATTTCAGTGATGGGAAACGATATTTTCATTTGGTGTAGATTTGGGCTTATTTGACTTTAATGTGATGAAGAAAGTTTTTTATTGGAAATGTTCTTAAAATGTAAGAGAAAATTGCTTTTGAAATAAGCCCAAATCCATTCTATTGGCGCTATTCATCTAGGGGCTATTTCAGTTTAAAGTGATATACCTTAAAAAGTACAAAATAAATTAAAAACATTTGTTGTTTATAGGTAAAAAACTTTTTATATATCGTCAAAAGGGCGTAGCAACGCTTCATGATATTAAAAGAGTGTAAAACAATTTTCAAAAGAAAAATCAAAAAAAAAAAAAAAAAACACACGTTCTTTCTTCGTTCTTCTTATTGTCGGTAAGTAGCCAGAAGCAAATATTTGTATTGCGTAGCTCCAAGTATAAAGTATTCATATAAAGTAGCCAAAAAGTATGTTCATTATCAACACAAAGTAGCCAGAAATAATGTTTTCGTTTTTGGCTACTTTTAAAATAGCAGCAAAAAATGAAGTAGAATATTTTTGCTTTTTGTACTCCTACCAATACTTTAACTGAAGTAGCAAAGAGGCTACTTCTACATACCGCTTTATTTTTTTGAAAAGTAGCTGTAGCTCAAAAATTTTAATGCTTCGGAAGAAAACAGTGTCTACTGCTACTCCTACTTGTCGCTTTATTTTTATGAAAAGTAGCTGTAGCTCAAAAATTTTAATGCTTCGGAAAAAAACAGCGTCTACCGCTACTTCTACTTGAAAAAGTTGGAGCTGTAGCCGTAGCTGTATCTAAAAAAAAGGTATTACCTAGGAATTCAAACACTGCTTGTACCTAGACAACCGGAATTTGTATGTACATATGTATGTAATTACATGCATATGTATGTAATTACACTGAAAATACTCTTAATTATTGTTTGTAAACTTCATTATACATTTCCTTAGATGCTATTAGTGTATACGTTGTTGCTTTAAAATAAAAAATCTTTATCTTATTTTTTTCGCTTTCTTGCAAAAAGTTGAAAGGTTTTGTTACTTGCAGCTACTCAATTTCATGCATTGTAATTATGGCAAGAAATTCTTTTCATACTCGTAGCAGCAGTTTACCCGTTGCTTAAATCGTTCACACTTATTATTGTTTACAGTTAAGTTCTTTTCTGATTACGCAAAACAACTACAACAATAACAATTTTTGCAATTAAAAAACAAATGTTAAAAACATATTTATGCCGTGTTCAGACCACAGCAATTCAAAAGAAAACAAATAAATAGCAAGCAGCTGAAGCATCAAATACTTATATACAGATACATAGCTGGTCTTAATAACCCAGCTGATTTTTTTTATTTTCATCATTGTTGTCAAAATTTTAAAAAATTATAAAAAATAAAAAAAAATTTAAGATTTTTACAAATTAATTTCAAAAGCAAAAAATTATATATAAGGTATTGCTGAATATGCAGAAGAAAGAAACCAACTGGTACAACTTTATTTAAAGTACCAAATGATGACAGAAAGATAAATTTAATTCGGCTTTCTGCTATGTAGTCAGCTATTTTTGACATCAACGTAGCACTCTGGAACAACAAAATTACATTTAGTTTTTTTATTTTTTTAGCCATGCGGCCACCTACTACTTAATTCGTCTTGGTGTATCTGTTAACCCAAGGCGAATTAATACAGGTGATTGCACGGCTATAACAAAGCAACAACACAAAAAACAACAGGGATTTTGTTGCTACAATATCTTGGTGTGTTGCCGAAAACAATCGTTAAAAAATTAAAAACAAAATATAAAATTAAAAAAAAAAACTAAAGTAAATTACAGTTGAACCTCGACTAATCGGTTACATCTATTTTCTGTGCTTAAGATTTATACCTCTATTAACCGTGATTTACATCTATTATCCGTGCAGTATTTATATGGCTTTTATTGTGTAAATATAAATCCGGTGTTTTCCCTTTTTAACCGACTTAAAAGAAGGAGGTTATACAATTCGATTGAATGTTGCATTTTTATGTTTGTGCCTGCAGAACTCAGTCATTTCTGAACCGATTTTGAAATTTACAGGTGAACGCACGTTCACCGCCGTCTTTTTTTTACATCTATAGATGGTTCCTCTCGATTTTTTTGTCTGTAAGCTGGTTTCAAGCGAACTATTGCTAGGTCAACCTCTCTTGTTTTCGTTTGTCTCTGATCCTATCTTACAGAAAGAATTAGCCAATTCATTTCGAAACTGGCCAAGATTTGGAAACTGCTTACTGAAGCCATCCCTTGCAATAGCGTTTTCCTTTATGAGTTGACAAGAGTTCATTACTGCAAGGTCCAATATATGTAGACAATAAGGTTACCACCTTGTTGTCTTTCCACACAGTCGCTGCAAAATAAACCTCATCGTAGTGAGTAGTTCTTTCTTCATATGTTGCCCTATGAATCGCAGTTTTTATAAGATCCTTCTTATTCCAACGCAATTCATATCTCGTTTTGATAAATAATATGCCAGCGGCAATGAAGTATAAAAATTATCAAAATAAACTACGTGATTTTTCACTCGCGGCATTACTCTGGCTAACCGAAAAACAACATTATTCGTGGCTCCTAAGTCTAGCTCATCTGGTAGTCTATTCCATTTATCTTCTTGGCTGGAGTTAACTTCAAACCGGTGAGCATATCCCGCGAGATTACATAGCACAAACAGCTTGTGGCCCTACTTATGGAGCTTGTTTTGCAAGTATTGCTTTAGGAAATGGCCTATTTTAGTTGAACACATCTGTTTGTCTATATACAGGCGTTAATCGATAGGTATTGATGAAAGTGTTGCATTTAAAAGTTCTAGGACAGGTCTGATCTTATGTAAGCGATCGTGACTTGGGTGATCCCGTGGCAGACGTTTTTAATTGTTGTTAAAGTACACTCCTTATAGTTTCAAAACGGTTAACCAGTGTAGCACTATTTATTAGTACAAAAACCATACTTTCCGTCCCAACAGGAGCAAACACGCGAAAAATGTTGAACCGACATAAAGACCAATACTCCCATGAATTTTTTTAATTCTTCAACAGTTGTCACGAAAGAGATTGAAGGGTTGGCTTGAGTGGCATAAAGATAAGTTTCATCCACAATCTTTTGGAGGAACTCTGAAGTAAAGAAGTGGATCACTTTCTTCGCCAAGTTTGTGGTCAGTGGTTTCTTCTTCATCTAAAGGGTCGACCTCTGAGTAAAATTGATCTTCGTCATCAATTTTATTTTCTAGTCCATCATCCGAAATTTTACCGTCTTCTAGATCAGCTAGAATTTGCTCAATGTCTTTAGTTTTAAGTGTCGTTTCAGACAAAAAATTAAAACAAATTTAATAGTATACATTCATACAAATATAAAAATATTAATAAACAAATCTTTTTACTGCTATAGAAAAAGACAGAAAGGACCTTACATACTGATATATTTCTACATCAGCATGTAAAAACCTGAAGATGAAATTAATTTTATTTACCTTTTGATATCCAACAACATTTTATGTTATTTTTATATAAATAACCACACTTTTTAATGCACACCAAAATGAAATTATACACAAACTGAGTTATTCCTACGAGCATTATACGATAATTGTTACAGATAATAAAATAAACTTGTTGAGCTTCTGTTTGCACACGATAACGGAAAATCAGTACTTCGGAATTTCATACACGTTGCAAATGTTGCCATATCAAGAGATATGGAGGTTTTAAGACGCGATGTAGATTAACATCACTACGCATTTATGTCTAATATTTACATTGTCGCTAGCCTTTATATCACACAATCATAGTCATATTCAATGTTGGCTATAGCTTTTTCATTCAAGAACAAACGTGCGCAATTGAACAAATCAAATATTTAATTTTTTGTTACCGTACCAGCTCTATATTGTTATTTTTTCGATGGGCAGTTAATGTAGCCAAATGCAGTGGTATTTATGCTTCATTATTTATGTTAGTGAGGCAAGGGTGAATAGCCTCACGCACGTATTAAAGCAATTACAGCAGAACTATGTTAGATAGTGGTTAAGGTTTCCGGTCCTTTTAATGAACCAACAACAATATTGGATATTATTGAATTATTATTTAATGAGTCCCACCTTCTGTTTCAATCAGCTATTGCTTCACGTCAAGAAGTAAAACGGAAGCTGCTTCATTGAATACAGTCGTGGCTGTAAGTGCACAAGGCTTGTGTACTGATGATAAACCTTTTCTGTAAGCCTCAACCCTTAATATGTGCGGCCATATGGGAGCCGCGTAAAACGAATTGGTGACAGTTGGTAGTAGTTGCTTTTTTTTTATTTTGGCACATCAATTTTAAGTATTGCCTTAAAAAAAATCTTTTATTCTTATTGCTTTAGAACAGACGTACTTAATAATTGCGTAAAATGAAATCTGCTTTCTATCATGACTCCTAAGTATTTGACTGGTGCCTTAGAGCTACTTTTTTTATCACTCACTTTAACCGTCAGATATTCAATTATTTTTTGCTGGCAATCGATACTACTTTAGTTTTTGTTCAACAAGTTCAAAGACTTAAGCAACTGGTGCAACTTTAAGATGGCCTCATTCGCCTTGCTTGCTAGATTAATGGCGTAATTGACAACACTCATGATAGATATGTCGTCTAAAAAGCCTAATATTCTCGTTGAGCTTGGCAAGTGCAGCCTGAGTATGCCATCGTACATGATGTCCTCTAGGAGTGGGCCTTATACTGATTCTTTTGGGACTCCTGCCAATTTTCTGTTTGTTGTTTGATTTCCTATTCATTCT
The DNA here is from genome assembly GCA_916610165.2 of Gymnosoma rotundatum. Lineage (NCBI taxonomy): Eukaryota > Metazoa > Arthropoda > Insecta > Diptera > Tachinidae > Gymnosoma > Gymnosoma rotundatum. The sequence goes on along the minus strand of OU744339.1, from coordinate 71,963,858 downwards.
TCTATTTATTACGTTCAAAGATTTTGGTATCATTTCATTAAGTCATTGGAATCTAGTTTAGTTCTTGATAAAGCATCCATATTTGTATTTATTTTTCCTTGCTTATGTATTATCTCAAAATAGTATCCATGAGAGTCAATCTAATTCTTGTTAGTCTTGACGAAGGGTTCTTGTGGGTAAACAGTGACACTAGTGGTCTGTGATCAGTCACTACTTTAAATTATCTACTGTATAGGTATGGTGGAAAATGGGTAATTCCCCAATGTATAGCCAATAGCTCTTCTCTATTACGATCCTAATGCATAATCTGATGCGTCAGTGGTAAGTATAAATTCTTTTTCGAAATTTGGGTACTATAAAATAGGTAGGCTTGTAACTATAGTTATTAATTTTTCAAATGATTTTTGGCAATCTTGCGACCAAATGAATTTCTGGTTTTTCCTCAGTAATTCGTTAAGAGGCTTGGTAATTTGAGAACAATTTCTAACAAAACGTCTATAATAATTGCAGGATGCTACGAATCTTCTTACATCATCTGCATTTTTTGTAATTGGATAAGTTTCCAGTGCTTTACTCTTTTTTTGATCTGTCAGTATTCCCTTAGCTGTGATGAAATGTCCTAAGTAGACTACTTCAGGCTTCAGAAAATTACATTTCCTTGGATTTAATTTTAAGTTGTGGTTTCTCCGTCGTTGGAAAGCTCTTGCTAAATTATTATTATGGTGTTGTAAGGAACACCCAAGAACAATTATATCGTCTACGTATATTAAAGCATTGGAATCTAAACCGGTTAATGCTATAGTAAGAATCCTTTGAAAGCTGTTGGACGATATCTTGAGGCCAAAAGGTAGTATCTTGAATTGAAATTTTCCTTACATATGGAAATGTCTGCACACGTATCTATCAAGAATTTTATGAAATGACCTTCATCAGTTTTAAATGTAACGTAATGCGGCGTATTTGCGTGCGAATTAAAAGTTTTAAAGCATACTCTTTAATATATCCTGTTTCCTCTACATCTTCGATTAAGCTTACTCTTGAGAATTACAGGGGTTTATTCCGTTTCCCTGCTCCTGAGTAACTATTATTGTTATTATTCGTAAAATTGCTATTCCTCTGATTGCCATTGTCATTATTGTAGCAGATGGTTCTCCTAAAGTTATTAAAGTTTCTATTATAATAACCATAATTGGTTCTACCACTCCTATTGTAAGTATTATTGTTACTATAATGTTGTCTGCTGTCGCTATATCTCCTGTTGTTAAATTGTCTCCTATTTCTATTAAAATGCATTATCGAATTGTGTTGTGGAATTTTTTCAGATGCTATCTGAATAGCCTCATTGAAACTTTTAGGTCTGGCTGCTAGCACAGGAACTCCCTAAAATTACTTCGGATAACATTGAGTGCATTTTGCACATTTGGTATGACTACAGCACTGTTCTCTTTGGTACCTCATTTCGTCAGATAATGCATTTCAGTCACTACCTACAGCGTCTATCGTGGAACCAAAATTTCTTAAACCAGACTATGTATCCTCCGTCACCGTAATTTTACCTCGTGCAATAACTACTTCGATTTAAATCCCGATTCAGTGACAACTAATCCATTTTTTAATTATATATTATTCTCTCTGTAACCATCATAATTAAGAAAAAGATTTTTAATTCATCGTTTCCGTTCTTTTCAGGGAGGTTTCCGTTTACAACTGTTAGATTCACTAGATCGCCCACTTGTAGATTTAACACCTCAAGTTAATGGTTCAGAGTTCGTACGAACTGATGCTACGTAAGTAATTTTTAAACTTTGCAACAATTGCAAAATAATTCGTTAATTGCTCAACCAAAAAATGTTTAATATGATGATGAGTTGAGCAATCAACGAAATTGCCATAGGAACTAGCTTTACAATTAATAATTAATGTTATTAGCACACTAAAAAGTAAACTGATATAAAAGAATTATTCCTAACAAAAAAAATTTTTTTAAACAATTTTTTATTTTTCTACTTCAAGAGCACAATCATACCAAGTTACATTGCCCAATGACTTCGACTGTCACAATTGTACACTACGTTTGTTACGCCAGGCTGATGAATGGTCTAGCACTTATCGCTTTTGGTCGTGTGCCGATGTTGACATAAAACAACGTAAAGAATTTAGGGAAGCATGTTCGGGTAATGGAAAATATTTTCCTTCACGATGCAAATGTGAAAAAAATTTCTATGGACCCCAATGTCAATACAGAGATGAATGTTCCAGTAATCCGGATTGCGGTAATCAAGGAAAATGTATTGATTTACAGGGAACTTCGTTACCGCGTAAACAGTGTTATTGCAATTATGGTTGGTATGGTTTCGGTTGTAATAAAAAATCACCATACAAAAATATCGATTTGGACTTGAGTGCCTATACGATGAAACAGTTGTCGCAAGATTATAAAATGTATTGGCGTCTTTTGGAAGAACAAAACGAAATTGAAATTGTTTTAAGAGCCAATAGTAGTTCATGGGTCGGCTTTGGTTGGAGGCCTCGTTCATTGACTAAAGAATGCAAAAATTATCCCTTAATTAAAGACTTTGGGGATTCAACTACTAGTTTATACAAAAATCCTGCTGCTGAGCCAGAACCTTCTTCCGAACCGGAACCAAAGTCTGAACTCGAACCGAAATCAGAACCAGAGCCAAAATCTGAACCAGAACCCTCCCCAGAATCAGAACCTAAGTCTGAGCCTGAACCATCTTCAGAGCCCGAACCTTCTTCAGAACCGGAGCCCAAATCTGAGCCAGAACCAAAATCAGAACCTGAGCATACATTAAAATCAAAACGTGTTGCAGAAATCGATCATCCCTTAACAAAGGACGGGGTTACTTCCGTTGCTACCAGCGTTTCTTATAGCGTCAGCACCTCAGCAAGTCGAAGACGTCGTGACATATTAGGTATTTATAAAATTACAATTATTATTAATAAAGCTATATTCGTTAGAAGCATTTGAAAACTAATAACTGAAATTTTTTCCATTGTATCTTTCCAGGTACATACTTCACATTACAATATACATACACTTTATCCACATACATATATATTGAATTTATTTTAACTTATTTTAAATAGATACAACCGAATCTGTTAATCACTCCGAGCGTGAGATACACACAAATTCTGAGTCAGAACCGAAATCCGAGCCGGAACTAAAGTCAAGGTCAGAGCCTGCTTCGGAGTCTGAACCAGAGCCGACATCCGTGCCGGAACCAAAGTCTGAACCAGAACCCAAATCGAAACCAGAACCGTCCGCAGAGCCCGAACCTAAATCAGAACCTCACCCTTCTTCAGATCCGGAACCAAAATCAGAACCTGAACCTATATCAGAGCCTGAACCTAAATCAGAACCTGAACCTAAATCAGAACCTGAACCTAAATCAGAACCTGAACCTAAATCAGAACCTGAACCTAAGTCAGAACCCGAACCTTCTTCTGAACCAGGATCCAATTCTGAACCGGGACTCAAAGCTTCAAAAAATATCGTTTCTTTTCAAAGTGAACAACCAGGTACATAAACTTGAAAACAAAATCGCTAACTTGAGGATTATTCTACTCTTTCATAATTGAAGGATCGCCGCGAATAACGTTGCAAATGACAAAATAATAATTTTTCAGGAGAGCAAAAAAACGTATTTAAATGGTTTGATTATCTCCACTGACTGACTCATTGTAATTGCGTTTTGACGGTGATAAAATGCATAATTTTAATGTTTTGTTGTTGGAACAAATGTAAGAGAGTAAAATTAACGGTAATCTGCAAAAAAACAGGTTTTGCAAAATTTGTCTTTTACAACGTTATTCGCGGCCTTGCTTCAATTATATACATATTTCCATTTTCCATATTAATTAATGTTTTTTCTAAACTTCACTCACGTTCTAAATTTTATTCTTTTGTGTGTTTAATTCTTAAAATTACACTTACCCTCTAATTTTCAGAGCCTAGAAAATCTAATTTAAACCCATACACTCCTATCCATGATTTTAATCCAATGGATTGTACGGATATTGTTATTGGATCAGCTCGTGGAATGGCAAGTCGAGTTGGTGACTATTATACGCGTGATAGATCCACTCCACGTCATGATGAATTTTATGGTGGAAAGACCGATTTAACATTAGCTACAGGTTTTGAGCAGGATGGTGTAACAACTATAATCTTCCGAAAGAAACTAGTTGCAACCGAGCCAACTGATCATACATTAGAAGATGACTTAACTCATGTCATTTGGGCTAAAGGGCAGGAGCCTGGCAAATATGTTCATGTTCCGGCTTCAGGTATTGAAACTGAAATGTCATCTGTGAAAGAATTCTACCAACCCGATGAATTGAAATATCATGGACATAAAATGCAACGTGGAGTTACTCAAATTAATTTCTTTGGTGAGTTAAGTATAAAAACACACATTGAAAATAAATTTAGTTTAAATTTCTAATATTAAGTCAGGCTTGACTAAAGTTAAACCTTTTCATTAATTTACTTTGTTCGTGCTTGATTCCTTCAAATATAAATATTTCATGATATTCTCATGAAATATTTATTATTTTAAACTAAACTACAAAATGAAATGTATTACTGCGGGGAAAGCATATCCATATGGCCATTTCACTACTGCTCAAATAGCTCATCAGTGGATTTTACCCAAATTTTGTACAGAAAAACAGAAAGTCTTATATCAAAAGCCAAATTGATTAAATGAGAACTCCATTGAATCAATAAGACAAAAGACAATAACAACTCAAAAAAGTTCTATACAAAAACACAGCAAACATTCAGTAACTATTTTTATTTTTTCTTTCATTTTTCTACATAAGGGATCCCATTGGGAACCATTCATATGTATTTGAAAGATTCAATGAAAAAATAAAAATTGAAATACAATTTTTATTAATAAGCAATGTGCACATGCAAATATATCAAAGTGAAAATTTATTATTCGGAATCTTTTAAAATTTAATTAATTTACTTTATTCGTGCTTGATTCCTTCAAATATAAATATTTCATGATATTCTCATGAAATATTTATTATTTTAAACTAAACTACAAAATGAAATGTATTACTGCGGGGAAAGCATATCCATATGGCCATTTCACTACTGCTCAAATAGCTCATCAGTGGATTTTACCCAAATTTTGTACAGAAAAACAGAAAGTCTTATATCAAAAGCCAAATTGATTAAATGAGAACTCCATTGAATCAATAAGACAAAAGACAATAACAACTCAAAAAAGTTCTATACAAAAACACAGCAAACATTCAGTAACTATTTTTATTTTTTCTTTCATTTTTCTACATAAGGGATCCCATTGGGAACCATTCATATGTATTTGAAAGATTCAATGAAAAAATAAAAATTGAAATACAATTTTTATTAATAAGCAATGTGCACATGCAAATATATCAAAGTGAAAATTTATTATTCGGAATCTTTTAAAATTTAATTAATTTACTTTATTCGTGCTTGATTCCTTCAAATATAAATATTTCATGATATTGTCATGAAATATTTATTATTTTAAACTAAACTACAAAATGAAATGTATTACTGCGGGGAAAGCATATCCATATGGCCATTTCACTACTGCTCAAATAGCTCATCAGTGGATTTTACCCAAATTTTGTACAGAAAAACAGAAAGTCTTATATCAAAAGCCAAATTGATTAAATGAGAACTCCATTGAATCAATAAGACAAAAGACAATAACAACTCAAAAAAGTTCTATACAAAAAACACAGCAAACATTCAGTAACTATTTTTATTTTTTCTTTCATTTTTCTACATAAGGGATCCCATTGGGAACCATTCATATGTATTTGAAAGATTCAATGAAAAAATAAAAATTGAAATACAATTTTTATTAATAAGCAATGTGCACATGCAAATATATCAAAGTGAAAATTTATTATTCGGAATCTTTTAAAATTTAATTAATTTACTTTATTCGTGCTTGATTCCTTCAAATATAAATATTTCATGATATTCTCATGAAATATTTATTATTTTAAACTAAACTACAAAAAAAAAAAAAAAAAAAAAAAAAAAAAAAAAAAAAAGATTCCGAATAATAAATTTTCACTTTGATATATTTGCATGTGCACATTGCTTATTAATAAAAATTGTATTTCAATTTTTATTTTTTCATTGAATCTTTCAAATACATATGAATGGTTCCCAATGGGATCCCTTAAGTAGAAAAATTAAAGAAAAAATAAAAATAGTTACTGAATGTTTGCTGTGTTTTTGTATAGAACTTTTTTGAGTTGTTATTGTCTTTTGTCTTATTGATTCAATGGAGTTCTCATTTAATCAATTTGGCTTTTGATATAAGACTTTCTGTTTTTCTGTATAAAATTTGGGTAAAATCCACTGATGAGCTATTTGAGCAGTAGTGAAATGGCCATATGGATATGCTTTCCCCGCAGTAATACATTTCATTTTGTAGTTTAGTTTAAAATAATAAATATTTCATGAGAATATCATGAAATATTTATATTTGAAGGAATCAAGCACGAATAAAGTAAATTAATTAAATTTTAAAAGATTCCGAATAATAAATTTTCACTTTGTTAAACCTTTTCGAATAGTTTAGTTCTTTTTAAAACTTCTTCCACTTTTTTGTGTTTTTTTTAATTTACCAAAATTGTTGTTGGATATTATTACATTTTGAAGTGGAATTATAAAATCTTGCTTTATATGCATTTTTGTTGTGTGATTAAAGAATTGTGGTCTAATTTTATTTTCGCTTTCAGGTTTTAATTTTAAGTTAACATTTAAAAATAGGTGGCATTTCATAACGTTCAACGACATAATGTCCATCAACGTAGAGTCATAACGTCCATAGATATTATAGGTATATTTTATGGCATTCTATATAAAAAAGATGAAACCTTTTCGTAAACTGGCTTGCAGAAAATCTTTGGAAAGCGAAGCCGGTGTTGGTCATACCAGAATAAGTAAATGCACATCGCCGAGCAGCTCTTTTCTGCTCTTATGGCTCCTTTGCACAAAGAGCAGAGCCAACTTGTTATTGCGCATTGCTCTGCGCAATGAAAGAGCAGCGTATTAAAAAGAACAATGCGCTTGGCTTCTTTTTTGCGCTGCTCCTTTTTTGTGCGCAATGAGCAAAAGAGCCAAAAATGCGCACGGCTTTTACTGTGGTACAAAACATATTATTTTAACGTCAAGATTATAATGTAAAAATCAATTCAATAAATAAATTATTTGATTGATGTGTTTACGAAACTGTTTGAGGCAGTTTACAAGATTGTTTATCATTTTTTAAATATAGATAATATTCAAATGAAGGTTGGAGGAACATATGATTATTTATTATATATATATTATTGTCTATTTATTTATGGATATGCGTATAGATATGTTTGTACGCATACATATATGTATGTATGTATGTACATATGTATGTGTGTATGTATACCTATGAAAGAATAGTGTTATGTGTTTTTGTGGTCTACCATTGTAGTTTGTTTTTGATTATTGGTAAGTAGTGGAGTTCCTTGTAAATTCAAGCAAGGATCATATGAATGGCTCATTAATAAAAATGTGCAATAAGTGGTGTTATAAAAAGTAAGGATTAAGGGTAATAATTTGCTTATCTTTAACATTATAGCAATTATACCTAGAGAAGGAACTTTTGATGTTTACTGGTATCATATAATAATTATTTTCATTTGGTTTTTTTTGGTTTGTCCAATAGTTTTCCTGCTTTAAATTTCCATGTGTTATTTGTTGTTGTGGTTTTTGAAAACAGTAGATGTGCTTTGCTTTTAATTTAGGTATGGGATGTTTAGTAGTGTATTTGTTATTGTTTTATTACTTCTTAATTGAATTGATGGTAAAACACCAAATTATTGGTACTGATAACAAAACTATAGAATTCGTGGTATTGTGATTAAAATTAAATTTTCTTATTAACATAAATGCAAAAAAAAATTCGATCGTTTCTACCTTTTCCTCATACCTATATACATATGTATGTAAAATCAATGCAAATGTTTAATATACCAGAACCGCAATATAAAATAAATTATTTTAGGTATAAATATAAATAAATTTTTTAAACTAAATAAAACAATTGTATTCATTTGCATTTAATAGGTAATGAAAATATGCTTTATTTAGTACCAATAATTTCGTGCTTTACCATCAAATAAGAAGTAATAAAACAATAACAAATGCACCAGTAAAAATCCCCTACCTTAAACATAAGCAAAACAAATTTACCGTTTAACAACAAAAAAAAAGGCAAGCTATAATGAAGAGTGTAATAAAATAATAACAAATGCTCTACTAAACATCCAATACCTAAATTAAAAGCAGAGTACATCTACTGTTTTGAAAAACAACAACAACAAATAATACATGGAAATTTAAAGCAGGAAAAAAAGTGGACAAACCAAAAAAACCAAATGAAAATATTTATTTTATGATACCTACAAGTAAACATCAAAAATTCCTTCTTTAGGTATAATTGCAATAATGTTAGAAACAAGTAAATTATTACCCTGAATCTTTACTTTTTATAAAACCACTTATTGCACATTTTTAATAATGAGCCATTCATATGACCCTCGCTTTAATTTACAAGGAACTCCACTACTTACCAATAATCAAAAACAAACTGGAATGGTATACTTAAATTTTAACTAAAAAAAAATAATAATCACAATAAAAAATGTTATTATATTTAGTAACATGTACTATTTTGCCGTCCGTACACGCAGTTATTTGCATTTTTCCATGTACTTTTTTCCAACAACGAAGTTATTTTAATTTTTCAAACGAACCACTGTTACTATCAAAAGGAGCAAGAGCTCAAAGAGCAGCGCATGAAAAGATGGAACAAGCACAATGCGCATAAACGATTTGCTATTTTTTTCTGCTCTGCTCTTTTGCGCATACCTTAAAAAAGAATGCGCATTAAAGAGTGCGCAAAGGGCAGAAGAGCAAAAGAGCGAGCCAATCTGAACCCTGGGTCATACCATAAAGAAGAAAACAGTTGCGCCCAGCCGAAGGCCGGCTACGCAGAAATCTTTAGTAAGCGAAACCGGTGTTGGTTATACTATAGAGAAGAAAATGCTTACGGCTGGCCGAAGGCCGGCTATGCAGGAAATCTTTGGTAAGCAAAGTCCTTATCGTGCGTACATTATGATACTTTCATAAGTGAGACTATGTCCATACTAAAAACGATACTATGTCCTTGGAAATTATAATCTCCTTAGACACCATGACATGCCACTTAAAAATATAATATAAATAAATATAATTTAAATAAATGTTAAATGGTATCCCCATATAACAAATGCGATTTTACCGTTACTTTTGAGCGATAAGTGGAGGGAATTCAAGGTTTTCAAGAAGTGCATAACGCTATAATAAAATGCTGTGAAAACTCATCTCAGAAATTAAAGGGTTTCCCCAAAAGTAGCGATATTTAACGTATATAACTTTTCTCTTAAACCATTATAGACTGACGCTTGAAGTTTTAATAGATTTTGAGTTACTATTAACGGTAAGTATAAATTAAGGAGTGTCCCCATAAAAAATGAATTGATGTATATAGCCTTGACCTTTCACCTTTTATAGAATTAAAGTTGAGACCACTATAACAGCAAGAATAAAACCAAAAAAGGTTGTCTGATAAGTATCGTAGTTATACCTATATCCCCCTATCTCTTGAAGCTTTTTCATTCAAATTTAATATCAATTTCGATGACCATCTATCTGTCTTCACTTTCTGTCTGTTTTCAAGATTTATCTGCTACGATTTTAATGTCGCTAGTAAATACAACACGTTAAACCAGCGAAGTTGGATATTTTATTTTTAATTCAATCTACAAATATCGTTCATACTAAACTTCCTTTTTGAGTCTGATCAAAAATTATTTTTTCTATTAAATCAAAAACGTTCATTAAATTATGAAAGCAATTAACGAATATATTTGTTCTTATGTCAATTGTATTTGACTCTTTCAAAATTAAACATTTCATGATATTCTGAAACGTAATATTCATTATCAAAAACTATTAATTATGAAATGAATTACTGCGAGATGGCCAGTTACGTAAATAAATTTACACAGTAATTTCTTAATAATTTTCATTAATAAATTTTTCATTTTATAGAAAAAGAAAAATCGAAAAGCAGCAACACTGATGGCGACAGTAATGTTTTGGATAATGACTGCCTTGGTCATTGGAAATATCCCTCAAATTGTTCACCACAAAATCATACATGCCAGTATTATGCATCTTGGGAAACTATAGGCCGTGGCGATGACATGCGATGGCATATAGAGACAACAAATACTCAAACATGGACTGGAATTGGTTTCAGTAATGATGAGAAAATGTCTCAGACGGACTCAATTATAGGCTGGGTTGATCGCAACGGCCGCCCCTTCCTGATGGACACTTGGATAAATGGTTATTCATCACCTAAGTTAGACGATCGCCAAGATATTGTGGATGCTGCTGGACGTATTGAAAAGGGTGTTACCATTTTGGAGTTTACAAGGAAACGTGTTAGCAACGATGATCAGGTAATTTTAATTGTTCACACCTTAAAATAAACGGGATTTTTTAAGTCAAAAATAAATTTTAGTTATTTATTTTACAGCTTTGTACATTTTTGCAATATTTATATATATATATATATATATATATATATATGTATATATATATTTCAAAATATTCTTCCGTCTCTTTTGTGTATATGTGATGAGATCTCTATTCAGGATAACCCTTTAAGTAACACTGCTGTAAAAAACATATGCAAACATTTATATAAGTAATGAAGCCTGATTACGAAAAGACTAAAAATGTCAAGGGAGCTGGCAAACAGTGTCGTTAATTGCATATTGTTTTTAACCGACTTCAAAAAAGAAGCAGTTTATCAATTCGTCTGAATGTTGCGTTTTTAATGTCTGTGCCTGCAGAACTTTCATTTCTGAACCGATTTTGAAAATTTTTTGTAATTAAATAAATTATGCTTACAGATTGGTCCCGTTTTAAAAACAGTTCATAATATTAAAAATTAAAGGCTGTCCCAATTCGACATACATATTTTTTACGTGTATTATGAACTGTAAAGGGCACTTCCTTATAACAAAAAGTAATACAAAAATAAATCTAAAAATTAAAGGGTGTCCCCATAGAAGCCATAATTTGACCTATGTGGGCCCATCTTTTTAGCTTGCAAATTAGATAGAATGTCGATAACTATGAGCGTTATAGTAACAAGTATACACATTAAAAATTATAAGTTAAAGGTGCCCCAATACTTCATTTCATTTGATGTATGTGGCCATATTTTTGAACAGTCTTAGACAGATGGTTGAAATTTACAAAAAACCTGTATGGTAACTCTTCTATAACAACAAGTATAAATTTTTAATTTGCAAATTAAAGGGTGTCCCAATAGTAAAGGTAATTTTTGAACTTTTGAACCGGTATATAATTGCTAAGCCCCATATATCACCAAGTTGATAATTTGAATTTAGAAATAAAAGGGTGTACCTGTAATTGATATAAATTGACCTATATGGGCCTATCTTTTCAACCGTTATAGACAAACGCTGCAAATTGGGCAGGATGTCGATTGCTATGACCGTTATAGTAACAATATAATAATAAATATAAAATAATAGTAACAAGTATTAATATTCAAAATAATAAATTAAATATAAATGTTATTTTGACCTTTTTAAATAGTTTTTCTTTTCTAATTTTTTAAGCACTAGGTCAGTTTATAAATAAAAATTTTATTTTTTACTCGTATAAACTGACCTAGTGCTTAAAAATTTAGAAAAGAAAAATAATAAATTAAGGGGTGCCCCAATAGGTCATTGAAATTTACAAAGAACCCGTATTGCTAACTCCGCCACAACAACAAGTATAAAATTTGGATTTGAAAATAAAAGGGCATCCCAATAGTAGATGTAACTTGATGAACTTTTAAACCATTATAGGCGGACAGCTGAAACTTATAAAGGACCTGTGTTGCTAACTTGCTAACTAACAAGACACTACAACTACACAAGACAATAGCAAACATACGATTCAACAAACAATGTCTTAAAAACAACATTACTGCACGTTACATAACTATTAACATTACGAACCAAACGTACGCTTCCCAACGCGCAAAGCGTGTAGCCCAACTGACATGGATAAAAACTGAGATACGCTCACTTTACATTAAAAAAGACAAACTAAATAGGGAAACTTATCATCTTCACTTAAAAGTAGCAGACTTGTTAACAAGACATAATCTTTACCATTTATTTCCCACATTTGTACACAACTTACATGAAAGGATACAAAATCAGATGACTGACAAATACAAGCGGATGGAAAGAAAATTTACAAAACTCACAAAACAGACTGAAAAACGTACAAACTCAGAATTTTACCCACTGGTGAAAAACCTGACAAACATAGAATTCAGCGACAATGAAACAAAACTAATTGAGAAGGGACTAAAACATAACCAACCTTTTGACAAAATAGAAAAAACAATTGAAACCCAAATGGTAGACGCCGAAGCTACTATTACACACTTACCAACTGACTGACAAGAACACATGAGACAAAAGATAGCCGATGTACTTGAAAAAACAATAAAAGAACACACTGCATCTAAAACAAATCCTGACGAACAAAAAACTTCTAGACATATAAAGGCAAAACTTCGGAATAATAATCTATTACTTACTAAAGCAGACAAAGGGAACACAAATGTAATAATGCACAAGAAAGACTATATAGAGAAAACACAACAATTCATAAAACAAGCAAAATGCACAAAATTCAAGAATGACCCAACCGATTCATTCCAAAGGGAAATACGAAACCTATTAAAACGCTGCAAAACGTTTACTGACGGAAAATTATACATATACATGAACATGAACCCAGGACCCCCTACACTCAGAGCACAACCCAAAATTCATAAAGAAAATATTCCAATCAGACCTGTAGTAAATTACAAACCTGCGCCAGCATATAACTTGGCCAAACACCTCACCACTTTCTTAAAAGAGAAAATAAATTTGCAGAACATATACATGTTACGAAATACACAAGACCTCATAAACAAAATTAAGGATATCAAAATCACTGATAATACGAGACTCGTTTCCTTTGACATAAAGGATGTATATACATCAATACCCACACACGAAACTTTGACTATCCTACGTAGCACACTTCTATAAACTACCCGATGGACACGGCATGGGAAACCCAACATCCGCAATATTCACAGAGATTTTCATGCAACATTTAGAACAACTACACATCAAAAAACTGATGGAAAAACATAAACTAACCCATTACTACAGATACGTAGACGACATAATATGCATCCTAGAAAGAGACAACGCCGAACAAATTCTTACAGACGTAAACATAATACATAACAAAATCACATACACAATGGAAAAAGAGCAAAACAGAACTCTACATATCTTGACATATCAATAACACGAGGGATTGATGCCTTAAACTTTGACATTTATAGAAAACCAAGCATGACAGACACAACTATCCACAGCTCCTCAAACCATCCTACTCAACATAGACTCGCAGCACTTAGACATATGATTCACAGACTTAAAATAGTCCCACTCGCTTCAGATAAATACAACAAAGAAATCGATACAATTTACACTATAGCTAAAAATAACGGTTACAACCACACAACCATCGACAAACTACTCAGACAATACAACAACAAAAACAAGAAGAAAGAAGACAAGGACACAAACGATACAACACGACGACACATCTTTACTTACACAGGACCAGAAATATATAGATTAACTAATCTTTTCCGGAAAGAAGGTTTACACACAACACTAAAAACGACCAACACTCTACGCAACAATCTCAAGACATCAACAGAAATAACCGATAAATTTAGCACCAGTGGAGTATACAGACCTACTTGCACCTGCAACCATACATACATCGGACAAACTGGACGAACATTAAAAACAAGGTTTACAGAACACATACGATCATACAAAAGGAAAAGGGAAGACTCCAATTTCGCAATACACCTTAACACACATGGACACGAAACAAGAGAAATAGATGAATGTATGACAGACAGCGTTGCCGCACAAGAAATTGACTTCCTACCAATAATTTTCAAAAATCCTACCAAAATCGTTCACAGCCTACCAAAAATTTAAAAATGCATTTCGTTCACATAAACCCTGTTATACTCACTTGGTTTTTTTCCCGTAATTGTTGAGATGAAAGTTTGTCTTTTGGTGATTTTAAAATGGGTGTTATGATTTAAAATAGTTTTAGAGCATACTATGCAGAATGAACCCCCATCCCTTTCCTGGAGCTAATCAAATTCGCTCAACCATTCGGTTCTAAATTTTCTTTTGACTGTTTCTTTACAATGTTCACTAATAGTATTACATCATTTAAAAATGTATAAAAACAAGAACTTTAAGAGTGGTTCTACCTGGTTGATGGAATGTCGTCTTCTGAAGTTATATTATTTCATTTAATTTTGGAGTTTTTGATAAAAATCTGAATAAAAAAATACATGCAATATTAGTCAATATTTATGTAATTAATAGGTATATGTTTACAATTAAAAAAGTAATTTACTTTTCCATTTTGTCTGTTAATTTTTTTAATACATACACTTGAAAATAAACCTTCACTAAAAATTATTTTTATTTTCAATTTCATAATATTGTTTGCGTTTCTTAAACCAGAGATGGTTATAGCTTTAATCATCTCTATGCAAAAAAGCAGAGATGTTTTTTATTACATCTAAAACAGTTTTTGAAAACAGTGGTAACACTATTCAAAGTTATTGTTTATTTAATTCAAAGCTACATTTTTTTATTTTATGTTCCGAATTTTTAAGGTGAAAAATTTACTATTGCTTAAAAATTGCTAAAGAAGGAAAACCTACCAAAAACTTAAAAAAATTCAACAAACCAACCAAACTACCAAACTGTTTTTTAAAAACGAAAAACTACCAAGTTTGGTCCGATTGGACCAAAGCGGCAACGCTGATGACAGTATTACACCCAAGTAAAAAAGGACGAAGACTAGATATTCTTGAAAACATGGAAATTTACAAAACACGAACATTTAACGGAGACATTATTAACGAACAGGTAAACATAACCTCTGAGACGATTTTTACACCACTAAAATTACTAAAACACTCTTACAAACGAAAAACACCCACAGACGGTCACACTTACCTATCCAATAATAAAAGACCCAAATATTAAACTATTTACCCCAATAAACAGGACAGATATCAGGCAATCTACCCGCATAATACAATTTAAACGGACAAAAATTACCTAAACCCACCACCTTTTATTCTTAGCACTATCTATTCTTAACATTATCTCTTCAGTTTTAAAAAATACGTGGCTTGAAAATGATGTTATCACATCGAAAGCGCTCGCCAAATATCCAAAGTACACAGCCAGTGACTACGGTTATTACCGAAAAGTATAACAACAGTTTAATATATACTGGCGGAATCAACCCAATTAATTTAATACCTATAAAAACAAGTTTATAATTTGGATTTTGAAATAAAAGGGTGCCCCTATAGTTGCTGTAATTTGGTGTATATTGCCAAACTGTTAACTAAGTATAAAGTTTGGAGATGGAATATAAGAGAGTCCCATTAGTTAATGTAATTTGATAGACAGACAGATTAAATCTGTTTTAGAGTCGGTTTTTTTTCAAGTGAGTCCCCTTCTGTAGGACCAAATTGAGAAGTAATAACGACGTGAATTGTCGTTTTCCTTCAATTGCCAAGTTAATTGAACCTTGTAAGTGAAAATTCTAAGATCTTTGTGCAGAATTCTATTGATGCTGTAATGCCGAGTTCTTGAGTTGGGTGGCGAGTCAACATTCTTAGATTGAGTTGCACACTTTTACCAATGAATTATTATCTTTTAGTTTGGCTCAAGATCGTTACTACGTAACTAGATGAGATTAATCGTAAAGAGATCTGAAAAATAATAATTCGTAAAAATATAAACTTTTTTATAATATATAATAAAGGGCTGCACAAGCATAAGAAAAATGTCTTATAAGCAATCACGTAAATTTCAAGCAGTGTGTATATACGAGGGCTGCTATATATATTTCTGGCCTCGCAACACTGAGTGCTGCCAAGTGCAATCTGACATTTCGATTGGAAAGTTTGTCATTTTTAAGCATAACCGTACTCAAAACGTTTTGACGTACGACCATTATTTGTATTGTTTACAGTGACTTGAAAAAATTAATATAGAACAAAATGGAATTAACTCGTGAACATTTTCGTGCCATCATTTTTCACAACTTTCGACGTGGATTATCACGACAAGAGTGCATTGATGAACTTAAATCTTTGTATGGCGATGAAGCACCATCATAAGCACTGTGAAAAATTGGTATAATGAATTTAATCGTGGCCGAAGCTCGCTCAAAGACGAATTCCGTGAAGGTCGTCCCAAAACGGCTGTTGTGCCAGAAAACATTGATGCCGTGCGTGAACTCATAATGCAAGATCGACATGCGACATACCGAGAGATAGAGACATCCTTGGACATTTCTTCCACCAGCATACATTCGATACTGCATGAACACCTGGCCGTAAAAAAGGTTTGCTCTCGTTGGATCCCGCACAATTTGAAAGTCGCTCAAAAAAAGGCTCGTGTCGATTGGTGCAAAGAAATGTTGCAAAAATTCGACTGCAGTGCTTCAAAAGACGTTTATAAGATCGTCACAGGTTACGAATCATGGATCTATGCGTATGAGCCCAAAACGAACGAACAATCGACCGTGTGGGTCTTCAAAGACGAGCAAAATCCAACGAAAGTTGTTCGTGGAAGAAGCACTTCGAAGCAAATGGTCGCCTGTTTCTTCGGCAAAACTGGTCATGTGGCGACTGTTCCGCTTGAGCAACGTAGGAAGGTCACTTCTGAGTGGTACACTACAATTTGTTTGCCTGAAGTCATCGGAGAAATTCGAAAAACCAACAAGAGAAGACGAATCATTGTTCACCATGTCAATGCGAGCTCTCACACATCAGCTCAAACCAGAGCGTTTTTGACCGGCCAAAACGTCGAATTAATGGGTCATCCGCCGTACAGTTCTGACTTGGCACCTAATAACTTCTTTTTGTTTCCGCACATCAAGAAAAAAATGCGTGGTCAACGATTTTCGTCGCCAGAAGAAGCTGTTGAAGTGTTCAAAAACCATGTTTTAGAGGTGTCTCAATCGGAGTGGAAAAAGTGCTTCGACAACTGGTTTGAGCGCATGCAAAAGTGTATAAATCATGCTGGAGAATACTTTGAAAAACAATAAAACCATTTTTGATTATAAATATTCGCATTTTCACTATTAGGCCCGAAATATATAGAGCAGCCCTCGTAGAACACTCATTTTCAAGCACATACTTCCAAACACAAATGTTTTGCTTTGCTACCAAAATAGAGAATTAGAGAACAAAAGCGTTTTAGAACAACATTGAAACAAAACAGAACTAGAACAAAAATGATATAGAATATCAAAACTGAAGTAAAACATTTAAAACCACCGAGTATACAGAGGTGTCACGAGACTATAGTTGTCTCGTTTTTTCTATGCATCTCTTTCTTGACATCCTATCGACTTCAATTTTGTTTTGATTTTTGTTTCTGGCGCAAGAAAAAAATAAATGTTTTATTTTAGGCAAAAATAAGGGTGGGCTTTATGAAAATTTATAAAATTAAAAGAAATGGTATTTATATGTTATATTTATATTAATCAATTAGCGCAAAAAGTAATAGTTTTTAATTTTAGCACGTCCACAAAAAAATGACACTGCATTTCTGCCACAGATCAAAATTTCTGCATTAAAAAAACACTGCAGATTTAAAGACTTTTTTACTTCTTTTATCTTGTAAGACCAGAGCATATCACATTTTTTACAAATTAAAAATACTTCATAAATGAATTCTTTATTTACGAGAATAAACAATATTTTTTTTGTGGCAAAATCTTTTAGTGCTGTATTTTTTCTTGTAAAATATGTAGTTTTTGTTTTGTTTATTATGCCTTGTTCATAACAATATAGCACTATATTTGTCTCTTTCTTGAGAACCTGCAGAAAACCTGATGATATTGTTTTTCATTTGCCAAGGGTTTCACCTCTGTATGCTTAGTGTTCAAAACATGATTGAAGTTTTTGATAGCAGAATTCGGCTAAAGTGAAATT
Source organism: Gymnosoma rotundatum (assembly GCA_916610165.2). Lineage (NCBI taxonomy): Eukaryota > Metazoa > Arthropoda > Insecta > Diptera > Tachinidae > Gymnosoma > Gymnosoma rotundatum. The sequence goes on along the minus strand of OU744339.1, from coordinate 71,945,553 downwards.
TTAATATGAAAAATATCAAAATAAAACGTACTAGCTACAGTGTCGTCAACTTTAAAATTTGATAACGCACAAAATAGGAGAAAAACCATTATAATTTCTGTTGTATTTAAAATGTTACTTGAATTATTTTTTCCAAAAAATTTTAATATTTTTATATTTAATATACCTTTAATAGTAAAATTGTCTTTTACATTTCAGGGTTTTCAGAAAAACGAAAAGTAATAAAAATTAACAAAAAAAAAAAAAATTTGCCTGTAGTCGATCAAAATAAACAATATTTTTTTCATAATTTCCATGCAAAAGTTTTTAAAAAGAGTTTAGCAATTAATAGGTAGTAAGGATTTAAAATTTATAACACGTGGTTCAGTATTTATCCTTTTACAAAATATTTTTTAAAAAATTAAATTTTTATCAGCAGTTCCATATTTTCATATTAAAAATATAACAATAAAACAGCCTGTAATAAAAAAAACATATTTGTATGTTTGCATATCACTTCTTTATATAAAAGTATTTTCTTTCAACAGCCTTAAATGTCATTATTTAACAACACTGGTTTATTTTCGTGAGCATTTTTGTATATGTCCCAGTGCACTCGATGTTTCTACTATGATTTACCGTTTTTTTTACTTCACTTTCGCCTTTTGTTTTGATGTTCTACTCTGTTTTAAAATACAAGCACTAACTGCCATCCCTAAATTAGCTCGTAAGACGCAAAGCAAATTTAATTCATAGCTTTTGCGCTGGCATGCCATCCCTCAATAAGAGCGTCAGCTTTATGTCATTCATAGTAATGTTAACTCATTTTATTTTATAAAACCCGCTGTAAAAGAATAAATAAGAGATAAAACCGCTAGATTGCCTTGAAAATAACTAAATTGTCATTACTTTTCAACCAAAACAAAACAAACCAACAAGCAGCCAACTTCACTTCCTAACGCACTGTCAAAATTGAAATTTCCAATTGCTAAGCGTCGACGCCGTGCTATTTAGGGATGCTTCATACATTTTGTATGAACATGAGAAATTTTGACAGATATCTTGCGCTTTACGCGCTAATTTAGGAATGGCAGTTACAAAGCTGTACAGAGAAACGATTCAAATGGTGTTTTAGTGTGAGCCATGTTTTGTTATGCTTGTTTTGATATTTATATTTACAATGAAATTCTGTATTTGGATGTAGTGTACACTAGAACATAGAACTTTTAAAACATTTTGTGCAGCTCTTTAATATATAATACAATCACGTTATAAGTATATGGGCAACGCATCGGAACAGATCCAGAACTTTAAAGACTTAAAAAGGTACAAGAGTCCGAGATTTTTTATTAAAAAATTTAACTGAAACTATAATAATTTTCCCATAACTGTTTTAAATAAGTAGGTTCTACATTAATTTGTTATAAAGAGATCTAGCTGTTTGTGCATTTTCAAGTTTTCCTTCAGAATTATTACGCCAGGAGAGTACGTTTTTCAATTTTTTAGTTCTTTTACTGGATTCGTTTTCTGAAGCGGCGTGGATTTTCCGCTTTCTATTTAAAGAAAATTCAGTGTTTACAATTATCAGCACAAGGCCTTCTTATTATTAAAAAATCATAAAAAAAAACTAACAGAGAAATAACGACTCTGTTCCTACTTTAAAACGCTCGATCCAAAAAAATAGCCTATCAATTTATAGGAATTCTATGTGAAGACCACTTTAAGTGCTAGACGACCACTTAAAATTAATATATTTTCAATAGATTGTGTCTGAAATGTGCTAAGAAAACTATCGTATGTATTTTTCCAGGATTTATCTTTTACTGATGAACATTGCTTGTACCTGTTTTTCCCTGTATTGGGAGGTGCTTTTAACGCTGTTAATAAGAAAATACGAAAACATGAATCTGTGCCAGTAATTTCGCCAACTCGGGTTTGCATAAAATCTTGTGGAAAAGGTAGTTGTTGATTTCAATTACCCTAAATTTTATTTAATTTTTTGCTTTTTTAGAACTTGAACAAATTTTGAATGCTCCGACAACCCCAGCACCTAGTCGTTTAACTTATGCTGTCGGTGTCAAACTTATGAATTTGGCAGAATCTTTTGAAGCTCCCAAGCCTGGAACAGTTGAATTTAAAAATCTTGCTGCTACAATTTCAGATTCCTTTAATGGCATTCTTAACGCTATTCCCGGATACTACAAGACCGATGTTTTAAGTTTTGAGAAGTAAATATATAAAATATATCTGAAAGAAAATTTATTAAATGAATGAATATGACTTTATTTTTAGAGAGGGAACAACATCCATAGTTGCCAAACTTCAAGCCATGTTTGATAAAGATGAGTATGAAAAGGGAAATACATTGGCTTCAAATACCCTACCACTCGATGCTAAAGAGACTGCAATAAAAAATGGAGACATTATTAAAAAGGCTTTAGTGGAAAAAATATCATCTGGAAAAGTTGGTTCTCTTACTGTTGATCCACAATTTTTAGATTTTCAAGCTTTAGAATGTAAGTTTTTCCGGATACAAAAATCAACTACTTATTAATGGTAAAAATTTTTTGCTAGATAAATCTGTGAAGAGCTCCGATGAGCCAAAATTATCATTTTTCGAATTATCCGAGGTACGTTTGTACACTGTATTAGGTCTTATTGCTGCTTTGGTCTTTATAGCTTTAATTCAGGCATCATGTACAATTTACAAGACTTCCAAGAATAATAAATCAAATAAGGTAAGTTTGATTCTTTAAATATTCAAATCGTTATTCTTACTAAGATTTCATTAGCATCCGTTGAAAGTAATTTAAAATAATGATTTTTTTTTATAAAAATGTCTCTTACCATAGCCGTCACTAAAAACTATTATGGTGAAAGGCCAATTCAAGCGGCATTAGCAACATTATTACCTATTTGAAAAAAAAATTAGTTTGGTAACTAAAATATTCATATAAAAGTTTTAACACGTTGAATTTAATTTAACTTGGCAATGCCGTTAATTTGGCAAATCATCTATAGTCTTCTTTTCATGTTTCTTTTCCTCACTAAATCGCCGTTTATTTTATTTATTTATCCTTTTTATAACTTTGAGCAATTATTTTTTTCTGCGTCAAAAAACTGAAAATGTTTTATACTTGTTACATAAACTTCTATTTCAATAAGCCGCGTTCATTTGCCTATGCCCGCATGTGCATGTCCGCATGCCGCTTACTATTATACCGTGGATTTTTTCGGTGAGTCTCAAAAAAATTTCGCAAGAGAATTCAAAAATATTACTCTTATAAAAAATCATTTAAAATTTAATGCTATAAACACAATCAAAGGCTACCGACTACAAAAGTAGCTGGCTACAAAAATAGCCAAGTCACCAGCTACTTAATTTTTTTAACGACCACTAACTAGAAAAAATAAACATCTGTTTTGACATACATATTAAAGTTAACCAAAACAAAACAAACTTGGTTTTTTCAAGTGAATTTGAGTAAAAAAAAATTTTTTAATGCCTCAAGAAAATTTAATTAACTTTTTAAGTACTATTGCTAAAATAGTGGAAACAAAGACTTCAGTGTATGAAGTGTCGACGTCAATATTTGCATGTAAATTGAACTTGATTTATTTTATTCATTTATTATGGATTATATAATACAATGAATGAAATTATATAAATTTAAAATACGAGTGCGAGCAACTAGGCCTTCGACTCAAATTGAACTATACATTTACATTAAACAATATAATAAATACATATAAACAGTAAAAATGACTATTATATACTAACGAATTAAAATAAAAAACCCAAAAATAAATATAAATGAAACAAATTAGAAATTGATGAAAAAAGTACTAAGGAAAATTTCACAAACAAAAAGTAAATGAAAAATGCGCCAAATAAATAGTAAATGAAAAATGTAAACAAATGAACAGATGATTATTATTTTTCAATGGTGCCACTACAAAAGTTTTTCGCGTTTTTAATTGCGATATTTAATGTATTGCGTTTTTAAAACCACCATTTCATGCATTTATTGTATTGGCAGCACTAATCTGTTTTCTGTAGCCAAGAAAAATAAAAATTAGCCTAAGTTGGCTACGGGCTACAAAAGTAGCCGTGTAGTCGGTAGTCGTGTAGCGGTTAAAAGAATTATTCTCATAAGCACGCATGTATTCTATTTTTGACATCTTGTAGTCGATAGTCGGTGGACATGATTGTGTTTATAGCATAAGGCTGGTTCACCCATTGTTTCGGAACAAAATTTTTGTTGTGAGAGAATTTTAGTTTTTTGAGAGTTTGTTCTGAAACGATTCGAACAATTTTTCTGGAAAAACAAAGCTACCATATGAAACATATGTGTAAGCGAGATGTGTTACTTTACAAGCAGGCAGCACTGTGACAGAAAATTAAAATCACTGAATGCCGTTTTGTTATAAATAAATTCTAAATTAAAAAAACTTTCATAATTAAATCAAAAAATGAGGTAAAAAAAATTGAGGTAAAAAGTCATACAAGCATTCTCTACCCGGCTTTTTCATTTCTGAAATAAGCTTCAAGGCAAGGGATTCATTCGTTGAGATACATGACACAATTTTTTAAACTTATTTTCTTTTATTTTGTGTTTTATTATAAATATACCAGGCAAATTAAGGCAGGTAATCTTAAGAACAAAACAAATTTTAAAAATAATTATTGAATATCAATGCAAACAAAGAACGAAAAAGTATGTAAAATATATTTTTTTGCTTGAAAGATTTTTATCACATTAATTAATGAAGTGGCAGCTCAGTTAAATTTTCTTTGAAAATATAAAATAGTTGGCAGCACAGTTTCATTGTTTCGGAACAAAAATTAGAATTAAACCAATTCAAGCTGAAATTGTTCCGAAGTGAGTTTACTCTTTTTCTCTCTCTCTCTCTCAAAAAATAAAACGTCAAACTACATATAGAAAAAAATGTTTCGGAACAAAATTTTTGTGGGTGAACCAGCCCATGATATAAAAATAGAAGGTAGTTCCACTCTCTCTTTTCGTCGCCATATTAACGTTCTGACGTTTGCGGGAATTATGAAAATTTGTGCTACCATATAAATTTGTAAGATCCCGGTTTCCTGTTTGTTTTTTTTAACTTATATGAAATTTTAAAAGAAGGAAATACATAATATAAAAATCATAAACAAATTTTATTAAATAAATAAAACAAAATAAATAAAAATTTAGCGAAAATGTTGCCTTTTTTTCGGGCTGCATTAGTAAAAGACGTTTCTGCAAGAATTCTGTAAGATTTTTCAAACTTCGAACAATTTGATTTGCCAAATACATCTTTAGTGTGGTCGTTGCATTTTGGGAAAAATGACATTGTTTTGGACAAGAAAAATGTACTATTGAAAAAACTGTTTTTTCAGACTACAAAAGGTAGAATATGGAATAAAATTTTTAATTTCAATTTTGGCTTAAACAAGTACAGGTTTCGGTCTTATTTGTAAATGAAAATAATATTTTTTTTTTTTCAAAGTAACGTCTTAATTAATTAGGTAATGAAACAAAAGTGATAGATTTTCAAGATAACTAATCGAGTTTTCACATATAAACGAAACATTAAGCCTCGAAAAATATAATATAATTAGCGAAATACTGGTTGGTGAAAAACAAAAAAAAAAAGAGATACATTACTTTATTTTGTTTTTCGGCAAAATTTACATTTTATCACTAGCTAAAGGAACAAGGAGAAAACGAGCATATAAATCTTTTAAATAAATAGGATAGGATGGACTTGAAAACTTTTCGGGATATATTATTTAAAAATGCGGAAAAGGAATTGGATTCTCAAACCTTTGAGGAAAGCGATCAAAATTATATATAAGTGAACGTTTTATCTGAGGGTGGCCTTTATATCTATATTTAACTTTTCTTAATTTACTGGTCCCCATATGCAAACATTTAATGTTAGATACTAATATTACAAAAATATTTTTTTCTTTTAGGAAGACAATTTTTTTGTATTCGCTTTTCGAACATAAAAATTAAAATTGTTTAAAAAGATAAAAAACTGCTTGTTAATAATAATAAAACTTATTCTGTTGTCGGTTTTTATTAATTTAAAAAAACTTGTACTTAGCTAATGCTAAGGACTTAAAAACTTATATAAACAATATTGATATCATTATAAAACGCTCTGAAACACAGTTTGCTTATGAACTTGTCAGACATGTCACAGAACTCAATTCCGATCGGAAGTGATTTCAATTCCGCAAATTAGTTCTATAGAAAACGAAAAACGAAAGATTTTTTCGGAGTGAAACCACTTTTAAATTTCAAAGTGGACATTACTTTCTTTGAAATTCTGTTATTTGCGAATTTCAAATTTACTTTTATAATGTGTCCTTATTAAGATTAGTCTTGTTGATTACTTTAGTGTGCGCGTATTGCTAATCAAAATCGAATGGAATCTGAAGAAGGTAAAACAAAATCGATCGGAATTGTTAATATTGAATTAAAACCATTCCGAATGGAATTTGTGACATGCCTGTATATTTAATTATTAATTACGTGAAAATAAATATCAATCTTTAAAACTTTTATTAATTAAATTGCTTAATTCGGTAAAAATCTTACTCTGCAATTGTATTTTTAACTAAATATGATAATAAGCAAATTTGTATAAACTGTCTTTTAGAGTCAAAGGATTTGTTTCTGTGTAATTTATATTTATAGTAAATAGATTTGAGTTTTCTTTATATTTATTATACTAATTACACATATTTTGTTAAATAGTTCCAAAATATTTTTTTTCTTTTTAATATCTGTGGCAACGCAAATTATGTTGTTTACAAAAAATATATTTCAAATAATTCCCGCAAACGTCACAAATTTTTGAAGTGGAACTACCTTCTATTTTTATATCATGAACCAGCCTTTAGACCTTGATTTTTTTCTTTATCACTTAAAGGTAGAATTATGGGAACGTCCACGTAAGCTAACATAACGGCCTTTTGTTTTTAAATATACTAAAACAATGCAAACGCTTACCGAAATTAACTGTCACGTTTCCGGAACGCTTCAACCTGTATAAAATAGGTTTTGACGGCATTGTTACGTGAAGTTCGTAAGATAGTGCTGGAATTATATGTGATAAGTACCATTGCGGCACATTTGCCCGTTTTAGGTACTTTTGAAGTATTAACAATAATTTTATCATTCATCAGTTTTTATTATTTTGCTTAATAAAAGTATAATAAATAAATAGTTACATTAAATACATAATAATATTTTTTAAAACAGATAATTAAATTTGTCAATACATTGCACATATTGCAATGTAAAATATCTCTCGAAGCGAAATTAGTACTTTTTCTAAATTTACATGCACGGAACAGTGCCCGTAACTATGCCACAAATCTCAACACTGTTCTGAACAGCTGCAGCAAATTGAAAATTGTGTTAGGTTTTGTAATTTAATATTTTGCCTTTATAGTTTTTTTTTTTTTTTGCAAAACAATTGTACTTTTTTCATGGACATCAGCAAATAAATCCTCAATATGCATTTTTAAATTCTTTTTGGGCTTTTGAAATTAAAATTACAAACAAATTGTGCTGCACAATGTTTTGTTTTTGTTTATTTTATTGACATGCGTCACATTTGTAAAGTTTCTATAAGTACATAAACGACATTGTGCAGCACAATTTGTTTGTAATTTTAATTTCAAAAACCCGAAAAGAATTTAAAAATGGATATTGAGGATTTATTTGCTGATGTCGATGAAAACTGTTTTGAAAAAAAAACTATAAAGTCAAAATATTAAATTACAAAACTTAACACTATTTTCAATTTGCTGCAGCTGTTCAGAACAGTGTTGAGATTTGTGGCATAGTTACGGGCACTGTTCCGTACATGTTAATTTAGAAAAAGTACTAATTTCGCTTCGAAAGATAATTTACATTGCAATATGTGCAATGTATTGAGAAATTTAATTATCTGTTTAAAAAAATATTATTATGTATTTAATGTAACTATTTATTTATTATACTTTTATAAAGCAAAATAATAAAAACTGATGAATGATACAATTATTGTCAATACTTCAAAAGTACGTAAAACGGGCAAATGTGCCGCAATGGTACTTATCACATATAATTCCAGCACTATCTTACGAATGTCACGTAACAATGCCGTCAAAACCTATTTTATACAGGTTGAAGCGTTACGGAAACGTGACAGTTAATTTCGGTAAGCGTTTGCATTGTTTTAGTATATTTAAAAACAAACGGCCGTTAGGTTGGCTTACGTGGACGTTCGCATAATTGTACCTTTAAGGCTGATTCACCGGCAAAAATTTTGTTCCGAAACATTTTTTTTATATGTAGTTTTTCTCTCTCTCATAAATAAAATGTCAAAATTTTTGCCGGTGAACCAGCCTTTAGTTTATAATTTTCGTATTACGAACTGAATTAAAATAAAAGTTAACAACAATATGTAGTTTTAATGCAAAATTTTAAAAAATGTTTGAAATTAAACAAATAATTTTCCAAGCTTGGAATACATCTTATTCCCCTAAGTAAATACATCTTATTCCTCTATCACTACCTACTTTGTTAGAGATTTATAACAATTTGAAAATCATATGAATAATTTTCGCTATTGAAACTACGTTATTGTTATCTCCTTATGATCCAAGTAGTAAATGGAAAAGTTCAATAGATCGAGCCATTATGTTACGTTTATTCTATTGTCATCAGAAGCGACAAGCATCCTGGTGACTAGTCTGAATTGTTTTCCATGCCGACGAAAATAAGCAAAAATTGTGGTCACAAGTCGGTTGTTATAAAAACTACATGATGGATTTTTCTTAAGAAGTTCGGCTTCGAAACCTTAAATGTCAAACTCCATGCATAAAAAATATGTACATATAGTTTTTTTTTATTATGGTGTTTAACATTTAGCGTTTACGGCGAAAACTAATGAATTCGCTATCGCGACCACCTGGTATTGATACGTCTTGTTTGTATTGTTTTAATTTTAAAATAAAAAGATTTGTTTTAAATATTTATTCTGAAGCTCTGTACACTAGCCTAACGCACAGTTCAAAATTTTAATTTTCAAACAAGATTTCATTTTCTTATTATCGTTTCTTTATTTTGTTTTTTGTTTTAGCATTCTATTTCACTTTTTTTGTGGGAATATTTCTTACTAGCTTTTTGTAACCGTCGTTGCCTGGGTCAAATGTTAGACTTTCTACGCACTGCTAAATATATGGAGGGCTCAAAGCTGTACCGAACCAAGTCATAAAATATAAAAAAGTCAAAATTAGTGCCAACTTCTACGCAATTTTTAACTCTATTTAGTTCTGTAAGCTGCCAAGTCAAAAAGTGTTTCGTTCCTAAGGCAGCGGAAAAAAAGTCAATTGCTCCTATTTTCGATTTTTGTTTTCGAAGCTGAAACGAACCACGTCAGTGTGATGATCTACTTCAGAGAACAGTAAAACTCAATTTTTATTGAATTATCTACATCCTAAATATATGCATTTTTGCTAATATCTTCCAAATTTCACACGTGCACATTTTAGCTGTTCATAATAATTCAATAAAATCACCGGCTTTTTGCTGATGTTCATGTTGTTCACATACGATTATTTTCTGTTCTCTGATTTACTTTTCATTAATTTAAAATTTGAGTGGACTTGCACCTTCAAAATTAGTATCACGCTTTTTATGAACACGTGTTAATTTTTAATGTTTACAACTCATCTTAAACTTTTTTAATTATATTTCATATAAATTAAATAATATTTGCATGCAACGCCCCTGGTTCTAATTTATCATAATCTTGTTGTTATTGTTGCTATTTGTTTTTCATTGTCTTTAGTTAGCGCGGATCCAATTTTAAGAGCTACGGGGGCGTAAGCCCCATTTTTTATATCGAAAAAATATTTTATTAAATTTTTTGCATTAGAAAAAGAGAGGAGCGAGCAAAGTAACGTTTTACAGTGACGTTTATGCAAAAAAAATTTAAAAAAATGGAAATATGGCTGCATCTAACAAACTACTGATTCAAAATTTATAAAATTTGTCATGTTAGCTTATTTTTTTTAGTAGCTTTACATCATTATTTAAATTTTTTTATTTCAGAAATTTTTTTATTTCAGCTTTTTGCTTAAAAGCTAAAAAATTAAAATAGCTGTCAATTATAACTAATATTCGGAGTAAAAATGAACCCAGCCATTTTTTTAAATTTGTTGGAAAAGTTTTCAATTGCAGTTTGTAAAATTTTTATCATTTAACAATTTTGAGAATAAACTTCAAAATATAAAACATAATAAACATCTTAGAACAGGCATCACCTATAAGATCCAATTTACCTTCTGAAAAGGTACGCAAACACAAAATTTAAGTGGACTTGCACGTTCAAAATTAGTATCACGCTTTTTATACCCTTCACCACAAAAAGTGGAAAAGGACTATATATAAGTTTGTCATTCCGTGTGTAATTTCTACAATATCCATTTCCGATTCCATAAAGCATATATATATATATATTCTGATTTCTTATGCATAGCGAAGTTGATTGAGCGATATCCGTATGTCGGTCCGTGTTAGTGTTTAAATCAAGTTTTCCGAGGCACTAGATCAGCTAAAAAAAAATATGTCAATCGATCAGATATAGTGTCGAAAGTGTGTAATTGGAAATCAGCATGATGAAAAAATTATGTTACCATGTCTGTAACGGAAAATAAAGGCCTTAATTTACTAATAATAACAAAAAAAAAAAACAATTCAGTCATTGTTTTAAAATATTACAATGTAACACTTAAAGTGAGACATTGCAGTTTTCGTATTTTTATTTCTTGGAAATAAATTTTCAATACTTGGTTGACGTTCCTATCCTGACAAATAGAGCTTAAAGACGTCGCGGTATACCTTTCACCAAAACGGGTTCAGTATTGTACCACTATTTTGTTACTGCTTTCTTCAATACGGCAATACTTTTGGCCTTCGCTTAGATACTCTTTTTTATAAATCTGCCCACATACATATGTTCAATAACATTCAAATTTGGAGACAAGGGAAGACTTTCCATTAGTTTTGGGCAATTATATAAAAGCCAATTGCGTGCATTCCAAGATTTATGTATGGGATCATTGTCTTGATAAAACACGACGTTGTCTTTTATGCTTATGCATTTGGCACTTTCCCCAACGATTTCTTTAAAAATACAGCATAGTTCCGTTTACAAAATGTATTTTCCCAATTCCAGCCGCTGAGATACAGCCCCATATCATAAGAGAACGTTTTGAGTACGATTATGCTTAAATATGACAAACTTTCCAATGGAAATGTCAGATTGCACTTGGCAGCACTCAGTGTTGCCAGGCCAGAAATATATATAGCAGCCCTCGTACGAGGGCCTGGCAACACTGAGTGCTGCCACATCTGACTAACAAGAGAAGACGAATCATTGTTCACCATGACAATGCGAGCTCTCACACATCGGCTCAAACCAGAGCGTTTTTGACCGGCCAAAACGTCGAATTAATGAGTCATCCGCCTTACAGCCCTGACTTGGCACCTAATGACTTCTTCTTGTTTCCGCACATCAAAAAAAAAAATGCGTGGTCAACGATTTCGTCGCCTGAAGAAGCTGTTGAAGTGTTCAAAAACCATGTTTTAGAGGTGTCTCAATCGGAGTGGAAAAAGTTCTTCGACAACTGGTTTGAGCGCATGAAAAAGTATATAAATCATGCTGGAGATTACTTTGAAAAACAATAAAACCATTTTTGATTATGAATATTCGCATTTTCACTATTAGGCCAGAAATATATAGAGCAGCCCTCGTAAATAAGGCCTTAAAAATATTTAACGTAAAACATTTGAATTTAATAATTTTTGCTGTGTCCTACTTTGACTGTGAGTAGCTGTACATATATGGTGAAGGGTATATAAGATTCGGAATAGCCGAATATAGCACTCTTACTTGTTTATTTTTAATATAATAGCAATTAAATTTTTTTTTTTAATAACATACATAGCAGAGTTCAGAAAAGTACACTCACTGTACAAAATTCTCGTACATAAATATTTCTTTATAACAATTATAACAATAATTATTGCACATTTTTATTAATGAGCCGTTCATATGACCCTCGCTTGAATTTTCAAGGAACTCCACTACTTACCAATAACCAAAAACAAACTACAATGGTACACTTAAATTTTAACTAAAAAAAACAATAATAATAATGACAATAAAGAATGTTATTATATTTTGTCTATCTTACATGTACGTTTTTGCCATCCGTACACGCAGTTATTATTATTTTTCCATGTACGGTTTTTTCGTACACGGATTTATTTTCATTTTTTCATGTACTTTTTTTCCCTACACGTACTGAAAATAGAGTACATGTACACAAACAATAGCTACAGTCGTACATTCACGTACGTGTATGCAAATAAATATTTTTATAAAACACATTCGTGGATGTGTATTGAAAATTTCTAAATTTAGAGACATAAATAATTGTTATGACAAGAAAAATATGTACGGGTTGGTTTTGAACAGAACATTGTGTGTACTTTCTGAACTCTGATACATAGATAAATTTTCTGCCTTTTGAGGTTGGGCAAATACGTAACACTTATATAAGTATACTTACTAAATATTAGTTTGATTACGTTAATGATTAAAAATTATAAATTAATTATGTAAGCGAATTAATTTGATTTACTTTCAATGTAGTGCTAATGAAATTAACTAATATAAATGTAGTGAGCGAAAAGATAGTAGTAGCGAATGATATTTAAAACAATTTATTAATTAACTCTAAGAAACAAAAACATGCCACAAGTCCTGGACATTTTGCATAATTTACATGAAACTAATGAAAAGAAATTACGGTTATCAAAAATTATTTAAAAAAGTATATAAATGAAATACTTTAGTATGTAACCAAATGAACAATATTTAAACCCTGTTCAGACATCCGTTTTAATTTAGACAATTAAAATTTTAATTGAGAACTTAATTTTGGTGTTCACACATATCCAATTTAATTTACTTAATTAAAATTTGACAGTAGAATATAGTTCTGTTCAATAACAAGAAGTTGTTACTAATTGTTATTGGAAAGTGTTTACTTCAGTACTTAAAAAGAAGCAGCGAAAGTGTAAAAAAGAGTAGAAGATGTGAATGTTAATAAATTTGTTACTACTTTTGTTACTGTCAAGAACAGAACAGCTGATTATTGTTCTGTTTTACAAAATAAGTTAATAAATATTAAATACTTTGAATTAAAGTGTTTATTAGCACTTCCCACGAAAATATTTACATCACATCGTTGCTAAATTAAAATGGTGTGGCTTTTTTTGCCATAATTTGTATGGCGATTTCAAAACCGAATATCTACAGCTAAAATTTTTTAAAACCACACAGCAAAACACATGCATAATATTTACAGTTTTCGGTTTTATATACAAAATATTTTGAATTGAAACTAACGTTTGTATAATAGTTAGAAGAAATCTAAGAGAACTATATATAAGTAAACGCCCGGATAATAAAACAATAAACAAAAGAAATAGAATAAAATTAACTAAAAGTTTTACAAAAAAAAAACGGAAAAATTAGACAATTTTGCAAAATATTCGAAAAAAGGTGCTCACGATCGATGACAAAGCTCTTGCAAATGCTAACTGTTGCAATACAAAATGCTTTACCCAGCGTACACCCCTTTTTTTCTGTTTTAGATAAATATTTATTTTTATGATTGTTTGTTATTACCGTCAGTTCGGCTTTACTTTGCTATTTTTTTCCAAAAATGCGTTTATTCCTTTTTTTTTTATTTGGAACAGTAATGTTGTAAGTTTTTATTTTACTCTTTCGTTGCTAGTTTCTGCCGAAAATTTATTGAACAGACCTAATTCTTACATTAGAAATTTGTGTTTGTAAATTTGGAAGAATGAAGAGAAGTTCGGCTTTAAAAGAAAGTTTGCTTGTTTTTATTTAAAATATGGAATTCTTCCAGTCAGTACGATCAAGTTCTGACTGCACGCTAGCTTTGAATCAAGGCGAATTGAATACTAGGTAATCGCATGAGGACAACAACAAAAAACGCATGTATTTCGTTTGTGTAAATTTACTTGTACTTGTCAGTTAACAACTGACGAAAAATATAAAAAAACAAAAAATAAAAACAAATTTATTAAAAAGTGTTTGTATATATGGAGCAAATCTAGTTTACGGACGCAACTTTAAATTAAAAAAAGGTTGCCTACGGGGTATAGAATTTAATTTTAAGCAAAAAATGTTAAGTGCTAAATTTGAGGCTGACCCTTAGTTTTCGAGTTACGGGCCTCCAAAGTTTGTATGTACAATATGAAATATATCGAGTATTTTTTGGTTAAATAAGACAATATAGGTATCATTGGAAAGGTAATTTCAATATCTTTTCAATTTAAAAGGAAAATAGTAAAAAAAATTTGTATATGAAAGTTTTTTGGACAGCTCTTAGTTTTAGCTTCGCTTACTAAAGATTTTCTGCGTAGCCGGCCTTCGACCGGGCGCAAAACTTTTCTCCTCTATGGTATGAACAACACCGGCTTCACTTGCTAAAGATTATTTTTATCTCTTTTCGTATGGTATTGTCACTAAACTTAATTTATTTAATATATATATTTTTTGGTCTTTTTGGAGGCCCGTAACTAAGGGTCAACCCCAAATTTGTTTGTTGTTGTTGTTTGTTACATTTTTTGCTTAAAATTAAATTTTACACGCCGTAGAATTTTTTTCTTTAATTTTTAAGCTGCGTCCGTAAACTAGATTTAAGGCGTATATATTTGTACACTATGGTGTCCAATGAAATGAAAAAAATTCCAAATTATTCCACAAATGCTACCCCATTTGACTTTTCTTTTAGTGTCCTTTGGCATATCGAACAAAGTTCCACACCTCCATATTTTACCTCCATATTTTTCATTTCATTGGGCACCACAGTGTACAAATATATACGCCTTAAATCTAGTTTACGGACGCAGCTTAAAAATTAAACAAAAAAAAATTCTACGGGGTGTAAAATTTAATTTTAAGCAAAAAATGTAAAGCGACAAATTTGGGGTTGACCCTTAGTTACCGAGTTACGGGCCTCCAAAGTTCGTATGTACAATATGGAATATATCGAGTATTTTTTGGTGAAATAAGACAATATCTTTTCAATTGAAAAGGAAAATAGTAAAAAAATACAATAAAAACAGATAACGACCAAAAAATATATATATTAAATAAATTAAGTTTAGTGACAATACCATACGAAAAGAGATAAAAAAAAATCTTTAGCAAGTGAAGCCGGTGTTGTTCATACCATAGAGGAGAAAAGTTTTGCGCCCGGTCGAAGGCCGGCTACGCAGAAAATCTTTAGTAAGCGAAGCTAAAACTAAGAGCTGTCCAAAAAACTTTCATATACAAATTTTTTTTACTATTTTCCTTTTAAGGGTCAGCCTCAAATTTAGCACTTAACATTTTTTGCTTAAAATTAAATTCTATACCCCGTAGGCAACCTTTTTTTAATTTAAAGTTGCGTCCGTAAACTAGATTTGCTCCATATATACAAACACTTTTTAATAAATTTGTTTTTATTTTTTGTTTTTTTATATTTTTCGTCAGTTGTTAACTGACAAGTACAAGTAAATTTACACAAACAAAATACATGCGTTTTTTGTTGTTGTCCTCATGCGATTACCTAGTATTCAATTCGCCTTGGGTAAAACTAATAGCGCAGGCAAGGCGAATCAATTATCAGGTGGCAGCGTTAGAAAATTTATTATTTTTTGCTGGTAAAACGAATGTCAAACTTCATATAAAAAAAATGGTAAACAGATTTTTTATATATGGAGTTTGACAGTAGTGTACACGGCGAAAATTAATGAATTCGCCTACGCTGCCACCTGGTAATTGATTCGCCTTGAGCGCAGGCAAGGCACATTAATTTTACAGGTAATAGCAGTTCTAAAACAACTACAACAATAAGTAAACAACATGTATTTTGTTTTTGTAAAATATATTTTCAGATGTCAAATCAACTGAAGCACAGTGGTTTGAAAACAATTTTTTTCTTGGACAAATTTCGGTATCTTATGAACCGCTCAATATATCTCAACGAAATTTTGCAGAGGCAGGGCAGAGGTATTTCTCAGTGAGTCTACGGACGGTTCGGCTCCTAAGTCTTCTGGGTAGGGCCCCAAATTTAGGCACCTCGGACATATAATTTTTTGAAAATGTCATAAAAGTTTATTTTTAACTCGAATGTTAAGATTTTTTTTTTTTAATTTTATCATACCTTGAAAATATCTATAAAATATGCTTAAATGTGCAGGGAGAAAATTTGCTTGCAATATTTTTTTTTTTTTTTTGCTGATGTAATTTAAATTAACTTCAGTACTATCAAATTTGTTTAAACCATTTTAAAGACAATCTAAAGCAAATGCGATTAAAAGCAAAATTAGGTCAACAGTTATAACGGTCCTCCAGCCCATTCCAACATTGCCAATTTTGGAACAAAATTTTAAAATTATTGTAAAATCCTCGGAGTGCAAGGCATCGATTAAAAAAAGGTAAACGGTAAGTCCCCAAATTTTTGCTACATACTCCAAAAAGGATTTGACAGCCCTTTGATTAATTAAGACCTCTTTTGTATAAAAAAGAAACAATTTTTTGCGACATTTGTCGCCGTTCTGGGAATTCATATGTTAAAACAAAAAATTTAAATTTTATTTCACCATTTGATTAAAAATTCTTTTAGCTATATCACTTCAAAATTTTGTAAAATCCAGTTTCCAAAAGTGTGTGAAACTTTTTTGTTTTATGAAAATTTTAAATATAATTCCACAACACCACTGTAAGAAAAAAAATTTTGTAGGAAAAAAAATAAGTGTAAACAAAATTTGATATCTGAAAACGTAAACAAGCAAGTCAACTGATCTACTGCCACTACCTAGTATATTAATCTGCCTTGAGCGCAGGTGAACGAATTCGCTTTACACATTTTTTCGAACAAACGTCTGAGTTTGTTTACATTTCGTTGACGCGCCATTTTAAAAACTAAAAAAATTTTCAATATTTAAATAGAAAATATATTTTTAAATATTAATTTGTTTATAAAACAGTGAAAGTGCGAAAAAAACCGTTGTGTTAAAAGTAAAAAGAATGTGTGTGCCCAAGTAGTGCAGCTAAAACATAAAGTAAATCAAAAGAAAAACGCATTTAAAGAAGAAAAAGAGTCTTTGAGAAACATTTTTCAAAATGTTTTATTTTTTCAACAAAATACACATTTTATAAAATACATTTGAATACATATGAAGAATTTTAATCCGGTTTGCAAAAAAAGACGAGCGCGGGAGTAAAACTTTGTTTGAAATGCTAAAAGACTAAAGAAAAAATTAAATTAAGTAGCATTTGTTTATAAATTTCTTTTTCTTCTGAGTTTTTTTTATATCATTCGACACTGCTTATTGACACATACACTTAAAATTTACACTAACAAAATACACGCGTTTTTTGTTTTTGTCCTCATGCGATTACCTAGTATTCAATTTGCCTTGCTTTGAATCTTTCAAATTTTCAAAAATTTTTCATTTTATTTAGTTTGAAAATATTTTATATTTTTATGGCATTTAGTTTTGTCATCTTATAAAATTTTCTCTCACTGAACACACATAACAAGGGTTATATATGGAAACTTAATCAATTAATTTCTCAATTAAGTACTAATTGAAAAATGTATTAATTAATTTCTTATATGGTAAATTAAATTCAATTAGGGACTTAATTGCGTAAATTCCTTTATTGCGCAATTAAAACGTATGTCAGTATTTTTTAATTAATAAGATTTGGATTGAAAAGCGTATAATGATAAGATCTTTTCATACTATTTTCACTTTAGTTGTTCGGTTTAAGCAATTAAAATAAGGAACTATATTCTGCTAATGTCTAGACTTTTCCTGTAATCCTTAAAAATTGCCATATCATTTTGAAGTAGTATTACGTTTCTTTCTTAATCAAATAGATAATTAAATGTAATATATATAAAAATGTTTAATACTTTTGCATAAATAAACATTTACGTTAAATAAAATTAAAATTTTATAGGTTTTTCACATGTATGTACTATGTACCAGGGAGATGAAAATTTTAGCTTACAGTAAAATGTATTAATTTTGAAAGGGTATCAAATCCATTTCAAATTGAATTGATTTTATTTTATTTAAATTTATCTGTGAAGAAAATAGGATAATTTCAAGCATTTACATTCAGTAGTTGTACAATATTTTACTTCATTTTAATGTATGAAAACAACTTTTGTCTTGAATTGTAAACCGTACAACATACGACTTCTCAGATTCCAAAAAATTTCCAACTCATTTTTTAACAGATAATCGACATACGGAGTGATCGAAATTTCAATCGGAAAACATTGATACGACATTGTAGATATTTTCAATTGGGCAGAGAAATACTGATGGCAAAACTATAGTAAGTTTTGCTGGCTCAGACTAAAAAGAAATGCACCTTAAAGCATTTAAGACAAAACAACTTGCTAGAAAGAGAAACTGAACTTGTTACCACAACAAAGTTTATTACTATAGTTTATTATTATAGAAGTCCTTTTGTGTACGAAACAAAAACCGCAATTACATTCAACAAATACAATATCATGATAAAATTCTTACCAAATACGTATAATTGCTTTTTGCAATGATATAATTTCCGCTATAAGAAATAAAAATACAAAAGAAAAAAAATATTAACTGTTTAAATTAACAAACACAATAAAAAGTTAATTTCTAAACCACTATATGTCCATTTAACTATAATAAAAATAAAAATTATTTTGGGCTGTACTAGAAAGAAGTAAAATGAATACATTGAATTAATCAATTGGACTTATTTCATGTTTGAATGTCTGTTCATGTTCATGTTGCAATGTTTGGGTTTGGTTTTTCCGCAAAGTTTATGATAGTTAGAAGTTTTCATCTCGGTGTAAAGGAATCACCAACTAAGGTTATTAAGGACTCCTGAAACGAAATTTTAAGGAGATCTTGTCTGATCGAGATCATGCTAGTTTTCGATTTTTAATTTTTATTAGTGTAATTTATTATTATTTATTTTTAATTTATTTAAGCTAGAAGATCTTACGTTTTCAAAATAAAAATTAAAGAAAAGTTATATAAAGTTTAATTTGAGTTGTGGTAAATGCATTTTATTTTGTTATTTATTTTTTTTTTTTTTTTTAACTCAGTAACATTACTTCTTATGTTTTTTGCAATTCGTATTGGTGTCGCCGCCCATAGCTTTTCTTGAATATCAGAATCTCATGGGCTAAATGCGTACCAAAACTCGATATATGTAATAGAGTTTTTTGTTAAGAAATCCTAAAAATACTTAAAGATGTCTTTTATTCGATATTGAAGGAAAAATAGTTTAAAAACATTTTAAATACAATTGCCGTATTCACAAGCTCTGCTAAGGTGTAGGTAGTATTGCATACTACCTTTTGTTTACTTCTTTGTGAACAACCATTGTATCAGTGAGCCATTGTACTTCATACGTCAAAAAGTAAATAAGAAGATGATTTGTTATTTATAAGCCAAATGGGGGAGAAAACAGAATAAAGTAAATTAATAAATTTTTTGTGTGAGGATGAAATTCAAGACATTTTTAGGATGAACCTAATGTAATTGCTCTCCAGTCGTAGAATTATACATTTAGGGCTACCAAAATCATCATTATGGCATAATCGGGTTTTAAGATATTTTGATGAAAACAGATTTCTTTATATGATACGACTACGGCCAGAGGAATTTGCCTATATATACAACCTTATAAAAAATGACGATGTTTTTCACACAAAAGGCGAAAGGCTCCAACTACGCATTGACTTGCAGCTTAAAATTGTACTTTACTGCTTGCGATCTTCAGGAAATGGTGCTTGTGTTCGTAAGGTAGCATCTCTTTTTGGTATAGGTGATGGCGGTACCATACAAAATATAAGAAATCGAATCATTAAAGCAATATTAAATCTTAAAGAACAGTTTTTATACTGGCAGAGAACAAACCTTAACATATGTTTCCAATATACCCACTCCTACTATATACAACAGAAATGACTTATTTCACTTTCTAATAAATCAGTCAAATCAATAAATTAAATAAATAAAACTAATAAAAATATCTTTTTATTCAATTTAATTTAAAATAATTCATACATGAACACAAAAATAATAATTCATTTAAACATAAAACATTTAAACAAATACAACGTTTGAAAAACATATGAAAAAAAGTACTAAGTGTTGTATCGCATGTTTGCATGAAAATTATCAACAACACAGCTAGCACCGTTGTATTTTGTTACCACTTAGCACGTACTAGAGGGCTTGTGAATAGGGCATATAAAAATTAAATAAATTTGAATTAAATAATCATTCACTACCGCTATTCGCTCCGAAACTTAAACTTTTTATAAACATTGAATGTTTTTACTAAGTAATGCTGCCTTTATATACATAAAAACATAAATACATGTTAATATTTGGCAACTAATTATAATTTAAAAATTTTTGTACAAAAATAAATTTTTTAAAGCTTATTTATGTAATACCCGATGAATGGCGGATATATCAGCAAAGGCAACACCAACGTTACTATCAACCTTCTAGCGATTTATAAAACCATAATATATGAAAATTACGAAATACGAAATTTACTTTTTCCCACAACGATGAAATAAATAATGTCATCACTAACGACCAAAATAAGAATTAATAAAAATTAATTAAAAAGTAATAAATTTAAAGAAAAAACTATTTAATAAAATACAATAAAAAACAATAAGAAATAGAAAAATCCCGAAACACGAATTTGGTAATTAAAATTGAATTTTAATATCCCATATTGTCTTGTGACTACTTTTCCACTACACATATTTGTTATTTCTTTCTTTCTTTTTTTTTTATTAACTAATCACTCAATACATGTATTAAATTTGCTTAAATATTTGTATTCCTTTGTATCTCGTTTTCTTTATCTATATCTGTCACTATCTTAACTCTTTTATATTTTTTCTAAAATCTGTTTATGATTTTTCATGTCGCTCTTTTATTTATTATAATTTCCACAATTGTAAATCAGTCAGCATTTTTTATATGCTATTTTGCATTTTATTTTTTACCTATTTATATAAAATGTTTCTTTTTCTTAATATTAACCAAATATATGTACATTTAAAATAATTAATGATTACTCATTTCATATTTTCACTAAATAGTTTTTATTCTATCATTGCAAAACATCACATTATTTACTTGTAGATTTGAAGTATTTTAATTTATTAATTAAATGTCGTCTTAGTATGTACTACCTGCAATTTTTGGCTAAAACTTCCAACCATCGTAAAAAATATTTTCAGCAGATGTTCACGTTTAAATTTCCGCACTTTTTCAATTTAATTTTGGTTTTATGTTTGCCGCTCCCATAATTTTATATTCCGTACCCAAAGGGTTTAATCTCTATCCCCCCTGAGGTGGCAGTAAAATCCATTGCAATCTCTCTCATACATATTAAATTAAAAGAAATAACAGCAAAATGAATAAATCTTAAGGTTTATTGGCGCTCCTACGATTTAACCTAGCGTCCCATAAGTTTTATTTACCGTCTGTGCGATTTTTTGCACGGTCCCAGAGTTCCATATGCAGCTTCCTGGAGCCCATTCGCCAGCTAAAATTACAGACAGGCGGACAAGCAGACAAAAATTCCATAAGTAGGTGTTTTATATTCCAAATCGATTACTTTCTACACCAGCATCAAAATTTTCTTAATATTTTATGTACAGAAATGACTCCGTTACAGTTTTATTATAAGTGTGAATAGATATCGTCGTGGATGATATAATATACATTGTAAATAAAAGTTACAATACGATGTAGTGATTACTCTTATAATATGTACATATATGTCAATCAGATTTCGGATATTACAACTAGTTCCAAAAATTATTTCCTCTGAAATTTTTAGCGTTCTAGTTGAAAAACATCGGTGTTTGTAATGGTTTGTTATTTACAAAAAACAGAACTTTGTTTACCTATGTGCGGAAGTTGTAGGGTAATTTATTAAGGATTCGTTCGTTTTATTCAGATTTTGTTTCAGAAATTTTTTTAACTCTTGCACCGTTAGGATGAACAAAAATATTTAAATATATTGGCATAGCAGAGTAGAAGTATACGAGTTTGAGATCTTGATGTGAAGCTATTCAGGCATACGTCTGACTAAAATAAAATATTTGCGCGTTGCTTTTATTCTTTGTAGTAGTTTTGTCAAAATATCTGCACATCTTTTTCTGATATTTCCTTTTCACGAAGATGTTGTAAAACACAATAATTAATGAGTATTTAGCAAATTATTGTATCAGTGCAGAAATCGACCTAGATCGTGATAGAAAAATTCAAAAGTTCTAATTCCATACATACATATGTATATGACTTATTATATCACTTTTTTTAAGGCCGTATTGAATAATCCTCGTGTAACCCAAATATGACAGATACTTTATTTTAAACTGGAAGTGAAATTTTTTGCAACATTGTATACAGTATTTAATAAAAATAAAATGTAAAAATACCTCTTGTTAAACTAGTTCAAAATCTGATTTTGGACGATTGAATGTAATTTTAATATTTTTAAGGCTTATGCAACAACAGTTCTACTACAAAAAATTTTTTATTTCTTTTTATTAAATAAAAACACTTAAAAAGGCGAGTTAAAACGTCTAAATTGTTCTTATATGGATAAATCAGGCACTTTGGTCTAGATATTACCTTGACACTTGTATTAATGTAGTGGGAATGATCTAAAGAAAAGAAAGCTTTAATAGCAATAAAGAATTTTAGTGTTATTGTAAAACGATATTGATTTGTTTTACTTCATTTGTGCATGAGTATTAAATCGACTTTCGTTACAATGCTGAATTCAGTTCGAACGGAATAGGTCGTAGTGTACAAATTTCATTTATTTTCTTGAGTTTGATACTTTATAACTTTGTAAGGTCCATCCAAATAACTTTTTATTTTAAGTTAAAAACCTCTTGTCTCGTCTTGTCATGTGAATCGTTATTTAAAAAAAACAAGTTCTTCTTGCTTTCTTCTTTACTTAGCTATTATACTAGACTAACAAATCAAGAGGCAAATTACGGCACTCGATATCGATCAAAATTTTTATAGAATTTAAATCTAAGTCTCGATTGATATCGAATGTCGTAATTTGTACCTAGAACACACTTAAATATTAATTTAATAAACATTAATGTACTTCTTTAGCACTTATTCTTCAAACTGTATTCTAACGCTTCACTTCCGTCTAAATTGTTATTCACCATTTCATTTTATAAAATGATTTCAAACAAAAGTGCATAAATCAAAAGAGCATATAAAAACTTATACATACATATATATACATATGTATGTTTACAATATTTGTTGACTGAAACAAAATTAATATTTTTTCTTGCGCAAACGAGAGCGTTGATTGTCCAATGTAAAAAATATATCTGCCCTTATCGTTGGGACAATTTGCATCAATATCCAAAAATGTTATTTCTCGCTTTAAAAAATTTAATTTGTAAAAAATGCTGACTGGTTGAGGATTTTTTTTTATTAAATTTCTCTAGAGCAAATATTTAAACTAATCAACTCAAATGTAAATTTTCAGGAAAATCTTATACAAAACTCACCATGGAAAGATTACTCATCAAACACAAATTATGCTTTTGATCCTTACGGCGAAACGGAAGAAAAAAACATGACATCCGGAACTTCACATAAAGAAAAATCCCGAAACCCACGATCATCGTCAAATAGTAGTCAGCAGACCACTTTGCAGATGTCGCATTCACCAACAAACAAAGCGCAAATGTATTACGACAATACAACCAATAGTGGCAACGGAAATGGGGCCACACATAGCAACGGTAATGCTACTACTAATATGCAAGAATACCGTACCAATAGTCGTCCACAGCAACGTAATGGAAATACGAAAGCTGTTACTGCGGGAAATAATGACAACACTCACTATGATCGTTACGACCGTAGTGAACATAGCGAACCACAACATCATTATCAACAGTCAGCAGCTGGTTACTCACGAAATTCATATTCAGATCGTGCCTATTCATTACCACGCCAGCAACATCAACAACAAGCAAATATGCAGCCTTCAGGATATTACACTCAAGATCGACGTGATCGCAGTGCTCAAAGACAATCGGCCAATGATGACAGACGCCAACATCGCAATAGATCTCGAGAAGATCCTCGATTAGTTTCGAATGGTGGCGCCGATACACCCGATTTTTATTTCATGCCATCACAGCGTAAGTACTCGGGTGAAGTCGTACGAGTTTACGTTGATTACAACAAGGATCCAAAACACTGAAATTAATCAAATAACGAAATATTATAAAAAGTATAATTAATTAAATTACGTGCATACACATAGAAAAATTAATACAATTGTCCCAAAAAATTTCTTAATGAGTCATTACGTGTTGTTTCTGTATTACAGGCAATCAATTCGCGCATAAAAATTTGTATAAAAATGTATATCTCAAGAAAAGAGTGCTTTTCACACATATTTTTTGAACAAGTTGATCACTTGCAATACAAAAGTAAAACATTAATCTTTCATTTATTTCGAAAGTTGGGAAAAGGTGCTTACAAAAAATTTTTTTTTAAAGTTTAATAACTTTTCCCTTTATCGTTGAAGAACTATTTTATTTTTTTGCTCACAATATTATTTGTCAAAAGATAATTTTATTTGCATCATTTGAGCAACCATACATGAAAGATGCGGTTTTGTTGTTCATTTCATAACTTTATTTTAAAACAAATTTTTCTTCCATTAAGTACAACATTAGTATTACAGCTATTTTTGTCTTTGGTGCAAAGACATGTCACACAGTTAAGATTTTCCCCATATTTATTTAAATTTGTTTAAAATAATAGCTTTGAAAAATGTCACAAATCATTTTTTACATATATAATTTTCTACAAGTTGATGGATGGTGTTTTTCACTCTTAAAAATTTCTTTTACTTCTCAAAATTTGTGTTTTCTATTTCTTTGCTTGAATTTGTTTAATAATTTAAGTTAATTCTAATGACAAAATAAAATTTTGCAAACACCTCAAATAAATATTAGTCATTTGTTAATATATACAAAGGAATATATAGTAAAAACTGAGTTATAAACTTTTTTTTAATTTCTTAATGAAAAATCTTACTTTAAGTGTAATAAACACTTAAAATAGAATATTAAAACAGATATAAGAGGTATTCGCAAAATGTATGGTATTGTACTGTGTGTAAATATTTGTTTTTATTTTAAGGTAATTATTATTTTGTTTATAATATCGATTCTTATTAAATTTGTTTGATATAATTTTAGTTTAACTTGATAACAATAGTCACTGATTATTTTCAATTGTTTAAAAATGTTTATTTATTTTGAGTTTAACATATGTATGTATGTATGTATTGCAGTTTGCAATATAATATCATTACAAGTTTTGAATATTTTCTTTGTTAGTTTTGTTCATTAAATAATATAAAATATGTAATTAATATTCTGTAAAATAACTTTTATAATAAATGTAAAATAAAAAAGAGGTAAATAAATATTTTATTTTTAAAGTAGTCTTGGATTTAAAGAACACTTTTTAACCAAGCGTAAGACTGACGAGGATTTTGTCGTGTAGAACATAAATTTATTTGATTATTTAAGGTCAGGAACTTAATCGCCGCTGTTGATATCGAGTGAGTTGTCGTACCAAGGAAGAACCTAATTAGAAGATTCCATGACAATCTAAAGGCCAGGACACATAGAATCCGTCAAATGTTATTTCTCTCTTCTTTCTCTTTTTCAACTGAGTTAAAGTAAGTTAAAATACATGTTTTCTTATTAGTGTTGTCACAATCAGGGCGCCTCTGTCAACGTAAAGTATGAAAATTTGGCCACTTTTGTTTTCTTTTCGCTCTTAATGTGTTTCAATGATTTTTTGTCCGTCAAAAAGTACTCATTGTGTCAACCTCATCTGTCGTTACTTTGTTTTAAGTCGAATGCGTGATCGTAACACATTCTATGTGTTCCGGCCTTAATTTAGTTTTTAGTTATTGTGAATGCTTTAAACTTATTAATAATGCAGTCACAGTGTTGTCATATTACTTTTTTCTCAAAATTTTTTTTTTTTCTGAAAAAAAACTATTTACCAGAAAAAAACACTTTTTTTTGCAAAATATTGCAAAATAACTCGATATCGCCAAATTGGTTTTAATTCTAAAATCAAATTCGTTATAATTCTACGAAAACGCGTTTTTTTATCACTTATATAAAGTTTTCATTCCGTGTGTAAGAGGGCCAGGGGGAAGAAAAAGGAGAAGCGGACTTATCCATGCGTCTGAATCAATTTGAACAAAGCTTCGGCTAATCGATTTTAATGGATTTCGAAACAAAGCTACGTCCTCAATTATATCTGTTTCCAGAGCTAGGACCTACATAGATGAGAGAAAAAGAAGAAAAACGGACATTTATGCCCGTACCGATTGCAATAAAATTTTAAACATAGTTATATATTTATGTAAAGGGTATAATGTTCTGTTTATTTTGAAAAAGGCATTAGGAGAGGGGGTAGGGGAGAGCAAAAACGTCTAATTTGATGAATCTCAAGCCATTTTAACAAAAGCATATTCTAGAGATATTGGAAATATAGATATCTCCTGGTCTATAAGATATGATAGGGCCTAGAAAGGCCCTAAATTAGACCTAGGCACTGTCGGGAAAAATAAGCTACACCATTTTCATTTGAAATTGAGAAAATTCCAAATGAAAATGAGAATTTCAATTTGAAATTGAGAAAATTCCAAATGAAATTGAGAATTTCCATTTGAAATTCAGAAATTTTTATTTTAAATTGAGAAAATTCCAAAAGAAATTACAATTTTAAACTGAGAAAATATAATTATAAAATTAAATCCTTTTTTATTAAATTAACAGTTATTTACAACATAAGTATCATGGAAATTAAAATAAAAACAGGTATTAAGAGTCTATGTTGAATTATTGACCAACGGACATATCTTCCAAATCCAGAGCAGATTGGTAAAATATTGTAGTATGTTGTACAGCTCTACTGCAATCTCCAGTAGTTATACATGTTTTTGAAAGATTGATTACCTCTTCTAAAAAAAGAAGCCGCTGCTCTCCTACATTAGGGGGACTTACATTTGGTACGTTCATCTTTGTCTTTACCTTACTTTTTATTTTTGACCAAATAATTTCAATGGGATTAAGCATTGGTGAGTAAGGGCTCAATCGTAAAAGTGTAGCTGGAGAGTTTTCAAAAATTCGTTCCAGACGACTATGACAAGGAGCGTTGTCGCATACCAATACCAGTTCTGATAATTCATTTCCTAACACTTCCCACCTATCAAGAAGCCTTTTGACCTATTCTTTTGCGCCGTCAGCTCCAAACGAACCCTACGGCTATCCATTGAATAATGCCTGATGTACCAATTGGACCAATTAAGTGAATATTTGGCCCACGGGATGTAGGCATTGACTGCACTGTGCGGAGTCCAACACGAGACCAACCATGTTTCCTACGACAAAATAAGTTAAAGTTGGCCTCGTCTATCCATACCACTTGTTTTCCGGCTCTGACATAATCATTAATTTTTCGTACATATGCAGCACGTTTTTCTTTATTTAGTTGAGTATTCATTGATATGGGTTGGACATGGACAGCTTTTATAGAATAAATTTTTCCATTCAGTGTATTTCCCACAGTTGTGAGTGAAACTTGTTTATTAAATTCAGAATTAATTTTTTCGACAATTTCCCGAAGAGTTAATTCTGGTCTTTCTTCCACCTAATCAATAATATTTTTTACTTCTACATCGTTTAAAGAGCAAGGCTTTTGATTGGGTAACCCATCGATGGGCAGTTTTGTAGCAAATATTAAAAGATTAAGCCAATTTTACCCAGTCTATTCCTTTCTTAGCTGCATCAATAATACGATTACGATCCGTATCGGAATAAGTTTTATATTTTTTTTGTAAGACGCGTTCCGCCTCTAAGAAGATAAATATGTAGAAAATAATCGCATTATTTTTACATACATCCTTATTGTCACCTTTATCACATACATATTATACTTACCTTCTACTTCACTTCTACATGTAGGACAATTAGATATATCTCGAGTTAAACATTTTTCGTGTAATAAGTGACGACACGGAATAAGTCGTTTTACTTCACCACGCTTCATGCTAATTAAACAAATTACGCATTATCGTTAAACTCCATGTTGTTTGTTCGAATGAAACATTAAACATTATATACATAAGTGTGTCATTTTAAAGGCCTACTTGTCCTGAGCTTGAAACAAAAGAATTACAGTGACTTTTATACACTTATATGAAATAAATGTATGTATATACATAAGTGACGTACATGCCACTACTAGTGACATGCATGACACCACTCCCACTCATAATATAAATATACTATAATCTTTATCAATCTCATAAACATAAACATAACGGATAAACAAAGATTTTAAATTTCAATTTTAATGCATTTGTAAATTGCTGACTCTTTCGAGGTTTTAAATTACTTTCCTTTGTTCATGTTGTTTACGAAAGAGTCAGATAAATAAAAAACTGTAAATTAGATTAAGAATAAATAAGATATTTTTAAAATAAAGATTCAGTTTATAGAAAACCACAATACTTAGCACAAGTATACATTATTGGCGCAGTCGGTAGGATTCGCGCAAAGAACGAACGAACCCGTTCATAAATTAAGTTAAGTTTTAAAATTAATACAAAAGAACTAACAAAATAAAAATTTATATTGACTTTCCATTGTTGCTTGTAATAATAAAATTTTCTTGAAAAAAAAAGGAAAATTTGTGGAACGAGAATATATTTGTAAAATAAATAAAGTTGAACATTTTTTCTTCAATTTATTAAAACGCAAGAACGTAACGCTAATAAAAGAAATAATTATAAAAAACTAAAACAAACTAAAAATAATTTGAGCGAAGTTTATGGAACAAATAATTCGAGATTTAGAGAATCTTTCATTTAAGTATAACACAAATAACAACAACAACATGAATAACGAGGTGCAGAGCAGCAGTAACGTGGAGCAACGGAGGAACTTTATAACACAAAACCTGAGAATGATTCATTCCTTTGGTGGACAAAAAAATAAGCTGACTATGTATATACGAGGGCTGCTCTATATATTTCTGGCCTAATAGTGAAAATGCAAATATTTATAATCAAAAATGGTTTTATTGTTTTTCAAAGTATTCTCCAGCATGATTTATACACTTTTGCTTGCGCTCAAACCAGTTGTTGAAGCACTTTTTCCACTCCGATTTAGACACCTCTAAAACATGGTTTTTGAACACTTCAACAGCTTCTTCTAGCGACGAAAATCGTTGACCACGCATTTTTTTTGATGTGCGGAAACAAGAAGAAGTCATTAGGTGCCAAGTCAGGGCTGTACGGCGGATGACCCATTAATTCGACGTTTTGGCCGGTCAAAAACGCTCTGGTTTGAGCCGATGTGTGAGAGTTCGCATTGTCATGGTGAACAATGATTCGTCTTCTCTTGTTGGTTTTTCGAATTTCTCCGATGACTTCAGGCAAACAAATTGTAGTGTACCACTCAGAAGTGACCGTCCTACGTTGCTCAAGCGGAACAATCGCCACATGACCAGTTTGCCGAAGAAACAGGCAACCATTTGCTTCGAAGTTCTTCTTCCACGAACAACTTTCGTTGGATTTTGCTCGTCTTTGAAGACCCACACGGTCGATTGTTGTTTCGTTACGGGCTCATACGCATAGATCCATGATTCGTCACCTGTGACGATCTTATAAACGTCTTTTAAAGCACCGCAATCGTATTTTTGCAACATTTCTTTGCACCAAACGACACGAGCCTTTTTTTGAGCGACTTTCAAATTGTGCGGGATCCAACGAGAACAAACCTTTTTTACGGCCAGGTGTTCATGCAGTATCGAATGTATGCTGGTGGAAGAAATGTCTAAGGATGTCTCTATCTCTCGGTATGTCGCATGTCGATCTTGCATTATGAGTTCACGCACGGCATCAATGTTCTCTGGCACAACAGCCGTTTTGGGACGACCTTCACGGAATTCGTCTTTGAGCGAGCTTCGGCCACGATTTAATTCATTATACCAATTTTTCACAGTGCTATAGGATGGTGCTTCATCGCCATACAAAGATTTAAGTTCATCAATGCACTCTTGTCGTGATAATCCACGTCGAAAGTTGTGAAAAATGATGGCACGAAAATGTTCACGAGTTAATTCCATTTTTTTCTATATTAATTTTTTCAAGTCACTGTAAACAACACAAATAATGGTCGTACGTCAAAACGTCTTAAGTACGATTATGCTTAAAAATTACAAACTTTCAAATGGAAATGTCAGATTGCACTTGGCAGCACTCAGTGTTGCCAGGCCAGAAATATATATAGCAGCCTTCGTAAGAAATATCGAGGGTATATTGCCTAGCATTTCATCGATGCCGCCGGATGATCGCCTGTTCTTTTTCAACGCCATATTAAGGACATTGGACGGCGAGGCCCTGGACGTAGTGAGAAGGGAAGGACCAACCGACTGGACATCTTTGAAGACTATCCTAATTGATGAGTTTGGTGAGCACCAACCAATATCCCAACTGATTTTAAGTATAAATTATATAAAGTTTAAGGGCAATTGCAAATCATTGTGTGACGAAATTAATAAATCAGTTTGTAGAGTGGTAGATGCGATCGAATTATGTAGTGAAACAGAGGAAAGAAAATCATTTTTTAAAAGTGAAGTTAATTTTTGTAGCCTTATTGTTTTAAAAAGAGAATTGCCAATCCATTTGGTGGCCTTACTCAATGCTAACTTGGTGACCGATTTTAGAACTGGTGTTAGAATCCTCAGAGAAAATAATGAAATCACAGATAATGTTCGTACTAGTTATAAACCTGATAACCATAAAAATCAATCTAGGTATAATGTTCGACCCCAACTCATAAATAATGAGTTTCGAAATTTTGCTACCGTGAACAGAAGATTTTCAGCTCCTTTCGGAAAATCTCTCAAGGATTTTCAAAACACTCATAATAATTTTCAAAATCCTCTTAGTCATTTTCAGAATCCTCCTAATAATTTCCAAAATACTCAAAATAACCATCCTGGGGGTAATTATTACCAGAATCGTAACAGAAATTTTGGTAACTTCCATAATCGTGAAACCAATTACCAGAATAACATCCCAAACCCGAAACGAATGAGGGAACATGATTCCAACCAATCTAGGTTGAGGAGATTTGGAGTGCCAGTTCCAATGGAGGTGGAGAATTTTCACTCCATTGCCTCCAGTCACTCCCCTCCATCATAATAAAAATTAACAATAATAATTATAAATTCCTGATTGACACGGGATCGTCAATCAGTTTAATAAAACCCAAAATATTCCCATCTCCTTTAATAGAAGTAAGTCCTGTTTGTGTAAAAACAGCCACCGGAAATATTATCCTTAATAGAACACAAGAAATTTTTAGTCCTATAAGAAAGTCTAAGCTGATGTTTTTTGTTTTAGAATTCGGAAGTGATTGTGATGGCCTTTTGGGATTCGATAACTTGAAAAAATTAAATGCACTAATAAATATCCCAATGGGTTGCGTGAGTCTAAATAAAATTAAATATTTCTTTTTGAACGAAAATCAGAAAGAAAAGAAAAATAAAGTCATTGAAAGTCTCCCAGTTGACAAGAATCTTAATTTTGCTTCGAACGTCGATCGTGTTGGGGGCCAGAGTAATGATAAAGAATTTTTGAATTGTATTGATGGAAATTGCAATGATTCAATATTTAAATTGGATCACCTCAGTCGGGAGGAACACACAGTGTTGGAAAAATTGTTGAGAAAATATTTTTTATAGAGAAAGAGATAAATTAACCTTCACTAACGTGGTCAAACATAAGATTAATACTGTTCATGAGGACCCAATATATTGTAAAACATATCGTTACCCTCAAGTTCATAGAGAAGAGGTTAATACGCAAATCCAAGAGATGCTTGACCAGAATATCATATGCCATAGTCAATCGCCATATACAGCCCCAATTTGGGTTGTACCCAAAAAGATTGATACATCTAACAAAGAGAAATGGCGTATCGTTATGGAATATCGGAAATTAAATGATATTACTATTAGCGATAAATATCCGATCCCAATTATAGATGATATTTTAGATAAATTGGGTAGGTGCTTATATTTCACTATCCTTGATCTTACTAAGGGATTCCGTCAAATCGAGATGGAGCCATCTGATAGGAAGAAGACGGCATTTTCTACTCAGAATGGACATTACGAATTTTTAAGAATGCCATTCGGCTTAAAGAATGCGCCGTCAACCTTCCAACGATTGATGAATACAATCTTGGGGGATCTTATTGGAAAAGAGTGTTTGGTGTACTTAGACGATATCATAATCTTTAGTACATCTCTACAAGCACATCTCAATTCAATTGAAGAAGTATTTAAAAAACTCTCTAAATCGAACCTAAAGGTCCAACTAGACAAAAGTGAGTTCATGAAAAGAGAGACCACCTTTTTGGGTCATGTCATAACACCCGATGGAATAAAGCCAAATCCTGACAAGGTGAAAGCAATAATAAATTACCCTATCCCGAGGACTGAAAGGGAAATAAAACAGTTCCTAGGGCTGGCCGGGTTTTATAGAAAATTTATTCAAAATTTTTCAAAGATAACTAAACTCTTAACTCAGTGCCTTAAGAAGGGAAATAAAATTGATATTTCGGAAAAGAGCTACATTGGCGCGGTGGATACTGTTAAACTTTTGATTACCAGTGAGCCAATCTTAGCTTTCCCAGATTATGAGAAGCAATTTACCTTAACAACAGATGCTTCCAATATCGCCCTTGGTGCCGTTCTTAGTCAGAATGGTCATCCAATCTGCTTTGCGAGTCGTACTCTAAATGAGCATGAACTAAATTATTGTGCTACCGAAAAAGAGTTGCTAGGTATTGTTTGGGCGACAAAATATTTTCGCCCCTACTTATATGGTAGAAGATTTTTGATCAACAGCGATCATAAACCACTACAATGGTTACAGAATCTTAAGGAGCCTAATCAAAAGCTCCAAAGGTAGAAGATAAAACTAAACGAGTTTGATTTCGAAATAAAGCATATTCCTGGAAGAGAGAATCACGTTGCCGATGCACTTTCTCGCATAAAGAGTGAAAATTGTAACCTCAATGAAATTGAAGAAAACGATGAACCGATTGATGAGGTAAATGAAGCAGTGGTAATTTCTTTTGTAGCGGCGACAATTCACTCCGCCGATGAAGATAATTCCTCACATA
The DNA here is from genome assembly GCA_916610165.2 of Gymnosoma rotundatum. NCBI lineage: Eukaryota > Metazoa > Arthropoda > Insecta > Diptera > Tachinidae > Gymnosoma > Gymnosoma rotundatum. The sequence goes on along the minus strand of OU744339.1, from coordinate 71,912,069 downwards.
TATCAATAACAGAAAAACCCTTAAATCTGTTTAAAAACCAAATAAAGCTCGTAAGAGGAAATCAAAATAAAGTCTTCACGAAAAAAATATTTTCAACAATCTTACCACGGTTATTTACAGAAATCTGGATGCCGAATCAGTGAAAGACATAATCAAAACTTATTTACTCGATAGAAATGTGACTCTTTATATGCCAAATAATGATGATTTTATAGAGCTCCAAAGAATCTATGCTCAGATTGTTTCGCATAGAAGAAACAAAGTCTTGAGATCAACTAAACTTTTGGAAAATTTATGTAGTTACCCTGATTTTAAAACAACAGTTTTGGAAATCCATTTAAATGGACTTCACCAGGGAATAGAGAAAATTGTAAAAGCAGTTAGAACAAAATATTATTTCCCAAATTACATAAAGGAAATATCCCGTATAATAAACGAATGCGAACTTTGCAACCGTTGTAAAACGGATCACATATATTGTAAATTGCCATTTAAATTCACACCTCCTGTTTACGAAACAAGAGAAAAATTTGTAACAGACTTCTGGCAGTGGGATAAAGAGTACTATTTGACTTGCATAGATTTGTATTCTAAATTTGCAGTGGCTGAACCGGTGAGGTCACTGAATTGGATTGAAATCAAAAAGGCTCTTTTAAAAGTATTTAATACTATGGGCCCTCCAAAGATTTTAAAAATAGACCAGGATCAGGGCATGAATAACATTAATATAAAAAATGGTGTGAAGAACTGAAAATTAAATTGGAAGTCACTACAGGCAAAACCGGAATAGGGGATGTAGAAAGATTGCACAAGACGTTAAATGAGAAATTAAGAATTATAAACACGTCAAACGATAGGGAGCTGGATTATATGAAAATAGAACAAACGTTGTTTACCTATAATCACAATATAGTCCATTCCACAACCGGCGAAACACCCTATAACATTTTTTTTAATAGACTAGAACCTAAAACCAATCCACAAATAGAAAAAGAAAAACGAATTAATAATATAAATAGGTTTAGAATGGAAAAGCCAATGGGTACGAATTTTGTTGGCGCAGAGATTCAAAGGAAGAGATTAAATAAAAAGAATAACCCTTTTAAGAAGGCAGAAGTGTTGAGAACAGAAGATGACGGTGAACACTTTGTAGTTAAGTTTAGGGATAGAAACGTTAGAAAATATAAGAGTCAGTTCAAAAGAAGGAAAAATTTCACATAAAACAATTCTAATGGTATAATTTCAGGGCTGAATGTAACTGGAAATCAAAATAGATCGAAGGGTATTAATGCCCTTTGGATCATAATACTTACATTGGCGACACTAATTGTAAAAGTCAACAATCAGATAATGGAAATAAACCCAATAGACAGTAATTTAGGCTACAGTATAATAGAACAAGGAATCAGCAACCAGCCTGCTAGCTTTAAGTATCATATATTGACCATAAATAAAACTTATCTAGACTTGACCTATGGCACTCTACTCGAGAAATATAATAAAAATAAATGTTACCGGACTGATATGATCAAGAACTATCTTTCGTTGGCTGGCAAAGAAAAGAAAATGTATTTGAATAGACACAAAAGAGGCCTTGCCAATTTCGTAGGAATTGGTCTGAGGTTTTTGTTTGGTACCATGGACAATGAGGATAGAATAGAAATACAATCAGCAATAGAAGATTTCAAGAAAAATGCGATTTCGTCTAGCGAATTTAATGAAATTGTCGACCTTATTAACAACGAAACAAGACTGATATCAGTGCTCGAAACTGAAACTCGCAAGCTTCAAAACAAACTAACAGAAAAGGTACTTTCTGATCTTTTTCTTGACAACGTCAAACTGTTTTTGGAACATATACAAGACATTCAATTGGCCATGCAGCTGGCACGAATGGGTATTATAAATCCAAAGATTGTGGATTTGCCTACTATTTCTGACCTTACCGACATAGAATTTAAAAGTATCAAAACTTCCGTATGGTTGGAACAAGAGATGATCTTTTTTGTACCTTCAATACCTACATCATTCGAATCGTTTAAAAGGATTAAAATAATACCTATACCAGATAAAAATAAAGAAGAATTGGTAATAGATGGTGGTACTGATTTTGTTAGAAGAAGTGATATGATTTTTGAATTTAAAAACAATAAGGTCGAATACACAAAAAGTGTCTGTATTAGGATCTTTTAAATAATAGCAAGACCGAATGTCAATTTAAGAAAAACAATGAATCTTCCATAGAATTTGTTCAACCAAACATTGTAGTAACGAAGAATTTAAAGCCAACACAGATAAAACAATGTAATGAACTTAATATAACAATTAGCGGTAATAATATAATAAATTTACACAATTGTAAAATAAAAATAAATGACTTTAAAATAGAAGTACAACAAATTATTGAAAAATCATCTACATTGCCTAGTATTAAGGATACTGCAAACATTGTAAAACTAAATTTATCTTTGCCTGATTTAAAAAAACATATTGAATATGTCGATGAAAAAAAACGAAAATTATTTGATTGGCCTACTAATTTCAATTATTATAATGTTGTTATTAATTTTTGCATTGTTCATTAAAAATAAAAAATGTAAAATATCTATTAAAAATTTTAAAAGAAAAAACAATGAGGTCATTGTTGATTCTAAAGAGGGGAGGAGTGACGTACATGCCACTACTAGTGACATACATGACACCACTCCCACTCATAATATAAATATACCATAATCTTTACCAATCTCATAAACATAAACATAACGGATAAACAAAGATTTTTAATTTAAATTTTAATGCATTTATAAATTGCTGACTCTTTCGAGGTCTTAAATTACTTTCCTTTGTTCATGTTGTTTACGAAAGAGTAAGATAAATAAAAAACTGTAAATTAGATTAAGAATAAATAAGATATTTTTAAAATAAAGATTCAGTTTATAGAAAACCACAATACTTAGCACAAGTATACATTATTCATACATATTATATCAATTATTAGTAAATACTTCTTAATTTTTTTAAACTTTCTAAAATTCATTTGGAAATTTGTAATTTTAAAATAAAAATTTCTCAATTTCATTTGGAATTTTCTTAATTTCAAATTGAAATTCTCATTTTCATTTGGAATTTTCTCAGTTTCAAATTGAAATTCTCATTTTCATTTGTAATTTTCTCAATTTTATTTCGAATTTTCTCAATATCAATGTAAAATGGTGTAGTAATAAAAACAATTGATAATAAAAAATGCGTGATTGTCACCGAAAAGTTTTTCACGGTTCCACTTTTAGTTATGTGCATATTTATTGGTCTTTATAAGTACCTAGATATTTCCTATGCGTCTTCGCTATCCCAATAGGAATAATCTTTCCACATCCGCTCTTTCAATCCAGCCAGCTTTATTAATTGATTATTCGACATAATAAGAATTTTAACACTCTGCCTAAATTAGTTCTCTAGGTAAATGATAATAATTTTTCACTTTGTATGAGGGCACCGTTTCGCTTAACTATGTACAATGATGTGGAATTTACTTGTACAAAACTTGACTACTCTACCTACTATAGTTCTGTGGATACGCGGTTATTAACTTCTTCCTTTGTATTTTTTCGCTATATTGTGCCTATTAACAAGAGAATTATTTGTACAAAATTTTTGGGTGCTTCCTATGACAGATACTAAGTAGCACGATGATAAAAATTTATTTGTATGGGAAGTGCCACACGCACTCAAAAAATCAAAAAAAAATATGTGTATGTTTTACCAACTACATATGTATCTGATAACGAACTTTGAAAATTCCAAGAAGATTGATCCACTGGTATATATAGCCTTCATTTGCTTATTTTGATAATTTTTCGGGCCTTTTTCACTTTTTTATATCACTTACATTAACATAGTAACAATTTTCAGTCATTAACATTTTAATATACGGCACCACACAAAATTTAGAAACACACTAATTGATATGTAAAAAAATATGTGTATGTTTCTTTGAGCGAGATTTGCATACATGTTCTGTATTTTTAGGGAATGTTAAATTATTATTTTAAAGAAGTCATAAACTACAATTAATAAAAATGATTTCAAATTTTGTAATGACAAAATAACAAATTAAAATAATGAGTTAAATAATTAAAGTACAACCTTCATTAGTTGTTCTTCAATTTATCAATTTTGTAGAGATTATCTGTACATAATGTTTGCAGTAGTATTGTTTTTTGAAAACAACATACTTGGAAAGATCATGCCAATTAAATATTACATTTATATGCCTTTTTAACCGACTTCAAAAAAGAAAGAGGTTATCAATTCGCCTGAATGTTGCTTTCTTTATGAAAGGTTATGCCTATAGATTGGTCCAGTTTCAGAAGTAGTACATTGTTTTTCCCAAAAACAAAACTTTTATGATTGGAGTGCTGCAGAGGAATGGAAATATATGATTCGTTATCTGAGCCGATGAAACAAAATAAAAAGCTTTTTATTTACTCAGATACGAAAATCGAATCCCAGTAGAAAATGGAAGAAATTGAAATAAAACAATGGAATTAGACATTTTGTAGGTTATAGACTTTATTTCTAATGAAAGGATACATTTACTTCTTCTCGTGCTTATAAATTTTAATAGTAAACCAAAAGAAAGGAAACAGTATTAGAGACATTTTGAACATTATGACTTTTAAAGTTAGGCGTTAAAAGAGATAGTTGCAACTACCAAACTGAAACCGCAGAAATCAGCTCATATGTATATTAATATGAAGCAAACTCTCTGTAGTTGCGGAACTTAAAACAAATGTTTGTTAAGGCATTTGGCCTTAACATACATAATTTTAAAAATTGAAGGATGTCCTCATACAACATACATTTTTACGTGTATTATGAACCGTAAAGAGCACCACTCTAAAATTATAAAAATCCATGTACCATTATAGTTCCCAATGAGGTGTATCCATACGACACGTAAATTGACCGACTTATATGGGCCCTGATAGTTCATTTAACTTGATTTATGTATATAGTCATACTTTTGAACAGTTGTAGACAAATGGTTTTAATTTACAAGGAACATGTAATGCTAAGTGCACTGTAACAAAATGCATAAAATTTGGATTTGGAAATTAAAGGGTGTCCCAATAATTGATGTATTTTGCCAATCTTTTAAACCATTATTCCCAGACAGCTGAAATTTACAAGGAACCTGAATTTAAGTATTAAACGGTATTTTCATAATTGATATAATTTGTCTTAATAAAGAATGAAATTAAGTTTGTTGTTTTAAGTAGTTTGTTTTTGCAAAAAATACGTACTAATGTTTTTTAGAAAGCAATATTTTTCTTCTATTAAATATACATATAAATCATATGAACGAAAAATTTGTTACTTGTTTTTATTTATATTTTTTAAAGGACCTTTAAACTACTGTTGTATTAAAGTTATTAATGTGTTATCGGCAAAACTTTAAAAAGTATGACTTACTAAAAACAGAAATGTCCTGATCGAGAAAGTAATATATATCACTTTATTTTGAAATACTAAGTGAAGGAAACTTTCTTCAACAAAAGCATATAATAACTCCAATTATATACATAACTCAAAATAAATCTGAAAGCAAAAATTGTTTTAAAAAATAAATGAAAGCAGTTATTCAATGGTATATTTTTTTAAAGTTAACAAAATAAAAATGGCTTAAATCTAGTTTATGGGCACCGCTGCAAAATAAAAAAAGTTGCCTACAGGTTGCAAAATGCAATTTTAAGCAAAAATTAAGAGTGATAAATTTAACGTCAACCCTTAGTTTCGGACCTCCGAAGCTTTTATATACAATATCGTACACATATATCGAGTATTTGATGGCGGAATGGGGCAATATGGGTATCATTGGAAAGGGAATTTGAGAGCATATTTTATGAAGCAGGAAAAAAGTAAAAAGAATAAAAAAAATCTGGTAAGGAAAAAGAGCAATTTTTTCTCTATAAACTCATAAAAAAAAGTTATGTAAATGGTGTGTAATGTAATTTACGTTACAAACCTCCAAAGTTTTTATGTATGATGTGGTATAAAACGAGTATTTTATGGTAGAAAAATACAATTAGGGTGTCATTGGAAAGGTGATTAACTTTCTTTTTCTGCCGTTATTTTAATATATTGGGATTTATAGTGCGTCTTTGTAGAAACACTTGTAATGCAGAAAATCTTTATAAAACGAAGCCGTTGTTGGTCGTACGATAGAGAAGAAAACCTTTGTGTCCTCCCAAAGGCCGGTTATGCAGGAAATATTAAGAAAGCGAAACCGCTGTTAGTCATATCATAGAGGAGAAAATCCTTGTTGCTGGCCGAAGGCCGGTTAGGCTGAAAAACTTTACAAAGCCGCGAAAATAATTACATAACATTTTTTGATTAAAATAACATTTTACACTCTCAAATTATTTTTTTATAAAGTATTCCTATTAAACTTATGCTAGGAACACAACTGGGACGAACGTCTGATGACGTCAGACGAAATTCGTTTGCAATATAATTATTTCTATTTCTTACGCCGGCAAACGACGAGCAAAACAGTACAAAGTGACCAAGTTTGACTTTAGATTCGAAGTATTTTAGTAAATAAATTTATTTTACTTTAAAAATTTATGTGCTTTTATTTTGCAGCATTTATAATAAGTGTACAGATTATATATTAAATATAAAAATAGCTTTTTAGTTGTGTTTTTTCCTAATGTTTAACTTTTTAGATATTAATTTATTATGGTCACCTTAGCAGCTTACAAAAAGTAAACAACTTAAAATATTAAAACAGCTGTGTTTTTCGTCGTTATTGTGCATCATACGACGAATTTACACAACGAATTTTTTACGACGTATTCGTCGTGTCGGACAAAAATCGTCGTTTGTCCCTATTAAAAATATAATTTGTTTTTCACTTGCTCATGCTTAGACATTACCTTAAAAAGTACTTGCCATATAATGACTTACTTTTGTGATTGCCATATTTTGTTACTCGTTTACAAAACACATTACATTAGTTCCCAAAAAAGGAAGTAGTAATGGAACTAGTTCTTTATGTTAAAAGAAACTACCGTCCTAATTGTTCTCATTAATTCCTACAATAATTAAGGTAGTCGATTCTCAGTAATTGATTATAAAAGTCTCATGCCTTGTTAAAATCATTAAGTTGACAATCTAGTTGGGAAGTACTTCCGCCAAAAATGCTTAATTCCACACTCGATTACCTTTTCAAAAGATTTTTGTTGGGTATATTTAACTTTTAGTATGTTTCAAAAATGTATTATCTACTTACTTACTGAAGAAGGAAAAGGTATGGGAAGTGATTGAAAAATAAATCCCTGAAAATCCTAATAAAAATTGGAAGGATCGAGATAATGAAGCAATTATATTAATTGGTTTGGCTGTTGATGAAACAGAAGTGTTTCGCATTGCCAACTGTAAATCTGCTAAAGATGCATGGAATATTCTTAAAGCGTACCATGAAAAGTCAACACTTAGCAACAAAGTTAAATTAATGAGATCAATTTGTGAATTGAAAATACACCCAGGAAAAGATATGGACATACATATTTCGCAAATAAAGTTATTGTTTTGCAAATTGCAATCACTTGCTTAACAAATTTCTGAGTTTTGGATAATTTCTATGCTACTTAGTAGTCTACCTACCATATACGATACTCTAATAATAATATCATTAGAAGTAAGAGATGAGAAGGATCTCACTATGACTGTTGTCGAAAATAAACTGTTGAAAGAATTTGAAAAGCACAAGAAGAGAAATTCCGTTGAAGACACAATATTAAAAACTACAAATAAAATTTAAAAAGAATAATATCAAACCTATTGTGTATCACTATTGTCGTATTATGTAAAGATTGCTGGAAATTTAAAAATTAAAAGCATCAAAAAGCTGAAGTTTCTAAAAACGAAGAAAATAATTTGGGTTTTATTTTTAATGGTGAAAATGATATTTGGGTAGTTGACTCTGGTGCCACTTGTCATATTTGTAGCAATGAAAATGAGTTTGTAAATCCAGATAAATCATGGCACGAAAAAGTAACTATTGCAAATGTTGATGGAGTATATTCAAATGGAAAAGGCGACTGCAGGTTAAAAATTCAAGAAGGTAATGGAGAAATTATAACCGTCGAAGAGGTTCTACATATCCCATCTTTCAGGGAAACTTACTGTCAGTAAAGAAGTTATCAGCAAAAGGTTTCAAGTTTTTATTTTTGGGAACAATATGTAAAATTATTGATATAAATGATATTGACGTCGGTTTTGCTGAGTGTGTCAACAGTTTATATCAACTAAAAACTAAAGAGCATGACCAAGGCAGATTAATACACTAGGTAGTGGCAGTAGATCAGTTGACTTTCTTGTTTATGTTTTCAGATGTCATATTTTGTTTACACTTATTATTTTTTTTCCTACAAACATTTTTTTCTTACAGTGGTGTTGTGAAAATATTTTTAAAATTTTCATAAAACAAAATTGTTTCCCACACTTTTGGAAACTGAATTTTATTTATGTTTGCTTATTTTATATGTTAAACCCAAGAGTTTGGTACAAAATGTGTTTATACACATTTTTGGTTTTTACATATAAAAAATTAGCTGACAGAATTACGAGGTTTAAGAAGCTCCTTAAATATATGCATGTAAGTTCAAAGAAATGCTTATGACGTCTAGATGAAATGTATTATAATTATTTTTTTTCGAGCTACATTTTTAAAAACTGAAAAAATCATGTTAAAATGGGTTTTTGAGAAATTAAATATCATAACGCATTGGGCTATTCCTACAAGTAATACAGCTAAAAGAGTTTTTAATCAAATGGTGAAATAAAATTTTAATTTTTTTGTTTTACCATATAAATTCCCGGAAAGGAGAAAATGTCCCAAAAAATTGTTTTTTTTACAAAAGAGGCCTGAAATAATTACGGGGCTGTCAAATGTTTTTTGGAGTATGTAGCCAAAATTTGGAGACTTACCGTTTACCTTATTTTAAAAATTTGCTACTACCGAAGTAAATTTAAGTTACATCAGCAAAAAAAGAATACCACCTTTTTGCGGAAAGTCCTAAAAAAACGATATTTTTTACATTTTCTCAATCAAGACTTTAAACTTGTTCATTTTAAATTTTATTAATAATATAGCAAATGTTTTAAAGTAATAATCTGAGAATTAATAAGCGTACTACGCCAAAAGCACTAAGTTAAGATTAGCTACATTTAAACATATTTTTATAGACATTTTTAAGGTTTGATTAAATTTTAAAAATCTTAACATTTAAGTTAAAAATAAACTTCTTATTACATTTGGGTACGTTGGACATTTTAAAAGTAGATTTACTGCGTAATAGCTCTGCTCTGCTTCTGTAGAATTTCGTTGAGATATATTGAGTTGTTTATAAGATACCCAATTTTGTAAAAAAAAACTTTTTCAAACCACTGTGCGTTATTTGAATTTGACATCTGAAATTATATTTTACACAAACAAAATACATGTTGTTTACTTATTGTTGTAGTTGTTTTAGAACTGCTATTATCTGTAAAATTAATGTGCCTTGAGCATGACGAAGCTAACAAAGTTGTATGTAATCACATTAAATGTCAACATTATTACCACAAGCTTTTTGGGCACAGAGACATTACGCTATAAAAGGAATGCAATCTGATAAGCTAAATAAAGATTTTACAATTATAAAGAGTGGCGTTCAAACAACTTGTGACGTTTATGCCTAATGTAAACTTACAAAAAATCTGTTTCCAAAGAAATCGTTACATAAATCTAAAGCAGTTTTTGAGCTTGGTCTTTCGGATGTCTGTGGACCCATGCAAAATATAATTCCTGGAAAGAAAAGGTATTTTTCAACGTTCATTGATGATTATAGCCGATATGCTGTTATTTATTTGCTATGCGAAAAGTCCGAGGTTTTTGATAAAACCAGACATTATATAAACAAGTTTGGAAAGGTCCCCATGTGTATAAGAACGGATAATGGAACAGAACATAAATCGAAAAAGATGGTTGAATTCCTTAAAAGTTATGGTATTTTGACTCAATTCAGCGTTCCTTATTGTCCTCAACACAATGTAGTAGCTGAAAGAAAGAATCGCTATCTACTTGAAATAGCTCGATGTTTGTTGGAAGAAGCCAATTTACCTATGAAAAAATTCGTTATTTGGACCTTACCAGATTTTTAAATTTTTTCCCTGATACCCATTAAATATTTCCAGTGATACCCATTCCACCATTGAATACTCGATATCTGCCATATTATATATAAAATCTTCGAAGGCCCGTAACTCCGAAACTAAGGGTTGCCGACAAATTTTTTACTTCACAATTTTTTTGCGTAAAATTGGAATATTCTAGGAAGTTTTCTTTGATTTACTCAAAACCACGAAAATGGTGTTTTACACGTTTTAAGAATTAAGTATTCAATTAACAAACTTTAATTTTAACACTATGATCACAGGTCTGTGATTATGATAACGTCTAGTATAAATACTCATGTTACTAATAAACAAAAATATTTAATCAATAATTGTTTTAAATTACAAAAGCATCGCGAACTTATACTTAATTTGCCACAACAACATGAGAACGTAGACTCCTCCATTAAAGGCCCATTATGTTCCATTAAGTTTTTTTTTTTTTTTGTTATTGCAGCAAATCTTAACATCATGCCTTATAGTCTTTTTACACTTGCTCACACATCTTTCATCAATTTGCCAAGATGTGACATCTTCCCCATGAGAAATGCATAGGGCTAAAAATCAACATCTTTACAAGATATTCCTAACTCATTTTGTTCCACTCAACATCTTTCGATAATTTTAGTGTCATCACCAGAATATGGATATTAAAATACAAAAACGAAACACTTGTCAAAAAAATACAATGAGTAAGATGAAAGAGGCGCAAGGTTATTAATTTCAAATTGTCACACTCATAAATAATAAAAATAACTTTAAAATATTTTTTATGACAAATTCTCCATATAAATTTGTTCTTAAATACATTTTTAACCTATTTTATTTTACGAATAGTTTTCCTTTCTAATATGTTTAGAAATTAAGATATACTACGTGAAATTAAGCAGAATTAATTTTTTTCATTTTGTTATTATACTAAAATAGTTTATCTAACAATTGCAAAAACTAAAAATCAAAATAATAAAAAAAATTTAAATATTTTTGTATAAAAGCCGCATTGAAAAACAATGAAAACGATGTCTTATCTATGTGCAAACTCTCCTTAAAAAAATTCCGCTCTTTTATTTGGAATATCTTATTCCCAAAAACTCTAATTTCTTCGTTTACCAGCATAACTTCTGCTAATTCTTCAACAGCAATAATTAAACCAAATATTGTAGACTTTTTTAGCTCCATTTTATTAAATAGCTTAATATTTCGGTACACGCATAACAAAGATGTTGCAAATGTACACGACTTTTTTTTCATTTTTCACATCTTCCACGCGTAATGCAGCCGGGTGTTATCAGTGACTTTTAGTACATACACTTTTAGCACATATATTTACTATAAAATAATATGGTATCCTCACTGTCACAGTTTGCCACATCGTTTTCAATTGACAAAAACCTTTCAGCTGTTTCATCATGCTGTGTGTTGTTTTCGAAGACTATTATTGTTTTGTTTAAAATTTTCTTTTTAATTCCATTAAATGAAAAACATTGTGGAGTTTTACGTTAGTTGAGATTTAAATAGTCGTTTTAACGTGTTGGTAAGTAAATAAATCCATGAAGCAGTAAGTTTTAGCTTCATTTACTTCAACAGTAAGAAGCAGTGAAAGTTTACTACAGTCTGACCTCGACAAAATGTCCAACAATGTATTTGCTCATACAAGAGAAGCAGTACGAGTAAAAGTGAAGGTAATAAATAAACAATTTTAAATCAAAATGTTATGCAGTTAATATTATATCCACCAACTCAAGGTTATCAAATTGTTTTAATTTCAATTACTTTACAACTTAGAAATGTGAGCCCAATTTACCGCCCGAATGGCGTAAATTTAGCGTAGATCCACAAATTACATCGTTGGAGGTTTTGTACTCGTTATTAGCTAAAGCTTTTGATATAAGGTCGGACTTCTCAATTAAATACAAAGCTTATGATCCTGCCGGAAATGAGATTTACTTGGCCGTTTTGTCAGACTGGGACTTAGACGCAGCATTCCTAAGGATACATAACATTTCTATTCAGACTGCTACCGAGCCATGTTTAATGTTGCAAATTGATATAAAACCATTTACGGAAGTGAAGGAATGGGATAGTGATTTATCATGTAATCTATCGGCATCATTGGTAATGATAAACAGTGCTGACGCAACTCCAACAATTTCGACAGCCCGTGAAATAATATCTCCACTGCAACAATCCTTAGGTGTTTCCCAAAAGTATGTACAACAGATGCAAACTAAGTTACCCGGTCTGATTATGAACCAAATGGAGAAAACATTTTCGATGGTGCAAAAGGCTTTCAATCTAAATGATGAGACAATGGTAGCATTGCCTCCAAGACCTCCATTAGCTGACGATGAGTTTCGAATGTTTCTCGATGCTTTGGGACAGATACATCGGTGTGATGAACTGCGTAAAGTAATATTTTTTGGTGGCATCGATCCCAGTTTGCGACGCGTAGTGTGGAAGCATATTCTCAACGTCTATCCGAACGTAATGAGTGGTAATCAGCGTATGGATTATATGCGTCGTAAATCAGAACAATATTACAAACTACGTGAGACTTGGAAGACGGCTATTAAACAGGGTAAGCAAGTTACCTAACTTCTAACACTGATTAAAGCATATTGCTCCTAAACCTAACATTAGAATTAGTTTTTATACAATATTTCATAAATATATTTAGAAAAGCCTCTGTTAATAGGTGTGTTCATTTACTAAAAATTTGTACAAATTTGTAACAATTGTTACTAGAAAGTTTTCATTAACCCAAAAAATTTGCAACGAGAGTGCTTCAAAAGAGCGTAAAAAATTGAGAGACAGACAAATTCTTTCAAGTTTTTACAAAAAAGTATTTCAAAATTAAGTTGAAAATAAAAATATTTTGGAAAATTTAAGAAATTGTAAGTAAATGTAAACTTTTAAAACGATAAAAAGTATTAAAAAGATAAATTTATTTTTGTGTAACTTAAAAACAACAGAAGCAAAATAAGATGTCTAATGAAATTGAACTAAGCAACACGGTATCTAGTACATCAGTGGCAAAGGATGTTCCGGCAAATAATTTTTGTGTTGTAAATATTATGAGTAGGTAGCTACTCGGTAACTTACACTAAGCAGGCAAATAATTCAATTAGTTCAAATATATATTGGGAAATAAATTTAAATGAACACATAATTTATTAAATTACTTTTCTACTGCTTTTGATATTTTATTTTGGATAAAGATTTTTATTATAATGAAAATGAAAATTGCTTACATTTGTTTTCTTTAAAAATATATTTAACCCGTTTTTCGCCGGCTGTTTATTATTATAGTTTGGAAACGATTGCAAAGGCGGATCACTAACGTTACACAATAACGAAAAAAAATCCTAAATAATATCTAAACGCATGCTTATTCTACCACGCATTAAAAACAACATTTTATGAAAATCGCTTGGAAAATAAATCACAAAGTTGAACATTAACATTTCTGCGACCATATTCTGTTGTTATTTCCGATATTTGAAATAAAAGTTCTATGCGTAGGCTAAACTAATTAAAAATAGATATTTTATTCATTAATTTTAGTCAAAAGTAGTTAATCACCTTTATCGTATATAGCGTATTTCGACTACATCAAGTACTAGATTAAATAAAATTGCAAAACTTTTCATTATTCTATTACAAGCCGTACTCGAAAAACGCCAGTTACGACAATGCTGAATATAAATGCCATAATCACATCATTTTTATAATAATATACATATATGTATAATTTTTCCAAAAATTATAGGGGTAGCTATTGAGTATCCATATGTACCTATACATTACAACACTATTTTAACTTGCAAATTTTAGTGTTTATTTACTTTTTCACATTTTTGAGAGCAATTTTGGAAAATTTCTTGTTACTCTCTCGTTGCTAATTTTTACTAGTAAAGTAAATGAACACACCTAATATCGTTTAATAGCATTTATTAAAAGTATCGAGAGAGGAAATAATTTAAGGGGGTTTTGAATTAAGTGATAGTTCTGTTATTTTGATAATGTTAATTAATGTTCTATATAAGAGAAAAAGATATTTCAAATACTTAACTCATCATTTTGTAGGATGTGTGGTTGGTGAATTGGCATATGTAACGAGTATGGTTAGGAAAGATGTTTTACGAACAGACCGGTTACATCCATTCTATGCAGGAAGTGATGACAACAAAAATATAGCTGCACTTTTTAATATACTTACTACTTATGCTCTTAATCATCCATCCGTCAGTTATTGCCAGGGCATGTCTGATATAGCATCTCCTTTACTTATTACCATGAACGATGAAGCTCAAGCCTACATATGCTTTTGTGCACTTATGAGTCGATTGCGTGGAAATTTTATGCTGGATGGCATTGCAATGACAAAGAAATTTGCTCATCTTACCGAAGCATTAAGTTATTATGATGCCGAGTTTTGGGATTATTTGAAAGCCCAACAAGCAGATGACTTACTATTTTGTTATAGATGGTTGTTGCTTGAGTTAAAACGTGAATTTCCTTTTGAGGACGCCTTGCGTATGTTGGAGGTGCAATGGAGTTCTCTTAAGTATGAGGCAAGTGGTGATCGAGAGGAACTGAAATTATATGAAAAAGAATTTGTACCGACCACGGAAACTCACGTAGCAACAGGCATAGTAGTTGGCATTCCGTCACCTTCAAGTATTATTTGCGGTAACGGTACGACTCCTATTAGCCCTTCGTACTTATTGACTAAGCCTAGAGAAAATGCCTACACTAAAGTGTGTGCTTTAAGGCGTCAAAGTTCTTCGGCCTCTTTAAATTCTCTTAGTTCTTCATTAAATGCAAATACAAACTATCTGCTGCAGCCAGCAGATGTTCAAAATTCTAAGTTAAATATAACAAAACGTTTAAATCAAAGTTTAGATGAAAACATAACACGACATGGTATACGACGTCAGCGTAGGGCGTCATCGAAAGCTCATCAATCTTTAGATGAAGCGAAAATGTTACAAATTTTAGAGGGCAGAGCAGAAAATACTTGTGATTCTGTTAGCAATGATCGCGATAATATTGACGATAATGTGTTTTCATATAACAATCATTTTAAATTTCACGATACAAACCCATTCAAGGACACCGATCATGAAATCCTCATAAATATCCGTCGCGAGAAACCGATTCCTAAAGCATTTTTGAGCAGTTCTTCATCGATACAAGGTGAAGACAGCATATCCTCTCAAACTACAGATCACAGCAATGGTGACAACGTTATTGAATGCTCCTTTGAAAACAGTAGCGAATGTAAAAATCCTGATAGTAAAAATCTAATTCCAAAAGAAGTAGCTAAGTTACAGAATAGGAACATACTCTCTAGCTGTAATGCTGTTAGCAATAATATTGCAAAACAGCTGGCAACGAATGTTAGCGAAGGTGTAAAGCGTGTAAGCAGCTCCGGGGGTGGACACTTTAAAGATTTGAAAGAGAAAATTGCGGCTACAAGCAGAAAAGGTAATGCTTTTTATTTTGTTTTGTTTTTTTTTCAGTGAAAAGGTTTAATTACTCTTTTTAACTTTTTTAAAATAGGTGTCAGTTTAGAGGAATGCAATGAAAAATCCCAGCAAAAACTAGTAAAAAATTTTAATGAATTCTTAAACTTCGCATCGAGAAATAAATGTCGTGTGGCGAATCCAAAAAACATTAGTGTAACAATATTATCTAATGATGGAATTAACACAACGACAAGCAATTCGGAAACTCCTTCGCCAACACACAATCCAGACTCCCCAATACCAACACCGCATCCTCTAGTACAACTAACAAAAGGAGATTTTGCTTCGTCAATTGACTCCGATTCCTCTTCACTACCCGATACTACAAATAATACATGGAGCTGTTCAACGGCTGCAACAGCAATACAGCAAACGAATAATTTAAGTAGTTACAGCTTACAATTGGAGCTCAACTCTCAACCCTCGTCTCTAGCACACACTCCAGAGCGCACACCGATAAAAGAACGCCAAAAAGATCAATCTACAACCAAAGTCACTTGCAGACAACAAGATCAGGACGACAGTCAAGACTTAGATTACTATCCAATGACGATTGCCATAACACGCGAGTTGCGTCTGGATGCAGAAAACTTAGATCGTCAATTGTTTGGTGATTTGATTTCAATGAAGGAAGTTGGCGATAGAAAAAAAGACTCTACGAGTAGTGAAATTGAATACGAAAAACTAGGCAAAGATTCCCTTGACATGGTAGAAGACTTGAAGGAAGACGAAATCATATCTTGTCCCGAAGTCAGTGAACTTATGCAGAGACGACGTCAACTTGATACATTGGCCGTCATGTTTGGGGGGGAAAAGTCCAAAAACCTGCGTAATGGGCAGACAGATGGCAATTTAAACATACAGGATGGTAACAGAAGACATGAGCAGACGGTGAAACATATGGTTGATGATTTAAAATTAAATCCGTTTTTGGACGAACATTTCATAAGAGATGAAATAATGTCGACAACACAAAATACTAACAAAAATAATGTCAGTAGTAGTATTTTATATAATTTTCCAACGAATTCCGCATCCTTGCCAGAGGTCTTAGTGCCAATATCATCAACAGATGTTCCAGATACAATAGCAATAGATGAAATGGCAATAACAGCTGCCGAAGAAGAAGTTACGTTTACCACTAAAGCTGCACAGTTTTCCGGCAGCAGCATGAATACTTCCGCATTTTCGCCTCGACTGCCACCGCCATCGGAATTTGGTGGTGGCAATCCGTTTTTAATGTTTTTATGCCTCACTCTGTTGTTGCAACATCGGAACACCATAATGAAAAGCAACATGGATTACAATGAAATTGCCATGCATTTTGACAAAATGGTCCGTAAACACAATGTGACTACAGTCTTAAATCAAGCCAGACGCATGTATATCGACTATTTAAAAAATCAGACTACATACAGCCCACAAAAAAGAGAAGAAGAGCAAACAATTAAAACAAATATTGATCAACAGCAGCCAATGAATGATGTAAATAAAACTGCATCAGCATCCAGCAGTCAACTAAAAAAACATTCCAAAAATAATCAACATAATAATTCCTTTGGGGCGAATTCATCAGCTACAACGCCACTATTTTATACCAAGTCGTCATAAATTGATTTGAATTATCCCTGATACAGCTGTTATGATTGACCAATTGAAGTCACCAAATATTTGCTGAAAATAAAAAAAGATTTATATTTCTATTTGCTTTTCGTTAATCTTTTTACTTCGGAATTAAAAACACTATAATAGTATGTGTAATAATAACGATCTTTTCACTTAAACTTGTCGTGTAATTGTTGAATTTTTATTGTACTTTTCACTTTATAAGTGTAATATTCAATATTTAATGATTATATTTAAATTTTCTTATGTATTACTTTAAGCTTTAATTATTTAACCAAAGTATTTAAAAGTACTCAGCAAAAAAAAATTTCCTCACTTTATATATAAATATTTGGTATAAAATATACTTATGTATGTATGTGTAAATTATATTAAATGGAAATTGAAAATAGAATTTAAGATTAAATTCAAGGCACATTCATTTTACTGGGTAGTAGCGACTCTACAACATTGACAAAAACAACATGCCTTTTTATTGTTGTTTTGTGCGTTGGAAACGTCAAAAATACAAAGAGAAATAAAAGATAATTGCTAAATACAAATGCTTGCTTTGTTTCGCAAATGCTTGTTGTAAAGTGTTTTTTCAAAATTCGTAAACAAACAAAGGAAAATATACACAACTTTTGACATTTCCAACTACAAACCAGCTGGGCGGTTTAAAATAAAATAGAATAAAATAGAATAAATAATTAATTCAAGTAAAATTTAAAAAAACACCACTTAACATATTTTAAAATCGCTTATATAAATCAATAAAAAATTTAATTATTTATCGATTTAAATAAAACGCTATATTATAGTACCTGCCATTGATTGGGTATACTTTTAGAATCTTTCTAGGCACTGGTAAATAGTTTACCCTTTTCTAGCCTTTGTTCATCCTTCAGTTTCATTTTAAAAACAGCAGAAACCAATTTTGAAATCTAAAGGTTTATAATACATATTGTATAATGAAATTCCAAAATTACTCTAGTACAATTTAAATTTCGTGTTAGTTAATGGGTAAAATATCTTCTAGGCGAGAACTTTTTGCATTTTTGTTATATTTACATTTATAAGCCTAAGCTTTATGTATTTACATAAGCTACATTACAGTCAGCATTGCCGTTTTCGTTACTTGTAACCAAAAATTTTTTTTTTATCTGATGTGCAAATGTGTGCTATTTCTGCGTATGTACATATATCCAATTAGTAAAAACTATAAAAAATTATAATAAAAAGTAAAAAATTAAATTACATAAAAACAACATTAATTACAAATCAGTCTTTGGAATTAACATTTCCTACTAAAATTTCATTAAATGATTTTCCATTTAAGCAAAGTTTTGATCGTTTATCTGTTATTAGTGAACGAGCAATCGAAAATATTCTTTCAGAAGGTGCGCTAGATGCTCGTATAGCAAATATTCGACTACTTAGTCTATATAAAAATGGAAATTTTTTTTGCTATCGTTCCACCATTTTAAAACATTAAAATCGCTATGTAAAGGAACATTGGTATTTTTATATTTAATTAATTAATTTTCAATTACTGATTGGCTCGAGTGTGTTTCGTTGATTGGCTGGACATATTTATCAAATAGGGTATATATTTTTGACGAATTCACTTCAATAGGTGCGCTAACTGTAACCATTTCATTGGAATAATAACTCAATAATGATTTACATTTAGCTAATCACCCTTATTGTGTTTGGCGTTTTCGTAGCAAAAACTCGGCGTTTTTTAAGTTTTGTAATAGATTAAGGATAGCTCGCAACAATTGTCATTAATCTATTACAAAATTGTCGTAGTGAAATACGCCTACGCCAAACACAATAAGGGCCAATACTTCTGTCTGATCTTCTAAGTTAAATTGAGTAAATTGATTAGCGGGTGGAAACAAAAATATTGCTAGTTTGTGATAAATTGTAATATTACTCTCTACTAAGGAAAGTAATAAGTCGTGCTGTTGTGATCTAAATTCTGCAATAAAGCTGGGCTCATCGGTATTAATTCTAGAGCAAATTTGTTTTAAGTTGTGAATATAGGGATGCACTAAATGAGTAGTTGAATACGAACTGCCTTTAAGTTCTTTAGAAGCATCCATGAACGGCTTGAAAATAGCTACAAGTTGCTCTAGATAATATTCCTTTTTCTACTAAATTTTTCTCTTGCAGTAGTTTTTGTATATCAGCAAAATTCGATTTTATAGAAAGCAAGTTGAAATAAACGGTATTCCACCTTGTTGGTGAAAAACTTTTTAGGGATGTGTTTAAATCACAATATGAACCAGATTTTTAAAAAAACACCAGTTTTGTCGAATCTGTTACAATGTCATTAATTTGGGGTGAATTATTAATGCATTTTTCTGTCACATTATGTATTAGGTGGTTTATAAAATTAATATTGTCATATCCTCGCAAAGCCACCTTAATGTTGCTACCTCTGTCTGTTACCAAACCCTTTGGATCATTCAAAGAACATTCAAAAACGCTGAGTAAATTCTCCAATTTTTGTTTTATATTCGCACCTGTTAACATAAACAAACCATTTTAGAATTAAGAAAAGCTCTAATTTAACATATTGTTTTCGCTGTCTTTTGTCTTCTTATTATCAATATGCTTTATTAAAATTTCTTATAATGGCTTACCAGTATTAAAAATGCCTTTCATAGATTTTACTCCAAGCAGCTTTCTTTTACTTTCCCCATTCAAAACAAAATGGGCAGTTAAAGCAAAGTATGAAATTTTTGAAAAATTTTCTCTCCACAGGTCACATGTTAAAGCACAACCAATTTCTTTTGTTGACAAGATCTCCGATTTAAGTTTTGCGAATTGTAGGTTATAACTGCTCTCAACATTACGCTGCATTGTTGATTGGTGTGGTATGAGCGAATCTATATTTAGGTTGGCTCCAAATTTATTTCCATTGCATATCATTAATTTTGTATACACTTTTAGAACTGCATCTTTCACCAAAGAGAATGGGCGAATATCTCCAAGAATCCAATCCGTCAAAACGTCTGTGCAAGTCTTTTTTGCTTCTTAGTTTGGCTCGGTCAAGTTATTTTCATTTTGATCCTTTAAAGTCACATAGCACTTGTGTTTGTTTAAATTTGACAAGGAATTTTTATTGTATTTATACACATTTTTACATATCTTGCATCGTTTTCATCTCTTATTGTACCGAAACAATCCCATATTTTGCTTTGCCCTCTTTTTTAATTGATTTTGTAAAAATTAAACGAAATTTTTTCTTTAATTTCAAAATTTTGCATTTTTTTAATCTAAAGTATAATTTTTATTTAATTTTATAATTTATTCTTATCACTGAAACCAACGCACTGAGACTGAAGAAAATGCACTTCTTTACATTGCTAAATTCATTACGAATTTATGGTAAATCCAATAAAAAAAAATTAAAAGGAATTTCTCAAAGAGCAATAAGCGAAAGATACGCTTTTTTACACCACTTTTCTGCAAATTTTTCTATTGAATTTTTTATTTTTTTTACAAATTGGCAAATAACACTGCAAATAAGCAAAATGCAATAAAATTTTATTGCAGGGATTTCCGAAGATAATGAATATATGATAGAAAATGCAGTAACATTTCATGGGAAGTAAAAAAAGGGTTATTCCGAAAAATGCATCGCATTCCTTCAATGTTTTTTTCTATTTTTAATGCTTTCAGGTAAAAAGATCACTAAATATACAGAGAAGTTATCTCACTTTACAAGATTTGACTTTATATAGGAAATGAACTCGAATTTTGTTGTAAAATTAAAAATAGAATGATGACTATACATGTACATAAATACATACGTATGTATGTATTAAAAAGATTTTTTAACAAAATCTTACCGTAAATATTCAAATTTCAAAACAACTTACTACATATGAGAAATAATACTAATTGAATATCAAACCTACTCAAACATTATTTAAGATAAGAAATATCAATTTTTAGCTCTTTTTAGTCTAAATGTCACGTTTGTAATTATAATTTATCTTACTAAAATTTTTCTTAGGTTTCACAAAATTAAAAACTTAAATTTTACTGCCTGGCCCAGGATATCGACTGCTATCGTTCGCACGGATTTTCAACGACAAACAGCTGATTTGCGCCCCACTTAAAGTTTTCAACACGACAAGTCGATCGACAACAAATGCGTACAAAAACGTAATCATTTTCATACAATTTTGCGCCCCAATATGAAATGTCTTGCGATCATAAATGTCAAAATCAGTCACTTGTGTTGTGGTTGTCGACAGACACAAAAGGAAAAAAAATTAACAAAACAAACCAAAAAATAGTTTATTGTTTATGTTAAAAATTTTATAATGGAAAATAAATGGTAAATATAAAATTAGTAATAATATTATACAATTTAAACCATCAAAAATTATTTGTTTAGCATAAAAAAATTAAGTTTGAAGCAGCTGCAAGTTCTTGTAGATTATATGGAAGCAAATCTAGAGTTCGCAAGAGGATCTGCTGTTTATGGAAGCAACAAACTCTCAATGGAAGAGCAGTGGGTAGAGCTCACCAAGAAACTGAATTCGCATGGGCCACCAATGCGTAGCGTTGTTGAGTGGAAAAAGGTAAGGAACTGTGTAAATTAGCTGCGCCCAATTGTTCGTAGAACACAGCCAAAAATATCTACAACAATTTTTAAAAAAATATAAATGTTTCCATTTTTTATAAAATAAAATTTTACTGGTGCTAAAATTTTGCATTTTTATTGCCTAATTTACTTGTTTTACCGATTTTTATTTTCAAACAAGCGTTTAACGTCTGAAATAGTTGATGTGGCAATATCATCAACTGACAATCAGTAAATTGATTACATTAAAAACGTAAGTCCTAGCGACCGACAAGTCGAAAGATAGTGGGGTCCGTATAAGAACGATAACGAGTGACTTGTTGTCGCTCGCTTTAGTTATCAATCGACATCGTGGGCCAGGCAGTTAAAGTTCAAATTACGTACTTTGATTTATGTATGATATATTTCATATGTAATTTAAAAAATTTGAGGCTATTATTAATAAAAACAAAACGTTTCCATTATGCTTTTTCGTCACATAGTTTACCAAACGCACATAATTTTTTTTTTCTCATAAAAATTAAAAAAAAAACCTAAACGGACAATAATAAACATCATTAAAAAGCACAACATTTGTGTTTTTCCTATATGAAGTATTGTCTTTGTCTTTGTAAAACTCTCTTTAAATACTTATTGTAACCACAAGTAAATAAAAATACTTGTGGTACAACAAGTATTTGATAATATCAAACAGATAATTCTCTCACTAATCTTATGGAACATTAAGTTTGATGGCTCCTCCGCAGGACTTACAGTTGATGATTTTTATATAGGATTCAGTCGTTAACCTTTGATATTTTTAACGGAGCTTTTACTCCTATTGTAAAGAATCTGAATGTACTTTTAAATGGAAAAGCCAAAGATTAGTACTGGCGCTATCGAAAACAAGTAAATACTGTTATCTGGGGAAATTTCTGTGAAGCTTTAAAATGCCAATATCGCGATTATAAGTCCTCGTTTGATATAAAAGAAGAAATGCGTAATAGAAAGCAAAAACTAGGAGAGACATTTGATACTTTCTTTGATGCCATCTCTTCTATAATGGACCGTTTACCGTTCATAAAATATAAAATGGAACTTATTGAAATTTTAACACGAAACCTCAGACCAGAAATTCGCCAGGATATACTATACGTTCCAGTGCATTCAATACCTCATCTTAGAAAATTAGTGCAGATGCGTGAAACATTTTTGAATGAGGATCATGTACGAAAAAATTTATCGTATCGTACTCATCACAATTATCTAATGGCAAGACGACAAATTTCAGAATTAGAAGCTGATGAATTTCATGAAGTAGAAAAAAATCAAAAGGATGAAGTGAGTGCTATTGCGGCTAATGAGAAAGTAGTTTGTTGTTGGAATTGCGGTGAACGAGATCATTTCTGGTATGATTGTTTGAAAGAACGCACGATATTTTATGGTTGTGGGGCAAAAGAGACCTATAAGCCACAGTGTCCGAAATGTGCTATTAAAATGATAAATTTTTCAAAAAACCCTTCACTTTCTTCAAAAAACTAGTTGATATAAATAAAGCCAATATTAATAATAACGACTACTCGACTCAACAAAAAACACCTACTATCCTTAAAACCCGAAGTTTTGAAAAAGGTTTAGAAGACGAAGATCCTTCAAAGGTAATTTTTCCTATTTTACCCTATCACGTACGAGTGCAAAACTATATGGAAAAAAGAGAGGAAATTCTAATAAGAATAGTATTTTCTGCGTTTGCAATCCTAAACCAAAAAGATCAACGCAAAGAATGAGACAGTTTTTTAAATTACGAAAGAGGTGTAAAAAGCTTTTAGTATCAGCTATTATTAACAACAACACTGATAATCGTTTTTATGCCAAAGTGTCATTTTTGAACTTTAATTAATACGGCCTTCTAGATACGGGAGCAAGCATTTCTTGCATCGGAGGTGAATTAGCAAACAAATTTTTCAATTTTTCCAACATTTTATAAATGTCAGTCGCACGTAAAGACAGCTGATGATCGTTCACAAATAGCGAAAGGTTGGTTGTCAGTCGAAATTCAATTTAAGGAGCAAAAGCGTTTAATAAATCTTTTCATAATACTCTCCATTACTCAACGTCTTATTTTAGGTATTGACTTTTGGAACATGTTTAACTTAATTCCAAATATTATAGAATCTGTAGACGTTATAGATAAAACACAAATCGGTTTATTTACGTCGTCTGCTTCTGAAAATACTTTGTCACCAGTTCCATCCGTTCGTAGTAGTAATTGTGAAACTCAATCTGAAACCAATGATTGTCCATTATCTTATATTCAACGGCAACAATTAAATACTATTATCGCAATGTTTCCCAATTTCGAACAGCAAGGATTAGGAAAGACCAGTTTAATCAAGCACTATATTGACGTTGGACAGGCAAAACCGATAAAACAACGATTTTATCCTGTTTCACCTGCCGTAGAGAAGCTTATGTTTGCCGAAGTTGATAGAATGTTGGCCTTAGGAATATTTGAACCATCTCAATCCCCAAGGAGTTCGCCTATGCGGCTGGTAATAAAACCAGGCAAAGTACGTCTTTGCTTGGATGCACGAAAACTTAATTCGGTCACAAAGAAAGACGCATACGCGCTTCCATCTATTGAAGGTATTTTTGCCAGGTTACCTAAAGCAAATTATATAACAAAATTAGACCTTAAAGATGCCTACTGGCAAATCGGTTTGGAAGATTCGGCGAAACCCTTAACCGCTTTTACTGTTCCAGGACGCCCCCTTTATCAATTTACAGTAATGCCATTTGGACTCTGTAATGCTCCGTCTACCATGTGTCGTTTAATTGACCTAATAATTCCGCCAGACGTGCGTAACTCTGTTTTTGGGTATTTAGACGATTTAATAATCGTTTCCGAGGAATTTTCCTCGCATTTGTCAGTGTTAGTTCGTGTTTCCGCAGAATTTCTAAAGGCTAATCTTACCTTAAACATGTCAAAAAGCAGCTTTTGTGTTACACGAGTCTCGTATTTAGGGTATATTATTGATAACGGCGGTATATCTACAGACCCCGATAAAGTGAGCGCCATTGTTAATTGGCCAGTTCCCACAACTATTAAACAAGTACGTGGCTTTCTAGGAATTTCAGGTTGGTATCGGAGGTTCGTCGAAAACTTTTCTACTATTGTATTCCCTATTACAGAAGTTATTTCCAAAAAGAAAAAATTTTGTTGGACAACGGAAGCCAATGTAGCATTTGAGAAAATAAAAAAGCTTTTAACGACAACCCCGGTTTTAATAAATCCCGAATTTTCAAAAAAATTCTTTCTTCATTGCGATGCCAGTAATTATGGCATTGGAGCTGTAGTAGTGCAACTTGACGAACATGGAAACGAGCGACCAATCGCCTTTATGAGCAGAGCAAAAAACTAAATAGTGCTCAAAGAAATTATAGCGTGACCGAGAGTGTTTAGCTGCAGTAGAAGCCATAAAACGTTTTCGATGCTACCTGGAACTACCGGAATTCGAAGTTATTACCGACCACGCGAGTCTTGTATGGCTTATGCGCCAACCTGATTTGACAGGACGCCTGGCTCGATGGGTCTTCAAAGTCCAAGCATTTAATTTCACTGTCAGTCACCGCAGAGGAAAAGAAAACGTAGTTCCTGACGCATTGTCGCGTTGTTTTAATGAGGATGTAAATGAAATAACTCTAACTGGGCCAGAAATCGACCTTAGTTCGTCTCATTTTATGGACCAGGAATATCAAAATTAAAAGGATAAAATATTGGTTGATCAAAGTAAATACCCTGACCTCCAAGTAGTTGATAAGTTTGTTTACATAAGAACTGAACATTATACAGGAGAAATAGAGTAAGAAAAACGTAGCTGGAAGTTATGGGTTCCTGAAAAATTAAGGCAAAATGTTATTAAGAGGGCTCACGATGATCCTATAGCAGCACATGGTGGTATGGGAAAAACACTTCACCTTATTCGAAGAAATTTTTATTGGCCTGGTACTAAAGATGTTAGAGATTATGTTAGAAAATGTGACATATGCAAAACTACAAAAGCGCCGAACACTATTCCAAAACCGGAAATGGGTAAGCAAGCAGTATCTTTTCGGCCTTTTCAGAGAATATACGTAGATCTGCTCGGACCGTATCCCAGAAGTAAAGCGGGAAATATTGGACTTTTAATAATATTAGACCACATGTCTAAATTTCACTGGTTGTTTCCACTACGAAAATTTACCACCAGACTTATCATAGATCATTTACAAAAACAATTATTTCATCTTTACGGGGTACCGGAAACCATCGTAAGTGATAACGGTTCTCAATTTCGTGCGCATGATTTAAGGCATTTCTGACTAGTTTCGGCATACAACACATTTATACAGCTGTACATTCTCCGCAGAGTAATGCCTCGGAACGTGTAAACAGATCAATAATCGCCGGAATCCGGTCATATTTAAAGAATGATCATCGTTATTGGGACGAAAAATTATCAGAAATTAGCTGCGCATTAAGGAACTCATATCATCCGACTATCCAGTGTTCTCCTTATCATGCTCTTTTCGGGTTTGACATGATCACCCATGCAAGTTCTTATTCGTTGTTGAAAAAACTACAAGTACTCGACGAACCCTCATATCACCTGCCGCGCGATGACAGCCATCACCTCAATCGCATTGACTTGCGTAAAAACATTCGGGATGCTTTCGAAGTCAGTCGAAAACAGTATAATCTACGTTGTCGTCCCGTGAGTTTTAGAATAGGGCAAGAAGTATATAG
Source organism: Gymnosoma rotundatum (assembly GCA_916610165.2). Taxonomy (NCBI): domain Eukaryota; kingdom Metazoa; phylum Arthropoda; class Insecta; order Diptera; family Tachinidae; genus Gymnosoma; species Gymnosoma rotundatum. The sequence goes on along the minus strand of OU744339.1, from coordinate 71,885,341 downwards.
AAGAAATGTTGCTTAGAGTAACGCCGAAAAAGATTTTAACGCTAAACTGTCCCCAATGTTCATAAAATGCCGTGTTAAAGAAAAAGTAGGATCACATTATTACCTCCTAGAGGATTTGCAGGGCCGAATTTTTGGCACTTTTCATGCAAAGGATATTCGCCCATAGACCGTTCTTTCTCTATCCAATCCTGTAATGAAATCATCATGATTGTCTAGTTTTGTAGTGACCGGCTCTTAACATATGCCAAAAAAAACTTTTTGTAAGTTTTGTTTAAAATATCTTTCAGTGCCGACATAATTGTCATGGCATAAAACAAATGGCTCAGAGTATTTTTTCCTCTTTTAAAAATGCATATTAGCCACACTGCTTTTATTTTTTTTGCCTGGCAATGATTTCTGTTGCTTATGTTTTTTTTCTCATTTTGTTTTTCATACTACTCACTCCTTTGGCATACCTAGTTTTTTTTTTTTGAATGCTAACGGCATAATCGTACGATCATTGTTCCGTTAGTAATCTATAGAAAAGGGAAAAGACTAAATACACACAAGAAAACGAAAAAGGATGGCAGTTGGTTAGTAATCGTTGTGGGACACAGTACTCCAAAGAACAAGCTGAATTATAATTTGAAACTGGGTGTAAAATTTTTTTTAAATCTGGAATAAAGGAAAACAACCACCATTCCAACAAAGAAACTGTAAGACACGGGAGAAAAAAGTTAAAGAAGGAACCCCGTGGCGAACCAATAAATCCACGGCTACAAAAGAGCTTACGCCAACCATAAGTGGATAACGTAGTTGAAGATTTCGTAAAGATTCTGCTTCCGAATTAGTTCAGGCCATTCAAAGGGCGAGAATCTAAGAAAAAATATTTCTGGGAGAGGAGGCACCCTCAAAACAAACAGAAAACTGGGAAATTCATCCCTTTCGCAATACATCCCCGTGTTTCGGAGTGGAAGTGAAGCTGATTGTTATTCGTGGCTGAAACAGAAAAAAGACAAGTTCCCACCGATTCAGTATATGAGTTTGCAAAAAAAAAAAAAGTGTGAATAAGTGTTCTATTACAATTTTAATTATTTTGATTAATAAAATGTTGAAAAAAACAACTAGGACACTTAGTCTAAATTAAGTAACGTAAAGTAAAACCTCTAAAAAAAAGGAAAAAGAAAATACACAAACTATAAGTAATATTAAGGCATTTAAACAGGAGAGTCTTAAAGTTTATTTGGAGAAAGACAAAAATAATAGTATCCAAAGAAATTACAACCAAAAAAAAATCTATAACGAGTGTTCTGAAAAGGGAAAAGTGGGGTTTTGATAATTTAACGTAACTTACAATTTTCAGCCTAACCAAGTGCATACAAGATCCGGAGGCCTTCGTGAGCTGCGACGCAACATGGTTGGTGAGTTTTTTTATTCTTATATTGATTTTCTTTACTATTTTATTAATAGAGAAAAATATACCTATATACAGATACATGTGTATATACATATATATGAATCTATATATATATGTGTCTCTCTCTCTCTCTATATATATATATATATATATTAGGATACCCCGTACATTATTATTTTTGATTGTTGAGTTTTTTTTTTTTTCCTTTAAACCACTTTTGGATTGACCTTAATATATTCTTTGGTTTGTTTAATTTCTAATAAGAATATTATTTATGTTCTTTCGAAATTATATAAATTTGTAATGTTTTTTCCTTTTTTTATTTAATATATTAAAATCCTCTGTTTATATATTTTCCCTTTTTATCGTTTTTTCTTTTGATTAGCTAAACTTTAAAATTTTATTTTTTCAAATTAAATTCGGTCAGACATACTTTAATTTAAGTTAATTAGCTATTTTAACTGAAAATACATATGCATTAAAAAAAACAAACTAACCACAAATACAAAATAAAAACAATCTTATAATATCATGTAAACTATATATACTGTAAATTATATACATATACCTACTGATATCATTTTTAAAGATTTGTACCTATTAATCAATTTGGGGGTTTTTTTTAATTAAGTGTATTAACACAAAGTAAATGGAATAATTAAATAATCCTCTTTTCTTTCTAAGGTTGGTGGATTAAGTTGTTGCTTTTGGGGTCTTAATTAAATTCGCGGTCATTAAGACATAGGTTGCGGTAGGGTTCAGAGACCAAGCTCGTCAACAACACCTGACGATGCTATTTCTAAGGAATAACACTATAAGATAGGCTTGCATAGTATTTTATCTAATGATCGTGTCGGGCTGTTGCAGTATTTAGCCGATCAATCCAGTCTTTTTTCATAAAAAAAAAACACTTTTAAACCTTAAAATAGGGAGTCTATAATAAACTAACTGTTAAGAATGAGGAGATTGCTTTAAGGAGGACCGAACCCCCCCCCCCCCCCCCCCCCCCCTGACTGTAAGCTAGTTTAAATCAATGGCTCCCATAGTCCCCATTGAACATTCTCGTATTACTAGATTTATTTAGTAACCATACCACCTGTTTATTTTATTCATCTACATAACACCATACAACGCGTTCTATGCGCACACGCTTTTTACGCTTTTCATACTTTTTATGCTTTCTACGCTTCTTAAACGTCAAATTACATACAACGCTTTTTATGCGCCAAGTTTTTGTTTTGATCAGCTGTAGTGTAAATATTTTTATCTAAAGAAATCATTTTTGGAAAAATGGAAAGTGAAATGTTCAAAGAACTTATGGTATATATTGAATTTATGCACACAATATATTGTGAAACAAGGACCTATGAAAATCTTCAGAAGAAAAGGGAACGGTTTTTGCATTTGTATTAAAAACTTTTTAAATTAAATATATGTATTAGGGATGAAACAAAGTACATAAAAGTAATCGATAGCAAAAACATTAGTTGTGTTGATGAAAGAGTTGTTGTAAATTATAATTATTAACGTATTTTTTTCTGAATTTATTGTTAAACTTTACTAAAGAAGAGTTTTTTTTATTAAAAAGGCTTCTTAAAACAAAAAAAAAAAAAAAAACAGAAAAAAGTAATCATTAACACAACATTTATCGATACCATTGATAATAAAATATAATTTACCATCCTTAGATATCAAAAACAGCTGACGCTTTGTGCTGTGTAACTTGTCACATATATTTACATTAATTCTACTTTTTTGACAGACGCGTATAAAGCGTGTACGTATAGAACGCGTTGTATGGACTTTCAGCTTTAATATTGACCAGCTTGAATACTCTAGCTCAAGAGTGGGCAACATGCGGCACGCGTGCACAGAAACTGCGGCACGCGCACATATTTAAAATTTATACAAAACTTAGAAAAAAAATTATATCCGTTTGTCTTGTGTTCGAACGAAGATATAAAACAACAGCATAAAACAGTATCTAAAAAAAAAAAAAGACAAAAAAAAACATTAAAAATAGTTACGGAAAAAATAGAATAAAAGAAAGATTAATGGATTTTATAAGTAAAGAATGCTATTTTGACGTATTTTTAGAATCTTAAAATGAAATTCATAGAATTATAACAAAATGAATTCTAAAAAAATGTTGATGCACATATATTTCTGCCATGAATTAATCAGCCCAATTATGAATATTCTCACGGAATTTCTTTCCCACGGAAAAAATTTTTCTCGAGAAATTATGAATTCTGTGGGAACAAAATAACAAAGAAAAGTGTTATTTACATAAATTTTTTTCGTTTATAATTCATTATACCTACTTTTTTCCCGAATTTTTTTACTTTGTGCAGTCAGTCAGAAGGGGAAAAATTTTATAATAGGAGAAAAGGGAAAAGTGAAAAAACTCGCACGGAATTTTTGTTTGTAATTGTGCTGAATAACGCAAAAAAAATTATTGTTTGGTAGCACATATAAATGCGAACAATTTTTTCGAAAATGACTCTTTTAAATCAATAAATAGATCGCAAATTATAGACGAGAACTTAGAAAGTAGCTTAATAGTTGGTACTACTAAAATTTAAACAGACATAAGTACCTAATCTACAAATAGCCAGTGGCAGGTGTGTCATTAATATAAGTTTACAACTTATTATTAACTTTTTGTAATGTTATAGTGCAGTTGTAAAAAGTATTATAAATATATTATCAGAAATATCTTATTTTTGTTCAACTTCTAAAAATTTTCTTCACCGTTTTCTGAAAACATAATTTTTTAATTTACCTACAAAACCAATGTTAGTGGCCAGCTCAGTTTAGTTGTTTTCAATTTTGGCCAGCGTTACAAAAAGTTTGCCCATCCCTGCTCTAGCTTTGTTATATTTGAAAACTATTGTGAATCGAATTAAAAATAAGTATCATTTTACAATCGTATGTCATTTAAGGGCAGTTTAGACGGTAAGGCTCAAGGCAGATTAATATACTAGGTAGTGGCAGTAGATCAGTTGACTTTCTTGTTTATGTTTTCAGATGTCAAATTTTGTTTACTTATTTTTTTTTCCTACAAAAAAAATTCTTTTACAGTGGTGTTATGGATATATATTTAAAATTTTCATAAAACAAAAAAGTTTCACATTTTTTGAAACTGGATTTTATTTAAAAATTGTTTTATTTGCTCATTTTATATGTTAAAACCAAGAAGATTCGTACAAAATGTGTTTATATACACATTTTTGGTTTTTACATATAAAAAATAAGCTAACATAATCAAGAGGATGCGAGGTTTAGGAAGATCCTCTAGCTTAAATATATGCTCGATATACATATTAAGGGCGGTTTACATGATCACAGAAGTCTTACGACATGTCAAATTTTTGTGCAGAATAGTACCAGTGGGATCGTCTAAACTAAATAAGTAATGAATCTGCACAAATTGAGAGAAAATACGGATGAAAATTTGACAGTCGTATGGCTCTCTTTGTTTTTTTGGAAATTTTCAAAAGACAAGTACGAATCATTAGATCAGGGATGTATTTTCTGCAAACAGCTATTTTAGTTTTGGTGTGTTTTACCCATACCAATTGTGTAAACTCAAAAATAATCTGTCGTAAGATTTTTACTCTCAGTTTTAAAATACGGATGGAATTTGATAATATTTTCTCTTGGATTTTACGTACGTAAAGTCGTACCGTCTAAACCCCCCTTTAGTAGCATCAAAGGAAAGCTTATGACATCTAGATTAATAATATTGTAATTATTTTGTCGCGCTAAATTTTGAGAAATTAAATATCATAACGCATCGGGTATTCCTACAAAATTTTGATGTTATATAGCTACAAGTGTTTTTAATCAAATGGTAAAATAAAATTAAATTTTTTTTTGTTTTAACATACATATAAATTCCCGGTAAAGGGAAAAATAACCAAAAATATAGTTTTTTTTACAAAAGAGGCTTCAACTAATCACGGGGCTGTCAAATTCTCTTTGGAGTATGTAACCAAAATTTGGAGACTTCCTGTTTACCTTTTTTTAATCGGTGCGTTGCACTCCGAGGAATTTTACAATAATTATAAAATTTTGTCAAAAATTGTTTAAACAGATGTCTTTAAAATTGTTTAAACAGATTTGCTAGTACTGAAGTTAATTTAAATTACATAAGCAAAAAAAAAAAAGAATACCACTTTTTTGCGGAAAATCCTTAAAAACGATATTTTTTACATTTTCTCAATTCAGAGGCTTGTAACTTTTTAACGAAAAGCTCTATCAAAACAAAACTTTGAACTTGTTTATTTTAAATTTTTTTAAGAATATAGCAGTAATAATCCGATAATTAATAAGCGTACTACGTCATAAACACTAAGTTAAGATTGGCCAAAACTAACAAAACAAAAAAAAAAAAAAAATTGTAAGCTAATTTTCTCCTTGCAGATTTAAACATATTTTTAAAGATATTTTCAAGGTCTGATCAAATTTAAAAAATCTTAACATTTGAGTTCAAAAAGACTTTTTATGACATTTTCAGAAAATTATATGCCCGAGGTACCTAAATTTGGGACCCTTCTTAAAAGCCCTCCTTCACCCTAGGAGCCTGACCCGCCTCTGTAAAATTTCGTTGAGACATATTGAGTGGTTCGTAAGATACCGAATTTTGTAAAAAAAAAAAATCGTTTTCAAACCACTGTGCGTCAGTTGATTTGACATCTGAAAATATATTTTACAAAAACAAAATACATGTTGTTTACTTATTGTTGTAGTTGTTTTAGAACTGCTATTACCTGCAAAATTAATGTGCCTTGGTGTTAGGTAGTGTTGTGGAAAATTTAAATTTAGTAAAAAAATACAACACCTATAAACAATAAAATAGGCAAAACTGTTACAAACAATTAAAATAAATAGTCTAAGGGCCACTATTACAACTTGCCGTTAGTTAAAGTTAGGATTTTGTCTGCCTGATAAATAGCTTTGTATTATTGAAACTTCCAATTTTTATTGCTATTATAATTAATAATAATAATATTAAATGGATAAAAAAGAATAAGTGAAGTTTGTTTTAATGCAAATCCATTTATTGGTCTGACAAAATCCTGCCTTTAATTAACTAACTGCTTTTTTTCATTGGGATGGATTTTTTCTAACTCTACCACTAATTTTTCAAATTGGCAGAAGTTGGTCATTTTAGTTTTTTCGAATTCTTTTTTGTTATTTTGTATAACTTATTGTGTTTTTTTTAAATATTGATGTGTACTTTTTCATGTTTTTAAAATTTTCCTTTGCACACAACAAAACTATACATAAAAAATGGCGACGACAGTCATCGACTAATGACAATATTGACAACGGGAATACCGATTTACAACAAAGGAAGAAAAACGACGTCGTTTTGTGTTGACGTCGCCAAACAGAATATGGGTGAATATTTACCACACTGGTTACATTTGTCACGTAACCTTGTATTGAAATTCTATTTTCAGCAGGTTGAAACGTTACGACTAAGTGGCATTTCAGTCGGCTAAGCATTTGCATAGCTTTTCGTATAACAAAAATGGTCAGCTGATACATCTACATTTACATTTCTACGTTTACGGTCGGCTAAATGTACCTTTACTTGTTATTACTTGCTGACGAATTTTTCTTTCTAGCATTGCCCACAGGTGTTCTATTGGGTTAATATCTGGAAATTGCGGAGGAATAGGTAGACTTTTTGGGACATTATATAGCAGCCAAGACTTAACGATTTCAGCCGTGTGCTTAGGGTCGTCTTGTTGGAAATAAAACTCGTTAGACAACCACAATTTCTCAGCACTCTGCTTTAAATTCCTTTTCAAATTATCCAGATAAACAAACCTGTCCATTTTCGAATCTATAAATTCCATATTACCTACTCCTCCAGCAGCCATACATCCCCAGATCATAACACCTCCACCACCATGCTTAACAGTTGGCAGCAAGTTCTGTTTATCAAGTGCTGTTCCTGTTTTCCGCCATACTATTTTCCTTCCTCTCATGCCAAAAATACAAAACTTGTTTTCGTCGGAAAAAATAAATTGTTTCCAGAAGTCTGGCGCCATATTTACGTATTTGTTGGCAAATTAAATACGCTTCTTTCTGTTGACTAACAAGATGAAGGGTTTCTTGCGGGCATCGCGGCCATGAAAGCTGGCTCTTCTTAATATTCTTCTAGCAGTGGATTGACTTATTTGTTTTTTTTAAATTTTCTTCAACATCGACTATTATTTGTAGCGCTGTTGTTTGCGGATTCTATTTTATAACAGATTCCCTGTCTGTTAATAAACGTGGACGACCAGATCTTGGTTTTAAAGTTATTACTCCTGTTTTTTCAAAATTTTTAACAACTGTTCGAACTGATGTCCACGCTCGACCAACAGTTCTGCATATTTGACCATCTTTTCGAAGTTTCAAAATTATGTTTCTTTCACTTTTATTTCTTTTCTCTTTTCCGCCATTGTTTAAAACTTGCAAATTTCAATTTTTTTAACTAATTGTTACTAATTTTACTAATGTAAAGACTGAATTATTAATGACTCTACTACAATTTTGGCGCGTTTTAACGAGTTAAACGATATGAGTGTAGACTTTTAATACCGTATAAGCACGTGGTGTTATAATAATTGTATCGTTACTTATTACAAAACATGTAAAATTGTGCATTGGCAATGTCCACTTTTTCGATCAACCATTGGGGTAAAAAATCTAATATTTTATATATAATAATACTCCATGTATTCTGAAATTTTTCGCAGTTTGGATTTGTTGTTCGCGAGGAGCTTAGACTTATGGCACCTAGTGCAGGCTAACAAAAAAAAAACAAGATTTCAATAGTAAACTTGGTCGAATTTTGGCCATAAGGCGAACTCTAGTATAAATAAAGTAGTAAGTATTTACAAATTTAAAAACACTGCTTGTTTTACAAAAAAAAAAAATATTTTGCTTGATTTACTTTTCCTCTTTAGAATTCAGCTGGTTCCTTTTTCGTTTATGTACCATATAAATAAATTAAAAGAAGTAGAGCTGTATCGTTCGCGAACGAACGGGTTAAGTTAACCGAATCAATCAAGTGAGTGGAATGATCCGGTCATTTAACTGAGCTGAAGGGCTTGTTCGGAAATGCATCACTACGCTGCATCTGATGCGCAGTGCGTTCGAAAATGCATCACCTGGCATCACTGCAAATGTCATGCCTTCTAAAATGCATCAATGAAATATGTATACGATGCGCAAACAAACGTCAAACACGCATCACAAAATGGCTGATGCAATAGATGAGACAGTACTGTATTTGATCTTTATTAATTTTGTTTTGTTAAATTGCGGTTTTTTATAGACTTTTAGAAACAAATTTAATAGTTCTTTACTATATTAACATAATCCAGAATTTTTGGGATTCGTCTGTTGTTGGCACATACGCCTCTTAGCAGTTCACTCAGTTTTTAAATTTTCTTTTGTTTTGCCGATTGCACAACTTAATTATTTTTTTGCTTTCATCTAAATCAATAAATAAATTTATTATTAGCTTCTCCATTAGTAATGTTTAAGCATTTGAAATTTTAAAACAAATAATAGTGTATTTTTGTTTACGCATCAAGTAAGTATCAGCATTAGCTGTTTTGCATCGGCCTCGCAATCTAATAACACATGCGCATCAGATGCAGCGCAGTGATACATTTCCGAACAAGCCCAAAATCAAGTGATTTGCAAAACAGCACCAAATCGTTTGCGGTTTGTGATTTAAAATCACGTTATTTCCATATATATACTCTGATTTCATACTGTATATTCTTTGGTCCAACCTATTTTTTTTTTTATATTAAAATATATTTTTAATATACTGAGATAATCAATGCAATAATCAGTTGGCGTACATGAGACCGAAAATGTTTTTAAAATTAAATATAGTCTCGATGCAAAGAAATGTCATTCGTTATTATAAAAACATTATTTAATGATAAAAAGTTTATCTTGACAATACTCTAAAAAAATGAATTAAGTTTTAAAAGTTATATTTTAATTTTAGACGTTCACGGATGAGAAGACCACGAATAAGTTTCTTCCAGTTACCGTAAACGCGAGCCTCATATTTTTCTTGTTCCTTACGTTCCTGATCTTCTTGATCTTGATGCCAGGCAGCAACAACCTGATCTTCAAATTCTTCACAAACAATAAATCCATCATAAGTAGGATGACAAGCACCCTGGTGAAAATCAAATCCCACTACAGCATTTGCGCAATCGATGCCCAACTTTTTACAAATTCTATTAAGACCAGGCACTGAATAGAAATAGAAAAACAAATACAATAAATTACTTCCTTATACAGTAGAAACAAAGTTAAGGTTTAAGAGTTAAAAGGAAATACTTACAGCGAATGTGCTTAGTTTTCTTCGGCAGCATAGACGGTTTGAACAGCTCTACATTGCCGTATGCGTTTCGTGGAACTAAACCATTTTCTGCTGTTGGTGGTTCATAATCCTGTGTTTGCCAATAGCCAAATATTTCTAATGGTTGATCTTTTATAACGGTTTGGGTGATCTAAAAAGTTTGAATTACATAAATTAATTATGTCTTTTTCCAACGTGTTATTATATGTAAGCAAAACTTACTCTATCCCACTTAGGACGGGCTTTTACAATTTTATAAGGTTTTTCACCTAATTTCACAGTTCGAGCTTGCTTAAGCCAAATTTCTCGGGAGTGCAAAGTGTGCACACAATCTCTTGAATATACGGGTTCTCCGCGAATGTACCCAAGTGCAGGGGCATTGGGAGGATAAAGGGCTTCAAACTTCAGCAGATGACGTTCTAGTGCATAAAATGGATGGTTTTTATAGTCACTAATAGCAGTTGGCATTGGTTTTTCTTCATGTATGCGCCGTAACTCGTGATCTTCTTTAATGTCGCGTTTAGAACGATTACCTAAATACTTGGATATAGCCGTATCCAACCAGGCCTTATCGACTCTTGATTTGCGCACAACAGTGGTCCAATTCGGACAATATCGAGCCGTAACATCTTTAATACTTAAATCATTTTGGAAAGCAAACACATAGGCCAAGGAGGGAGAAGCTGATTTCTAAATAAAAATGTAACCAAATTTACTATATCAAAAAAGTAAACTTTTTGCGTACAATTTATCAGTTAGAATTGTTACATACAAATTATACAAGCATGGTTTCAAATGAAAATGTTTTCAAATATCTATTTTTCTTAATTAAATATTATTATATCTATCATGAATATCTTTTCCCTTTTCCACAAATTGCAATCGTGCACAATTTTTCAAAATCAAAAATTTCCCTTGTAGTGAATAATTTTTTCCTATTGATTTGTTCACTTAAATTTTGCGGGGGAACAGCACACATTATACAACATTTTATTTGTTTTAATTAAAATACTAAAAATTTTTTAACACCAGATCAGTTACTAAAGTGCAGTGTGACATTATGCTCGACAAGCTGCTAAACAGAGTTCTATTGCAAAATGGAAATACATATTTTGTTCAGAATTTATCCAATTAATATATTATAATATTTTGTTTTATTGAAACGGGTCAGTAGCAGTGTCTCGGATAATTTCAAGGGGTTAAATGCGTCTTGCCGGCCCCGACCACCAGAAGATTTTATATAAAAATTTTATGTAAGTATTTATTTTTAAACTGCAACTTAGCAATTTTTACAGAGTTTATTCTATTACATACAGATGTACATTCAATGTGCACTGATAGCTTATATATTTTCTATAGGTGTTCTTTGAAGGGAGCAAAAACATATTACACGGGGAATTCATTATACCAATTTTCGCTTCCGAGGGGAATGAAAATTTCATGGGAATATAAATTTCACTTCTTATTCACGATAGGGATAGATACAAATAAATTAGAACAAACATTAAATTAAATTTATGTAAGAGATTCATTTCTTGTACTCGTGCCAATTTATTTACCTGCACTACAGCCATTAGCTAGTGGATATATTTTAATTGACAACATAAAGTTCTCTTTCTGTATTACATTACAAAAACAAAGTTTCAAGATGAAAATAGATATTCATTATTTCATTTAATAACATCATAATTAGTAAATATTTATTCAGCGATGTCAACGTTAGATTACAATATGCTTCTCGATTGCTTTGATTTATATAGAACTCTTTTTGTGTGTTGCCAACAAGCCTATGGACTCCACGGGATGGCAATTGAAAAGCGCGGTCAATGCATACAACAGGTAGATGCTAACAGTCCTCATGGGGACAAATATTCAAAAGACAGCACAATGTTGACTTGATATTTTTTACGTTACTATTCTCTATTTTACCTTGATATGCATGAAAGATAGAAGGGCCATTATATTTCAAGGGGAAATGGCCCATGCTCTACTTGTTTCGTTTTTCAGTTTGCTACGATTTTTAGCTGTAGACACTGGTAAAAGACTTTTTGAAGAAATGATTGAATTTACTAAACGTCTAGTGGACAACGAACCGCAGAAAATGATTGGTAGTCATAGGCGGGTCAACAAGCTTTAAGGCGTAATGAACCCCAAAGGACTGTAACGTTGAGCTTACACTGTCATAAGTTTCCTCTTTAATTCATACGAAAGACTATCAGAAGAGGTAATAATTCTCAAAAAAGATCCAGTGAAAAAATAGATGGATCCTAGGATGGGGTCATGATTTCTTTTGCTTTGGTATGTAAAAAATAACATGCATGGAGCCAATGGAACTCAGTGGTTTATAAAATGGACTCTAAAGCGCGGTCAATAGACATATTGAAGCGGCAAATGAACACATAGACATCCATCAAAGAAATATTCTACCAAAAAATATATATTGTATGAAAATGATAACATAATTCTAGTGAAGGATAATATTAGACTTGGCACAGGCGAATATAATGCTCCCAAAGGGGATTAAGGCGTTTGGAAAAAATGCGGGTGGAAAAAAGGGAAGAAAACAAAATATACTGTCTTTTTATCTAAAGTTTACTTTGCGAAGTCATTTTTCTTTGTAACTATACTTCATGCAGTCACATTTTGTTATTCAGCATCAATTTGCAAAAACTTTGAAAACGTTTTTATTTATAGTTATACAGTTTTAAAATTTACAGTACCAAAAATTAGCCAACCATTATTTTGGAACAAACAACATTTTAAAAGAGCATCATAACTAATTTCACAAAAAATGTCCTGCAAAGTTCAGAAAGGCTTGCCTAAACAAAGGGGCATCGATATTGCATTATCATTTTAACTACGAATGTAAAAAAGTAAACAAACAGAACACAAATCTATAACAAATCAACTGTTTTCTCGTGTTTTCGAAAAATTTAAACCACGCAGAAAAAGTTCGCATGATTTGCAGAACAGCACTAAAGGCCCAACTATAATGTGCATAAACTAGCTTATGCTAACTTATACAACTGTGCAAATACATTAAATTAGACTGCATTCAAACAAGGAAATTTTACTTTGACAAAGTTTTGTTAATTTTCTTTTAAACTTTGTTTGATGTTCAGACACGCAAAGTTTTCTTTTACAAATTTTTGTTTTCTTCTGTTTGATCGTTCCTTATTTTTGGACGTTTTGTATGTGGTGCTTATATGTATATGTAAATATGTACAACTGTGTATAAGCAACGAAAGTAAACCAAAGCAACTTTGCGAGTACATCAAAGTCTGTACTGATCATCAGGCTTTCTCCCTCTCTCTCACATAAAATTAAAACTTTGCAAAGTAAACTTTCCCAGTGTGAATGGGGTATTATATGTGGTAAACTATAATGTGATTAAGATAACTTTTCGTCAAGTTTCGTTAAATTTCATTTCTTTATGCAAGGTACTTAACTGATCGCACTTTCCGTACGGAAACAGCTGATTGTGCTTTGGTTTATACATTAATAAAGAAATTTTCTAATTAAGACCTAAATTGTTAAATTTTTTAGGTTTAAATTCAATAAAAAATGTAGAAAAAAACAAAATATTTCTTTATTGCAAATTTTTTACAATTATAATATATTTAAATTAAATTTGTATTTATACACGCATATGTATACCATATAAACGATGAATATCGTTGCATTTTTTAGTACGGTTGGCCACAAACACAAAACAGAAAATAATTTGTAATAATTTTTTTTTACATTTTCTTAGAACATAAACAAAAATATGTAAATGTGTTTGTGAATGTTATTAAATATATAAAATATTTTCTTTAAAGCCTTTTAGTTTTAAAATTTTGTTGATTTATATAGAAATTATTTTTAGCAAGAGTACGAAATAAACATAAATGTGCAACTGTGGCAAATAAGTTACTAAATTTATATATGTACATTGTAGCCACATAAATTTCTTTGATAAGTTACCTAAGCATTTGACAGGCTTTTCGTTGAATTTTTGACATAAGCTAAAGCTAGCTTATGCACATTATAGTTGGGCCTTAAGTCTTTATTTAAAACACGCCACTTTCAATTCTCTTTAAGTTTCAGCGAGTTTCATTGTACATTTCCCTTTTAATAAAATATTCGTTACTGTAGTTTGTAGTATTCAAATAATACACAAACAAAAAAATATATGCAGCGAACTTACACACAACAAGAGTAAAAAAATCAAAAATCATCAAAATTCATGCCATGCCATTTTGTCTACTTCGCTTGCATCTCTACACCTCTTGCACAAAAACAAAAATTTCATGAAACTAGTTTCATGCAAAATCTAATCTAGTCTAAAATATCTTTACATCGTTTGCGTGATTTTAAAACGGTGTGTGATTTAAAATCACGTATTTTTTAAAACAGCGTTATATATATGTATGTATCCGGCAAGCAAACATATTATGTACATGGATGGACTTAATGTACTAACTAGATAGATTACCTAGTTACTTACTTTTTAAGAAAATAGAGTGCTTTATGCTTATATAACTTTATATTTACTAAAATTTTAAGTATTTAGCGTCATTAGGTATCTTTGTATGACAAGTATTTTTAGATTTGCATTGCGCCAAACTATCTACCACAAAATTTATTTATTGAATTAGTTGTTGCATTTTTGGCAATGCTACACAAAAGATTAGCGAAAAAATAAAAAAAAACTGAAACTTAAAAAATGATTTATTTTTCAACTTTCAAATACCGAAAGACAAGACAATTGGTTTATATTTTCGAGATACTTAAGGTTTCTATGATGCTTGAAGGAAAAATCCAATTCAAACTTACCCTTATTGTATCGACACAGTGTATTTTGGCTTTAAAAATATCAACGCACACCCATTGTTCCTCTACGTCACACCAAACTTCAAGCCACATATCTCCTGCCGTTTGTTTACGTTTTGCATTTTCCGCGTTATTAAGTTTGTCTGTTTCATTGTCAGAAGAAACAACACGGCGATCTCGTTTCGCTAGGGCAGGAGCTAATTTTGGTTGTTTTGACGGTGATGGTTCAAAGTCTTCATCAGAATTTTCAGTACTGTGTTGAACTTTTTTTAATCTCTTTAAATTTGAACCTTTTCTTTGGGTCTTTTTGGATTTTAGATCGTTAGCATCATCTTCATCATCAGCACCATCTAATTGTGGTATTTGAATGTTTATAGCTTTTGAATCATCTGTTTGGGCTTCGTTAGTTTTTTGCTTTGAACGCAATACACGTTTTGTGAGAAAATCAGTTGTTATTTTTATTTTATTTGTAGGACTTTTGCCACGGACGTTTTTATTTTTTTGAACATTTGTATCTTGTTGTATGATGCCGGGAAATTTCTCTTTGTAGTGGGTATTATGCAGTAGAAAAGCAGTAGATATATGAGCTTGTGGAGATTTGCTACGGGACCGTGTGTTACGCGTTACTCTTGAGCTATTTGGCTGGTCTGTTGGGTCTTGGACTTTTCCAGCATGTACGATTATTTTTGGTACAATTACAGGGCCAAATTTAATGGCTGATTTTTTGTGAGGTTTTTCCTCCACGTTATCCGTGTTATCCTTTGGCTTAGTTCGCTTTAAACGACCCAAAGTTGGCAGAGCTTTATTTTCTTTCTGCGAAGTATCCGGTTCCTGAGAGCTGTTATTTTGTTCATTATCCATGTGTTGTGACGGAGACTTCAAATCTTTCTTTTCAGAATTTGAGATGATTTTAAGATCAATTTTTGTCTCTGTAACTGCATATTTAGTTGGTTTATTTTTCGTTAATTTGGAACTTTGTTTCGCTATGTGCTCAGTTTTATTACTATCTTCCTTTTTCAGATTAGAAGTTTCAGTATTTTCATTTGAGGTTGATGGTTTTATATTCTCATCGTTAGGCTTTACATTATTTTTTCTATTATTACTTTTTGTTGTTTTTATTATTTCTAAGTTGGGTTTCTTATTATTTTTATTTTTGTCGACTTCTGTTAAAATTATTATATCCGTATCAGATGCCGTTTTTTTCTCTGCTTTGCATTGATCTTTCCTTTTTTGTTTGGTGTTTTTATTGTTGTGTTTTTTTTCGTCAAAATTATCTGACGAGGATTTATTTATTATTGGTGACTTGTCGTCTTTAACATTTTTGTTCTGTTGGTGTTTGGAACTATTTTTAGCTGCTTCTTTCTTTTGTTCTTTTTCGTTGGTTTGTTGCTGTATGATCTTTTCATCTTTAACATTTTTATTGTGTTGGAGTTCGGAACTATTTTTAGCTGCTTCTTTCTTTTGTTCTTTTTCGTTGGTTTGTTGCTGTATGATCTTGTCGTCTTTAACATTTTTGTTCTGTTGGGGTTTGGAACTATTTTTAGCTGCTCCTTTCTTTTGTTCTTTTTCGGTGGTTTGTTGCTTTATGACCTTGACTTTGGAAGTAGAGATCTGAAGATCCGTTTCAATTTTATTGTCTGAATCCCGATCGTTATTATTTTTATTACGTTTTTCAGATGCAGAAGGATTTTTATCTTTAC
The DNA here is from genome assembly GCA_916610165.2 of Gymnosoma rotundatum. Taxonomy (NCBI): domain Eukaryota; kingdom Metazoa; phylum Arthropoda; class Insecta; order Diptera; family Tachinidae; genus Gymnosoma; species Gymnosoma rotundatum. The sequence goes on along the minus strand of OU744339.1, from coordinate 71,869,035 downwards.
TTTCATCATCTTTTTTCATTTTGATTGTTAGTAAATCCGATTGAGCTGGCTTAAGTGGCAACGGTTGCATATTTACGATTAAACGGCATTGTAATCCCATGCCACGTAAAAGAATAATAAATATAAAGATCATATCCTGCTTGCAGCGAGCTGCTTTATTCTCTATTTGATTCAAAAGTTCCACTTCTGCTTTAGATTTTGTCTTGGCTGCAGACTTTTCAGGGTACAAGTTTTGTGTTTGCAATTTTATTGCGCTCTTGAACCATGTGGCCATAGACTGAAAGTATTTTATTTCAGTTCCCTTATTAGGTGGATAGGCAGATTGGCTTGGCAAAAGTTTTAAAGCCTTTTGCATTAAGATGGTGTTGTTGAGTAGACGATTGTAAAAGAATATGCGACCGAAACGGCACAACAAACTGGCTTTGTGTAGTAGAACTTGACGTTCTTTTATATCGCGGTTCAATCTACGCTTAAAAGCCATTTCTATATCCTGTTGGGACTTTGTTTTCTTCTCACGATTACGCGAGGGCAATTCTACGTGTATTTCAAGATTGCCAATGTTGGAAATATCACTCGTTGTTGTTGTGCCATCGATCGTATCTGAAAATATATAATAAGATTTCATTCGGATATTTAGATTTACTTATTTTTAATATCTCCTCTAAGTTTGCCGCTTGATTCACAATGAAAAATTATCAGCAAATTTTAATAGTAATTTTTAACTTGGTTGGCAATGTTTGATAGTTAAAAAAAATCGTTTTTCACATTAAAAACGGCTAAAAAATTTTATAAGTATGTCAAAAGAGTTTTCGACGCCCAAGTATTTTTAACTGATTTGAAATTATTTCAAAAACCATTTTTTTACAGCTGATAAATAAAAAAATATTTTTTACTATTTTTAATGTTGTTACTATTTTCATGTTTTCTTCTTTTAGTTTTAAATATTGGCAGTCTAATTCGTAAATGCAAAAGTCGGCAAAAGAGTATTCATAAACGTTTAATAGCATATCAAACCTTTTATACCCAGTAATAAATATCAGTATTTATACCTTTCACCACAAAAATTAAAAAAACGGTATATCTTAGTTTGTCATTCCATATGTTGTTTCTATAATATCCATTTCCGACCCCATAAAGAATATAATATATTCTGAGTTCTTATGCATAGCGAAGTCGATTGAGCAATGTTCATGTTCGAGTTGAAATCAACTACTCCAAGACACTAGATGAGCTAGAGCCAATTTAAATACGCCAGTCGAAAATTTTGCTATTGAAAATCAGCAAGACTGGTCCATGTTCTTCCACGCAGCGGACAAAACACCAGCCCTGCTTCTAATTTTTCCATATCATTTGAAACACATCTAGTTTAGTGAATTAATAAAAAAAAAAAAAAATATCAAGTAAAGAATAACCGGTCGCCCTAATTTTCCGAGTTATGGGCATTTGAAGTTCTCATAGAAAAGTACGATTGTGCACCATATTTTTTAAGATATCAATATGGGTTTCATTTTAAAGAGATTTTGAAGAGATCTTTCTGGAAATACTAAAATGTTAACCCGTTATGAGCCGATGACATTTTTATATAAAATTATATTTAGTACTCAATTTTTTTATTTCCACGGTTGTAGATGCGGTTGTTTTTTTCTATATGAAGTTTTGACAATATAAAACGCTCAACGAATCCGCATAAAATTAGAATCTGCTTTAATTTGAGTTTTCTCCCAAGCTCTCAATTTAAAATTTTTTCTATTTCAGCTTGTTGCCAGTTTTGTTTTTCTAACAAAAAATACTATATAGCACTCGTTCAACAATACTGTATGAACGCAAATTTTTTTTAATTTTATCTTTTTGGTAAAAAACAATACATAACGCTAATATGTACCTTTGGTTAGAAATTCCCATAGTTCTGACTACTCTTTGTTCGTAAAAATACATGTTGTGATCTTTTTCCTGCTAAAATAAAGAAATAAGACCATATTGATCCCTGTTCAGTGATAGCAGTTCTTCAGAGTTTAATTTACATGAAGAAATGTTAAGAAAAAAAGAAAATGCGAAAAAAATAAACTTCATAATTAGCGACAAAAACGGCAAAAAAAAATTACAAAACTCTTGGTATTGCTATTTATCGATTTATAATTCTTCAAAAACGATAAGAGAGAAACGTTTGCGAGAAGCTTGTGGAGAAAAGTGTCGCCTTCAATGTACTAACAAAATAACACAACCATCGCGCTATAAAATATATCATAAATATTGGGATATGATTAACTTACAGAGGCAACGGAAATTTATAGCCAAACAATTAAGCCAAAGTACAGTAATGCATTTTTCTTCGAAATTAACTCAGAACAAGTATGTGTAAGTTATTTTTAACCGACTTCAAAAAAAAAGGAGGTTATACAATTCAACTGAATGTTGCTTTTTTAGGATTGTGCCTGCAGAACTAAGTCATTTCTGAACCGATTTTGAAAATTTTTGGTAATATGATTGGTCCCGTTTTAAAAACTGTTATTCTTTAAAATAATAGGGGTCCCCATACAACATACATGTTTTTTACGTGTATTATGAATTGTAAAGTGCATTTCTGTAAAATTTTAAATTACTGCGTATTACTATAGCTCCCAAAAACAAAAAATTATACAAAAATAAATCTAAAAATTAAAGGGTGCCCCCATAATTGATTTAAATTTACTTTTATGGGCCTATCTTTTGAACCGTTATAGACAAACGCTTGCAAATTGGACAGAATGTCGATTGCTATGGCCTTTATAGTAACAAGTATTAATACTTAAAATTATAAATTAAATAGTGCGCCAATAGTTCATTTAATTTGATGTATATAGTCAGACTTTTAAATAGTTGTAGACAGACGCTTGAAATTTATAACGAACCTGTATTGCTAAGTCCGCTATAACAACAAGTATAAAACTTGAATTTGAAAGTTAAAGGGTGTCCCAATAGTTGATGTAATTTTAAGTATGTGACCACTCTTTTGAACCCTTATAGACAGAACGATGAAACTTAAAAGGGACCTGTATGGCTAAGCCCGCTATATCAACGAGTTTATAATTTAAATTCAGAAATTAAAGAGTGTCCCATAATTGATGTAGGTCTACTTATATGGGCCTATCTTTTGAACCGTTATATACAAATGCTTGCAAATTGGACAGAATGTCGATTGCTATGGCTGTTATAGCAACAACTTTTAATATTTAAAGTTATAACTTAAAGGGTGCGCCAATAGTTCAGTTAATTTGATGTATAGGGCCATACTTTTTAATAGTTGTAGGCAGACGCTTTAAACTTACAACGAACCTGAATTGCTAAATCCGCTATAACAAAAAGTATAAAATTTGGTTTTGGAAGTTAAAGGGTGTCCAAATAGTTGATGTAATAACAAGTATCTGGCCGAACTTTTGATCTGTTGTAAACAGAATGTGGAAACTTAAAAGGGACCTGTATTTTTAAGCCCGCTATATCAACGAGTTTATAATTTGAATTTAGAAATCCAAGGGTGTCCCATAATTGATGTATATTTATTTATATGGGCCTATATTTTAAACCGTTATAGATAAACGCTTGCAAATTTAAAATAATGTCGATTGATATAGTTGTTATAGTAATAAGTATTAGTATTAAAATTTAAGAGTGCCCAAATAGTTCATTTAATTATGTATATGGCCATAATTTTAAATAGTTGTAGACAGACTATTGAAAGAACCTGTATTACTAACTCCGCTACAACAAGTATAAAACTTGGTTTTGGGAAAAAACGGGTGTCCCAATAGTTGATGTAATTTAGTGTATGTGGCTGAACCTTTCAACCGTTATAGATAGACAGCTGAAATTAACAAAGGACCTGTTTAGCTAAGTCCGCTATAACAAGAAGCTTAGAATTTAAATTTAGAAATTAAAGGGTGTTCATAAAATTAATGTAATTTGTTCTATATGGTCGTATTTTTTGGCCCGAACACCTGAATTTTAGGCAGAATGTCCACTACCTTATTTCGTATAATAAGAAGTATAAAAACTTTAAATTATAAATTACAGGGTTTTAAAATAGTTGATGTAATCTGATATATATGGCCAAACCGTTGAACCGTTATAGACAGACGGTTGAAATTTACACCTGAGAACCTGATTGCTAAATCTACTACAACAGTAAGTATATAATTTGAATTTTGAAAATAAAGGGTGACCCTATAGTTGCTGTATATTGCCAAACTATTGAACAGTTGAACAAGCATAAAGTTTGGACATATAAGGGTGTCCGAATAGTTAATGTAATCTAATATATGTGGCCACACTCTTGAACCGTTATAGGCAGACAGATGAAATCTGTTGTGAAACGGGTTTTTTTAAGAATTATTTAAAGCAACACTTGGCATAAATGATACTGTTATAGCAACGGTTTTAATGAAGAAAGACGAAGAGGGGTTTGTAGATGGAGACCATCGTGGTAAGCATAGTAACCAATTAACCATGAACCCTGCAGTTAAGAATAGCATAAGAAAAATTATTTACAATATTTCAAAGGTCGAGAGTCACAAAGATTACAAAGAGTTTCGAGAATCTGCAAATTTGCCACCTGGTACTAAAAGTAAGTTCTACAGAATTTACAATAACTAATTATTATTTCATTTTTTAAACCAAAAAAGGATCAATGCGATCTTTGCACACCATTCTTGAATTCAGATCAGAATAAAATGAAAGACTTAAATGAGGTTTACAACATACGCCATACACTGCTTGCATTTGTTTACGACATGCAAGCAGTTCTGTCACTTCCAAAGGGGTTTACATCAAGCTTTTATTACACAAGCAAAATTATTTGCTATAATTTCACTGTTAGTGACCTCAAAGCAAAACATTAAGATTGCTTTTTCTGGACGGAAGTAGAAGGAAAACGTGGAGCAAAGAAATTGGAAGTTGCGTATTTCAATATATAAAAAAATTTTGTGCAAAATTTAAATAACGTTCAGGACTTGGATTTTATTTTTTCTGACAATTGCTGTGAACAGCAAAAAACAAGTACTTACTCTTCATGCATTTTTATACACTACAAAATTATAACTTAAGATGTATAGCACATAAATATCTAATCCAAGACCATACTTAAACGAATGTGTGCAGCGTAATTAAGAAACAGGTAAAAAGGTATCTATTCAGCAAACCAGATGAATAATAGCAACACCTAAAAAGACTGGAATGACATATTAAGTTCACGAATTGTCTCATAAAAATTTTTATGATCTGAAGTCCTTACAGGAACTGTGGAGCAAAAAAATCGTTGCAAATGAGGAACGCATAAAAATAAATTAGTATTGAAACTCTCCGTGTAGAAAAAGAAAACATCGATTCATTTTTTTTAAAACTTCATATAAGGACAAAAACCATTTAACAGTTTTTTTACAGAAAGATAATTTGAAGCCTACAGATTATTGGAAAAAACTAGAGTAAGTTCTAAACCCATTTTTCCAATTCTGATACAAAACTTACATGTTTGTAATTATTTCAGGTTATCTTGTGCTTATTCGGGAAAGGTACAACTGTCAGAAAAAGTATTACGGAGTAGTACCAAAATTTGTCAGCAATTCAACAAAGAATGTTTCCAGAATTTTTGATGAAAAGCAGTCACAGGGGGATAGTGAAGACTTTATACAGACATTACAAGGAAAAGAAGAACAGGAAGTAGCAAGAATAAAACTAGCAACAATAATTGATAATCATTTGAATTAAATGAGGCTAACAAATAGAGATAAATTTGTATTGGACAAAGTAGAAGAAGCTAAAAAAATTTTTAAAGGAAATAAGGATATACTCATACTATAGGCAGATAAAGGTAACGCAACTATAGCTATAACTATGAAGGATTATGACACACCTATTAACCATATTGTTGAAAATAGTATAAATTAAAAATTACTGAATTAAGATCATACAAATAAATTACAAAAAAATTAATAATGATTTTGTTCAGGAACTTTTTAGATTAAAGACTATAGCTTTTTTTTTTTTTTAAATACCCTTGAAACGAATGTCTCTAATGCACCTAGATTGCACGGTCTACCCAAAATTCACAAAGACAGTTTTCCATTAAGACCAATTTGTTCATGTGTAAATTTCTTATCTTATGAACTTTGTAAATATATAACTAATATTCTAAAAAAGATAACTGAACATTCTAAGTATAACATAAAAAATTCTGTAGAATTTAAAAATAAAATTAGGAACCAAAAAGTAAAAGATAATGAAAAATTGATTTCCTTAGATGTAGTGTCTTTGTTTCCAAGCGTAACTGTTGATTTAGCAATAAGCACAATAGAAGAAAAATGGAATATTATAGAGCGACATACTAATATGGAAAAGAGCATGTTTCGCCGTATTGTAAAATTTTGTATAGAAGATAATAGTTATTTTCAATATAATAGTAAATTTTATAAACAACGGAAAGGATTACCGATGGGATCTCCTGCCTCTCCAATTGTGGCTAATATTGTTATGGAGAAGTTAATAGACACATGTATTGAAAAGCTTAGTATTTTCCAATTCATCTTACAAATAGATTAATTAGGCAATATATAAATAAGAATAATTTAAATACAGAAAATATGATTGAACCAAAAATTTATAAGTTATTGATTTATGTACCTGAAATATCAGAACGGTTAGAGAAATCAAAAATTTTTTTGACTGCAATAAATATAGAATGGCATACAAAACACACTATACATTAAAAAGACTATTTAGTAAAAATAAAGATAAAATACCGAATCTCGAATTATCAAATTTATTCTATAAAATTCCTTGTAGCGGGAATAATAACGAGATTTGTAATAAAGTGTATATAGGGACAACAAAAAATAATCTCAAAACTAGAATTGCTGGTCATAAATCTGATCAAAGATATAGAAATATTAATTCACAAAAAACTGCATTATCATCTCAATGTGCTAAATTAAATCACTATCCTAATTTTGAAAATGTTTCAGTTATAAAAACAGAAAACAATTATAAACGGCGTTATATGTTAAAAATGTTACATATAATTAATACACCAATAGTACACAGAATTAATTTTAAGGCAGACACAGATAATGTAGCTCAAATTTATAGACACTTGATAAATAAGAAATAATAATAGCCCTATTCACGATCTTTGTGCAATGGTCTTGCATCATAGCATTTGCAAAATGTGTAGCATATTTTACTCATTACTGTGTGTTTTGTTGGTGTAAACTAAAATTATGCTACACTTTTTTGCAAATGCTATGATGCAAGACCATTGCACAAAAATCGTGAATAGGGCTATTGTACTTTATTTTTTGTTTCAAAAATTTTTTATATGACAAAATAATTTATTGTTTTTTGTTTTAAGTTAGCTTGAAAAAAATTTTTATAACTTTTTTGTTGTTGTTTTATGTTCAAAAAAATATTTATTTTTCCTAATGATGCTACACAAGGGAGTAGCGTAATTTTGAAAAAAATACAAAATAAAAATTAAAATTAAAAGACCTTGTGCTTGGAAAATAAATTAAAAAATTTACTTTTTATAAATAATAAAAAAAAAAAATAAAGTAAAAAATCGCTTTTTTATCTGCAGAAAATGAACAAATAAAAAGGTTATGCAGCACAATACAATAATTAATGGGTTTTCTAACTATTCCCGAATTTTTGTTAAAGAAAACTTCCTTAGACATTAAGAAACCAGTTTTTGTCTCTCCTGAAAACTTTCAAGATTTTGGACTATAACACAGTATTAATCAAAAATCTTGAAACTTTCAAGATTTTGAGTTACTACAGTATTTTTGAACGAGTGCGATATGTTAAAATTTTTTGTGAATGACCACGAAAAAAGAAGAGAAAGAAAATGTAAAAAGTCATTGAAAAACAACAATAGTTTTACAGTTTATTACTTTATCTCGAAGGGGAACATCTATGTGCGAGCAGATATTCCTTTTTCAAAAAAGTGAGGTTATAATTAAAGACACAACGCGCACGTTTTTTCTCAACTGGCTTTTACAAAAATGCCATTGTTTTAACAATTATTAAAGAAATATATATATACATAATATAATCATTAATACTTCAATATCCTGTTCACGATTTACCACTTCCTATACGAAGGTATAGGTCGGTGTTCAGTTCCCGTGCCATTATTAAATTCAGATTAAAAAAAACAATAATTTTAAAATTTTCCCATTTTTTTCAATATACAAACAAATAATAAATAATGACAATAAAATACGCATCCGTCGCCGCACCTTATTTAATTTGTTTTTTTTTTCTGACATGCGGAATTCGTCGCCGCAACCGCAAGGTTGTATTTCTACTCCTATATTGGGGTCCGTAGGTCTTTTTTTCTGAAAGAGGGGTAGCACTTCAAGCATTAGTACCTATTTAGTTTGTAATTGTGCTACATTCTTGAGAAGAGTGATATATGAAATATAGCCATTTTATTAATTATTTCACTTACTATGAAGAAGTACCGACGATGGAGGCTGCTTGTTGTAATGCTAATTCTGAATTTGTAATTATACATTAAACAGAAAAAAACATTTTTATATTTTGATTGCCTTGCCGAAGGGGTTGAACTCTGGCAACCAGATTTATAAACGTGTTTACCACCTTGACTATAGCTGCCTCAAATCTGGAAATAATAGGTTTCGTAGAAGTTCTCACATTACATTTTCTCCTCAAAATTACTTGTTGTTTTTTTTTGTTTGATTTTTGTTTTTGTGGAAGAAATATTCTTAGCATGTAGATAATTATATCAAAGTATATTTTTGCCACAATTACGGAATGTGGCCAACCGTATCAAGTGAGAGTAACGGGGTGCCTTTTTATTTTATTTGCAGCTACTGGAGTAAACTAGATTTGCTCCATTAAATTAAAATATAGCTGCTAACAATAACCGTCTTCAAAATAGATTCATCAGTGTGTCTATAAAGTTTTCAAAGGTTCAAATTACACCCTTATATTTCATCTCCAAACTTTATACTTTTTATAGCGGACTAAGCACTACAGCTCCTTGTTATTTTCAACCGTCTGTCTACAACTGTTTAACAGTTTGGCAAACAAAAAATCAACTTTAGGGGCACCCTTAAATTTCCAAATATAAATTTTGTAGTTGCTGTTGGAGTAAACATGATGGCTAAAATCAGGTTCTTCGTAAATTTTCACCGTCTGTCTATAATGGTGCAGCAGTTTGGCTTTATACAGCAAATTACATCAGCTATTGTAATACCCTTCAATTTAAAATTTAAAAGATTTATACTTCTTATTATACCTAAAAAAAGCAGTAGACATTCTGTCTAATTTTCAAGTATTTGTTTATAACGGTTCAAAAGATACGGACATGTAAGTCAAATTACATTAATTTTGGGAATACCCTTTAATTTCTAAATTCAAATTATGAACTTTTTGTTATAGCGGGCTTTGCTGTCTGTCTACAACGGTTCAAAAGTTTGGCCGCATATATCAAATTACGTCAAATCCGATTTTCACACTTGTTCTTATAGCAGAGTTAGCAATATAGGTTCTTGTAAATTAAAGAGTTGGTCTAAAGCTGTTCAAAAGAATAGCCATATAGATCAAATTAAATGTATTACTTTTTGCCATTGGGAGCTATAGCGATACAGCTTTTTTTATATTAATGAGGTGCCCTTTACGGTATATAATAAACGTAAAATACATATATATATGGAGACACCCTTTAATTTTTAAGATTATGAACAGTTTGTAAAACGGAACAAAACTGTAAGCATCACCTCTCAAATAAAGAAAAATGTTCAAAATCAGTTCAGAAATGACTCAGTTAAGTCGGTTAAAAATAAAAGAAATTTATTTGACTAGTGCAATATATAAAAGGTAAACAGCTCGTTATTCAAATACTTTTGGTTTTATCTATGACCAAAATAAACTAAACATATTTATTTATAAATTTATTTATTACATTTCTTGTTCGTTTAGTTTGTCCCCGTCCAGACATGCAATTTTTGTTTCTGCAACTTTTTTTTTAATTTCTTATAAAATTGCATTTGTGTCCACACATTCAAATTTAGTTTCTGCAATTTCGGTATTAAATGCTCGTCTCTGAGAAAACAAAAGAGAATTGTAAGTACATGAAACAGTGTAGCCGTTTCTACTCGTCTTTGATCTCACCTACAAACTCAAGAATTGCACAACAAAAGTTGCAAAGTGTGGACGAGGACTTTGCAGTAACCAGATAATATAATTTTACTTAAGTTTCCTTTTTTGCGTAAAATAAATGCATATAAAGAGAAAACAACATTCGGATTTCGGGTTAATTGAAAATTGTTTTTTAAGTATTAAATGATAATGTGAGTTGCCAGGTAAAAGCATTAGACTACTAAAAGTGAGGATAAGCTATTAAGTTGTTATTGTGTGTTTTTCAATACAATTTGTTAAAAAGCGCTTATTAAACGAGAAGTTTTTAATAAAAATTAAATAGTAACTTTTTATAAATTAGATTGTAATCAAGCACAACGTAGATTAACATAAAGATCAAAATATAAAATGTTCATACAAATGCAAAATATCTATTAAACGCTCCGATAAATGTGAAGTTTGAGTGCCCGCACTTCTAACAAAAAGTTGGTTAAGTCTTCGTACTTTCAATAATATTTTAAAAAAATTACTCCTCCTGCTTCACCAACAAACAAAAAATACATGCTAGTTTAATGAAAAATTGCATAGTGTAAATGCCGTATTAGTATACAACAATTGGGATTGATTCCCTCAAAACTAAACATTTCGTAATTTTCTCATGAAACATATCCATTTTACTACTCCTTATATATTTCCTGCGTAGATTCTAGACAAAATAAAATTGGTTAAATTTTAAATTGATTAATTAAAAAATGGTTTCTTAATGGATGCTGTGTTTTTATATAAAAATTTAGATTTTGTTGCGTTTTTTATCTTCATGATTTCATTGTAACCCACCAACCTTTCCACCCACTTAGCTAAAACTGAAATTGTATTTCCTAATCTAGACTACGGGAAGTTCGTACTGCTAATTTGTATTTATTCGAATTTTTAATTTTTTTTTATAATAAAGCAGCTACAGTTGTTGGCTCATGTTATCTATTTTTTTCTTTTATTCTATTGTGGAATTGAACAAAAACATCTGGACAACAACAACCATTAACTATCGTTTTTATAGATATGTAAAGCGCTGTCAGTAGTGTAATTCATTAACTTTAAACAATTCGACAATCGTTATACTTGTCGACATTTATTATTGTTAACATTACCGATTAAGTGATTCACTAACTTCAGCTCACCGATAGTAGACATCTTAATTTTTCTATTTACACAAATTGAAATTGAGTGGCATTTCCATGAACAAAAAAAAAAAAGAAAATCACAAAAGGGAAGAATAAAAACATGCGAATTCAAGCGAGGCACATGCATGTGTTTATTTCTTAAGGTGTGTTTAGACGGCGTATATAAGTTATAAGGAATGTCAGATTATCCATATGTAAATCAATACACATCAGTTAAACCTAATGAAACATACCATTGCATATATTATTTTCCCATGTGTTATAACATTTGTTAGTTTTTCATTTAGAGCACATTTTATTTTGATATGTAAAACTATGTGACAACAGATGTTTTCAGTGATGCTAACTTCCACTTTTAAAATAAAAAAAAAATAGTTTTTCAACTTTTGTAGGTAATATTATCAATAAGACGTAGGCTAAAAAATAATATTTGGGCATTTCCATAAACATCTCAACCACGAAAGAAAAAACAGAAACCTTTAAACCTTTTTTTTTTTAAGTATAAAAGACGTGGAAAGTACAAATGACATAAAGATGAAACTTATATTTATATTTAAATAATGAAATGGCGAACAATTCTGTATGATTAACTCCAAAATTTTAAATTTTGAGTTATGACGTTCTTGAAGTAAATAAGCGATATGTTTTGTGCAATTTTTTGTTTTAACAAAAAATTTATTTATTTATAGTTAAACGAGAATGTTTTATTTCATTAAAATGAGAACAAACTGTGTTTATTTTGTGTTTGAGTGTTCTGTGTTTATGTTTATGTGTATGTAGAAATGTACATAAACACATGTTGTACTTCGTTTATTTTGTCGACAGATTTAACAACTCAAAATTTATAGTCGCTTATTTAACGATGAGCAACTTGCTAACCATATTAGTCAGTTATTAGCAACAGCAAATGTCGCTAAAAGTGTTACTGAACACCAAAATCGACATTTTGTTGTTAAGTCAATTTAACCAACCGATATTAGTTTCTTAACAATTCATGTGTTGCAAGACAGTCGTAGCTCAAAAGTTTAAATTTCTAAGATGAACAAGCTGAAATGTTATTTACTTTTTCATCGTGTAAAACATAAAAACATACTTCCCATAACAAAATATCTAATAAATATAAAAAATATGACGATTATCTCGTAATACAATAAATGACAATAAATATAAATAATTTTAACTTCAAAGTTGCGCATTTAAGGGTTAATAGACACACTGATGTAGAGTCTGTAAGAAGCAATCTGTACTAATTAATTAAATTCTTACGTAATTAATAAAAAAGCCAAAACTCAGTCATTATACATATTTTTTACATTTTAATAACATTTATTTTGGTGTCTTTATTGTAATTTTTCTTGTAATTTTCAGCAAGTGTTGGTTATGTAAGTGCTTTCAAATAATTAATTTTAAGTTTTTTAACTTTAATTCTTTGTTATCTACATTTACGGGTTTAAATCTGTTTTTCTTTTATCTATAACTATAACAACACAATAACGATGATATTACGTTAATTATTTTAATAATCTAAATTGAATAAAGGTTTCTAAAACAAAATTTCTACACAAAATTGCTGTGAAAACAGTATATTTTAAGTATTAAATCTATGAAAGTGTATTTATCATATAAGTTGTTTATTTTATTTTGATTAACATACATATTTTGCAAAAAAAAAACCCAGAAAAAAACATTTCGTTAATTAATTTCATAACAAAAATTTTTTTCTATTTAATAATTAAATTATTTTTTTGTGGTCAATAAACTGATTAAACGGCATCAAAATTATCTTGTCAAGATAGATCTAAAATTATTCACGGATAACTTTCGAAAATCACGGTGTTCCTAAGCTAAATTGATCCACTGTATCTGGTTGCTTTTTAACGTTTCTCTGCTTTGTTACTTTTCCAAAATATTTGCTTGTTCAGTAAGCACCACAATAAATAAGTAAATACTTTTATTAAACAAAAACAAAAAAATATATTTTTATAAAAAACTTATTTAGTTTAAAATCTGGTACCAGCACCTTATTTTTTTTTTATAAATAAATTAACTTTTTATAGCAAAGCGAATTAATTGTAAGGTGTTAGCAATGGCAAATTCGATTATTTTCGCCGTTAGCCCGAATGTCATACTACATATAAAAAATATTATACAGATTTTTTATATATGCAGTTTGACAGTTAAGCTACCGGCGAAAATTAATGAATTCGCCATAGCTACCACCTTATAATTGATTCTCCTTGATTTTACATACTTTTTTTTTATAATCTTCTAATAATACCAACTAAATTAACAAGTATAATATAATTAAAATTTAATTAGCTTGTTTTTATTATGCAAGACTAAGAATTTTACAAGTAGATTTAGAATATGTATTATTGTTTTTTATTTTATTTTTTTTTTCGTTTGTTTTGTTTTGACAATTTTTTATTTTTAAGTTTATAAGTATTTTGTTTAATTTGTTTATTTAATATTTAATGTGAATACAATGTTTAAAGAAAATTCGTTTTTAATTCAGTTCTCTAACATTTTTACTAGACTATAGAAACTTGGGCTTAAATTTAATAATTTCGTACAACAATATCTGTAGTTTTATTAGGTCTTCTTTTTTATCTTAGTGATTTATTAATTATTTAAGAGCCGGCTAGGATAATAACAAGCTATTTTATTTTAATTAAAAAGGCTCACTAAGGGGTTTCTTTTGTGAATTATAAGAAGCTAGCGTATGCTACGTTTATACGCAAACAAATAAATAAAAATAGAAAATTTTACTGTATAAGCGGTGAATTAATTTTTTATTTTCGAATAGCTTACTCACGAAAACAAGTCTTGATTAACGACAATATTTGCAAATATGGTATAATCAGGCTATCAGGCCCTATAAGCATACATTTTTTAAAAAAATTTTGAAAAGTAAAATTGTTAGGGAAAAGATTTATGATTTAAAAACAAAAAATTGTGTATACAAAATTTGTAAATGCAAAAAATTAAGCGAAATATATTTTGGCGAGTATCATTATAAAATGCCAAAAAGTTTTCTTTGGAATTGTTACCAGTTAAGCATAAAATTGCTAAATGTTGTAAATTCTCTTGTATGCAACTTAAAAAGTGAATTAAATAGTTAAAAATAATAATTTTTTGCAAATAGCGTACGTATAAATGTAGTAGTAGACATTTCATTATTCATTTTACTTTGTCGATTAAGCGCTATGAAATTATACTGATAATTGCCTGCAGTGGAAATTAAACCCAAATTATACGCATTAACTATTGAGCTCCAACATTCATGTCAGCCAGTCAGTTTAATTAGGAATTATATTCGTTTTAAATTTTCAAGCGTACTAGTACAATATTATCCATTTAAAAAAGGAATACAAGTTAAAAATTTGAGCATGAGTTATTCGGCGTTCAATGCATTTTAGTGCTTCTGTTTGCAATAGAAACAGATGGGAGGTTTTTTCGACAATTTAGTTACAATACTTACATAGTGAATTACAACTCATAGGCTTTCACTGAGAGTTTTAATATTTAATTTGACACGTGTTAAATATGACACGTGTAAGCATGCGATTTATAAAAAAGAAAACTATAAATACGAAGAACATCAAGACTAGAAACACAGTCTACATGAAAACGCATCAATGAACAGATCACCATAATAAAATTAGGAAAATAAATATACGTGAATGAATAAACTACAATTATAAAAATATACAAAAAAACTCTTTTCTCTTATACACGTAACTCCTACTACGTATAATTCACCTTCAATGTTTAATTTTTATTATTTGTTAGGCCGTTAGGTTTAAATAATAAGACAATATATGTGCATCCAAATTAGGTAGTCTATAGGAAGGAGTGGCTTTAGCAGTTTAAAGATGAGACCACGTCTCTATCTCTCTACCCATTAATTTTTATTTGTTATACTTGCTGATATAGCGGACATAGTAGTAAAGCAGTAGGGTAAATTTTATGTGTCTAATTAATACGACTCCAGCTACGGAACCCTCCCTTAAAACCAAGCAAGTAAATGTATTAACAAATTAAAAAAAAAAAAGTTAAAGAAAAACTGATTGTCAGTACTATACACTTGATTAATGCATAATAAGTTTAATTTTGTGCAGTAATGAAATGATTAAATTGCTTCAGAAGAAATATCATTAGAAAGATTGAACGAATGGGTTAATAAATGTTTTTAAAATTGTTTGAAACTTCAGATATTGTTGCAAAAGCTTTTTATGTTAAAAATAATTAATTAATTAATACAGTGTATAACAGTAATTTCTTTGAGAACACGCTATTAGCAGAATAATAAATTAAACAAACAAAAATATATATTAAATGCTTAAATGCATTGTTAAAAATATTTTAAAAATATCACAACCATCGATAATTTCTTAAAAATAAAACAAAAATTATCAGAATATTTTATTTTTATTATAACTGATAACAAAGCTGCTGCTTAAACAAGTATTTAGTCAGATTTTAAACATTAGAGTAAAAAGTATAATAAAGCAAACATTTGAGCTTCAAACCAGATTGAAAATAAGATAAAAAACATTTTAAAACAATTTTGAGCAAGAATAAAATTAATTTTTTGATTTTTATTTTTTTGAGCAAAAATAAAAGTTCTTTTCTCCTTTTTATTTTTTTGACCAAAAATAACAGTTATATTTTGATTTTATATTTTTGAAAAAAAGTCAGCAGTATACAGTGGAAAAAGAAAAATAGAATTACTGTTGGTTGTTGTTGTTTTTGCTTAAACTTTGATTTTTTTATTTGCTTTATTGTTTGGGCAAAAGTTTTTAGTTTATTTAAAATGTTTGTTAGAAGTTTCCTGAAGAGTTAAGTAAGTGGTAAAGAAATGGCCATCGAGACGTGCTTTGACCCTCAACAATCAATATCGGTAATTAATTTAGTTCTTTATGAAAATTATATAATTTTTTTTTAATATATTATTTAGTTTAAAAATAACAGTTATTTTTGAGCAAAAATTGAAGGTATTTATTTAATAAAATTTATTTTCTAACGAAATGTACGTGTTACAATAATTTATGTAATATTTAATATGTATATTAATGCCAGAGTTACGAAGTTTTTCGGGTATTTACAATTTACTCATCGTTTTTACATTAACCTGAGTTACTATTACATTACAGAGTTACGTTTACAAACACGTGCGAAAAAAGAAGCAGCAAAACGGAATTTAAAAACAATTTTTCAGCAAATTCATAATTTTAAAAAGGTAAGTTAAGTTTGGTGTGTTCGTCAGACACAACTTGATTTATTAAACATTAATAAACGTTTCTCTCAATTAAAGCAAAACGATCAGCCCCTCTTGCCAACAGATGGTGAAGATGACCTATTTTTAGTTGACGAAACTAAAAAGCGGTTTGCGAGAAATTAAAATTTTAAACTTTACCTCTGATGTTGATGACGGCATAATAACTAATGACAATGTTCGCAAAGCTTTTTATGAAATTGATAACTATACAGAAAAACGAATGGATGTCGATGAGGGTTTGATGAAATACTGAAACAGTAAGAAAAATGTTCTTTCCTGGCTACGCATCAGTATTTTGTTGTGCATTCTGTACCTGCGACACAAGTTAGTGTAAAGAGATCTTTTTCAGCCCTTAAACTAATTCTAGGAGTGTTGCGGTACAATTTCTCAGTGGACAGTTTGAAAGCTCTAATAATAGTAAACTAAATTCTGATGTTTAAAATATATTCGATATTGTTTTATTCTTGCTCAAAAAAATAAAAAGAAAAAAATTGCTATTATTTTTGCTCGAAAAAATCAAAATCAAAAAATTACGTAACTACAAAAAGAAAAAAAATACACAAATGAGATCAATACTTTTTTTTAACAATTAGGCTATTTTTGTAAGTTATTTATAGTTTGTTGGACTTCCCTTGAAGGTAGTAAAGCTTCTTCCACTACAATCTTTTACTGTTGTATTAAGATGTTTTCTTTCAGCTCCTCTTTGAGTCATCTCCACACTTTTCCTCCACCATCAGAACCAAAAAAATTATTTCTATTCGTCGCTGAACGCTACGTTTTCCTGCATAAAATGATTTTTAAGTGATTTCGCTATACATTTATGCACATAACCTTTATTGATTGACTGTATATTGTCCGCAATTAAGACATCCATTTGGCTTGGAAACTTCAAAATATCGAGGTTTGTTAATATTTATTAATAAAAAAGTTTCTCCGACAATGGATATTAAAACTTCATATGAAAATATTGATTATTTAAATTATCACACACTTTTCTCCAATTAATTTGAACTAAATTTTAATGGAGCAAACTTTTGTATTTGGGAAATCATTAAAGGAGTAACCCCTAAGAAATAAGAAGAGCAGTGTTTTTCTCGATTGAATGCAAACACATTTTAGTGATAGTGAAAACAGTAATGACAAGCACAACAATTTTTTCTATTTTGAGTTTCAAAAAAGAACTTTTTTTGTTCTAGTTCAAAATAACAATTGTTATATTATAATAACAACAAATGAATGATAATTGTCTTGAATTCAAAAATAGTTTTTTCTTTTGGTACTTGTTAAAAAAAATCATCACAAGAATTTTAAATCAATTTTTATTATTCATTATAAATATACGTTCATCTAATTAATGATGGAATGACAAATTGTATGTGAAAAATTTATTCTGTTCAGTGACATTGCACAGTGGGGCGTAAATCAAAATATTTTGGAAATAACTCAGCCGTTTGTAAATAGCTACCACGATTGATACATTTTTGTGTATTTTAGCCTAAAAAAGCCATCTATTTTTTTTCTCTGATGGAAATAAATTTTCATATTTAAGAACATATAGTTTTGCACGTAAAAACAATATTGAGGTGAATCTTTTTTTGTTTGATAGGAAAATGTTTTATCTTTATTCATATACATGAAAAAAAAATAAAATAATAACTCAAATTTTTAATATTTGTTGTTGAGCACCGAAAATTTCGAAAAATTATGGTAAAACGGTCCAATTTTAGGAAAGTAAAAATATTAAATATAAAATAACATTGTTATAAATTAAGCAAATCAAATAAAATTTTCTCTGCGTGTGTATTTGGTCAATTTAAATTTGTAACGCGAACATAAAGAAAATTCCACTCCAATTCTACAATTTTTACTCTTGTGCCCATAAAGTACATATATGGACTAGGGCTCATGAAATACTTTTAGCAACAATTCGGAGAATATTTAGCTTTTTATAGTAGTCTTATTTTTTCGATCCCAGCGGGGGATTTTAGAAAATATTGGATAAACTAAAAATTTTGATGTAATATAGTCAAATTGTGATCCATTTTAAACGAAATTTCGTGCTAACGTACACACAAAGAAAAATAACAAAATTTTTTCAATTCCTTGAAAAAATATTTTTAATTTTATTTTTTTCTTATTTTTTTGAGTCGTATCGAACACAATTAAATTGGGAAAAGATAAGAAGTGCTTAATAGTGCACTATTCGTAACGCGGAAATCCAGTTCAGGAAATTTATCATCAATTTTATAAACACCTTTCGTTGATACTTGAAAATTTTGATTCGCTGGAATTGGGTGAAGATGCTTTGTCTGCAATGACATCGACGTACAGAAGTTAGGCTCTCTATACATCTCATCTCTTGAGCATAAGAGAACAAACAAATCTGCAGATGCTTTACAAACGTGTTTGAAGTTAGGTGACCTTAATTATAAAACGATACATGCTAATAGTGACTATAACTTAAACCCATTTGGCTAAATCCACTGCACAGCATCGTTCGTTCCAACCATTTTATCCGGAACTCACTAATCCACATATGACTTTATTTAGAACCAGTAAATTTTAGCATAAATATCAGTTTCAATTTAATCAGAATCCAGAGATAAAATTAACTTTCTAATATATACAGGCTTAAATAAGAATTATATACAATCAACTTGTATAAGAAATTCATTAAAAAATGTAAAACCATTCAAAGTTAGTTCTGTAGCGGGTGGCATAGAAATAACACATCATACCTTTATTGATATATTTAAACCCAAAAAAAAAAAAATATTAAGTGCTTCTTTTTGTTTAACTACATTAACAACTTTCCACAGGTTAATAGGTAATAATACACTTAAGGATCTTAAGGCAAGCATAAATACCTGTCAGAGCTTCATTTTTCCATTTCCTTATGTAAAAATTCCTCTAAGGCAAAAATATCACAAGAAGTCAATAAAGTAGAACTGCGCTATTTAACTCAAAGCCTACATATAAAATTAATTAACGTAATAGCAAAATGTCCCAATTTATTTTTGGATCCAGGCGAAAAATTAACATTTACTACTTTAGTAAAAGGTTAGATACGTACAACCACAGATACTCCGGTCTATTCAAAGCCATACCCATATCCGATGGCTTTTAAGGAGAAGTTGAACGTTAAATAGAAGAATTTCTCGATAATGGAATTATAAGGAAATCTGAGTCTTCTTATAACTCCCCAGTCTAGATAGTCGTCAAAAAGACGAACGATTCTGTCAAAAAAATAAATACCGTATAGTTATTGACTATCGGAAACTCAATGTAGTGACCATAACATTTCTTTACCCTATTCCGGAAATAAACGAGGTACTTTCCAACCTCTGTGAAAATAAACTTTTCAGAGTAATTGACCTTAAGAGTGGGTTTCATCAAATGAGTCGGATATTAAAAAAAAAAACGCTTTCTGTGTAAAAAACGGGAAGTACGAATTCCTAAAACTTGCTTATGTACTGAAAAACGCACTATCGACATTCCAAACAAACCAAAATTTACACAGACCATCAGCCACTCACTTATGTACTAAGTTCTATATATTATATTCAAAAATGAAACGATGGAAATCAAATTTGCAAGAATATAACTATGATCTGAAGTATAAGCCCGGATATGTTAACGTGCTTTTAAGATTGATTCACAGAAACACATCATTACCGAACCGACAATACATTTAGACTCTTCCTTACGGAAGGAATGATTGTTTTAACAGCTCTCGATAGATTAACCAAATATGCTCAAACTAGGATTCTGATAAGCAGATCAATCGAAGATATTTAGAGACCACTCAGACATATTTTCTTCTGGTGTTTCAAAATTCATAATTATAGGCAACGAATCATCCCTTAATAATATTTATGCTAGAAGATGAATTGAGAACAAAAATTTTAAAAACCCCACGTTATAATAGTTAGGCAAACGGCTAAATGGGAAGTTTCCACTTTAATAAATAAGATGCATTAAGGAAAGTACAGGACATAGAAATTGTTAGAATTCAGTTACGTAGAAAAAACCAGTTGACGAAGATGTAGAAAAGCCACGACTCGACAATATTGAAAAACAGAACTGGATTTAAATCATACCTACTAGGACAAAAATTTTTGTGAAGAAAAATAAAACACGTACATACATAACCTCTCCAAACCATATTAAAAAGAGATTGTTAAAAAGAATAGAAATAGTACAGTTCTAACTGAAAGGGGAAAAATAATACATAAAAGCAGAAAACAAAACTAAAGCGGGAGATACATTTTTTTTTTATCACCCTTAGACTACTTATGTCGTTGAGTTATGCGAACGTTTAACTTGTGGACAATAGAAAAAGAAACCGCAAGAAGATTCAAAATTATTCACGAAATTGATATTGATTAATTGAAACATAAGAATGAGTACAATTAATACACGCCCTCATTATCCGTTTATATCATTGTTAATATCTGAAATAAGTAAAACTTGGATAATTTAAGAATAAGAAACTTTAAAAGATCATTAGATTTTTTAGGAAGCGCATGGAAATGGATAGTGGGAAGCGTTGACCGCCAAGACCATGAAGTAGTTTTAAGCAAGTTAAATGTTTTGAAAAATAATAATGATAATAATTTCTAATTTATAAAATTACCATTGAAAAAATAAATGAAATAATTAATATTAACAACAACAATGTAAGCTTAGTAGGAAATGATATGTCACAGAGATAAATTTACTTTTAAGATAAAAACTTGAATTAGGAATTATTAAAGAAGACATCGTAAACATTGCATATGCAATTTATTGGACAAAAGCCAACATTATGAACTCTTATATTCCATCTAATAAAGAAATTGATATTATCAAAAATATTGTAAATAATGAAAATATACCTTTTACCAACCTAGACGAAGCTCTAAAATTTTCTAATATAAAAATAGCAACAAATGGAAAAATAATAATATACATTGTAAGCCTACTAACTTTTGAAAATAAAACTTTTAAAACTTTAGAGATAAGATCAGTAAAAAAATATGAAGAATAAAAAAATAAAAAAATTTAAGTAAATCATTTTATGTGAAAAAGAATTGTATGGAATAAACAAAATTGTGAGAATTATATTAATTTGGAAATATGTTTAAGAAATAATTTAGATGACTTAAATATCGACACCAGTGTTAAAAACTTTTGAAACCCCGATTTCCAAATTGCGCTGAGACAAACAGCCAGCATATTCCCAGATACGAAGAATTAGTTCCCGATATCATTTTGCTTAATAATTTTGATGGAGAAGTTAAAATCGATAATGATACATTTTTAATATATTATAGTAATACTACAATCGAAAGTAAAGACATAATCCAATGAGTAAACCTTTACCTACGATACTTCAACTACTTTTTTCATTTATATCAGTCGATGAAAGATTCTAACTACAAATGCCTAAGCAAGTAAACGCCAACAATACAAAACATATAAGTAAATCTTATAGAAACCTCAAGCAGAACAAAGTATGCAATAAATATTTCTCTTACAACTTAAAATCATAGTTACAATCATTCACCCTTATTCTGCGTTTCGATTCGAATCGAAATTTTCTCCGTCTAGCAAATTTGGTATTCTGCGTTTCGATTTCGCTCAGTTTCTTTCGATTGTATGTATTCTGCATTACGATCGGAGCTCCGGTTTTCTCCGTTGCTTTTTTGTTAACGGAGGGGTTTTCTTTATTTGTATTTTTTAGTTAAAAAGTTCAAAATTGAAAAAAATAGAAAATGAGATAAAATGTTCAGACACGATTAAAAAAACAATTAAAATTATTTATTTAATTAAATTAATTTTTTTAATGTTGATTTTTGTATTACAGGTCAAAAACAATAACACCAGAACAGTATGAAAAACTGGCAAATTTAATGGCATCTAAGGCAGACATCCCACAATTAAAATCTGCTCCAACTCCGCTTTGGTAGCTACCTTCTGCAAAGAATCCTAAAGCGGCCACAACTCGGTCAAGCGGTGAAGAAGTCTAAGAATTTGGCTGAGCAAAAATGTCTAAAACATATTTGAACGCGTCTTTGTTTAAACGAAATTTCTTTTTAAATCTGTAAAATAAAATTATTTTACAATATTTTAACATTCTACTTTCACAAATGGATTGCAACTGTCTCTTTTTCTTTCCATATTTAAGAACAACACTATTAAGTTTTTTTTTAATTATATACCTTTATCTTCACAAGATTCTTTGCGCTGTAATATATTTATAAACAACTAATTTTTGTTTAATTTTTTATTTAATTTAATTATTTGTTTATTAAATTTCATCAAGAATTTATTTTTAATTAGGAATACATACAACTTTTTGACATTTGTGTACAAAAATGATAGCAAACTTGCTTATTTTGCTATTTCATTTCCACATTCCACAGTGATGTTAATTGTGTAAACATTTTTGTCTTCTTCTTTTTCTTTCGACTCCGTTTTTCTGCAGAATACCAATTTTTGATCGCAACGGAACTGAATGCGAAAACTTAATCGAAACGCAGAATAGGGGTGATTATTATCGCAGATACACTCTCGCATTCCAGAAAACAGAAAACAATTCCGCCTCCAGACGGAATAATGATTCATGTTTTGCTGCACGACAATCTGTTTTCGCCGACGCTGCACACGTTCACAAAAATATTGTCTGCGACCGGTGGAAATCGTCGAATAAGCAATTTTGGAGAATAGAATTAAGTTCAATATGGCAACTATTTTGAAAACGTTTGTTCGGTTTTAAATCAAACTCAATAAAACTAAATTCGAAATGCGGAAACAAAAAATTGTTTTAAAATTAAATTTATTTATAAGTTTTTAATTTATATACATTATGTGGTTGGAAATGGATATTCTAGATATTACAGACGTACAAACGGAATGACAAATTTAGATATACCCTTTACCACCTATTGTAAAGGGTAATTTTCTTGTTATAAAAAATCCATATATGTAAATATATATGACAGTATTTTAGAAAAGGTAATCGCAACTCTATAACCAAAACGGTTATTATGATTTTCCTACTTCATATATATATATATATATATATATATATATGCATATTAGAAAATACGTATTCATGTGTGGAAATTGACATTTAAGAAATAAACACATGTGTGTTCCGCGCTTAAATTCACGTTTTTACTCTTTCCTTTAGTGTTTTTCTTTTCTTTGTTAATGGAGATTTAGACAACTTGCTATTTCCACAAATTCTAACAGACTACATTTTATTTTTAATTAAAATTTTTAAAAAGTTATAACAAGGTAATTTGATATAAATTGTTTTCATAAAACTTGAAATTAATACAACAAAATTATTAAATAGTTACCACAAGATAATTTTAATAAGGCCAAGGGCGTTCTTGCTTTTATAAAGAGATGAGCTAAGGATTTTAACGAACCATATGTAACATTCTATATACATTCTATTTCACACCTTTACATGAATATAATTTCGTTTATAGTGACGATATTGAGTCTATTCAAAAGCAGTTTCCTCTGCGAAGCTTACGTTGGAATCCAGCAATAAATTTACCTTCTAATCATCAAACTTTGCTTATGCTGATCCACTATATCAATAAATTACTCTTTAAGTTTATATGTCAATTAAGAGAATATTATAAATTTCTTAAAATGTAAAAAAAAAAACGAAAAAATATACATTTTTTTAAATTAGTTTCCTTTTTGATATTCTTAGTAAATTGTTATACAAAAGTCCGTATAAGATGAAATAAATGAAACTTAAAATCATAGACAATCTTGTCTATGTCCAGCAGAAAAGCAGGCAATCAGCAGGGAATTCAGCCGTTGCAGAAGGATTACAAAATTTTTTCCACCGATGCTTAACTAGACGAATAAAGGAAATTTCACTTCAGACTCAATTTGAAGTCATCGAGCAGGTTGACTATGACTATTTAAAAAATTATCAACATCGATATGGAAGATAAACTAGTAGATATTGTCATCTTTACTAATAGTCCCGCTGCGTGGAAACCTTTAAACAAACGAAATATGACAACTACTAAAACGTGTTTCATACTATAAATCTTATGATTTGCGTTGAGTTTTGTTAGAAAGAAATCAAATGAGAATTGCTATTTTTTGCTTTTACACTATAAGACTTTATACGAAATGAAAACTATGAGCAGAAAAACAACCATAATGAAATTAATAATCATAGCGTTTAGAAATAGTTCTAAAAAAAGTTGTATTATGGGAAGTCATTTTCCCTTCCTTTTTTTTAATATTAGACATTTTCTCATAATTGTATTGGATAAATCTTAATACTCAGCATTCAACTGTGAAATAGGCTTAAGTTGCTAAGCTTTTGAACAAACTCACGAAGCAAACCCGCCACAAGGGAAAAAGGTTTAAAAAGCTGTCGAAGTAATGGCCCAAAAAGCTTGTGATTTGAGTTGCTTACATGTTGCTGGCAGGAAGATAAATGCAAATTAGGGAAATTGAGAAGTGGTCACACGAAAAATATTTACAATTTAATCCGGATAAGTGCAAGGTTATGATTTTTTCTAGGCAGCCTATCACAATCAATAAATTTTTTGCAGAGATTGGTGAAAGTTGCTCCTTACTGTAAAGTTCTTAGTGTTATTTTAGATGACAAACTAACGTTTAACAACCATATACATTTTGTTGTTGCGTGTATTGCATGGATTCTTCGTAGGTTGCACAGTGTGGCTTACTACCTGCCGTTTGATGTTAGGCGTAGGGTCGCCATATCTTTATGTTTACCGATTATGAGTTACGGTATTGAAGTTTATTCTCTTACCTCTGCTTTGAACAAGGAAAGGTAGAGGATCTGTTTTAATAGGATCGCTCGATATATTTTAAATATTTGTAAAGAAATTGTAAGGTACATATGAATTTAAGTTTTTTTATAAGATCTTCATTTCACATATTGTATTCGAGTCATGCTTTAGCTGTGATCTAGTACAGACGTATTCTGTGCCTTTATTTTTCAAATTATTAAAAACAAAGGGATTTTTAAAATTATTTAAAACAAAAATTAAAAACAAAGAGATTAGTGCTTTGCAAAAAAACATTACAAAAAAAACCTTAAGTAACGGAATAATAACCAACAATAAACTTGCATATACGCATATTTGTTGACAACAACACATACTTTGTAATTACGTTTGTGCGCAGATTGTATACAATATGACTAGTGATAAAATTGATACTGATGACTATAATATGAACTGGCAAGTTATGACATCAGCTAAACGTAAAAAACCAACAACTTTTGCTAATGATCAAAAGAAACCCATAAATGATGATGACAAACCAAATACTTCTAACATTAACAAATATGCAGCTCTTGCAGTTGAGGAAAAAGAAGAAGTATCAGAAATGGAAGGAACACCAAAACCACCACCAATATTTATACCTTGTGTTAATAATATAAGTCAAATGTTAAAAAAGTTAACTAGTGTAATTATTTTATTTATTTATTTATTAAATTAATCTTATGAATAAATTCTAAGATTAAATAAAGTTTAACGAGCATAGCTGCCAGGGCTATCAGCTCAATGTGATAAATATATATTACTATAGCGTGGTATAATAACTTATACTAAGAGTTTTGCTTCCCTTATAAAATTGTGGATAATGTTGATGTTAGTTGTTGATGGGTATTGTAAAATGATGTGAGCTGGGGTGTTGTTGAAGTGTTTAATTCTCATGTCTCTGAGAGAAGTGCATTCATTGAGTAGGTGGTTTACAGTAACGTGGCGGTTGCAGGTGGCACATATGGGTCTGGTGTTGTTTTTTAAGATGTAGTTGTGGGAGAATATTGTGTAGCCGAGTCGAAGTCTGGAGAATATTTTTATTTTGTTTTTGGCGACATCCGTCGGATATATAGGTTGCTTAAGGTTTGGATTTATGTTGGCATAGTGAGGGTGTTGTACTTGCTTATCATTGACCATATCTTTGATTGAGTTTCTGATATGTCGGCGCAGATCTATTTTTTCAACTGTGTCATTTAGGAGGATGGGTGCATGCGAGGCGTACCGTGCTGCGATGTCTGCATTTTCATTGCCGATGATTCCTATATGACTAGGAATCCAGTGAATTTTTATTTTCCCCCCGTTGTTTATTAGGGCATCTCTAATTTCAGTGACTTTGTTCCATTTGTTATTGTAAGGGTTACATATTGCCTTAAGTACTGACAGACTGTCAGTAAAAATAGTAGTTTTATTTTTACATTTCATTGCATGTCGGATAGCACAAAAGATGCCACAAGCTTCGGCAGTAAAAACAGAGGAGTACTCGTAAAGTGTATTAAGTGCCACGATATTCCCTGCGTCGTTGACTACGGCGTAAGATGGCAGAACTTGTTGGGATTTTGAACCGTCTGTATATAAGAGGCACCAACCGTTTCTCCTTAGCTCCATTTTCTTTTCGGCCCATAGATTTAAAAATTGTTCTTTGGTGGTTTCGGCTTTTTTGAGGTTGGATAATGAAAGGTCTACTAAAGCGTTGTTGAATTTCCAAGGTGGCTTGAGAATTGTTTTCTTTGTAATTTTAATGGGAATTCCTAATTTGCGTGCGAGGTCTAAGCTTAGGGCAATTGCAGATTTTATCCGTTTAGGTCTTTTAGCAGAGATGTTAGATGAGACATCGGAATCAATTATAGAGTTGGTGCTCGATAAGAGTTTTGATAGTATTCTCCCTTTAATTTCCGTGAATCTTCCTTCTATGGATGGTAAACCTGCTTCAGTAAGAATATTGTCAACAGGTGTGGTCCTGTATGCGTAAACTGCGGAGCGAACAGCTTTATGGTATGCTGATTTTATGACGTTTATTGTTGATTTGGGACTATTTCCGTACAGGAACAAGCCGTAATCAATTTTGCTCAGTATTAAGGTTTTTGTTAAATAAATCAGCGTGTTTATGTGTACAGAACTTTTCGATGATAAATAGCGGATTATATTTGCTTGTAGCTAAGTGAGTTTTTCAGGTTAATGCAATGTGCTTTCCAGTGGTATTTGCGGGAGAAAATTACTCCTAAGATTTTTTAGTTCATCGACGTTTTGTAAAGTAATACCGTCTGTTAGTAAGTTATGGTTGTCTGAATCGCAAATACGTTTTCTGCAAATATGGAATTTTTTTGTTTTTTGCAATGAGATTTTTGCCCCCGAGTATTCACACCATTTAGTGATGTCACTGAGAGATTTTGATAAGATGCTTGACGTTTCGTTATTGATGTTTCTTTTGCATAGAATGTATAGATCGTCTGCGTATAAACAATGGTCAACATTCGGTATGTGGTTTAGAATATTACTTATTTGATTAAATGCTATTTGAAATAGCGTTACTGAGAGGGGGGACCCCTGTGGTATTCCATTTTTTAAAGGGAATGTTTTTGACAAGTGACCATTAATTCTTACCTTGAAGTTTCTATTTGTAAGGAAGGATATAACAAAATTAAATACATTTTGACCTATTTTCCAAGATTTTAGGATACCTAAAATGACATGTGAGCCGACTCTGTCGAACGCTTTTTCGAAATCTATCGATAAAGTTGTCACGTGATTTTTGGCGGATAGTGCTTTTGATATATAGTTGTCGAAATGCAGTAATGCATCAACACATCCCTTATTTGGTTTGAATGCAACCTGTTCTTTGGCGATAAGTTTTTTTCTTTCCAAAAACCATAACAATCTGGCAGCAATAATGCGTTCCATTATTTTTGAGGTGCAGGGAAGTAGTGATATGGGCCGAAAAGCATCAATGGTAAAGGCATTTTTTGTTTTTGGGATTGGTATTACTATTGCGAGTTTCCAGTTTTGTGGGATATTGCCGCTTTTAAACACCGTGTTGTAGAGCTCTAGCAATTTCTGTTTGGAATTATAACTTAAGTATTTGATCATCTGATAGTTCACACGATCTAGGCCTGGGGTGGACCCTTTAACTCTACTAAGACAACTGGAGAGTTCTATCATTGTGATTGGTTCTTCCAGAAAGGATGCCGTTTTATCTGTGGTATAATCTAACGATGTTGAGTTAAATGATTCTTTCGTTGAGTTAAACAACTGCGAAAAGTTTTTATCTGATGCGTACTCAGCCCATGTTTTTCCAAAGGTGTTAGCGATTGACAGTGGTGCGGTTAAGACTTCATCTTGGTCGTGTATTGCTTTTATTGTAGAAGCTTGAGTTCTCTGGATGATACGGTTAATTTTTTTCCAGATGTCAGAGATTGGCGTATTTCTGTGAATTGTCTTTGTCAGATTTTCAAAACTTTCTTTTTTGGCTTTTTTAAGTTCTTGACGAAACTTGGCGTTGTTTTTTCTGTAAAGAATAAGGTTTGCTTGGATTGGGTTGGCTTTAAAGGTTTGCCATGACGTCATCTTTTGGTTACGTAAATGGGAAAGTAAGTTATTCCACCATGGGACTATTCTTTTTGGCATTTGGGCAGAGTTCCTTGTTTGTGGGATGTGTTTATTTGCTGCGGTGCGTATGGCTTTAATAAAAAGAGCTGCGTCTTGATTGCTAGTTTTAGAAAAGGATTTGTTGAGAATTTCTATTTCAGCTTTTTGAGAATAATTCCTCCAATCCGCGCGATGGTAAAGATATTTTCCTAATTTTAGGGGAATGACGTTATTTTCTAGAATATTCATGGAAATGCGTATCGGAAAGTGATCGCTGTTGTGAAGTTCGTTAAAGACTGACCAGTTAAGTAAAGGAAGTAAGGAGATACTGCAAAAGGATAAGTCAATGTGCGTCAGGGTGCCATGAGTTGATAGGTGCGTGGGGCTGCAATCATTCAAGATACATAAATTTGAAATGTCGATTGCTTTCTCTAGGATAAGACCCCTAACGTTGTTAGTTGACGATCCCCAGATTGTGTTCCAGCAGTTGAAATCACCATTGACTATTACGGGATTTTGAAAGGAGGAGAATAATGTGGACAGTTCGCTTTCATCAATTTCTTTGTTAGGTGGTATATATATGGAGAGGATAATAAATTTGATATTGAGAGTGATTTCGATTGCGATTGCTTGGTAGCTGGTGTTGATGGGTAGTTGTCGGTGGGGGATGTTGGATTTTACTAATACTCCGATGCCTTGTTTTGCAGTAGTGTTAAGTACTGAATTAAGAAAGTATCCGTTATAGTTTTTAGGAAGTATGGGATTGAAATTAAAAGGACAGTGGGTTTCTTGTAAAGAAATAACACTAGGGTCGAATTCTCTCAGTATTATTTGTAGATCACTATGGTTATTAAGAAATCCTTTAATATTCCATTGAATTATGTCGAAGCCCATGGCGATGAAATACAGATTTTTGCAGGGGTGTTGTTGAGTAGGAGAAAATTTGAAGACTCTGAGCCTTGTTGGCAGTTACGGAGTTGACTGTTCCATAGAAGAATCATCAAGAGATTCCATTGGAATAAAGTATGAATTAGTGTTAAGTAATTGCTGTGTTAAATTGGATATTGGTGATTGGAGATAAATAGGTTGTGTTTGTGAAGAAATTTTGTCGTCTGTGTGTGTTGTTGATTTTGCGGTATTTATTTTGTTTGTTGGCTTGTCATTTATTTTTGTTTGTGTATTTATAGCGGTTTCAGCGTGTTCCAATGTGGATGGTTTATTAGGGTTGGTTGGTATGGTATTTATGGTATGTTTAGATGTAGATGATCGAACAGTATTAAGGTGTTTGGTTGTGGCTGTTGGGGTGTTTTTTTGATTATCACTTTTCGATTGTTGGATGACGGTTTCTACTTGGTTTGTTGTGAATTCTGAGGCTATTGACGCATATGTGTTTGTTTTAGGATTTTTTGGTAATGGATGTATGGCTTGATACTTACGGCGGGCTTCTCCTATGCTGCAATAATTTTTTGTTTTTATTTTGAGAATTTCCTTCATTTGAATGTATCGTGGGCATTCCTTGTGTGTTGACGAGTGTGCGCCTGAACAATTACTGCATAACGTGCGTGAACAATTTTCTTTTTCGTGTGGAGGCAAGCTGCATTGTGGACAAGTGGGGCTACCTTTGCAACGTTTTATTGTATGCCCGAGCTTTTGACAGTTTTTGCATAGCATGGGATTAGGGAAGTAGAAGTCTACTTTGCACTTGTACCAAGCCACGTCAATAACAGGGGGAAGCCGATGAAGGTTAAACGTTAAAACTATTTTCCCGGTTGGTGATCGTGTTTTGCCATCGTCGTTTACTCTAGTGAACTTATATGCTTCAATAACGCCTTGATTTTTCATTTCCTTAATAATTTCTTCCTCGGGGACATTTTTAAGGCAGGGTGCATATATAACGCCTTTTACGGAGTTTAAGGATGAGTGGAATTTGCATGAGACTGCGCATGGCCCCAACAGTTTTGTTTTGAGAAATTTATCAGCAACACGTGTATTACGGGCAAGAATAAGGAGACTGCCATCGCGCAATTGAGAGATCGAGTTAATTTCAGTGCTTATTGATTCAATGCTTTTTTTGAGAACAAATGGGCTAATGTCAGATAGCGTCTTCTTAGGATCTGTGGATGATATGACGACATATTTTGGGTCGGAATTTGTGTCTATTTTAGGTGTTGGTAGATCGGGATAGTCATTTGGTTTTAGTCTTTTGGAGGAATTTTCGATATAATCTCCCAATAGATGAAACCTATTGTTAGAGAGCCTGTCCGGAGGGTCTGGACCCGGAGGCATTTTTCTTTCTTTTATTTATTGCTTAAGTTTAAACTTTCACTTTGTTTTTATAAAAAGTAAAGAAAACGAAAGTCAAATAAAACCACGCGCGTGTGTAAAAGAAAAATTAAAGAGTGTTGATAACCGTTAGCTTATTTACTCTATAAATATTAACAAAGAAATACAACCGTTCGCTCTGAGAGATAGTCGAAGACTGTAGTGTAATTAAAAGTGATGAATTAAATTATAAATCGTTAAGAGATGGTCAGGTTAAGCTAAATCTATAGACTCGTACAGAAGGATTGTTAAATATCTAGATAACAATAAGATTAGCTTTCATACTTATCATAAGGTTTACACTTTTCAAGACCACTATCAGATATTAAAGCTGAACTTTTGACACTTGGTCATCAGGTTAGACGTATAGTAAATGTTAGAAGTCAAATTGCAAAACAACCGCTACCAATGTTTTTCGTAGATTTGGACCCAGGTCCAGATAATAAAAAAGTATACGACATACGCTACTTAAATAATAATGCTGTAGTAAAAATAGAGCCTCCACGAAAATCAAATAATATTGTTCAATGTCATTGGTGCCAACAATATGGACATACAAGATCATTTTGTTCAAAACCATTCACCTGCGTTAAATGTGGACTAGGTCATCCTACCGCCGAATGCAAAAAGAGTATGGAAGAGCCTCCACGGTGTGTCCACTGTTTAAATACTCACACAGCCAACTATAAAGGATGTCAGGTATATCAAGCTTTACGTCAAAAAATATTAACTGCAAGCAAAACCCAAAATCGCCAAAACTTTTCATTAAACAATAAGGAATTTCCTCAATACAATTCAAGAACTAATGATGTTAGTAATAGCGAAAATTATAATAATTTTTCAAATAATGCTCAGTACTCTCAAGTAATAAAACAAAATATTTCAAGTGAAAGCAACAGCATGAAAAACATAGAAAATATGTTTGGTCAACTCATGAATATGTTGACTTTACTGATTAGCAAATTACGCAAATAGACTTAAGAATAGCAGTATGGAATGCCAACGGCGTGTCCAAATAAGCAAATGAAATATTAATTTTTATGAAAACAAAATATATAGATCAAATTTCGTGTTTTTCTTCCACGCCTTTTGCTTAACGTGTTTTTTGATTATTTTGCCTAAACTTGTTTTCGGGCTTTGTTAACGCGGTCATATAAATCTAAAGCTTGGTGTTTATTAATATCCTATCAAAATGAATGAACCTCCTGATGTTTCTAAAAAGAAAAATGATTTTTCTCATGGCTTAGATTTTAATTTCAATAAAAGAATTTCAATTAACTCTATTGGACCTATTTATCTGATTATAAATCGTATAGAAAGTGAAAATGATTTTTCCAATGTGTCTCCTTTCCTCATTAAAAAAGTGATTGATTCAACTTGTGATGGAGAAGTTTATGACTGTAAAAAACTACGCAATGGAACATTGCTAGTAAAAACCAAAAATTCTACACAAGCAAATAAGTTAATAAAACTTACAGCTATGAGCGCGAACATAAAGATCGAAGTCTCTGAACATAAAACCCTCAATTATTCAAAAGGTGTAATATATTCCACTGATTTATTCGGTGTTCCTGAAGAAGAAATTTTATCAAACATGTATAG
This sequence comes from Gymnosoma rotundatum, assembly GCA_916610165.2. Lineage (NCBI taxonomy): Eukaryota > Metazoa > Arthropoda > Insecta > Diptera > Tachinidae > Gymnosoma > Gymnosoma rotundatum. Next base: position 71,836,117 of record OU744339.1, on the reverse strand, counting down.
TCAAAAAGTATCTGAAGTGAAAAAAATTCTAAGAATGGATAATGGTATCTTAAAAGAAAGTGGGCTCATCATTTTAACCTTCCCAATGATTGAACTACCTGAATTTGTTTACCTGGGTTATCAGAAATTATACTTAAGACCATATATACCCCTCCCATTCAGATGCAATAACTGTATGCATTTCGGCCACCTACAGAAATCATGCGTCAGCGAAAAATTGTGTTTCAATTGCGGTAACCCGAATCATGTTAATGAAGAAGCCAATGAAAAGTGTGGTAATGCTGCCAGCTGCGTTAACTGCAAAGAATTTAACATCAAAGAATTTAACCACTCAGCTAAAGACAAAAACTGCCCAATTTTTCTAAAAAATAAAGAAATCCAAGCGATCAGAGTACTGGAGAAAACCTCCCTCAAAAACGCGGAGAGAATTTATAACAAAAGGCACCTAAACCGCACCAATACTTACGCTGACATTGCTAATACTAAAGCGAATTCCAGCCCTCGTACTGTTCTTATTAGTTATGATGACCCTCTGCTTCTTCCTTCACAAAAAACCAATACAAGTAGACCAATTCAAAACTCTGGTTGTGCCAAAAGTCAACCTCAACAAAGCAACTTTAAAGATCAGCAAACCACGATTGAGACTCATTCACAACCCAAATCTATAATTATTGACCATATTGATCAACTGCCATCCTGTTCAAGTCGACCTAGGAGCCTAGGAACCACAAAAATACTACCCAGAAATATATCCAATAGAGCTAAGGCACAACTAAAATCTAAGTATAAATCTAATAGCACTAAAATTAATCGCAGCCAAGTTATAAAATCTATTGATCTAAGTGATGAGGACTTTGGGATGATGGGAGAGTAATTTCTTACTACTCCTTCTATCCCTCTCTGATTTTTGGGGCGTTACGGGGACTTCCACCGTGTCAAAAGCGCTGTGGCTAGTTCCTGGGGTGCCCTGATCAGTGAGTCATTCACTTATAAATTTTTCTGTTAAACACATATTTCCTTTAACAACATTTTATTTTTTCTTATCTAAACCCTTATTACAATGACATTAGATATAATTCAATGGAATATGAAAGGATATACAAATAACTATAATCAACTCCAAATAATCATAAGGAAATATAATCCGAAAATAATTTCTCTCCAAGAAATACATAATCATTCCTTTTCCAACTTGCCTATACCCTTAAATTACAAGTGTATTTATAAAAACTCTGCTCCCCATTCTTATGGCGGAGTTGCTCTTTTAATACACAACTCTCTCCAATTTACCCCCGTCTCCCTATCGAATGAAATAGATTCCGTTGGTGCAAAAATTCAATCCAAACTAAATTTTACAATAATTAACAGTTATTTACCTCCTTCTAAACAATTTAATTCGAATGTTTTAAGAAATATGTACGACCTATATAACGACAGTAATATTATTATTACAGGAGACTTTAACAGTTGGCACTCAATGTGGGGCTCAACTTCTAACAATTTACGAGGACGTATCATAGCTGATTATATAACAAATTCCAATCTCGTTATTTTTAATGATGGCTCACCGACACATTTTAGTACTCGATATTCACTAACAAACATAGATCTTACTTTCGGCTCTACCAATCTAAAACTTCAATCCAACTGGATGACTATAGACGACCTCTACGGAAGTGACCACTTTCCAATCCTCATAAAGCTTTTCACTGTTCCTCCAATGTCAAACTCATGCCCAAGAGCGAAATTTATCACTGATAAAGCGAATTGGTCAAAATTTAAGAACCTCTCACTGGTATTTGATAACATGCGCCCGATTAGTAATAATATTTATAAAGAGGCTTCAAATATCCAAAAGATTATCCTTCAAAGTGCTAATGAATCTATTCCTCAGGTTAATCCCTCTAGGAGAAATAAGGTCCCATGGTGGAACAACTATCTAAACCAGCTTAAAAGGGAAAAAAATCAATTCTGGAACATACTAAAGAGAAATATTAACACTTGCAATATTATTAATTATAAAAGAGCAGTAGCTAGATTTAAAAGAGAGATAAAAATTGCTAAAACCAGATGCATTTCTAAATTCACCTCACAAATCAATCCACAATCGCCAACTAAGAAAATATGGCAAAATATAAGAACATTCTGTGGCCTCCGCTTGCCTCAGTCTATACATACTATTAACTCTATCACTAACCCTGACGTTTTTTTAACTGACCCTCAAATTATTGCAGACGAATTTGGCAAATTTTGGTCCTCTAGTTCACATGATAGGAACTTTTCAGATGAATTTATAGAAAATAAAACTATGTTGGATAATATGATTGCAAACATCACCCCTACAGACAAAGCTAATGTGATCGAGAATAATATCACAATTAAGAAATTTGAATGTGCTCTTAATAGATTGAAAGGCAAAACACCAGGATTTGATAGAATATCCTACCCTATGATTAGTAATCTAAACATAAAAACTAAACTTAGACTCACTAACCTATACAACTCAATTTTATCTAAATTCATTCCTAATTTTTATAAGATAAGCACCATATCCCCAATATTAAAACCAAATTCTGATAAAACTCTTATAAAATCTTACAGACCTATTTCCTTAAATACTTGTGTTTCTTAACTATTAGACAAAATAATTGCGAATCGTCTTTGGTGGTATGTGACATCAGAAAACCTTATTTGTAGCCACCAAATTGGTTTTAGGAAAGGCAAATCCGTAATTGATGCGCATCTTTACATTGATCATCTAATAACAGACTCGCTTGCCCGCAAAAATCATTCATCAATTATATCATTAGACTGTTCTAAAGCATTTGATAAAATAGGTATACACACTATTATTCACCAATTAATGGAGTGGGGCTTAGGACCCAAAATTATCAATTACATTAAAAATTTCTTAACAAATAGACAGATCAGAATTAAAGTTAATAATAGTTACTCTAAATCATATCCCCTATCTAACGGTATCCCCCAAGGCTCGCCTCTTTCAGTCATATTATTCTTAATTTCCTACAATAAACTAAGTAAGCATCTCCTTTCACTAAATCAATACAAGTTTTGTGCATACGCTGATGACTTTTATATTATAAAAAATCTTTTGAGAAGTAAATCTCAAATCATCGATATAGAACCAGTGATAAACCACATTTTGCAATGGTGCAACTATTCTGGAGCAGAATTATCTCTAGATAAATCCAGACATTTACATATTTGCAGGAGAAGAGCTTGTTATACTTCTATCTCTGCTGGCCTATTTACTATTGAAAACACTACTTCTTTAAAAATATTGGGTGTAATATTCAATAAGAAATACAATTGGAAAGATCATCTAAATTATATCGAAACAGATTTAAACCAAAGACTAAATATAATAAAATGTATCGCTAATAAAAGGTATAACTGCAATATATTGTCCACAATCTCAGCTATGAAAGCATTAATTCTATCTAAAATTCAGTACGGTCTCTACCTTTACGGTTGGTCTCCCAAATCGCATTTAAAAAAAATTAAAACTATCGTCAATTCAGCACTCAGAATAGCAACTGGTGCCTTTAGAACTACACCAATATATAACCTACTTTATGAAACAAATACTCAAACTCTTGAAGTCATGAGAGACATCTACACTTACAGACTCTTACGTAATATCATTAATTGTGATAACTCGCCTATTTCTGAAATATATTCTGACCTTATCAAAACCTCAAACACTAATTCAAACCAATCTGTACTTAATCGTATTCTCAAATTTGCCAATAACAATCAGCTACCGACAGAACCTTACAGTAATTTTTTTAAGCCCTCTCGACCACCTTGGCATCTAGCTAGCGATAGCTTAAATTGCACTTTAACTCAACACCTTAAGACGAACACACCACCTGATATATATAAAAAATATTTTCTCCAAATTACTAACTCTTACAGCAACTATTCCTTGATATACACTGACGGTTCTAAAATTGACAATAATGTAGCCTATAGTATAACAACTCTAAATTCCATAATAAGAACATCTATTCTCCCGCAATACACGTCTGTCTTCTCAGCTGAAATCATTGCCATATTTGAAGCTGTTAAATTCACAACTAATCTAATGGACCAATTCTTGATTTGCACAGACTCTCTTTCTGCTATTCAAGCTATAAAAAACATACATAACAACAATTATTATGCATGCTATATCAGAAACTGTTTAATTGAATTTTATCCTAGAATTTTACTTCTATGGGTCCCAGGACATTGTTCTATTCCTTGAAATGAATTCGCTGACTTGACAGCTAAGACTGCTCTAAAATCTCCCATTTTTTTGACCCAAAATCAGAACGCAAAAGACATTCTCAAATATATCAATATCTCTATAACGCTTCTCTCAGACAATTGGGAGCTAACATCAAACTGGTATAGGGAAATTAACCTTAACAGAAAAAACATAAATAATTATCTAAATAATGGGAGTAATAATTCACTGAATGCCAAAGATTTTCAAAAATTCATAAGACTTAGACTTGGACATACGTTAATTACAAAAAAATCACTCATAAGTTCTGATACATCTAACTTGTGTCCATACTGCCAATCTGGAGCCATGGTGTCAATTAAACACATCCTGCTTGATTGCACCAAATTCAACACCACTCGTGATCATTTCTTTCAAACTAATCCCATCCAGTACATTTCAGACCCCAATTTAAAAAATATTAGTGTCCTCATAAATTTCCTAAAAATAACCAATATATATAAAGATATATGAAAATTTAAATGTTTCCATAACTCAATTTATTGTTTTATTTGTATATCCCTAACAATAACTTCCAATATACGACCTAAATAAATATTATAGTTTTTCATGGTGAAACTTGATTCCATACAGAATGGAAGATCTTAAATCTTCCTACACTATATGAACTTGGGTTTTGACGCCAATATTCATACTTAAATAAATTTCCATTAAGGTAGTTTTATTTTTTATATGTTTTTATGTATATTAATAGCTGAAGGCCTTGGTAGCCATTGCTATATAGTTTATATAAGTTATCCTATTTATTCTTAAAGATAGCTTATAAATAAATAAATAAATAAAATATATAGATATATTTTTACTTTCCGAAACTCATTTTAATAGTAAATCGCATTTTAAGATAAGAGGTTACGACTTAGTTACTGCAAATCATCCTGACGGAAAATGTCATGCTGGAGCAGCCCTTCTCAAAAAGTCAACGATTAATTACCAAATAGCCAAAGAATTAATAACACCATTCCTTCAAGCTGCTGGTGTAAAGGTTAAATGTAATAATAACATTATAGACATTTATTCTATTTATTTTCCTCCCAAACATACAGTCAAGTGTGACGATTACAAAAAGTTCTTTAATGACATTAGTAATCGTTTTTTAGTAGCTGGTGATTCTAATGCCAAACACCCATGGTGGGGGTCAAGACTTGTTAACCCTAAAGGTCACCAATTATATAATTGTATAAATAAGCACAATTACTCAACTTTATCAGGTGGAAGACCTACTTATTGGCCCACGGACCCAAGCAAAATACCAGATCTGCTAGATTTTTCGGTATATAATGGTATACTTAGAAATACGTTAGATGTTATAAATGACGATGATCTCTCGTCAGATCATACACCAATAATAATTAATTAAGACCTAAAATCTTTTGGATACTGGGTTGAAAAAATCTAGACTTAAAAGTTCCCATCAAGTATGGAGAGGAACTAGACGAAACGGTGGAATTGTTTACAACATCAACAGTGCCAAACGAAAATAACGTATATTTGTCGGCAGAAATATGAGAACTAGTTCGAAATAAAAGACGTCTACGAAGGATCTGGCAACGAAGTAGACATCCAACAGATAAAACCGTTTTGAATTTGGCCACAAAACTTTTGACAGAACGTATTGCACAATACAAAAACAAATAAATTGAAGAATATCTGCGAAATCTTGACGTTAAGTTGCCGAACAGTGATTACAACCTGTGGAAAGCTACCAAATATTTTAAAAGACCAGTTAAACGAAACATTCCAATAAAAGATTCGAATGACTCTTGGTGTAGAACTGACAAACAAAAAGCATATGCATTTGCCGATCATTTAGAGGAAACATTTAAACCTTTTTCTTTTAACCCTAATGAAACACAAATTATGAGTTTTCTGGATGCTGCATGTCAAGTGGATCTTCCAATTGATCTCTTTACACCTAAAGAGGTCCGATCGGAAATAAGTAATTTAAACAAATCTAAATCACCCGGCTATGACAAAATTAATGCCGAGGTTGCTAAGTTCTTACCACTTAATCTTTAATTCAATCATTAGATTACAGCACTTCCCCACTCAATGGAAGTGCGCTGAAATTATTATGATTGTAAAACCAAATAAACCGGAAAATGTAGTGAATTCCTATAGACCTATTAGCCTAATTGCAACGTTTAGAAACTTTTTGAGAGAATTTTTCTACGAAGATTACTTCCATTTTTAGAAAACAAGAATATCATCCCAGATCATCAGTTTGGTTTCCGTCACAAGCACGGAACTCCGGAGCAATGCCATAGATTTGTCAATGTTATTACTGATGCGACGGAAACAAAAAAATGCTGCTCAGCAGTATCTTGATATACAACAGGCGTTCGATCGAGTTTGGCACGGTGGTTTATTATACAAACTGAAAATTTTACTTCCAGCTCCTTTTTGCCTTGTTCTTAGGAACGATGCTTTTACGTAAAAGTGAACCATGAAATATCAACACTTCGTAAAATACAAACTGGTATACCTCAAGGAAGCGTACTAGGGCCAGTTTTATACACAATTTTTACCCCAGATATGCCTTGTACTGACAAAATAACTGTTGCAACTTATGCAGACGACACCGCTTTTATTTCGTCTAACATATCGGCTGCTGAAGCATCACAGCTGATTCAACAACAAATAAATTGCGTACAAAATTGGTTAATAACTTGGAACATAAAAGTAAATGAACAAAAGTCTAGACACGTTACATGTGCCATGAGGCGAGACACTTGTCCAGAAATCATCATGAATGGCTCACCAATTCCTCAAGACAACAAAGTAAAATATTTGGGCATATTTTTAGACAGAAGATTAACGTGGAAAGATCATGTAAAGTTAAAAAGAAATCAAGTTGACAATAAACTTAAGAAAATGTTTTGGCCCCTTGGTCGAAAGTCAGAACTGAGTATGGAAAATAAGATTATGCTTTATAAAGCAATTTTAAAACCTGTATGGACTTATGGGATTCAATTGTGAGGAACAACAAGTACTTCAAATGTTTGGATTATTCAAAGATTCCAATCAAAGACTCTAAGAATGATTGCAGACGCTCCATGGTACGTTTCTAACAATACTATACTTAATGACTTTGACATAGCTAATGTTAAAGCTGAAATTGTGTATATCAATTTTGATACTATATAGAAAACATGAAAATAATGTAAATTTTGTTATTATTTAGAAAACATACACATGTACATAAATGTTAATTACTAATGAATTTTATTTTTTTAATTTAATTTTGATCTCTGTTATATGTATTGTTATTGACCTTGCTGAAGATCGATAATTTATGTTATGTTTATGTTATTATCAAATTTGCTTATTATTGTAAAATAGATTGCAAATAAAGATGAAGAGAAAAAAAAACATATTGTATTCTAGTCAGTTTGGCCCTGTGGGCTTGCGACATTGAATGAAATAAATAAAAAAGCAATATAAGTCGGTGCCCCTCCCGATGTAGGTCTAACGCCTACCGAAACACTAAGGAAAATATACAACCTGCTGTTGTAAAACTGGGATGACGATTTTACGCATCCATCGGAAACCAAAGCAAAAGCCTTGTGCCTCATTTCTTTAATTTGAGTAAACAATTTCTCATATGGGTTTATAAAGACAACTGAACTAAACTTGAAATGTAGACTTTGCTGGCAGTAATTTGAATGACTTAAGAAAAGCGCAACCTGCATTTAAATAAATGAGGATGTTTATTTAAAAAATAAAACAAAGAAAACAGCAAAGAATAACTTTTTGTTGAGATAAGTGTCCTTTCCTTATCTTTCGTGTTTATGTTTAAATGGATAACATAATTGCTAGGAACTCAGAAGCATCACATAAATCGTTCTTTCTAACATATAATGTTTTGTTTTCCTAAAAGTTAAAAAAAAACATTTTTAAGGAATCACGAAATGAATCCAAATAAATTTACTGTCATCCTAAAAATTTATTACAATGATAATGCATCTATAAAACTATATAAAAGCATTCTACTTCATATTTTTAAAATTAAATTTTCGGCCTAAACCAATAATACAATGTACACGAATGCGCTATATTACCGAATCTTATCTATCTAACAATGGTAAAAAAAACTCTTTCTGAACTTAATCTGAATTAAGTTTAACTTGACTGATGTGCCAAGATTTTTAAATCATGCTAATTTAAAATATACTTTTGATATATAACATTATTATGGAGCGCATTTATATATTTCTCATACAGGTTTGTGATGGAAATCAATCGATTTAGCAACAAGTGTGGTTGGTTTTATTTTCGTTTTTTAAGTTCATTATTACAGCCTTAAAAAACGATCATGTTCAAACCGGTTGAATTCCACCACATAAAATTTATTCGAAATGAAAAAGAAATTTAAAATAATGCTAGAGACACAATTGGGACAAACGCCGAATTTTTGGCCGCGAATATTCGTCGTCAAATATTAAACACAATTGTGTATATGAATATGAACACAATCATGACATCGGACGAAATTTGCCATACGCGGCGAACTAATTTTTTATGGTCACCTTAGCAGCTCACAAAAAGTTAATAACTTTAAAAATTATAAAAGCTGTGCTTTTCGTTATTGTGCTTTATACGACGAATTTACACAACGAATTTCTGACTACGTATTCGTTGTGTTGGACAAAATTCGTCGGTGGTCCCTGTTGTGATCCTAGCATAACTATTATAGATTAATTTTAAGCTTACTAAAAAAGTAATTTAAGAAGCATATAGTCCTCAAGTAAAATATGAGTGTGAACATAAAACAAGAAAAGAGAATATTCAGGTACAATGTTCTGATTTTGAATTTGTGCTCTGCTCTGAATTATCAATAATGATAAGAACACTTTGGTAGCTGAAAATCAAGTTTTTAATATTTTTATGTTTGGTTGGTAAGTTTGTCTATCGACAATTAATTTAAGCAGCAGTTAACAGAATACTTATTATTATTAGTGAAACTTTTCTTATTTATACATTTTAATTTCATGTATTTTTGTGCTTCTGATTTACATAGTATAAAATTCCAAATAATTTTGTATAAATAGTTTAATTTTTCCAATAATTAAATAAAGAGAAAAATATTATTCTAACAAAGGTACTTCTTACAACAGTTTTTGTTGAAACCTACAAATTATTTCCACCGTGATTGTATGTAAATTTTTAATTTTGAACTTACATTTAACATGTTTTTATTTTCACTTTGTATTATTTGCAAAGGTAATTTTTTTAGACTTTTGTTGTTATAGCATTTAAAATAAATATTACGCTGACTTATAGTCTAACTTTAACTAGTGAATGCGAGCATGATTATTAGATTATAACCGACGACATCTCTAGCATTTTGTTCTATTTATTAAAATAAAATCAATATTTTAAAGACAATACACGAACTACGTAATAATAAAATAAGTACACCAATTCCCCACTACGAAAAGAACTATGTCTACTTGCGTTTCCTACCTGCAACTTCTTCCCAATCGGAATCGTCGGTATCATTGGCTGCCACAGTTGATGCAGGACGCGTTTTCGTATGGCGTTTCACGCGTGTAGATTTTGTTTTGCTTAGTTTCGTAGGTTTATTTTTGCCACTATGCTGTTCTTTGCCTAAACCTTCATCATCCTCGTCATCTTCATCTTCCCCATCATTGTGTGAACGAGTTTGCTTTTCGCCCAATGCAAGCACGGCATATACATCCAACGTATCAACATTTTTTTTGGCTAAAAGATTTTTTTTAGATTCTTCAGCGTTATGTTTGGCAACGCGTTCCTTAACGCGTTCCATATTTTTGGCGTATTCAAGCAAGTTTTTGAAGTCAAAAGCGTTATCTTTCTTGGTGCCTATTTCCTCGTCTGTATTAGAGTCGGACTGATTATGAAGACCGGCATTACAATCGAAAACAGGAACAGGGGAATCTAAATCCCTATTCGCTTGCTTGGCTTCAATATTAAAAAAACTTGACTGAATGTCCAAGTCTTCAGGATTAACTAAATAATTGTCAATGCTTGAATCGCTACTGGAACCAGAATCCTCGCCATCATTTGTTTTACGAATAATTTTGCTTTCATTGGGCTCTGTGGGGTTTTTTGAATTAGTTCGTGATGTAGAAGCAGAGGGAGAGTTCTTTCCAACTACGCTCTCGGGTGGTGAAAATGTCTTGGGTGGTGGTCTATATTTATTGTAAAGTTTGGCCCGCAATGATAAACCAGATCTTTTTTTCGATGAAGTTTGTTTAGCAGCGCTGCGAGCTTTTGGCTCACCCCTTAAAATTAAACACAAAGTAGTAAAAACTATTTCAAAAACAATAACAAGGCTTAACTCCAGTTTACGGGAACCGCTCCAAAAGAAAAAAAGTTGCCTTCGGGATGTAAAATGTAATTCTAAGCAAAAAAATATAAAGTGAAAAATTTAGCGCCAACCATTAGTTCCAGAGTTACGGGCCTCCAAAGTTCTTATGTTTAAAATGGCATAAATCGAGTATTTGATGGCAGAATGGGACAATATGGATATCATTGGAAAGGTAATTAAAGCAGCTAAATAATTAAATAGGAAAAAAAGTAAAAAAAAAAGAAAATCTTTAGAAAGCGAAGCCGGTGTTGGTCATACCATAGAGGAGAAAATCTTTGCGCCCGAACGAAGGCCGGCTACGCAGGAAATCTTTAGAAAGCGAAGCCGGTGTTGGTCATACCATAGAGGAGAAAATTTTTGCGCTCGGCCGAAAGCCGGCTACGCAGGAAATCTTGAGAAAGCGAAGCCGATGTAAGTCATACCATAGAGGAGAAAATCTAAACGTTTAAATGAAAAACTTCGTTTGTTGGTCTTTAGCAGATTTTTTTACCTTTTTCCTGTTTAATTAGATAGCCGCGTAAATTACTTTTCCAAGGATATCCATATAGTCCCATTCTGCCATCAATTACTCGATATATGCTATATTAAACATGAAAACTTCGGCGGCCCGTAACTCAAAATTTTTTGGTTAGAATTGCATTTTACAGTAGGCAACTTTTTTGGAACAAATCTAGTTTATGGACGCAGCTTAAAAATTTAAAAAAAGTTACCTACCGGGTGTAAAATTTAATTTTAAGCAAAAAATGTAGTGACAAATTTGGTGCTGACGCTTGGTTTTCGAGTTATGGGCCTCTAAAGTTTGTATGGACATTATGGAATATATCGAGTATTTTGTTGTGAAATGGGGCAATATGGGTATCGTTGAAAAGGTAATTTAAAAATATATTCAATTTAAAAGGAAAATATTAAAAATTATAATAAAATTTTTTTTTTTTAATTTTTCGAGCAACTCTTTGTTTTGGAGCTACGCACCTTTAAAGTTTTTACTTATAATATGGCATAGCTACATTAAAGAATTTATGGCAGAATGAGATGTAAAAGGCAGCATACATATAGTATTAAAATATTTATTTTCTTCTCTTACTAAAGACTTTTTACATAGCCAGCCTCCGGCCGGGCGCAAGGATTTTCTCCTCTATGGTATGACCAACACAGGCTTCGCTTACTATCAGGTGGGCGGCCTCCGGCCGTGCTCTAGGATTTTCTCCTCTATGTTGTGTCCAACACCGGCTTCGCTTACTAAAGCTTTTTTTTTTATCTTTTTTCATGTAGTACTGTTACTAAGCTTAATTTATTTATAATATATGTAGGTACTTCATGTTTATATGAAAAAAGCTGTTTTTTTGTTCGTTACCTGTTTTTATTGTATTTTTTTTTAATATTTTCTTTTTAAATTGAATAGATATTGAAATTACCTTTTCAATGATACCCATATGCCCCATTGCACCAAAAAATACTCGATTTATTCCATATTGTCCATACAAACTCTGGAGGCCCATAACTCGGAAACCAAGCGTCAGCCCCAAATTTGTCATTTTACATTTTTTGCTTAAAATTAAATTTTACACCCGGTAGGTAACTTTTTTTTAATTTTTAAGCTGCGTCCGTAAACTAGATTTAAGCCACTTTTTTTCTTTTGGAGCGGAGCACGTAAACTGGACTTGTGCCAATATCAATTATTACTCACCTTTTTCTTCCAACGTTTGTGCTATTTCCTCCACTAGCACTTCCAGCTAAGGGTGGTCCTTCGAAATCGCTGTCATCGTCATCTGAAGACTCACCTCCCTTTAAGTCTTTACTCGGCTTCCATTCGTCTTCACTGGCGGAAAATCCTTCAGACATGGAATCTTCTTCGCCGGACATCTTATCACTGTTGATGCGCCAGATTTGATTTTGTTTTTTCTTGGAATGAAGCTCTTTTTTACACTTGTTTGCAAGTCCCCTTTGCAAGGAACATTATCGATTTTTATTTTTTGTTTAACAATATAACCTTTATCTTCTAGTTTTAAAATAATTATAGAACAGGAATGGTAAATAAAGTGCAAATACTTTTTATTTAAAAATGTTTACAACTCCCGTAATTTGCTATAATATTATTGTGAAATAATCGAGAAAACAATTCTCATGCAGAAGTATAGTGGAAAAAATACGTCAGCGTTGCTCTCAATCGTATTTATGAAAAATACAGTTAAATGTAGTTGCCAGATTAAAATTTAGTTAAAATTTTAATCAAATCACAGAAAACCGTTGTAATTTTTTATAAGTAGGGAATATTAACTGAAGTTATTTTTATTATTATGAAAACTTATTGAACATCAACTAAAAATATACATAGTGTGAGAATTTATATATTTATTCATTTAAACTGTTATACAAAAACCTTTCAGACAAAAAAGAGATACGTATTACATAGTACCTCCATTATTGAATACCCAAGCAAAAATTACAATATTTACACATAAAATCATATCTTAATATACCAAATTAAAAATCACAAGTATTTTTTTTTTGGTCGGCTTCCCAGCCAATTTGAAATGTTTAAGAAATATTATTAGCGAGTGGGAAAAATGTTGTTACCTGTTATAGTTAGAAACAACGCATGACGTATGTGACGCAAATTCAGATTATAAGGGGTTGAGATGTTGTCTGAAAGCATTGTTAGTATGAGAGAATAGACTCAACTCAACTGGTTGATAATTCCACATTCGAGCAATTCTGACAAAAAAGATCTACTAAAGCTAGAGCACAAAATCCTAGGGATCACTATTTGTTTATTTCTCGAAGAGCGGGAAAAGCAAAATCTATTGCAAAATTGGTTTATATTGCCATTCTTGATGGTTTTGTACAAGAAAACGATATTTCGATATTTAACAAAATCAATTAACGAACACCCCAGGAATTGAACTATAGACTCTGAAATGTGCTTTCGCCTACGAATAGTGTATACATATCTTACAATGGAATTCACAACTCGTCCAAGTTTTTGTAAGTTTGTTGAGATAGTCCCAGTCACGACCTCCAAACCATATAAGTGGCGACCTAGGAACTCTGTACTTAATGTTAAAAGGCAAAAAAGTATTCATTAAGTACAACCTGCGTAAGATAAGGAAAATCTTTTAATGAATTGATCAGACACTTATGTTGGCATACGCATTCAATACGGTGATTAGATATACATATGTTCAGGTCAGATAAAAATTGGTGAGAGGGTTAAAAAAATATAGCCTTAGTTTTTAGTGGATGAATGGAAAGGTAATTGTGAATAATCCATTGAGAGACATTTTGAAGGCAGTAATTCACTTTAGGTCCCAATATGTCTGCAAATTCACCCTCTACAGTAAAAAAAAGAAAAAATATCATCAGCAAACAGGAAAGATCGACATAAGTTATAATCTAAAACAGCAGGTATATCATAAACGTACAAGATTAATAATAGGGGCCCTAAGGCTGACCACTGGGGAACATCAGAATTAAGCTTGAGGCTACTGAATAAATTGCCGTTTAAATCAACAAATTGACTTCTATCAATTGAAAATGACATAACCAATCTGCAGGCAGACTTAGAGAAACCCAATTGGAGCAGGTCTTCCATACTCGCTGCTAAAGCAGGACTTCTAAAAGCACTTTTACAGAAGTCCTGCTGGAAGGCATGCTAAACTTTGAATTAAAATTACCTAAATGCCCTCAGAAATAAAACAAAATATTACTATTATTATTTCAGACTATATTATTTATATAAAAAATTTCTGTTAAATTAATTGTTTTCAATATCTTATCAAAATTAGTTTTGATGCACAACTTTTTCTTTATAACACTTAAACACAACTGATTATTTAAATTCTTTCTTGTTTTCTTCTCTTGTTTTCTGCACAAGCAAAAACTTGAAAATACATACTGCTTCCAGTCTCCCTTCTCTTTTAAAGAATATTGGATCTTTCAGAAGGGAGAATCGCATGTTTTAGAAGGCAGAGAGAAGGCATTCTTCGGGAGGCAGATTGGAATGAGAAACGGATCGTAAGGCAGGGCTTCAAGAAGGCCTGAAAGGACTAAAATGTTTACCGCTGGGTTGTTTTAAGTTTTAATACATTCACATTTTTTTTACTCATATAGACATACATACCTAAACAAGGGCGGAAAGCGTTTTTTTTTTTGCTGTCAAAAGTTTTCATGCCAGTACATTCTGTATGGAGTATACACCCTGTAGACAACTTTTTTTTCATTTTTGAGCTGCGTCCGTTAACTAGACTTAAGCCTTAATTTTTTAATAATCCTGTTTTTTATAATTTTGACATAGCGTTTTCGCTTTTGTTTAGGTATGGCATTTCAGCGTAAAAGCTATGCAGAAGAAAACGTTCCGCTTTCCGCTTTTATTTAGGTATGGCTGATACTTTTAAAAATTGAAACGAACTTGCTAACTTGGGTAAACGCCTTAGTTAAATCAAGAGCAATAAGAAGCGACAACTTCTTAGCATTATCACTAGTGCTTATGTATATCATCCCTAAAATGGAGTAGCAGAGGCGTGGTATTGAAATTGTGTCGAAACGCATATTGGCATTCAGAAATGTTTCTCTCACAACGGGACAAATTTTTTTTATTAAATGCTTCACCACTTTTGATAGGGATGTTAGAATGAAAATGGGCTTTAAGTCATCTATGTCATCATGACCCGATTGTTGTAGACTTAGGAATTGGTACCACGCATGCGGTCTTCCAAGCGTTTGGAAATATTGAAGACATTAAGACAGTATTAATAAAATGTAGGATAAGATTAGAAATGAACGAAAACATAGATTTAATAAAACGTATTGGAATTCCATCAACCCCAACATGTTGGGACTTAACCTTGTTAAGAGTCTCAATAAGTTCAATCTCATCTATACATCGAAATGAAAAAGAAGATGTGGACTCAAAGAATGTTTAAATATTTACATGTTGCTGTTGATAGATACTAGCGCCAGTGGCAAAAAATTGATTAGCAACATTGTGATCCTCATTATAAAGCGTATCAGTAGAAGACATGTAGCCATTAACTTTTAGCAGTTTCCACATCTCACTATTAGCTAAACCTGAAAATATCTTAGCGTAATGTTTTCTCTTCTCACGTCTAATGACAGACTTAAATCTGCTACGATATTTACAAAAAAGTTTCCAACTAGATATTGTACGATCAGAAAAATAAGTTGAAAATGACATATCACGTAGACTCTTTCCAGTCAAACAAATTGATAGAGAGATTCTAATAGTGAAGAAGAAATAGAACATTTCTCATCTATATGTGCAGTACGCCAAAAACAAGTACGATCGAACTCATTTAAAAAATATAGCATATTATCCCAGTCAATATTTTTAAAGTCACGGTATACAATACGGACATCATTACATTCTAATTTAATTCTGAAAGCTGCAAAAATAAGTGCAAGATTTGAAAGTGATGGGCATTAAATAAACCTGATCTGAAAAGATTATAGACGATCGATCACTTACGAGAAAGTGATGTGTATAAGTGATTCAAATTGTAATGGGTTGGTTAAGAATTATGGCATGTAGATAAATCAATTCTAATTCCAACCGAGTGAACTAATTCAGATTTAGCAATATCAAATAAGTTGAAGTTAAAGTCACCTACGACGATGATGTTCTCATAACTAAGAAACAATTCAGAGTGACTCTCCTCAAAGGTTGTAAGTTTAGCAGGAGGTGCCAAGTAAACAACAGCAAATAAATACTTCACCTAAATAAAAAGTAATTAAAGAAAAAGAGACTCGCATCTGCTATGAATAGAGGTCTTTAATACAATTATGTAATTTATTCTCTCAGTGATATAAATGCCAATTTCACCACCTCTACAAAACTCACGATCGTTACAATATAATCTGTAGCCTGAAATACGAACCGCACGAAAAGACATTTTCCTTTTTAAGCATGTTTTGCCTATCCCAACTAAATCAGACAGAAAACCATTTATATAACTTTTAAACTAATCAAATTTAGAGGCTCTGGTTAATGGTCTTATGCTGTTACAATTTAGGTGAGCAATTTTCAAAAAAGAATTTTATGAATGCAATATATAAACATGCATTGCTGCTTAGCTCCGGACCAATATTGTCGTTATAAGATAAAATATAATTACCGAATAGCAAAGCAATTATTGTCACAAAGATGCTTTATTTAAATTATAAAAAGATGTACAATTAATTGTGGCCAAGAAAGTGAAACGAAATGGCCTATTGTGTCTGTTCTACAAAACTTCTTGATTACAAAACAACTAATAGTGCGTTTCCATTGACATATTTTGATTTGCTCAAATCAAGTGATTTGCTACTTGATTTTCCATACATTTTTCATGATACCAAAACCACTTAAATCACTTGATTTATTTCATATCATGTCGAAAATGTATTTTTTCGAACTAATTATGCCTTTGCAACACTGTGTTGTGTCTAGGATATTCAAGTTTAACTCCGTTCTATCTATTCATATTGGATGTTTTTTTTTTTATCGAAAAAGTGACAATTACTTTTAAATTTTTCAAGACAATAATCTTTTTTGTTACAAAAAATATAAAAAGAAAAAATATGTAAAAACAAAAATTAAATAAACAATGAAAACGATTTTTTACAATAAACAAAATAGTTTTTTTCCTTTTACGCAGAAAATGTCAGTGTTATGTCACAAATTCGAATTTACAAAACACTTTAGCTTCGAAGTGTTTTTCTTAAAACTAGTTGATTTTAAGTCAATGGAAACGCAGTATTACACAAAGGGAGAAATAAACAGAATACATAAAAGCGCTCGCCGAACATCCAAAGTACACAGCCAGTGACGACGGTTATTACCGAAAATTATAACAACAGTTTATTATATACTGGCGGAATCAACCCAATTAATTTAATACCGGATACAGCTAGTCAAGCTAAGGTACTATTAACTAGACTCACTAACAAGACACTACAACTACACAAGACAATAGCAAACATACGATTCAACAAACAATGTCTTAAAAACAACATTACTCCACGATACATAACTATTAACATTGCGAACCAAACGTACGCTTCCCAACGCGCAAAGCGTGTAGCCCAACTGACATGGATAAAGACTGAAATACGCTCACTTTACATTAAAAAAGACAAACTCAATAAGGAAACTTATCATCTTCACTTAAAAGTAACAGACTTATTAACAAGACATAATCTTTACCATTTATTTCCCACATTTTTACACAACTTACATGAAAGGATACAAAATCAGATGACTGACAAATACAAGCGGATGGAAAGAAAATTTACAAAACTCACAAAACAGACTGAAAAACGTACAAACTCAGAATTTTACCCACGAGTGAAAAACCTGACAAACATAGAATTCAGCGACAATGAAACAAAACTAATAGAGAAGGGACTAAAACATAATCTACCTTTTGACAAAATAGAAAAAACAATTGAAACCCAAATCGTAGACGCCGAAGCTACTATTACACACTTACCAACTGACCGACAAGAACACATGAGACACAAGATAGCCGATGTACTTGAAAAAACAATAAGAGAACACACTTCATCTAAAACTAATCCTGACGAACAAAAAACTACTAGACAGATAAAAGCAAAACTTCGGAATAATAATCTATTACTTACTAAAGCAGACAAGGGGAACACAACTGTAATAATGCACAAGAAAGACTATATAGAGAAAACACAACAATTCATTCAGCAAGTAAAATGTACAAAATTCAAGAATGATCCAACCGATACATTCCAAAAGGAAATACGAAGCCTACTAAAACGCTGCAAAACGTTCACTGACGGAAAGTTATACATATTCATGAACATGAACCCAGGACCCCCTACACTCAGAGCACAACCCAAAATCCATAAAGAAAATATTCCAATCAGACCTGTAGTAAATTACAAACCTGCGCCTGCATATAACTTGGCCAAACACCTTGCCACATTCTTAAAAGAGAAAATAAATTTGCAGAACACAAACATGTTACGAAATACACAAGACCTCATAAACAAAATTAAGGACATCAAAATCACTGATAATACGAGACTCGTTTCCTTCGATATAAAGGATCTATATACATCAATACCCACACACGAAACTTTGACTATCCTACGTAACATACTTTCCAACATATACGACAATCAATATATCAACGAAATAATGGAAATTGCAAAGACGATATTAAAACAAAACTACTTTAGATTCAACAATAACTTCTATAAACCACCTGATGGACTCGGCATGGGAAACCCAACATCCGCAATCTTCACAGAGATTTTCATGCAACACTTAGAACAACTACACATCAAAAAACTGATGGAAAAACATAAAATAACCCATTACTACAGATACGTAGACGACATTATATGCATCCTAGAAAGAGACAACGCCGAACAAATTCTTATAGACTTAAACATAATACACAACAAAATCACATACACAATGGAAAAAGAGCAAAACAGAACTTTACATTATCTTGACATATCAATAATACGAGGAATTGATACCTTAAACTTTGACATTTATAGAAAACCAACCATGACAGACACAACTATCCACAGCTCCTCAAACCATCCTACTCAACATAAACTCGCAGCGTTTAGACACATGATTCACAGACTTAAAATAGTCCCACTCGCTCCAGATAAATACAACAAAGAAATCGATACAATTTACACTATAGCTAAAAATAACGGTTACAACCACACAACCATCGACAAACTACTCAGACAATACAACAACAAAAACAAGAAGAAAGAAGACAAGGAAACAATCGACACAACACGACGACACATCTTTACTTACACAGGACCAGAAATATATAGATTAACCAACCTTTTCCGAAAAGAAGGTTTACACACAACATTAAAAACGAGCAACACTCTACGTAACAATCTCAAGACATCAATAGAAACAACGGATAAATTTAGCACCAGCGGAGTATACAGACTTACTTGTACTTGCAACCATACATACATCGGACAAACTGGACGAACATTAAAAACAAGGTTTACAGAACAAATACGATCATACAAAAGGAAAAGGGAAGACTCCAATTTCGCAAAACACCTTAACACACATGGACACGAACCAAAGGAAATAGATGAATGTATGACAGTATTACACCCAAGTAAAAAAGACGAAGACTAGATATTCTTGAAAACATGGAAATTTACAAAACACGAACGTTTAACAGAGACATTATTAACGAACAGGTAAACACAACCTCGGACACGATTTTTACACCACTAAAATTACTAAAACACTCTTACAAACGAAAAACACCCACAGACGGTCACACTTACCTATCCAATAATAAAAGATCCAAATATTAACTATTTACGCTAATAAACAAGACAGATATCAGGGAATCTACCTGCATAATATTATTTAAACGGACAAAAATTACCTAAACCCACTACCTTTTATTCCTAACACTATCTATTTTTAACACTATCTCTTCAGTTTTAATAAAAACGCGGCTTGAAAATGATGTTATCACATCGAAAGCGCTCGCCGAACATCCAAAGTACACAGCCAGTGACGACGGTTATTACCGAAAATTATAACAACAGAATACATAACTATACACACACCTACATTGTATAATAACTAAATAAGAATACACATCATATGTCTCAAATAATAATGGAAGGTTCTGCAGTTAAATAACAATGCCCACCGACATCATGTGTCTGAATAAAGGAAAATTCTACATTTAGTAAATTCTCGAACCCCTTAACAATGGGTATATAAAAGCAACGAACAAACATGAAGATTAATTTTAAGTGTGAACGTCAACCAGTTAAGATCTTGTAGTACAGGTTGTCCGCTACAGAAATAGTAAAGATGCCATCGTGTATTTTGGGTGTATTAATCGCAAATAGTTCATAATCGTCTAAATGAAGTCTAATTTAATTAAATTTCTAATAGCCCGTTCAGGCTGCCACGAAATTAAGTAATTTCAAGCTGAAATTACGAACGAAATGTAAAGTGTTTATACTGGACTATTTGGCAATTGAGCTAATTTCGGAAACAGATGTTCGTTTTTAATTATTATTTTGCGTAAAAATTTTGTACTACATGGAAAAAAAGAAAGAACACATATTATTAACCAAATTGGAAGCTATCAGTAGTAAAATATCAAAATATAAATTAATACTGCAGCGCCTGAAATCGGATAAAGACGTCTTGCAATTTTTATAATCCACTATAAATGTTCTTATATGTTTGTAAATATCAATGTATGTAACTACGTGTATTCTTAAAAATATATTAATGGCTCCACGCAAACCAGTATTTTACATAAAACCAGCGTTGTAAGTAAAGTAAGTTGATTTGGGAAATGGAAAAAATGTATATGAAATTACGTGTTTTCAAGTTGATTTCGGATGAAATCATTAAATGACTTAGTTTCGTGGCAGCCTGAACGGGCTTTTTACCTCAAAATAAAAAGATGTCGCCTAAAACATGCCCACCTAAGGTAAAAATAATGCAAACAAAACTTTTTTTCCTCAAAATAAAAAATATAAGAATAAAGCTCAACGTTAAGTCAGCAAACTCCAAATACATCTCCTTATATGTATTATAAAACTTCTTCAACTGCAGAAATATTAAATTTGAGGTACAGAGTTACGGCATTATGAAATTGAAAATTAACGAAAATAGACATGTTTTTTGGAAGTTGATCAAGAATTTCTTTTAACAACTTTTTTAAATATAGAAAACAACTTTCTTGTAAAATTAACGTATCAGTTATATTTACTTATTTTTATATTTACAACATAAACATAAAATAAAGTATAAGCTGATTTTTTATGTATGAAGTTTGACCCTAATTTTTTTTATATCATTTGGAACAATAAAGTAACTCCACCAAAAAAAAAAATTAATATATGGGACGATAGAGAATTAAAAAATAAGAAAAAAAAAACATCAAGTGAAAAAATTGGCGCTCGCCTATATTTTCCGCGTTATGGGGCTCTAAAATTTTCAAATTTTTTGAAATATCAATATGGGTATCATTTTAAAGCTTTTGAAGAGTTTTAAGGAAATAATAAAATGTTTTTAAAATTCTTATCCCATTAAGATACGATTTTATGCAAAATTATAGATATGCAGTACCAATTTTTTTTAATTTTTTTTTTCGTTTTTTAGATTAGAGTTACTTCATTAAACTAGATTTATGTTGATGGTGAAGGGCAAATAAGACTTTGCAGAGCCGAATATAGCTCTCTTACTTGTTTTTGATAAAATAATAATATTTTACTTTTAATATCAACTATAAAAATTTTAAAAAACTGTTCAGCACTTCTTACACTTTCAGCTTCATAACCGATATGTATGTATGTGTATTAACAATATCCTTAAAGTACAAAATATCAAGTTTATTTACTTATATATTCTTTTTTAGAAAATTTTTTAACAATTCTAATAAAAATTTTACTTATAGTAGATAAACGTCTTCGAATGACACGTAGTTTTTCTATATTGGCAATTTTTTTCGAACTGTGTACATAAAAGTGTTTCAAAATTCATCACTGCTCCAATGTTCTTTTTACAACAGTCTTAAAATACAACCATCTAAATTGAAAATCAAACAAAAAGTGCCATTTAACAAAATAGAGCAAAATACAAAAGTGGAAGATTTAGTTTTTTTAAAAAGGGGGAACTAACAGGGCATTCGAAAAAATAGCAATTTGGTACTTTAGTAGCAACAACGGTCACACTGCACGAGAACAGCAATATGTATTTTTATTTTTCTTTGCCTTAATTTTATGAAATAGTCGACCGATACGAGTAGGTATTGATACTTTTTTTTAAATACTGAGTAAGTATCGATATTTTTCGATCGATACTGTATAGGGTAAAAATATTGGTACCCTAGTGGTATCGTTCTATCCCTAATTAAAAATGTAGTTTTTCATGTCTTTCATGACTGTGTCCTGGTTAGATTTAGTTTCCTTTACAGCATCAGAAAATGCATATTTAATTGTTCGAATGTCCTACTGATCTTTGTTGAACACACCATGTAGCTTCTTGTTTATCACTCGGATCTCATCGTAGAAAGAAATTTCTTTATCAATGGTGTTTTCACAATTAAGGCATAGAAATTTGAAGAACACACAATTCTAAATTACTATTTGTCATACCGGTACAAGGTTTTTTCCAATTGTGTCATCACATACATCACATTTATAAATTTTGCGCGCCATAATTGAAAAATTTTAAAATTATATACACAAACAGCTCAGTTAAATACAGCAAATGTAAATGCGTATATTTCCACGTCAGCTTACAGAATCCAAAAAACTTTTGATTGCAAAATACAATTTTCAAATTAATATTTATATACGCTCTGAAGCAGTTTGAATACAGTTAAAAAATAAGTTTTTAATAAATTAATTAACTGCTAGCATAGATATAATTTTATTCGGGCATAGTGTTGCCAGATTTATGATCTTAAAGGAAATACTAAAATTTTTTTAAAAATGCTTAACCCATTAAGAGGCGATGTTAGTTAGGAGTGGCAGCCTCTCACGACGAAGCTCACCTGAGCACAATCGAATGGCCCATTGTGATAGGATTTTTTATGTAAAATTATATTATATATACAGTACCAAATTATTTATATTTTTTAGTTCTCTGTTACCCCAATATTTGCTTTTTTGATTGGTGTTAATTCACTAAACTAGATTAACATAGATGGTGAAGGGTATATAAGATTCGGCATAGCCTAGTGTAGCACCCTTACTTGTTTACATTCTATGCAATAGGTACTACATATGTTAATTGAATTAAGTTATGTAGTTACATCTTTAGTTAATATTTTTATTTAAATTATTTTTACTTAGGCCTAATTTCGTGAATATATGCAAGTGACTTACTGTAACCCCACGTCTCCATTTGCCATCAAAATGGTATGAACATCATGTTGCACACAAATTCGGATAATGTGGACTTTCAATGTTCATCTTTCATTTATGTGCAACCATCGTTTGCCGAACATTTGTCTGAGCAATGATGTTTGCCATCAAATATAACTTTTAGTATGATTTCTTCATTTCGGATCGACGCCATCTACCGAGCATTCTCCTATTATTATTAATTAGTAATTATTATTAATTATTAATTCGCCTTGATTATGCGCACACAAATTATACCATTGTTTTTCCGGCGTTATATGCATATGTCTTGTTAATTATGAATGCTTGTGGAGACATGGAGTAAAGAGAAGTCAGATCAAGGCAGTTTGCCTTGAGTCAGATATTTGTTAAACGAAATGGACTTTCAGTATCGCTGTATTATTTTTCTGCGCTTCTCGAGTATATATCGTCAAGAAGTTATCAATTGTAAATTTTTTTATTTAAAGAATCTTTTTGGGGAACACTCACATTATACAGTCCACCCCGATTTACCAACTTAAAAATATTTTGGAAGTTAAAAAAGAAAGTTATAAGGATTTTAAGTAAAAATTCTCCACAATGCATTTGAATGAAGACATTTTCATTTCATTTTCATAAATTACATTCAATAATTTTACTGGCGATTAAAGCTCGTTCAAATATCGACAAATATGCAGTTTTTGCAAGAGCAAGTGCAATTCTAAGTTACATGTTTTCTGTGTCCCCATCACATCCAAGATTTGACATTTTCTAGGATCTGTTGCCTTCAATATCTTTGCCATATTGCTTTCAATACTTCACGTTTATTTTTCGTAAGTTCAAAAACCACTATAAGGTGCATATTCTTTAGTTAAATCTGTTTCAAATTTAGCGTCTGGTATTCATTTCACCGTTCATCGTATTCTCTTTGGAGATTCTCTTAAAGAGTGTCTACGATTTTCAAAAATTTTTTTTGTTAGTACTCTTTTAAAAGAAGCTTTTAATAAGGCTGCTGTAAATTAACGAACGCAAACTCTGTTTAAATCCGTATAATAAATGTGTTTCGTTGTTTGTTAAATACTACCAGTTTGCAAAATTACAATTAATATTTTCTATAATGAAAAACATTTTATTTTTTTCGTAATCAGCTATTTTGCGAATATAAAGAAAGAAGATATTTAGAAGCTGTCTATATATTCTCAAAAAAAATTATGGGGCTTGTAACTTTCTTTAATATTAACCGATTTCAAATATTCCTCATATGATGAAAATAAATCTAATAAATCGTTTATCGAAATGCAATAGGAATTCATTTAAACCTATTCATTTTATAATACTAATTATCACGAGTTAGTAAATCTTATTTTTAATAATTTCACTCACATCCTTTTGAAAAATTAATGAAAAAAATGTTCTGAAACGTTATGACATTGTACTTGTGTAAATATTTTTATTACCTATGTTGGATATTCCCTGATAGAAATAAAATTATGGTCATAGATAATTGCTTGCTGTTGCAGCTTAAACCAAAAATGTTGAAACAGATGCACATGAATGTCATCAATAACGATGACGTCATAAACAAAAAACTTTCTAATTCGTAACGTCGCCCTACTTCACAAAGATGGTGTATTCTAATGTCTGTATAATTTGTATCTTTGGAAATTCGATAAGTTACATACAAGGCGCATTAAATACCAGGTAGCCGCACGGCTGCAAAAACAAAAACCTAATGTCATTATGTTGTTGCAGAGCAGCACGTTGATGTCAAAAATAGCTGACTAAACAAGAGAAAGCCGAATTTAATTTATCCTTTTATTATCATATGGCGCTTTAAATGAAGTTGTCACAGTTGGTTTCTTTCTCCTACAATACCTCATATTTAATTTTTTGGCTTTGAAATTTAATTTTATGAAATTTAAATTTTTTCTTTTAATTTTTGAATTATTTTTTTGAATTGGGAATATTATAAATGAATAGAAATTATTTTGGCTTAAGTTCATTTAATTTCTAAAAATCTTTTTTTAGAAAGAAAATTTATTTTACAAATGTATGCAGACGTTTTCCAAAGAAAACAAGAAAAAGTAGACGCTAGCAGAATACCTTAGTTGTGTATTTTATAAACATCATCTATTTAACCAACTACCTTTGTAAATAAGAATACGAGAATACTCATAACTCATATCAACATTAATTTGGTTAGACGAAATTTACACACAAACCAACGTATTTCTTTACTGCTCTCTCTGTATTTCGTCTTGTACATTTGTTTTTGCTTCGTATTCTTAAAAACTCAAAAATGTTTTATACAAAGCAAACAGCAAACATTCAGTAACTATTTTTATTTTTTCCTTCCATTTACGCGATATTTTTGGGAGAAACAATAAAACGCACTATTTATCGTTTAGTGAATGATTTTTGGGCAATGGAAAACCTTCAAATTGTTTACCAGTGATCATTGCATCTTTTTAAAGTGACAGGCTGGTTTCCAATTTGGTCAGGAGGAATCACTGAACCTGGCTTTTTGAAAATGAAATCGGCGTAACGGTAACTGTGAATGGGGAGCGATATCGTGATATGACTGAAAACTTTTTGATACCACAACTACCATACAAGCTTTGCGCTTGTGCTGCATCACATACAGCCAGGATTACAATGGAATTGCTGCGAGTAGTATAGCCTTCTGGCGGACAGTCTCTAAAAAAGTAAAAAAGAAGCCCGAAAGCTCAAAGAACTTTATATATTTTCTTTGATTATTTTCGTTAAAAATATTTGACACGTATTTCGACTGTTTCGTTTTTAATCGACTATTAAAATGAAGGAAGTTATCAATTCGTTGCATTATTATGTTTATGCCTTCGGAACTCAGTCATTTATTTGAAGGGGTATGCTTATAGGTTGGTCACGTTTTAAAAACAATTCATAATTTTAAAAATTAAAGAGTGTCCTCACACAACATTCATTTTTTTACGTATATATAATATACCGTAAAGGATACCCCTTAAAAATTAAAAAAAACTGTGTATTACTATTGTTTTCAATAGCAAAAACATATACAAAAGTATACATATATAAAAATTAAAGGGTGTCTCCATAGATGACGTATCTTTTGAACCGTTGCACTATGTTTCAAAGACCTACTTTTTCCGTGCGAAATTAATATCTTTTAAAATATAAAATTTTTTAGAGCAAAATTGAAAGCGGAGCTAAAGCAGGCATTTTTAAATAAATCTAAAAAAAATTAACCCATTGGTGACCAATAAGATGCAAAAAAAAAACAGTAATAAATAATTTATTTTATTATTTTTTTTATAAAAAAATTGTTTTATTTTAGTTTTGGATAAATCTAATCATTGGTGGTAAAAAATTATTTATTTTATTTTTTTTTTAGTAAAAAACATATTTTACTTTAGTTTTCAGTTAAATTGATTGTATCAGTTAACTGCAATTCGTTTGGAAGACAGATTTGACTCAAAAGGTTTATTGAAGTAGCGGGTAAAAATTCTCCTTGTTCGTAGTGGTTTCCTTCGTCCACATTTGCATTTATAACATTGGAACTTAGAAGCTCTACAATTTCACGTGGAAGGTTTAAAGGCTTATGTTATTGCATGCGCCTGCTTAAGTATTTTGTCGAAATTATTGGATCGGATGTATCTAAGGCTCTGTTGAAAACGTCTTGAAGATTGTTTGTTCTGCTGTTTTTCCGAGCATGATGCAATCTGTCGGATTTATAAATCTTATGGCGCGATTCAGCTGCCGACTCACTAAAAACACCAATTGGCAAAATAGTGTTCTCTATAACTTGCTTGGAATGAATTAAAACCTTGTGAACAGTGGAGGTCATTGGAAGCCAACGATATAAATCTTGTATCATCTTTGCTGTTTGGAAGCAGTATGTTTCAAACTTGTTTGGATTTATGGGAAAGCTACACGACAAACAGATCAATATAATTTTTAAACGAAAAATTAGATCATGATTAACACCTGTGATTTGAGCGAAAATTACATCATTAGAGAAAGCTCGACGGGCAGTATTTCCGTCCTTTGTGCTTCCAAAGCCACCAATTTTAGGCATATCTACACGAAGACCCAGTTCCCGCCAAAAAGCTCTTTGAATTTCTGCTTTTCTCTTCAAAACTTTAAGTTTGTGATCCTCTGACCGTATTTGCCATTTTTCTACTTTACATTTGTAGCCTAAATGTTGTAGTGTATAAACAAAAACTATAGTTCATTCGTTTTTCTTTAACTAAATTGTTTTGTTGCGATAGGTCAGTAATTGAATTGCTTGACTCATAATTCAACAATGTTTGAAAGCAATGCTAAGTGTTTAGCGATTTAATTGTTCTAAGCAATAAGACCCTAGCGAACTGTTAACCAATTATGCTTTACATGCAGTATTTTAATTATGGATACTGGACACTTGAAATTTACGACATACATACACACACTCAACTACATTTATAAATAAATACATTATTGTTAGTAAACGTTCTATTTTTCTGATTGACTGATACGTCACAATAAGAAACTAAATGTATGAAACAAAGTGACGTCACACAAAGAAAAATGTTTAAACTGAAATTCGGATATTTGACGCTTTGAAGAATGTTTTTTGGTAAACAAAGAATTTGAAGTAATGAGTGACTTTAATATTGAACTTTGAAATGAACTCAATAATTTTTGGAGCAAATGGCATTTCACTCATTATTTCTGATTCCCTGATAGATTAATAATAAAATACATGTAAATAGATTGTAAGTAAAATTGAGCTCGATAATAAAAATCACTCAATTGTAAATCTAGTAAATTCTCATAAGTAGTATATAAGGCAAAGAAATTTTAAATAAAGTATCAATTAATCTTGATCATAAATAGTAAACGCTAGAGTGTATTATTTAAACTTTACATGGCGATCCTGCTTTCCTAAATTATTTTAGAAAAACAGCAAAAAAGGACTATACAGCATTTTTAAAAAATTAATATTATTATTGTTAATGATTACTTTTCAACAAATATGTTTTTTTATATTTATAAAAACCATAAAATTAATTTTGGAAATAATCCAATTAATTAACTAATTAACATAAAAGCTTAATTTGTAAAAAAAAAAAGAAGATTATACATAAACTAATTAATTACTTGTTCACAAAAAGCTATTTTTTCCACTTTTAAAATGAATTGTACAATTGTTCAAAAAATATACCATGCATGTATAGGTTGGATAATTTTAGCACTAATATTAATTCCATTGTTTACAGTCTTAGACATGAAAATATTAAAACTTATAAAATTAACTATTAAATATATGTTAAAATTTTCATAATACATTTTATTCTTTTTGAAAAATATATTTTATGTAAAATGGACAATAAAAACCAATCAAACTTAGAATTCCAAGAAGAAGAAATAGAATCAGGTATAAAAATGCTAACGAGACTTTGGCAATTTTTAGGAATAGAAGGTACTCCTACTAGAGAAGATATTATTTACAGAACAACAGTAGAATTAGAAACTATACTATCAATGAGAAAGGCAGATAAATATTATGAAAATAGAAAAGTTCTCGACTGGTAAAGGATGGAATCTTTAAAAATATTAGAACAGTTAATAATAAATGCAAAAAAATCATTAAACAAACCTTATAGCTTAAATACAATAAATGAGAAAAAGTTAGAAATACGGAATATAGAAAAAGCTTTTAACAAATTTTCCATAGAAGAAGACGACATATTAAAAAGATTTGCTATTCTTAAGGAGGAGGCAATTAATTTACTTGAACAACATTCTAAAAAAAAACACTCTCTAGAGTCTACGCAAAATAGAACCATGGCGAACTTAGACATAAATGAATTATCTTTAATAACAAAGCTAGTACCAAAATTCAGTGGTAGGCCTAATGAATTACATGAATTTCTTACAAATTTGGAAACAATTTCCTTAACAATGCCAAATGAAAAACAAAATTCATTTTTCAATTTTATTTTTAAATCAAGATTAGAGTTACGTGTCCAAAATAGGGTAAAACAAATATCTGTACCAACATCTATTGACGAGCTAGTACAAATTTTAAAAACAACATATAAACCATTAAAAACTTCAAATACGTTGTTAAATGAAATAACTCGAATATCTCAAAAAGATAACAATTTAATGGGTTTTGCTACGAAAATAGAAAACCTCATAGCGGAATTAAATGAATTACAGATATCAGAAGAAGGAGAATCTAAGAGGGACTCTATTATAGCAACAAATAGCAAAATAGCATTCAATGCATTTATAAATGGTCTTACTGATCCACAAATAATATCCACAATTGACGCAAGTCAAGTAAATACATTTTCTGAAGCCTTAAAAATCGCAGAAAAAATCTCATCGAGAGTGAAACAAAAACAAGTATTTTTTCAACAACAATATAACAGTTCAAATAACCAAAAACATTATTGTAAAAAATGCGACGGCAAACATGGCAAAAGATGTCCTGCGGAAGGCGTTAAATGCCATAAGTGCGGAAAACTCAATCATTTTTCAAAAATGTGCTTCACAAAAATAAATCATAATAATAGAAGCAATAACTACAACAATAATATAAACCACCAAAGAAATAGCAACAATAGAAATAGCCGCAACATAAATAACCAAGGAAATAACATTCAAAGAAACTCGAACAATAACCGAGAGAGGCGAAATAACAGAAATAGAAATTATAACGTGAACCAAATACAAGACCAGGGAAACTTTCAAATCCCGGAGGCAACTCAAATGCTACCTCCGACGGGAACATATTAAAAACTAAAAGAATATATTGTATATCAAACAATCTCAAAAATTATGTGAAATTAAATATACTTAATGCAAAACGTGAGCTTACATTTTTAATAGACACGGGAGCAGACATTTCTCTCTGTAAATCTCAATTATTGAATAGCTATGAACAAAATGAAGAAGATTATTGCAATCTAACTGGAATATCAAGAGACGTAATCAAGTCAATGGGTTCGACAATTATTAAGATAAACATAGATAATAACATTCTTGAACATAAAATACAACTAGTACATAATGATTTCCCAATTAACACCGACGGAATTTTGGGAAGAGACTTTCTAACAACGTATAGATGCAATATAGACTACGACACATATACACTTTCATTTAACATACATAATGAAACAATAACCATTCCTATATATGATAATACTTTTGCAATCAATAAAATAACTTTACCTCAAAGAAGTGAAATAATTATACCGTTTGATATTGAAGTAACAGAAGACGCTGTAGTTTTAAATAGAGAAATTGTTAAAGGTGTATACTTAGCAAACGCAATAATACCCAAAAATGGAAATAAACATATAAAATTACTCAATACAACTAATAACATAGCAATAATACAAAATTTAAAAATAGAAACTATACCATTAAAAAGGTACGAAATATGTTCAATTAATAAACAAAAATCCAAAAAAATATACATCCGAAAGGTTTAACAAATTGTTAAATATTTTTGACCTAAAAAACCTACATAAGGATAATAAAGAAGAGATTATAGCAATTCTTAAAAGATACCAAACAGTATTCCATATGGAGGATGAATGTTTAACAACCAACAATTTTTACAAGCAAACTATAGAATTACATGACAAAAACCCCGTGTACGTAAAAAACTATCGATTACCCCAAGCACAAACAACAGAAATAAACTCGCAGGTACAAAAGCTTTTGGAAAACAACATAATTGAACCATCAACAAGCCCATACAATTCACCACTTTTGCTTGTACCAAAGAAAGGACAATCAGATTTGAAGAAATGGAGATTAGTTGTTGACTTCAGGAAACTAAACAACAAAATTATAAATGACAAATTTCCGTTACCACGTTTGGATGACATTCTTGACAGATTAGGCAGAGCGAAATATTTTTCTACATTGGACATGACAAATTCTTTTTACCAAATCGAACTTGAACATCAGTCTCGTCCATACACGGCGTTTTCAACAAATAATGGTCACTACCAATATACAAGATTACCATTTGGTTTAAAAATATCATCAAATAGTTTTCAACGCATGTTAACAATAGCTCTAGCAGGTTTGGACTGTGAAGCCTTTTTATACGTTGATGACATAATAGTTTTCGGCTGTAGTCTTAAACACCATAATACAAACCTTGTGAAAGTTCTCGATAGATTGCAACAATATAATTTGAAGCTCAATGCTAGTAAATGCTGCTTTTTAAAACCGGAAGTAGTTTACCTTGGACATTTAATAACCGTAAACGGAATTAAACCAGATCCAGAAAAATTTGATGCAATAACAAAATATCCAGTACCAAAGAATGCCGACGAAGTCAAAAGATTCGTAGCAACTATTATAGACGTTTTGTTAAAAACTTTGCAGGCATAACAAAATGTTTAAATGCTTTATGCAAAAAAGATGCAAAATTTAATTGGTCAAAACAGTGTCAAGAAGCCTTTGGAACATTAAAAGATAAACTTATAAATCCACCTGTTTTACAATATCCAAACTTCGATGAACCTTTTATCGTTACTACGGATGCATCTAACATAGCGTTGGGAGCCATATTATCACAAGGCGAAATTGGAAAAGACAGACCTATATCTTATGCGAGTCGTTCGCTCAATAAACATGAAATAAATAAACCAGTAATAGAAAAAGAATTACTTGGTATATACTGGAGCATACAATTTTTTAGACCATACTTATATGGCAGAAAGTTTATAGTAGTGACAGATCACCGTCCATTAATTGCATTATTTTCACATAAAAACCCAAGTTCTAAATTAACAAGGATTCGATTAGAACTGTCAGATTACGATTTTGAGATAATCTACAAAAAAGGTAAAAATAACACTAACGCAGATGCACTATCAAGAGTAAAATTAAACTCAGATATGTTAAAAACAATGGTTCCTGATAAAATTGATGAAACAGTAAAGAAATCGCTGGTGATAACTAGAAATATGAAAAGAAAAATGATACAAAATCAGGAAATAAAAAATGAGGAAAATAAAAAGAATAATGAAAAGAAAGAGGATGCATCAAAATAAAATGGTAATACAAATCCTGAAGGGTCTGATCAACTCAAAGTTTGGGACTGTACATCCATAAATGATATAAAACTTGCAAGAAAGTTGAAATTTATATTAGAAAAGTCGACAAAAGAAATAAAAATTGAAAATGATTCTGTTCTAAATGAAATGCGCATCAGATGTAGCGATAATCCCTATTATTTAGATAATATGTTGGAGAAACTACCTTCTGTTTTAGGCAGAACAAATTGTGTAAAATTCGCACTAGAGAAAAGTGACGAAATATTTAAAAAGATAAGTATAAAGAAATTTAAAATAAAAATAAATAAGAATAAAGAAAATGACGTCATAATAATGTTATATAATAATCCTCAGAAAATTACAGATGAAAAAAGAAAACACGAATTAATTGAATTGTATCATAATACACCATGCGGAGGACATTTCGGAATAAGAAAAACTGTAAACAAATTAAAACAAAAATATATATGGAAAAATATGTATAAAATGGTTAAAAAGTACGTTTTAGGATGTGATTTATGCCAAAGAAACAAACAAATAAGACATACTAGAGAACCACTTTGTATCACAGATACACCAAAAGATAGCTTTTCCACTGTAGTCATAGATACAGTTGGACCCTTACGACCATCTGAAAATTATCGATACATACTAACTATGCAATGCGAGTTAACTAAATATGTAATAGCAGC
Organism: Gymnosoma rotundatum; assembly: GCA_916610165.2. Classification (NCBI taxonomy): domain Eukaryota; kingdom Metazoa; phylum Arthropoda; class Insecta; order Diptera; family Tachinidae; genus Gymnosoma; species Gymnosoma rotundatum. The sequence continues at coordinate 71,802,799 of OU744339.1, read as the reverse complement.
CCCAATGGAAACAAAGGAAGCCAAATCAGTAGCAAAATGTTTAATTGAAAATTTGATATTAAAATATGGTATATTTAAAACTCTTAAATCAGATAGAGGTACAGAATTTGTTAACGAACTATTAAAAGAAATATGTACTCTACTTAAAATAGAACATAAAACTTCCACACATCACCATGAAACCCTTGGTACTATAAAAAGAAATCATAGAGTTCTCAATGAATACTTTTTATCTTTTGTAAATGATGATAACTGGAATAACTGGATACCATACTATTGTTTTGCGTACAACATAACTCCACATATAGACACAGATTACTCGCCATTTGAATTAATATTTGGTAAATTACCTAATTTGCCAGGTGAGGAAATAATGAATAATAATAATAATATATATGATTTAGAAAATTATGCAAATGAATTAAAGACTAGATTAAGAAATTCATTACAAAACGCTAGAAAACTTATAGAAGTATCAAAAGAAAAAAGAAGTCTAGAGTCATATAATAAATTTAACAGTATAGATCTTAAGATAGGAGACCTAGTTTTAATGAAAGTAGCAAATAGAAAGAAAAATGAAGCACCATATCAAGGTCCATTTGAAATTATAAACATAGACAATGTAAATGTAGAAATAAGAATGAATGGAAAAAACAAAATTGTTCATAAGAATTTATTAAAGAAATATAATAGAAAATAATTTTACAATATAAAAAAAAAAAAAATTTTATGTGCTTTTTATTATTAAGCTATAAAATAATATGCATACAATACTTTCTTAAGTAAAAATATAAAAATATCTAAATGTTTAACTTTATTATGTAATTAAAATTTTAAAACTGCTTCAAAGCTGTAAAATTTTAACTAAAAGGTTGGGGGTGTAGTGTATAAACAAAAACTATAGTTCATTCGTTTTTCTTTAACTAAATTGTTTTGTTGCGATAGGTCAGTAATTGAATTGCTTGACTCATAATTCAACAATGTTTGAAAGCAATGCTAAGTGTTTAGCGATTTAATTGTTCTAAGCAATAAGACCCTAGCGAACTGTTAACCAATTATGCTTTACATGCAGTATTTTAATTATGGATACTGGACACTTGAAATTTACGACATACATACACACACTCAACTACATTTATAAATAAATACATTATTGTTACTAAACGTTCTATTTTTCTGATTGACTGATACGTCACAATAAGAAACTAAATGTATGAAACAAAGTGACGTCACACAAAGAAAAATGTTTAAACTGAAATTCGGATATTTGACGCTTTGAAGAATGTTTTTTGGTAAACAAAGAATTTGAAGTAATGAGTGACTTTAATATTGAACTTTGAAATGAACTCAATAATTTTTGGAGCAAATGGCATTTCACTCATTATCTCTGATTCCCTGATAGATTAATAATAAAATACATGTAAATAGATTGTAAGTAAAATTGAGCTCGATAATAAAAATCACTCAATTGTAAATCTAGTAAATTCTCATAAGTAGTATATAAGGCAAAGAAATTTTAAATAAAGTATCAATTAATCTTGATCATAAATAGTAAACGCTAGAGTGTATTATTTAAGCTTTACAATGTAAAATGAACTCAAAAAAACGGATCCAACAATGTAAGGGACTTAGCCCAAATTTGATGTTAGACTCTTTTGTACGAAATCTTTCACATGAATAGTCCGTTATATTAAGGAAGTGCGTTGGCGTCGCACCACAGATAGGACAAGCTTGAGTTGATTTAGTCCCCGTCAAAATATTTAAAACTTTTCCATCTATTAATGTTAGATATAACTTGAACGATATTTGTACCGTTTTTCCATTGCCAATATCTATAAATAAATTTTGTAAAGCATCAATTTCTTTTCTTAAGTTCATTTCTTCTTTCAAAATAGATCCCCTCGTTTCCTTAACGAATTCCAACTTAATTGGTCGACAAAACCTTGTTGACTGGGGCGTATTATTATTCCAAATAGTTGTTCCAGAGGAGAGTATGAGCCTCAGTGGTATAATTGTCGTAGCTAGAAGCGAAGCGTCAGAATTATTAGAAGAGTCTGTTGTGTGAAACATCTGCTTATATTGCGCTTGGCCTGTGCTACTGTCAAATCCATAGCTAAAAATTAATTCACATTTTAAATTATCAGAATTTTCAGATTCCATTACGGTTTCAAAAACCTCTTTTTGCATTTCAACAATTCTATTGGCAGTATGTAACACAACAGATTCTAAAGAAACTCTTGCTATAGTCTCGGTTACATTGATATCTTTTGGTCGGCATTTTGACTTCACACCTAGAATTTGATTATAGTAGGGATATATGTCGCAGTTTCTCGATTTACTTTCACGACGTATTGCGTTATACTGTGCCGTTGTGAAATTGTTTTCTATGAAGAAAGCTAACGCTTCATCTGCAGAAAGAGGTATTGGCTTAGGTTTACTTTCTGAGTACATCTTTTTAATCTTGGAAGGTCTTGTTGGACTTGCTATGGTTTCCTTAAGAACTGCAGCTAAATTAGCATTTCCTTCCTTCCTAGCTGAGGTTGCTGCTGCTTGTACCAGTAAACCAGTTTGACCTAAAACAGCCGTCGAAAGCTCCGCTGCTGCTCTCCTTTGCCCATACTCCGACTTTTTGCAAAATGGAACCTCTGGACGCCCCACAGTGGAAGAAGTAGTTTTAAAAGCTTCTTTTTTAATTTTGAAAGATATCTCGCTATTTAGCCATGAAAAGTTTTTATTTCGAAAGTGATCTTCTCTTCTTCTACTTTTGCCCATTTTGTTTCTAGATACTTGCAGAAAAGACGTACCTTCTCCACCAAAATTTTTTCGCAATCATCGTCCATCTCAGACGCATCAACTTTATTTAAGACATACTGGGCAACTATATCATTTTTTGAGTTTTTTGAGGGTTCTTTTAACCAAATTTCAAAAAGTTCGATTTTTTTCAAAGTATAAGAATCTACAAAAAGTGATATTATTCGGATAGTGCAACTTTGAGCAATATGAGATAAATCCTAGTAAATGAACCAAACTTTAGTCTATTCAAATATGTTTACATTTGGTTTGCCAAACGTTAACATTTTTTTAAAAGGTTACATGAAATTAAAATTTTGAAAAAACCCATTTGCTTAAAGGTTATTTTAAAAAATTAATTTTTTAGAATCAAATTTTATATATTTTCAAAAATTTATGAGAAAAAACTTAAGTACTTACATGACAGATTATTCTCCATTACAAATTATTTATGAAATTTTAACACAATTTTCACAATAAATGCTCAAACTTTTGATTTAAAATTAATATTTTACAAAAATGTTTCAACACGTATGGGAACAATGACTTTGACTGCGCGCTGTCCAATAGTGTTTTGTATTTAAAAAAAAAAAATTGTCAATTAATTTGAATTGGAGTGTTAGAAACTGCTTGGCAAAAAAAACAAAGCTATATTGATAGTTTTGAAATTTGAATTTCGCACGGAAAAAGTAGGTCTTTGAAATACAGTGCGTTGTAGACAACGAACATCGACCGTTATAATAACAAATTTAAATATTCAAAATTATATATAAAAGGGTGCCCCAATAGTTTATTTAATTTGATGATTATACTTTTGAAAAGTTTAGACCTGTAATCCTATGTCCGCTATAAAAAGTAAAAATTTGAAGTTAGAAATTAAAGGGTGTTCCCATAATTAATTTAATTTGACCCACCTTTCAAACCGTTACGAAGAAGAACTTAAATTGACACAATTTTGTTTTTCTGTGTCGGCAATAAATGAAACATGATTTTATGTGTGTCTATTTTGAATTCGGTTTTTTGCAAGAATTATTTGCTTTTGCAATTCATACAACTAAGTACGTGTTCGATGCATTCATGTGTGTGATTAAAAGCCTTAAACCAAACTCCACAAATTAATCTAAATCAGGAAATGTTCGATGTTTTATGAAACATTAGAAGAAAATCTAAATTAAAAAAATTGAAGATTAGCACAACATCGGAACTGTACATATCATCGAATTCTCATTAAAACATCAAAAAATTAAACAAGTTGATAATTAGTTGATAATTTATGAAAAATCGAAAATAAATCAAAATGTTGACAAAGTATCCAAATTAGATTCTTAAAACAAAGGACACAAAATATCAAAATGAAAATTTATTATTCGGAATCTTTTTAAATTTAATTAATTTACTTTCATGATATTCTCATGAAATATTTATTATTTTAATCTAAATTAAAAAATGAAATGTATTACTGCGGGAAAAGCATATCCTTATGGCCATTTCACTACTGCTCAAATAGCTCATCAGTGGATTTTACCCAAATTTTGTATAGAAAACTAGAAAGTCTTATATCAAGAGCCAAATTGATTAAATGAGAACTCCATTGAATCAATAAGACAAAAGGCAACAACAACTCTAAAATAGTTGATGAAATTTCAAATATTTGGCCAAACTTTTGAACCGTTATAGACAGAACGCTGAAACTTAAAAGAGACCTATATTGCTAAGCACGCTATATGAACGAGTATATAATTTGAATTTAGAATTAAAAGGGTGTTCCATAATTGATGTAGATTTATTTATATAGGCCTATCTTTTGAAATGTTATGTACAAATGCTTGCAAATTGTAAAGAATGTCGATTGCTATGGCCGTTAAAGTAACAAGTATTAATATTAAAAATTATAAATTAAAGGGTGCGCCAATAGTTCATTTAATTTGATGTGTATGGCCATACTTTTAACAGATGCAGACAGACGATTGAAATTTACAACGAACTTGTATTGCTAAGTCCGCTATAACAACAAGTATAAAATTTGGATTTGGAAGTTAAAGGGTGTCCCAATAATTGATGTAATTTCAAGTATATGACTAAACTTTTGATCCGTTATAGACCGAATGTTGAAATTTAAAAGGGACCTGTATTTCTAAGCCTGCCATATAATTTGAATTTAGAAGTTAAAGCGTATCCCATAATTGAAACGCTTGAAAATTTGACAAAATATCGATTGATATGGTCGCTATAGTAACAAGTATTGACACTTAAAATAATAAATTATAGGGTGCCCCAATAGTTCATTTAATTATGTATATGGCCATAGCTTTAAAAAGTTTTAGACAGACGATTGAAATTTACAAAGAACCTGTATTACTAACTCCGCTACAACAACAAGTATAATATTTGGTTTTGGAAAAAACGGGTGTCCCGATAGTTGATGTAATTTTGTGTATGTGGCGGTACTTTTGAACCATTATAGATAGACAGCTGAAATTTACAAGAGACCTGTTTTTTTAAGTCCGCTATAACAAGTAGAATAGAATTTGAATTTATAAATTAAAGGGTGTTCCCAAAATAATGTAATTTATTCTATATGGCCGTATTTTTGACCCGTTATGTACAAACAACTGAATTTTAGACAGAATGTCCACTACTTTGTTTGGTATAATAAGAAGTATGAAGATTTTAAATTATAAATTAAAGGGTTTAACAATATGTACATACATACATATTATTAGGTAAGTATCAAAATATTTTTTAGTTGTGTTTTCTTGTTAATGTTTAACTTTTTAAATATTATTTTTTATGGTCACCTTAGCAGCTCACAAAAAGTAAACAGCTTCAAAAATTCTAACGGCTGTGTTTTTTCGTCGTTATTGTGTTTCATACGACTAATTTACACAACGAATTTTTTTACGTCGTATTCGCCGTATGCGACGAAATTCGTCCCTCGTCCCTGCTGTATTCCTGGCATGAGGCTGCTTTAAGGAATTTGCTAACAAAAATTTGACAAAAGCATGGTTTTGTGCTATCATAACCGTGAGAATCATTTTCCTTATGTACCAATCCGTATGTATCCCTATCCTAAGTACTTTAGTAGTCAATATAATTCAATTTTTCTGTGTTTCCTAATTAATTCCAATTTTTTTAATTATTATATATAAAGTATTTCAATAACGTATCTACGGAAATGGTTAAGGTTACAATTGTATAAAATTATGTATAATTAAGATATCCACTTTCATTTACTAGATTCCGGTTAAGTTAGGTCATGGTTTCTTTTTGGACGTTTTCATTCGCTTTTACTTTCGTCTGCATATACATAAATAACAACAGTTTGTTGGAAAGCAGAGTGAGAGAGGAGAAGAAGACGAATCGTTAAAATGCCTGCACGTGCTTTTAGGTATCATGTGCTGCATGTTGTTGTTTTTGCTTAAAAGTCTGCCAACAAATATTGAAATTAAGGACATCACTGACACACAAACACATTTTCATACGTGTACTCGTTTGATTTGCATTTACATTTTTATTTTTTCTCTCGATGAAATTAGTGCAAACAAAAATGAAAACTTCCAAGTTTATTAATGGTATAAAAAACATAAAAAATGAAAAGAAAGTCTCAAGGATACTTTAACGGATGTGCATAGTTTCACTTTCTATTTATGTTTTCCTTTCCTCAGAGGTGTTTGTCAAGAAAACAAAATAAAAAAATTGACATAAACACTTTTGAATAATAAATAAAAGCACAAATAAAAATTCTTGAGCAATCCACAAAATCACATTGTTGCTTTTAATAATGTTCCCTTTTAAGGAGTTAAAGGCGCATGTTCTCTGCTCCTGAAGAGAGTTCGTAACATGCCGAACTTTGTTTGCAATTCATCGCACAATCACAAAACTGAATGCGGAAAAAGAACTTTATATTAAATTCAGTTCTTTGCGGATTTTTTTGACGTGAAGTAAAGAGAACGCTTCCTTTAAAGTAAAATTTAACATATTTATTAATTAAGTTTAATGCTCTTGTATTTTTAAAATTAATAAAAGTGTTGTCTAAGAAAAAAAAAATATTTTTAATATATCAATAAATTGAAACGTACATATGTACATACATACTTATATTTCCTGATTTTGAACATACTCTCAGGGTTAGTTCGACGTACATACATATGTATGTAATATTTGTGAGCTGGTGTCATGCTGAATGAAACTATTTTATAAAGCATTTGGGTAAGTCAGTGTTGACATAAAGTAGTGAAGTAACGTAAACTAAGATTTGTAGAAAATCCATACATCTTAAATAAGACTTAAATAAGTTAAGATACTTTCTACCACTAACAAGTGTGTGGTAGGCATATTAAAAGAAATGTTAGACAACAATTGTGTGTAGTCATTGTGGATGAGTGGTGTTTGTATATTAAACAACTGATCGTAAGTTCACAGAACAAAAAATCGTTTGTAACCGCAGTGAATCAGAAAATCTTGTGTAAGATTGGTCATAAGACTCAATGTTGCTCACGCACAGACGGTCGACAGAAAATCGTGCTTCATCTGTAAGTATGGGTGTAAGTATAAATATTAAGGAATCAGAAGTTCTTGGCATGAAAATTTAGTTTGAAGGACTAAACGAATTATTGAAGTCCTAAAAGAAAGCTTTCTAGTGCCTCCGTTTTTAGAAACACTGTAAAAGATGTTTTACTACATCTGATCTTCTTATTGTTTATACCACCTACATCCGGCCAAAAATTGAATCAAACTATTGTGCATGGGACGGTGCTTCAAAGTATCTTTTGGAGTTACTCGACCGGGTCCAGGAGAGAGCGAGAAGGTTTATAGGTTATAGTAGGGTATTCATTTCTATTGACTCTCTTAAACAACGACTCATTTTGGTTTGTGTTTTGCTATGTTATCGATGCTGCAATTTAGATTAGGGAACTCTTACCCGATATCCCCACGCTTTTGTATATGACACGCTATCATTAAGAGCTCATCGATTTGTGGTCGAGTGGCCAGTAAATCGCACTATGCATTGAACAGAAAATTCATTTTTTAGCCGAAAAGTTTCTATGTGAAATCATCTTCCTGTAGAGGTTTTTCCCGTCACTAAGTATAAGAAAACTTAAATCGAATCTCAAAAAACGCTAACAAACACTTCTTCCTCTATCCTCCCGCCCATAACCTAATTTCCTAGTTTTGGCACAAAGCTTTGCCTTGAGATTAATCGGCAGAGCACCGTAGTGTTTATTGCCTCCCCGTAGGATTCTTCGAATTTCCCTGAGTCTGTGACTCATCGGGTGCCTTTTCTTATGTATTCAATACATCTTTAAGCAAAAAAGCGTAGGGAACTACTGATTTAACTTGCTATCCCCTGCAGTCAATTTGCTCCCATTGGCGACCCATTAACACAAATGAAAACAACGAAGAAGCTAGAAATGCTCCAAATGAGCTGATCTCCAATAGCAACCACATCTTAAATTTCTTTAATTCTAAATTGATTTGGCCACTCCATTTAAACACAAAATATTTGTATAGAAAGATCCAGAATATGTATATGAGTCTTATAAGGGCACTACGAATGTTCTAGGAACTAAAGCCGGAGTGAGTAAGTGATACTTACTGTTTTTTACATGATGTCGTAGGAACACTTACTTTAATACAGTTACATCTTTTAACATCGTAGGACAGCAGCAGTCCGTTCATATTAGGCAAAAGAATTTGGTCATCATGGAAATTGCCTCACCTATGTTGTTTTCAAGGAAGTACAGACTGCGGCAGTCGCTGGCTACAATCCGTGCAAAGCAGTTACTTTTCGTGAAAACATTAAAAAGGCGAGAAGCAGACCCTTTGCTAAGATAGGACTTTTAAATCGTCACAGTGTGGGGCAGAAACGAAATATTTAGAATATAAATTGGCGACACATGCTGGTAGCAGAGGGGTATTTAAGCTTTATTAGAGCTTTTTGCAGGAGCGCCGCAATAAGGTCCCTAAATAGGCCACCTCATTGGTGGAATGTTTGCTGTTATCCTCCAAAATTGTATATTATCTACTTTTCATACGCGAATTTTATGTTAAAAAAATGGATTTCAATGAATGATTTTGAAATTTTGAGATTTGATTTTTCTATAGCTGCTGTTCATTTGCCAATTTTTGCTGGAATATCTTTATAAATAAACTTAATAGTCTGTTTCTTTATCTTTTGTGTAAAGTTCGTAAGCAAGCATTTTTTTCTCTCATATAGAGAAACAATTTTATAAAAGTGGAGGAACACAAAATCTAAATTTTAATCACAAAATAAAAATATTATTCAGAAAAAAGAAATAATAATTTATTTTGTATTTTATTTGTGTTTAAGGCTATTGCAAAAGTTTAAATAACTTGCATGAAAAAAAGTTTGGGCTGTTTCGTGCAAGAAGAAGGAGAACTTTATTCTCTCGAACCGCTCTCATTTACCCAATTTTTAAGTAAGAAAACAATTTTCGTGCAAACTGGGATCCCACGGGATCCCAAAGTAGAGTCAAGACGCAGACCTATTGTATAATTAACATATAATTGCGCGTTATTTCTAATTTTCTTAAAATTTAAATTTAACTATTTATTCTAGAGTTCAGTGTTAAAAGTTTTCCATCTACAAAAATAAAAAGTGCTGACAACTTTTTAGTACTATTATACCGGTAAAATTGGGTGCTTTTACAATTGTATCCCAATTTTGTCTACGAAATGACCTATTTCTACGAAAAAAAAGTATTCTATATTTGAATCAAGGTTCTTAGGGACCTCCTCAAAAAATTTTGTCAAAAATCCATCTAGTAGTTTTTACGTGATACGAACCCAGGCAGACGGAGAGACAGAAAGACAAAAATTCTAAAAATAGGTGTTTTGTATTTTATATCGATTACAATCTATACCAACAAGAAAATTTTCAAAAAATATTTTATGTACAGAAATCACCCCGTATTTGACATAAAAAAGCGATTTGAATTGAACTAAAAGTATATTAAAAAGGAAAGGAATTTTTTAGATATATGTTTTGCATATGTGGTCCACAGAATGGAACAGGATATTGGTTTATATATTGACAGCTGCCACTAAACGATCATTCAGTATACAAAACGAAACAGACTTAGTGCAGATAATGCCGAAAATAAATTTGTATATCATATAACAGAAATATCACGTATAAAGACATACGACGCGAGTTTACTTTTCTCAAAATGCAGTGTCTGAAAACTCAGCACCACTTATTCTGCTTCTTTATTTGATTAATTACCTTCCACATCTACTGGCACTGACTCGTTTAATTATTACAGTAGTAAAAGTGATAATGGATTTCATTGCCAATGATTTTGATATTTTATAATGTGTTGCAATTTTATAAGATAATTACGTTGGAATCCAATCATCCCATTTGAAGAGCTGGACTAATGCTGCTGAAGCTGTCATCATTAAAGCGTCGAAATAATGAATATGATATTTATGATAAAATTAACTAATAGTAAAATTTAATAATTTTTTTTTAATTGGTAACATAATCTTTAATGTTCCAAATAGTTCAACACGATACAACCTCTGGTATCCGCTTTCAGTTAATATTCGAACCTACAATGCTTAATAATTTTGTCATTTATTGCTAAATCCACAAAAAAATGTTTTAAATTTATAATGCCACATGTTATGGAATACTATAGCTCAATTTACGTCCCTTTAATTTTTAGATTTATTTTTGTATTACCTTTTGCCATTGGGGGCTATAGTGATACGCAGTTTTTTTAGTTTTAAAGTGGTGCCTTTAACAGTTCATATTACACATAAAAAACATGTGTGTCGAATTGGTACACCCTTTTCAAAATTGTGAACTGATTTTAAAACGGGACCAATCTCTAAATAAAGAAAAAATTCTAAAAATCGGTTAAGGAATTGCAAACATCGAAAAGCAACATTCAGTTGAATTAATAATATTTTTTTTTTTGAAGTTGGCTTAAAAAAAAATATATCGCTTTTTTGCATATGCGCTTGAGGCTTATTTCACTCTGTGATGCGGCACTTTTATGTGCTACGAAATTTTAAAAGTGTACCGCAAAATTTTGAATGTATAAAAATGTTTATATTATTAAATAATATGAAAAACTGGATATTCAATACTTCTGTGGCGTCAACAAACAAAATAAATGGCGGCATAAAGCTATTTTGAAACCGAATTACTTGGGTGTTCGTAATGTAAAAACGGCGAAGTTATATTTAAACAGAAGCTATGTTAGGTGTAATTTTTAGTGTACGCTTGTGACAAAAGTAGTTTTTGTACGGTACAAAGTATCACTTTGCTTTCCAAAAACCTACAGGCTCATTTATTCTAATTGTGAACGTCATTTAGTGAAGATCCTATAGTACAACAATTTTATCGGTTAAAGAAGTAGTAAAATTGCCATCGGGTTTTTTTTGTATATTAATCGCGAATAAGAAAATAATCGCCTAATTAAATTGTCTAATATAATTATAACTGTAAAAGTTTCGTGCAATTATTTTGCAATAAAAGAACTCAACAAAATTAAACGATTATAAATTAAATAAATGCAAGAATATTTTAGTTTTAATATTTATTTTCCTTACTTTTCAGGTTTCGGAAACGACAAAATAGATAAACCGTACTTTATAGTTCACTTTAGCAAAAGTTCCTCCTAGCTTTTACTAGAGGCACAATAAATAAGACACTTTAATTGAAGCTGCACGTCTTATAGTATTGACGGAAAGCAAGAAAAGTTAATCGACTTCAAAAAAGAATGAGATCATCAATTCGACTTAATGTTGATTTTTGTTTATGTTGGTCCCTGTCCCAGTCATTTCTGAACCGATTTTGAAAATGTTCTCTTTATTTAAAAGGTTATTGTTACAGTGTTACTCTAAAAATTCCTGGGTCGGGAATTCCCGGGAACACGGGAAATAATGCGGGAATTCTGGGAAATTATTTCACTAGTGAAATGGCAACTCTTATCGATACTTTGGCGTTTATTTATCAGCGTTTAAAAAGCTACTCTAAAAGTAGCCGTAGCGACAAAAAAAGGCTACTTTTTAAGACACAAATTTGTTAAAAAATAGTAGCCAATATCCAGCTACCTCTACTGCTGAATTTACATTTAAAGAGCAAACCATAACATAAAGCTACAGCTCCAACTTTTTTAAGTAGAAGTAGCGGTAGACGCTGTTTTTTTCCGAAGCATTAAAGTTTTTGAGCCACAGCTACTTTTCAAAAAAATAAAGCGACAAGTAGAAGTAGCGGTAGAAGCTGGTTTTTTCCGAAGCATTAAAGTTTTTGAGCTACAGCTACTTAAAAAAAAATAAAGCTGTAAGGAGAAGTAACCTCTTTGCTACTTCAGTTAAAGTATTGGTAGGAGTACAAAAAGCAAAAATATTCTACTTCATTTTGTGCTGCAATTTGAAAAGTAGCCAAAAACCAAAACATTATTTCTGGCTACTTTGTGTTGATAATAAACATACTTTTTAGCTACTTTATATGAATACTTTATGTTTGGAGCTACGCAATACAAATATTTGCTTCTGGCTACTTACCGACAATAAGAAGAACGAAGAAAGAACGTGTTTTATTTTGTTTGGTTTTTTTTTTGGAATTTGTTTCACACTCTCGACAATAGGACAGAATAAAGTAAATTTGTAAACAATTAAAATTACATGTAATACTATTACAGTTTCTTTTAATTTAAAATTATTCTTGCGAAAAAAAACCGACTTCAAAACAGATTTCACCTGTCTGCCTATAACAGTTCAAGTGTATGGCCACATAAATTAGATGACATTAACTATTGGGACACCCTTATATCTCCAAACTTTATACTAGATTGGCAATATACATCAAAATACAGCAACTATAGGGTCACCCTTTAATTTCCAAATTCAAATTATATACTTGCTGTAATCTTAAAAATTAAAGGGTGTCCCTATACAACATACATATTTTTTACGTGAATTATGAATTGTAAAGGGCAATTCTGTAAAATTTAAAATGCCTGCGTATTACTCTAGCTCACAATAACAAAACATTATACAAAAATAAATCTAAAAATTAAAGGGTGCCCCCATAATTGATGTAAATTTACTTATATGGGCCTATCTTTTAAACCGTTATAGACACACGCTTGCAAATTGGACAGAATGTCGATTGCTCTGGCCGTTATAGTAACAAGTATTAATATTACAAATTTAAAATTAAAGAGTGCGCCAATAGTTCATTAAATTTGATGTGTATGGCCATACTTTTGAACAGTTGAAGACAGACGCTTGAAATTTACAACGAACCTGTATTGCTAATCTGCTATAACAACAAAAATTTGGATTTGGAAGTTAAAGGGTGTTCCAATAGTTAATGCAATTTTGTGTATGTGACTAAACTTTTGAACCGCTATGGACAGAGCGCTGAAACTTAAAAGGGACCTGTATTGCTGAATCCGCTATATCAACGCTATATTTACCGAAGTCTTTATTTGGTATAATAAAAAGTATAAAAATGTTATATTTTAAATTAAATAGTTGATATAATCTGATGTATATGGGCAAACTGTTGAACCGTTACAGATGGACGGTTGAAATTTACACAGAACCTGATTGCTAAATCTACTACAACAGCAAGTATATAATTTGAAATTGAAAACTAAAGGGTGACCCTATACTTTATTTTACCCCATTGTCGAGAGTGTGAAACAAATTCCAAAAAAAAAAAAAAACCAAACAAAATAACACACGTTCTTTCTTCGTTCTTGTTATTGTCGGTAAGTAGCCAGAAGCAAATATTTGTATTGCGTAGCTCCAAACATAAAGTATTCATATAAAGTAGCCAAAAGTATGTTTATTATCAACACAAAGTAGCCAGAAATAATGTTTTGGTTTTTGGCTACTTTTCAAATTGCAGCACAAAATGAAGTAGAATATTTTTGCTTTTTGTACTCCTACCAATACTTTAACTGAAGTAGCAAAGAGGTTACTTCTACTTACAGCTTTATTTTTTTTTAAGTAGCTGTAGCTCAAAAACTTTAATGCTTCGGAAAAAACCAGCTTCTACCGCTACTTCTACTTGTCGCTTTATTTTTTTGAAAAGTAGCTGTAGCTCAAAAATTTTAATGCTTCGGAATAATGCAGCGTCTACCGCTACTTCTACTTGAAAAAGTTGGAGCTGTAGCCGTAGCTGTATTTAAAAAAAAGGTAGGTAAAGTAGGAATTCAAACACTGTTATTTATGTGTTTGTTTAAAGATGTTATTGAAAATACTAGATATATTTAGGTAGTTAAGTTAACGAGGTATGTAGTATGTGATTTAATTGAATTTTGATCATATTGGAAATTTACTTTTGTACTTTGTTCGATTTGTTAGAAACGCCAGATACTGCTGCTGCCAAGTAGTACAAGGCTAGTTAAAAGGGATACATAATAAACTTCTAGATAAAGTGGTTCGAGTAGAAGAAACATAAAAAAAGGCCATAAAAACACGGGGTATATTAGTTGTTTCAAAACTAGCTTCAGTTGATGGGTCTTTTATAAGGTCAATAACCAGTTCTTTTATTAGAGAGTAAATGGTTCGTGGTATACAAAATTTGATTATTAGGCATTTTCTTTGAGGTTAAATGTGAAATAAATCACGATATAGAAACAATCTTTTTAATGTTTTTGTTAACTTTATAAACAGTTTAAAAACAATGAACTTGTTTATTTTTTAGAATACCTACACGAAATAGTTTTTAATTAAATAGAATTACTTTCAATCCCTAAAACTTTTCATTAGAAAAGAATTTTTTTTGATTTTGTGTTTATACTTAATTTGTTACTTTTTTTAGGCTATGTGATTTTTGTATGCATTTAAAAAAACTCTACCGACTTATCTTTTTGTTGAGATACCATTAAAATAGTTTTAACTAATGAATGTGATATCAAATATACCGAACAAAAAATTAGACATTACCTTAAAAAGTACTTGCTACATACAGACTTACTTTTGTGATTGCAATATTTTGTTACTCGCTTACAAAACACATTACATTAGTTTCCAAAAAGGGAATTATTAATGGAACTAGTTCTTTATGTTAAAAGAGACTACCGTACTAATGGTACTTATTATTTCCTACAATAATTAATGTAATCAATTCTCAGTAATTGATTATAAAAGTCTCATGCCTTGTTAAAATCATTAAGCTGGCATTCTAGTTGGGAAGTACTTCTGCCAAAAATGCTCAATTCCATACTTGATTACCTTTTCAAAAATTTTTTGCTGGGTAAAAGACTTACTTTGAAAATTGTTCTCAATCTTTATATTTGTCGGGATTTCCCGACCGGAAAAAGAAAAACTCTAATATGATCGTTATTATAACAACTTTAAATTTTTAAAATCATAAATTAAGAGAGCGCCAATAGTCCATTTAGTTTTATGTATATGGTCACACCTTTGAACACTTGTAGATAGACGGTTGAAAATAACAAGGAACCTGCATAGCTTTGTCCGCTATAACAACAAGTACACAATTTGAATTTAAAGGGTATTCTTATAATTGATGTCATTTGACCGTATCTTTATATACAAACACTTGAAAATTAGACAAAATGTCTAATACGAGTATAAACAGACAGATGTTTTTTACAATGAAATTTCATCTGTCTGCCTATTTTGGGAACACACTTGAATTTTTAAATTAAAACTAAAAACTTGCAGATCTCAGCTGTCTGTCTATAACGATTCAAAAGTTTTGCCGCATACATCAAATTACATTAACTGTTGGGACACCCTTTATTTTCCAAATCCAAATTTAATACTTGTTCTTTGTAAATTTAAAGCGTCTGTTTATAACTGTTAAAAAGTATGGTTATATACATTAAATCAAATGAACTATTGGGTCAACCTTTAACTAATAATTAGAATATTAATACTTGTTACTATAACGGTTATAGCAATTGATATTCTGTCCAATTTGTAAGTATTTGTCCATAACGGCTCAAAAGATAGCGCCATAAAGATCAATTTACATCAATTGTAGGAACATCCTATGATTTTCAATTCAAATTATGTATAAGTTTGTTGTAATAGCGGCCTTAGAAATATAGGCCCCTTGTTAGTTTCAGCTGTGTGTCTATAACGATTCAAAAATTTGACCACATATAACAAATTACATAAAATATTGGGACACCTACTTTCCAAATTCAATGTTTATACTTTTTATTATAGCGAGGTTCTTTGTTAATTTTAACCGTTTTAAGCTATTCAAAAGTATGGCCATATCTAATTAAATGAACTAAAGGGTGCCCCTTTAATTAATAATTTTGAAAATTAATACTTGTTTATATAACGGTCATATCAATCGATATTCTGTCTAATTTGAGAGCGTTTGTCTATAACAGTTCAAAAGATTGGCTTATATAGGTCAATTTACATCAAAATGGGGACTAATATTAAGTTTTATTTTTACAATCTCTTTTTGCTATGGGGAGCTACAGTGGTACACAATTTTTTGTTTCACAGTAATACCCTTTACGGTTCATCGTAATACACGTGAAAAACATGTGTCGTTTATGGGGACACCCTTTAATTTTTAAGATTATGAAGTGTTTTTAAAACGGGATTTATCTCTAAGCACCATCTTTCAATATCAAATTGGTTCAGAAATGACTGAGTAATGCAATGACAAACATAAAAGAGCCACATTCAATCGGAGTGATAACCTCCTTCTTTTAGTGAAGTCGGTTTAAAAAATACGATTTGCTTGAAAAATTAAATATACATACATATATAAATAATTAAAAGCTCAATTAAAAACTAAATTAATCTATTTCTTGTATCATAAAAGTTTATGTTCGAGTTCGGTGCTGGTATACTTGAAAAGTTATTATTTAGCTGATTGCTATCAATTATTGGATCTGGAGCAGCATGCCCATTTCTCATATTTCTTTTCATTTCTTCTTTGAACTCAAAACTGAGTTAAATTTATCTTCATAAAATTACGTTTGTAATTTCTAATTTTTAATTAACATTTTCCCTACATTACTGAAAAAATTACCTCAGATCAGTAGTTCTTAATCTTTTCCAACGTTCAAAAGCAAAATTTCTCTAGTTTGTTAAGATTTTTATTTTATTAGAGGGGTTTATGTTATGGTTTATCTTCCTAGCCCTTATTGTGCAACAATTTTGCCTCCTCATCAACACTTGGCACTTGGCGTTATTTCAAGGTATTTTGTACAAATTAGTTTCTAGCGCAAACACAGCTATGCTTCTAAAATCAATAAATATTATCATTTGTTCTTGTGATCATAAGACAATAAAATGATATTGTGTTTCGTAAAAAGTGGAGCCTATAGTTGGTCATATAACAATATCTTAGAACTGTCGCTTACAAAAAAAAAGAGATTAAGTATAGATTAGCATTATTAGACGCCAGTTTATATTTCCTTATATTATTTAGAGCATGGCTTTATTCGTTATTCAATTAAATGACCTATTTAAATGTAAACCTGTTAATCATAAGAACATAAGCCATTTACTCCACATAATTGAAGAAAACTTACTATTTGCGTATCAATTTTTGTAGTTCTGTTAATAAATTTTAATTACCAATGTATTGTATAGTCATATATTTAAATTATTCATAAATTGAAGTAAAAACTCAAGCTTGTAACACTTTACCTTTTTATAAACAACTCTGTCGTAGTAAGATTGTCAGCTGCCTCTTGTATCTGTTGCTTCTCTGTTTGTAGTGCCTACATGTGTAAAAAGCAGATGTATGAGAATGTCAGTACAAAGAAGAAACAAAAAAATAAATAAAGAAAACCCTACCGTAATATAAACAAAACCAAGGAAACACATGAGTATGTGGGCAAACTAAAAATCAAAACAAAATACTAGCGAGAGAGAGAGAGAGAGATTGGGACCCAAATATTTATTCTGTTCTTTCGCACATTTTAGCAGTTGGAGCTCTCTCAGCATGTAAAAAAGTTTTCATTTGTAAATTGTTGTCCGTCGCGTTCGGAGGGTTTTGAATATTTCTTTCGGCAGTTTTACTTTATAAATACCAAGTTTATATAGTATTTTACTTTTTAAAAAATAATAAAAGTACAATTGTTTGGCTCCGCGTTATATCCGCGTTATTATAATTAAAGAAAATGTTTTGTTGCAATAATTAAGGATCCCGATTATTAAAATTTGTTTTATTTAAAGTTTAAATGATTTAAGAAACTAACATATTAAGAATAATAATAATAAAAAGTATTTTGTTATTATGAATTAATTACACATATATGTATGTATACAGTGTATCTAAATTTAAATTCAAAAATAAATACATTAATAATAGATTGATTTCAATTAAATTATTAATTATAAGTGTTTGTGTAGAAAAACCGAAGATGTTTGGAAAAAGAAAAATAAAGAATTTATATAAAATGATTATTTAAATCGTGTAATTGGTGTGTGTTAATGTTAAGAATAAGAAAACGATAAAGAGTTATTTAATTGTTCTGTTGCGTTTCGCTTTTTTTAATTTCTGTATGTTTCGGCGATCTTATCACAACCGCTACCGCTGCTACCGCTCTTGATCATATTAATTTTCTGCTTTAACCATGTGCTGATCTTATTCTTCTCTGTTTACCCTTTAATAAACATTTGTCTTATTATTACTTAATCGTTGTTTTTGTAAAACAAGAAATATCTCTTGGAGAAGTGTTTAAAATAATTTTCATATCATTCTTAAGATTCAAAAACACTTTTTCTTCTTTGCTTAAAACTTCTTATCTACAATTATTTAGATAATAACGTAATTTAATAAAAGAACTTATCTGGATGTGCTATAAACAAGGGAATATAAACCCATGATTATTTTTTCTAAAAAAATATTATTTTCACAATGCACAGTGGGGTTAAATGCTACTAAGTAATTAACTTAGTTTTGTTTAGGGCTGAAAAAATGCAATTAAATGGCAAATTAAAATTTATAACAATTTTAAATCTATTTAAAAGAGTGCCAATCGAGTAAAAGCTATGCAGAATAATTGAAACTAACTCCCTTGTGAACATATTCAAAAATTCATTAAGGATTAAAAAAACCAGATAAAAGAGATTTATTTTTTTAAATTTATTAAAACAATATGCAAAGATTTGAATTACGATTGCGGAGTTTTGTGGAAAAAGGAAAAGGTTATTCATACATACAATAAGTAAAGGGATAGACTTAACTGCTGCCAGTGAAAGAAGTTGTTGCCATTTTATCGGCAGCGGCAGCGCGAGTTAAAATGTACGCCTACTATGTTGGCTTAATTTTATTATTTACTAGCTTATTGTACCCGGCGTTGCCTTAGTCGACATTTAGGATTTTTCTACGCACTTTTTAATATATTAGCCTTGTTTACTATATTTGGTAATTTAAAGAGTAACTTCGGAAATAACATTGAACATCTCAGAAGATGCGTCACCCATTACGTCCAGTTCATCTATTTTATTATCAAAGGTATGCAAATAAAAAATTTCATTAGATCTGCATGTTAAAAAATAATATGATTAATTAATAATACCATTAAATCTGTATATCTTCTACATCAAAATTTTTTCATCTTTGTATTTGTACCTCCCGGTTCTTTCATTTGAACTAATTTTTAAGGAATTTTATTCTGCAGCGCCGCATTCTAACAAAACCTTTTTATAAACTATTTACACAATAAACAATATTTCACTGTAGCTAACAGGTATAATATAGACACAGGTCATAATGTTTTATAATAAAAACGTAATAAAGTCGTCAGTTACAAAGTATTGAATGTTTTATTATGTGATGCAATAATGTCATATCTTAATTGCAGTCTTAAGTTGTATAACACAAATGTAACTTTTTTCTTCTAGAGGCGATTTTTACTCCTCTGAATCTATCGATAAAGCAGATCTCTAAATGTACATCTTTTAAATAACTCTAAGCAATGTGGTGTAAGAATATAAAAATGATCTATACACATACATATGTGTCGATATTTCATTTCATAACCAGCGGATAACGGATGTTTATTTATGTATTTATGTAATGGTTCAACCTTTGGACAATGATCCTTACAGACTATGATGACAAAAACACTTAGCGGATATGTTAGCAAATTAAATAAAGTGGAACTTACAAAAAAAAAAAAAAAAAAAAATAAAAATAAAATACTTTCGTAAGGTTAAATGGATACACATAAAATAAAAACAATTATTTCATTATATATAAAATAATAAATAAGTTTGAACTCATTTTACTCAATGCTAAATTTAACAAAAGACTTAAAATCTTTCTGCATAATCAAGTTAATTTCACTAAAAGATCACAGGCTCGAAATACAATGTCGTTATGTGTATAGTTAGTTCCATGAAATGGTAAATCAAATCAGCTTAGCCAACCTAAGATTTTTGGTAGGCATATAAAACGGTATGCTGTAAAGCATATCAGCACAACCAATATTCCCATTGATAATGTCATATACTAGTAGTGAATTTTTCTACGCGATTCCAAAATACGTAAGCCCATAAACGGGCGTTTGGATTCATATGGAATGTATGCAAATACAGTAGCAAATGTGTGACAAATTTTATAGAGATACGGTGAAGTTTCTCAACATGTGAGATAAAAGATAACACATCAGCAGCCTTATTCTAACTAACTGCAAAATACTCTATTTAGCGATTTTTTGCTACAAATGCTATTCTGCAACACTTTTTGCCGTAATTTGTTTTTAGCTTTTTAGCAATCGAGATTTAGATTTAGCTACGATAATTACAGAACAAGACTGCAGGACTACAAATAACAGCAGCATATTCCAGCTTAGATCTTACATAAGATATACTTTTCAAGAAACCAATCATCTTATAGGCTCTAGGATAAATCAATTCTACATGGATAAACGAACAATAAAGAGCACAGACATCACTTTTACATGACTAATTTAGTACCATTAATATTAAATGCCAAGACAAGGGGCTTCTGAGATCTATGAAAGGAAATGTGTCCACATTTACTAATATTTAAATATAAGCTATTGAGGCGGCACCACTCACTTAAATTATCGATCTCATTTTGTATAATATGCACATCAACTATAGAATCCAACTTCATAAACAACTTTAAATCGTCAGCATATAAAAGATACTTTGAACTCAAAAAACAGCTACATACCAATATCCCTTATAAATGAATGAACAATGGGCCAAGTGTGCTACCAAGGTACACCCGACATTTGTACAAATTCTGTACAGTAGTATAAAGTACGACTTTATCTATACCAAGAAATTGAAATGAAAGCCCATTAATTACAATTTATAGTCAAACGCTTTAGAAAAATTAGTATAGAAAACTTCAGCTTGACTACCCAAAGAAGCTACACAAAGTTCACGGAAAAGGGTTATTTTGTTACTATTAAGAAATGATTGTTTCTTAAATAAAATTGTACAGACACGATCACAATCAGATTTGAAGGTACTTTTGGCCCGAGCAATTGCATCAGTCACATCATTCCCGGACAATACTAGAGAGACAATATTCGAATTACAAAGCGCTCCCAAATATGAGATCTTTTTAACTTTGATTGCTTTGATTTCTAAAAACATTTTATGAAATTTGTTACGGAGGTTTTTTTAATTTTTAAGGCCACAAGTATACCACGGTAGTTTGTAAGACGTGCTTTTTTTTAATGGAATGTTATTGTCCAAAAATAGTTTATAACATCCAATCGTTGCTTTGCCCAGTAAATAAATCAATCCAATCTATGGAACCAAAAATTGAATTCAACACATGTTAATACACGAATTTTAATTAAGATCATTAAAAATAAAAAAACCGTTAAATTAGCAAATTCCTATACTATAAGTTGATAATGTAAATTTGGTATTTAAGTAACTCTGGTACAAAGATAAGATCTAAAAAGCGATTTAACATATTAGCGTAATAATTAACTTGATACAAGTTTAGCGACAGTAAGCAGTCCGACGATTTCAACTAATAGATGTGTAAGGTAAGATAGAATATGAGCATTATAAAAATCACTTAAACTTTTAGGTGGAATATAAGATGCACATAAAAAGAATGAACCACTTACATCAGATATAGAAACTGTAATCTGAACCAGTAGTCCACTATGATAATTATTTACATATTGATGACTTTTACAGCAATTAGGAGGTCCACTAGCATGAGTCAGGCCAGTAGCAAACGTTAAAGAGTGTAAGATCAAAAAAATCTCGATTTAACCAAGTTTCAATCAATACAATAACATCAAACTTATATTGAGAGATTTTGAAAATTCACTTAAGACATTAATAAGTGCCTCTTTACAATAGGCAGCTTTCGAATATTTACAAATGGGCGCACTTTAATACCACTTGGCATAATTTCGGGTTTTAGATCTACATTGTATAGATCTCCAAATCCACAAATTTCAAAGTTAAATCCGCATCACTTTTAATAAGCTTGAAATAATCCATATGACACTTATTTATTTCCGCAGTCTTCCAACATAGTTCATAATTTGATCAATAGTAGCAGTAGCCTAAAAGGGCGAAATATGGATCCATTTTTCAAACCATTTGATGAATTGGCGGAACATTGCTCTTCATTTCCAAAAAATTCGTAGTACATCATGTGAAGAGGAAACGTGTTTTAATGTAGGTAACATTTTATCAATACTTGCCATTACTTCACCGCTCAGTTCCTCTTCATCGTCATCTGATATACTTTGCTGTAATCCACGACTCTCTAAAACGCTGCTTAGAATATCTTCATCGGACGGAATGCTCATAGTTTACACATCAATATCTGCACTAGCATAGTCTTCAAATGATGCAACGATGTTAGCTTCTTTTCTACACGACGCTTGTAGAACAGCTCAGTCTGATGATCTGAGTGGAAGAAAATCTTCTTCATCCCAATTACTAGTTTAAATCTGCATGTTTTCATTTGAAAATCCTGCCTTTTAGAAGCAGTTCGCAATTGTCTCTGGTTTAATATAGATATTGCACACTGTGCCTAAATTTCAAATAGCTTGAAGCAAACCTATGGGTATTAAAGGGTTGTTTTTTTGCGTTTGTGACAATATGTTCATAGAAATTCGTTTTCTGTAAAGTTGTTTTATATTGTAGATTATGCCTTGGTCCGTTGGTTAAAGAAGAGAAGTCATATTGGGAGGAAAGTAGATAAGTTCAATATTTTGGTCCAGCCTTAAGATCCATATTTTGGGAACCCCAAAAATATTACTTATTTTGCTAACACGTGTAAAATGAGGCTGCTAAAAATAGTTCACTATATGGAGACAAAAAAAACACGTAAAATGTGTTTTTATTACCAAAATTTAGTTCATTATAAAGAAAAATTCACTGTGTGGAAATTCATTGTAATACATTGAAAGTGGAACGAAAAAGCTGTGTTCTTGACTTTAGTTCATAACAAGGAGAACTTCATTGTATAGAAGTTCACTATAAGGAAGTTCGGCTGTATATACATATATGGTAAATTATACATAATATTTTTACCTTATTAATTAAAACATGTGTTGATATAATATGCCTATCATCTAGCGTTTGATTGTTTCATTTTGACCTTATTATTTAATAAATTTCTTATTAAAATACATGTCTATGTGAAGTATGTTGCAATAATTCTTGCAAAAAAAAACCGGCTTCAAAACTTATTTTTGGTAACATCAAATTAAATAAACGCTTTAATTTCCAAATCTAAACTTTATACTTGTTATTATAGCGGACTAAGCAATACAGTTTTTTGTAAATTTCAACCGCCTGTCTACAACTGTTAAAAGTATGGCCATATACGTCTAATTCTTTGAACTCTTGGGGTACCCTTTAACTTACAATTTTAAAAATTTATACTTGTTTTCGTGACGGTCATAGTAATCGGAATCTTGTCCAATTTTCATTCGTTTGTCTAAAGAAAGGCCTATATAGTTTAATTTGATTCACCTATGGGGACATCCTATAATTTCTAGATTTATTTTTCTATTATTTTTTGCTGTAGTGATACTCAGGTTTTTTTTAACTTTTAGGGTGGTGCCCTGGACGGTTCATATTACACTTAAAAAATATATATATATGATGTATGGGAAGACCCTTTAATTTTTAACATAATGAACTGTTTTTAAAAAGTGAGAAGCATAACCTTTCTAATAAACAAAATTCAAAATTGGTTTAAAAGTGACAAGTGTGCAAGCACAAACATAAAAAGCCGACATTCAGTCAAAATGATAAGCTTCTCCTTTTTTGAAGTCAGTTAAAAATGAGAAAATTTTAGTATGCATAACAAAATAACTTTTAAAAATTTTCATTTCGTAGTTTATTTTAAGAGCAAACTAGCTACGGCGAAAAAATTATATTTTAGCTAAGCGAATGTATATACAGAATACAAATTTGGAGATACAGCTAAAATATTTGCCGTAATTTATTTTTAGTTTTTTAGCGATCGAGATTTATATTTAGCTACAAGAATTACAGAATAAGGCTCCAGGACTTAATACTTATATTCTGGGGTGGAAAAGTGCATGCTCTCGCCATTTAATCAAAATCGTTAAAGTAGAATTTATTTTAATAAATCCCTTTTTGTTTGAAGGATTGACTTCGATAGAATTCACAAATTGAATTATTTTAAAAACACCGTTATTTAAGACAAGTTTTATTCTTATTTGCTTAGAACTTCAACATTAATTTACTGACAAATTTTTTGCAGTATAATCCGGCATTTCTCCAAGAATACAACTTTATTTTTATATCGAGGTTTTAGTATGGTACCACTAGCAAGTTGTCAAATTGTTCAAGCGGAATAACTAAAGTTGTTAATAATGTTCGCAAGTTTGAACAGAATACTTAGTTTTCCGCACGAAATGCAGATCATATTTTTTTCACAGTTGGGAAAAATTGTCGACAGTAACATTTTGCTGTTTCTAAACATGTATCAAGAAACATATTAAGATTTCTCACTAAAGCATAGTACTCAGTTCGATTTTGCGAAAAATGTTAAGTAGAATGCATTACTTTGCTTGCAAATTTTGACAATTAACTACTAGTGCCAATACAGCGGTTTGGAAAATAATTATCGTTTTTATCGCCTTCTAGGTCATTTTGTATTTATTTCACTGTAACTTCTTATATGGACTTTTTACGACATTTCGCACGAAATGACGAACAGAGTACTATGCTTAATAGAACAAAGTAATACTAGAGAAACTAATTTTTTATGTGGGATTTTGACAGCATTTGCAAGTAATCTTTGTTATTAAAAACCAACATGGAACTAAATCTGTGGTCTAAGCAGTGTATGAGCTGTCAAAAAGCTAAGGTAAATCGGCACACAAAGTCTCCAATAGTGAAGATTGACATACCAAAAGGTAGGTTTGAGCACGTTCACCTAGATATAGTTGGTCCTCTTCCTCCTTCGCGTAATCATAGGTATATTTTAACTATCATTGATCGATTTACACGTTGGCCTGAAGCTTATCCTCTTGCGGATATCTCAGCATTAGCAATTGCGGAAGTTTTTTTTTAAAATTATATTTGTCGATTTGGAATACCACTTAAAATTACAAGTGATAAAGGGGTTCAGTTCACTTCAAAAATATTTACGGAATTAACGAGGTTTTTAGGGAGTCACAAAATAACGACTTCACCTTACAATCCACAGTCTAATGGGATGGTAGAGAGGTTTCACCGACAGTTAAAGGCAACAATTCTGGCAAGTGAGAATTCAGGAAATTGGTATGATGTTCTTCCGGTGGCTTTGCTCGGTCTCAGGTCGGTTTTTAAAGAGGATTTGAAATCGTCTCCTGCCGAAATGGTTTATGGTCAAAGCATAAGATTACCAGGGGAGATTGTGGTTGCGAATTCAGAAGAAAGTTCCTTTAATTTCTTAAATAAATTAAGGGAATATTTCAAGAATGTTCGTTCGAATATGTCTCATCACAAATCTTCTAATGGTAAGTTTTATGTGCCAAAAGATCTTTCTGATTGCAAGTGTGTATTCGTACGTGTTGAACAAAAGAAAGCTTTACAGCAGCCTTTTGAGGGGCCATACCCGGTTTTGGAGAGAAACGAAAAATTCTTCAGATTAGATATGGGTGGTAAGACAAGAACAGTTTCGGTTGATAGGTTAAAACCTGCATACATTGAGAACACGAATGCTGAGTATTGTTCGCGGAGAACTAAAAAAGGCGTGACCTTTAACTTATTGAACATACATTTTTCTGGAGGGGGAGTATTGTAGGTACACTTAATGTATATCCTTCTCTTTGAATTTAACTTTGTTAATTTGTTTTTTATTTAATTGAATTGGCTTTTGAAAGTTTGTTTTGGTTCTATGTATTTAAGTTAAGAGTTAAAGGATGCTCCTGAAGTTGATATAGATAATGATGTATATGGCCAAGCCAAGAATAAAATTGAGATTTGGAAATTAAAGGGTGTCCCTATAGTTGGTATAATTTAATGAGGCTGCTGTAGTCAAGGTGATAAGCACGTTGACTACAAATTTGGTTGCCCTGGGTTCAACGCTTGCGGCAGTCAAAAAATAAAAAATGTTTTTTTTCTGTTTAGTGGTATATATCGCTGGTCTAATGTAGAAAGGCCCTAACTCGTATATATGTAACTTTACAGGAGAAGGTAAAAACATAATAGAAACTGTATTTAAATAAAAAGCAATTTTTCCAGCTCGAGGTCATTGACCTCGAAAAATTGCTTTTTATTTAAAACTTTATAACAAACCGGTCGAATAAAAAAACTCAATAATAGAAACTGTATTTATCACAATGTAGTATTAAAAAGGCAAATGCTTAGAAAACCGTTTTTTTTTTTTGATACTATTGCATTCAAATTTTGAGACAAGGTGTATTTGTGTGAAATGTATTGGAATCACGAAAAATTTCAATTTCGTAAAAATTCGAGTTAGGGCCTTTCTACATGAGACCAGCGATATACATATTCAGATTAACATTAAAACATGCAGCCTCCTTCGTTGGTACTTCTTCTTCATAGCATGCTCGCCGGCGAAGTAAAATAATTAATAAAATGGCTATATTTATCTCCTTTCACCACTTGTCTATCTCCCTTTCCTAAAAGAATGCAGTATGGTTACTTGTAACTAAATAGGTTATGCCTGAAGTGCTACTTCTGTTTAAAAAAATGTATGTCACCAAATTTGTGAACAGTTATCGACACAGAGTTGATGTTTTCATGGAACCTACATTGCTAAGTCCGCTGTAATAACCAGTATGCAATTTGAATTTAAAAATTAAAGGGTGTTCCCCTATATAGGCCAATCTTCGAACTGTTATATGCAACTGTTTAAAAATTAGAAAAATGCCACTACTTCATCTGAGACAATTAGAAGTATAAATATTTCAAATTATAAATTTAATTGATGTCATTTGATGTACTTGTCCTAACTGTTCAGCAGTTGTAAACAGACGGTTGAAATTTACAAAGAAATTATATTGCTAAGTCCGCTATAACAACAAGTATAATATTAAGATTTGCAAATTAAAGGGTATCCCCATAAATATTGTAATTTAATGCATGTTTCCACACTTCAAAATCAAGTCAATCTTTTTTTTGTCTGTTTTTTTTTTATAAATTTGATACAGGTTACAACTTTTTAGGTGAAAAGGAACAACGATGATCAGTTTTTAGCTAAACATAATTGAACTAACAAATTTTGATACTTCTTTTTATTAAAAGCTTAAATTTTAGTACATGCGTTTTTCTGGAAGAGTATAAAGTGCTTGTGGCTAATTAGTTGGACACTTAAAACTATATCGTTGATTTTACCGACAACTTTCGAAACATTAAATAAACGTCCTGAACGTTCGTGTTTAAATAAATTTACCCAATTTATATGAAATACTGATGAAAATTACCTAGAATTTTATGTCGCTCCTCTTTGCTTCCTATGTGTTTTGACAGCACGAGATAACCAATGTTTGGGTTTTGTTTTCAATTCTTAGTGTCTCTATGATTTAGTTAAGACTTTTTGACTCATCTTTGTGTGGACTTCGTCTTACTGTCTGCATATATTTGTAAAATAATTTTTCTTTCTAAAAACGGTTTTTAGAAATTAAATAAAAATGAATTTAAGTCAAAATTAATTTCAATTCATTTATAATAAATATTCACAGTTAAAATCTTAATTTAATAATAAAATAATGAAATAGAAGTATGTGGCACTGAAATATATACATATATAAAAAGTTAAATAAATGATAACTTATTTCACCTTTTATAAATTTTATTTGGTTTCGTATTGAGATATAACTAAGCAGTCAATGAATATAATTCCTTTAGCTTTTATTGAAATATATAATTGAATTAATTAAATAGTGTTTTTCTCTTTAAAAGTTTTTTTTTCTTTAAAAGTCTAAAAACACTTGGTTGCAGAGCCATCTCGTTTATTCTGGAAAATTTTTAACACTGTTAACAGAACTCTACAATAAATATTTACAAACACATTTTTTAAAATTTGAATTTTAAGAAAATTAGCAAAGATGCGCTGGCGAAGTTGTCAACATTGCTACTATGTCTATGCTAAATATTTCGGTGAAATTTCAAATTAGTTTTTAGTTAAAATAGAAAACTTTTACGGGCGTTTATTGAATACTAGACTTGTATCAAAACATATTTTGAACGTCAAACAAGGTTTACAAGGTTAAATATCACTTGGAGAAGTGTAAACTGACGATTAGCTTTGTACCAAATCGTTAATTTTAGTAAGCGCGCAATTTCGTTCAGACATCATTTTATAAACTTTTCTTTACACGAGTGGAATAACACATTTTGTAAATGGAGTTTTTGATATTTTTTACAATAATTAAATATAATATAAATTATAATATAATTTATATTTTTCTAAAATTTATTAGCTTTTTAAAGGTTACAATTTTAGTTTTAAACACATTCAAATTAGATTCAAATTAAATGTTATTATGGAGAATATAGTTTTATTAAAGTCCTTTATAAAAGACTAGGCGTCATATTCTCAGATTCATTGCCCTGGGTTTTGCTTCGCTAGTGTAATTTAGTAGCTCCATAAGTTCTTCAGTTTTCATTAAATTAAAATAATCAATTCAGTCCATTTTGTATACTAATTCATTTTAAAGTTTCTAGTATCAGATGTATTGATGTGTATAGACTACATTTTAATATTGTTCGCATTGCTTTATTTTGTAATTATGTTATACATTAACAGGTATATCAGATTTTAGATCCAAATTCGATCAAAGATATTTATCGCCAATTATTAATATTTATTTCGCCTTGTTACAACCTTTCTAATTTTGAAAACACTTTTCTTTTATTTTTGGTATCGTTTGGATAAATAATTGGTAGCACTTGTTTATTTACCTCTGACAACCCTATTTTATTTTTTACAGCTTCTTAATAGCCTTTTTACACTTGCTCACATCTTTCATCTTTCATCAATTTGCCAAGATGTTACATCTTCCCCATAAGAAATACATAGGGCTAAAACTTAACATCTTTACAAAATGTTCCTATCTTATTTTGTTCCACTCAACATCTTTTGATAACTTTAGTGTCATCACTAGAAAATTGTCACTAAAATATAAAAACGAAACACTTTTCAAAAAATAAAATTAATAACATGAAAGAGACGCAAGGTTATTAATTTTAAATTGGCGTACTTATAAATAATAAAAATAACTTTGAAATGTGTTTTATGACAAATTCTCCATACAAATTTTTTTTAAATATATTTTAAACCTGTTTTAATACTTTACGAATAAGACAGAAATTATGTAAAAAAAAATTTAAATAGTTTTTCTTTATAATATATTTAAAAATTAAAATATAGGTGAAATTATTCCGATTTAAATTTCTACATTTTTTAATACTAAAATAGTTTACCCAAGAATTGCAAAAACTGGAAGTTGAAAACATAAAAATTTTTAAAATGGTTTTGTATAAAAGCCGCTTTGAAAAAACAATGAAAATGTTGTCGTATCTAAGTGCAAACTCTCCTTAAAAAAATTCCGGACTTCTATTTGGAATATCTTATTCCCAAAAACTACAATTTCTTCGTTCTTTAGCATAACTTCTGCTAATTCTTCAACAGCAATAATTAAACCAAATATTGTAGATTTTGTTAGCTCCATTTTATTAAATAGCTTAATATTTCGGTACACGCATAAAGTGTTGTCAAAAATGAAAGATGTTGCAAATGTAAACGGCTTTTTTTAATTTTCAACATCTTCCACGCGTTCCTCAAGGATGCAAGGGTAAAAACCCTATAAGAAGTTCGTTTGTGTTGCTTAACATTTTTTTAATATTTTTTTTTATATCGTTACACATCGTTTTACTCACCGATATTCTGTTTGGCTTCGTCAACACAAGACGACGCCGTTTTTCTTCATTTGTTGTAAATCGGTATTCCCGTTGTCAATATTGTCATTAATCGATGACTGTCGACATATGTTTGGTATTTTTTAAGAACGATTGATGTTGATGTTGCCGTTTAGTTTGCCGTCGCCATTTTTGATGTTGAGCTGTGTTTTGTGCAAAGAAAAATTTTAAAAACGCGTGTTAGGGAATACCAAATTAGTATTGATGTTGAGTTAAGTTGATGTTGTCTCAAAATTGACGACGATGTTGACGATGCCAAACAGAATAAGGGAGATTATTTTCTTTTATTGTACACATTTTTATATCCTTGTTTTTATTCTCAGTAATATGTAGTACCATGTAGTTTTCTAATTTCATATACATTTTTCACAGATTTTTTGTGCATTATCAATTCTGTTAAACCTTTCTTCATACCTGTTCGGTTTTTTCCCGGCATACTTTTTTAAGGAGCAGTTATACTTATAACGGTTTCTTTTCTTGAACAGAAATACAGTAGAGGTAAGAGATAAGAAAGAAGAGTGATTAAGATTAGGTATCCTTTTAAGCAATTAAAGATTATACGTAATGTAGAAGAGTGATGAATTGCAGAGCCTATGGTTTCTATTAGGAGGATTTCAGTTTTTGAAGTAGGTATTGCAAGAAAGTCATATTATATGGGCTTGTTTGTACTAAATGAACTAGTTTCAATTTGTTTGTGTACCTAGTTCAATTTTGAATAATGCTTTGTGTAAATTGCATGTATATTTCGTTGTTTACTGTTTCTGACACTATTAATGAGACAAACTTAAATATAATTTAAAACGATAGTTCAATTTTGCCCTTACTCCTAATATAAAATTTAGAATATATTAGAAATTAAATGAATGTAAATTTCATTATGCTACCACCTGAACCAATTGTTGCTTGCAAAATAGATAGAATATATTTCTTGGATAGCAGTTGTAAGTCAAATACAATGTTACTAGACCACCAGCTATAATAGTAATTTTTTTTCTTTTGCGTATAATTATTTATGAAGAAGTTAGATATGTTTCGAGAATAAAACCTTATGCTTTTTTATACAAGTTACGCCACGTGTATAATATTTGAGTACGGAAACCAGAGACTTTAGCACCACAGAACAGTCCGAACTCGTACAAATTTGTCCAAAAGCGTTCCAGACAGTGTTGCCAGAACTTTAATGTGTTAAATCTGCGAAATACAACAATATTTCACGAAAAAATCTGTAAAATCTGCAACCTATTTTAAAAATCTTCAATAAATCTTTAAATGCATTTTTTCTTTATTTTAAAAATGGCTAAATCTATACAATATATTTAAATATTTATAAAAATAATAAAATACAAAAACAATACAATTACATTTTTTACTTGAAAAGGAATTGTACTTGTTTACAGATTAAATAAATTATATTAAAGTTACATATTACATATAAATATCAGATGATATAATTTTTAGCAAATCTAAAGTTTTGAAATTTTTTAGTTTTAAATAATCTTGTAAGCAATATTCTTACTAAAGATTCATTTTATAAGCGATTGCGAAGTTTTTTATTTATATTTACCTTACTAAATATTCTTCTCTTTTTTTGGACGAACGCTGAAAGAGTTGGAAAAGCAGAATCAGAACCAGTACATCTTATTTGGAATACTTTTTTCCAGAATTAACTAAAGTTATTTTTTTAATTAAGTATATCTTTAAAATCTAATACTTTTAACTCTCTAAACTCCGAGTCCAAGTCCTGTTTTTTATTTTAATTAAATTAAATTATTAAATTTTTGCTAATATTCATAGGGATTTCATTATATTATAAAAATCAATAATTTAATATATAATAATTCAATATGAAATTAAATACATTTATCAAATATTTTGTTTATATCGCACTTTTCAAGACTTGTGCTTAAAACTATTTCAGCTGAATGAATGCCTAGATATGTACACGCTTTCATAATTAAGAAAATTTTAAGAGCTCTTGTAATCTACAGCAAAAATATCAGTAGTTTTTATTAAAATGTTACTCATTACAATTTTTAATAGTTTTGACATATGTTTATATAAAATGTGGATCTCTGTCGCTTCGCCTTGGAGAGTACTTTAGAAAGTTATATTTTATTAGTATTATTATGGTTATTAAATATGAATTTTGCATTGTCGATTTGATTGATATTAACAGCAAATAAAAAAAAAAATTTAAGCACTCATATAATTGTCATAAGGGACTTAAAACCGACTCTACAAAAAGCCAACCCGTTTGCGATGGGTGTAAAAACTTTTTGGGTTTAATATCTAATAAAATTTGTACACTATCTAATTTGTTATACTGTTCTTTAATGTTCAAGAAATAATTTTATACATCTCTACCTAGCGTCTCCACAGCAGAAAGAACATTGAGATATATATATACGACAAACATAATACCAATGAGTGACATTTATAATAAATATAATAAATATGATATTTTACGTTTTAAAATTTGGGCAACTGAATGTTTTTGCCTGCTCCATCTGCTGCAAATCCAACAATGTTGTCTTATAGTTAACGTCTTTATCGATAAAATATTTAACAATTAAATCGTGTAAGCTGAAAGCGTCGCATTGGTCTATTTCTAGAAAGCCAGAAAACAGATATGAAAATCTATCCCGAACTGTCATGCATAAGATTTTTTATTTGAAAGGTCATTTTTTAATTAAATTTATATGAAAAATCTTCTAAAAACCGTTTATAGAAATAATTTTTTTTAATTAGTCAGAGTAAAAGAAGTTGTCAAGCAGTTATAAAAAATCTTTGATTTTAGGGCAAAAATCTTCAAATCTGGTTTTTGGAAATTTGAGGGTCTAAAATCTGCAAAATGCAGATAAATCCCCACTTCTGGCAACAGTGGTTCCAGATAACAATTTTTATACAATTTTGAGAGAAAATGAGAGAGTAAAATATTTTTATTTCTGTACATTTTGGAAATTTTTCTATGGGTAAGTTCGGACTAGAATTAAATTGTCAGCTGTTTTTTGTTTACTTTAAAAATCAAATAATTCTTAAATAAATCCAATAAAGATTTTACTTATAATTACTTAAAAACAAAATGGAAGATTTTTAAAATAAACTTGTAGTTGTAAGTACTTGTAAATACATATATTTGTGGATATTTATTACTTTCTGTAATAAAATATTATTTTAGAAATCATTGAAGAAGTCATGGACACATTAAGTGAGTCTGATCAAGACGACATTTTGGACTTAATTGCTGAAGATTCTGATGTGGAGAAATTTTTTTGAAGTTGTTGCTGCTTTCTAAGTAGAAAAAAAACTGCATTAATAAATATTTAGCAGATGTAGTGTCTCAATACACAGAGGAAGAATTTAGGAAACATTTTAGAGTTTGAAAACAGTTTTAGTTGAATTTATGTAAAATATTTGAAGAAAGTGAAAAAAGGAGAACATCCATGGCTTTCCATTTTGCAAAAAAATTATAAATAAATTTTTAAATAATAACTGGCGTATATCTTTTTTGTTACAGCTGTTGGCAATGATGCAAATGCGCTGTTTTTAAAGTATTTTCATTTTAGGCGTCTTAAATCACTAAAGTATTTTCATTTTAAGCGTCTTAAATCACTAAAAAAAAATTTATTTAATGAACTCAGCACCATTAGCATTTTAGGATGTTCAATTGTGTTTTTTTGCGTTTCAGCAATTTCGGACTACTTTGTCTGAATGTCCGGACTATTTTGTTATGCATCTGGAACAGACCTAATTTTTGTTTAGATTTGAACAAAACTGCGAAAGAATATTAGAACTAAACGAGCCTTGAACTAAAAAGATATTTTGAACTAAAAATTGATCTAGTTAATTTTTAACTTTGAACTAAAATAAGTGTTCACTAAAATGAACTAAATGATACTGGTTCTTAAAAAACGTTTACGTATCATAAGAACTTGACGTTGTTGATAACCAATCAAGCGGCTAGAATACACAGACTAACTTCTTTAATCAAAATAAGTACATACATCTAATAGCTTGAAGTGTTTGCTGTAAACACTATTTTTCCAAAACTTATTTATGTAACAGATCAGCCTCTAAGCAAAGTCAGTTGTAGTCGCAATCAATGTTGTAAATAAAAAAAATCACCTGAAAATTATTTATTGAATATGGAAAACAAGGGGAAAATATGAATGAGCGAACTGTTAACAATGTGTATTAAAAAATAAGTGTAAGTTAAGTAGGCTTGCCAGATCCAATTTGCCAAAAAGCTTGACATTGCCCAAAAAAAAACTTGATTTTGAAAAAAAAACTTGACAAATAAAAACACTAATACTATTGGTTTTTATTTAATTTTTTTTATTATTTTTTTCATAAAAATTATTAGAATAAAAACAAAAATATCGTTAAAAGTAAAAATAACAGAAACAATGTGAAAGAAACAAAAAACAATATAGGAATAAAAATTCAGTCGTTATATATTTTAGAGAAAACTTAGGCGTTATTTAAAAAAAATATAGGTACTATCTTAAGAAATATAGATAGTAAAAATATGCTCTTTCGATGTGTTTTTTAGAAATACAAACTTACTTTTTTAAGTATTATTACATATGTAGCTAGAATAAATTTGAGAAAAAAAAATTAACTTACAAAAAACATTGACAAATCACTTTTTCACTTGACACTTGACGCGCATTAAAAAACTTGACAATCAGGCCAAATCAGGCCCGTCTGGCAACCCTAAAGTTAAGTAAGAGCAATTGTTAGTACTAAAAATTTTAACTTGTTTTAGTATGTATCAAAAAAAAATTTTTTTTTTCCAAAAATCCTGAAGAATATTACGCGCAAAATTATTTTGTCAATATGCCTTTTAATTAATTTAAAAAAATGGCAATAAAGAGAGCAAAACACTTCACTTACACATGCTTGCTCACAACAAAAACGGCATTTTTAAAGAAATAAGTAGACTTTGAATACTTTATATATGTACATTTGTTACTATATGTTGATATTTTTTAACTCTAATAACTTTATTATTATATTCTCAATGTTTTCGTGTTTCTATACGTATGTAAACCCATGTAAAAATTTATTCTTATAAATTATAATTTTAACCCAGAATTGTTTTCGATGCAAAATAACGAGTTGAGAGTCATTTAAAGCACAATCTCTGAATGGCGACTTCAGGGGGCTAATTCTCGCAGTCGATACCGAGCGAAATTTACTCGAAGTTGGATTTTTTTTTTAATTTTGGGATTCTCGCACTCGCTATCGGGTAAGTTGTATCGAAATTTCTTACGATGGCACTCGATAGCGAGTGCACGATCGAATGTAACCGTGCGAGTTTTTTTCGATACCAAATGTGGTGTCGAAATTTTATTTTTAAATAGTTCGTTGGATAACAAGTGTTTATTTAAGATTTTAATTGTTATATTAATTAATTATTCGTATAGATTTTCGTATTTTTTGTATTACTCCCTTTTTTTTGCACCTTTGTAAAGGAGTTTTTACGCAAACTCTAACGAGTTACTTAACGGTTTATTGTTTTTGTTAAAAAGTAAAAAATAATTATTCTTGTTTGAACGCTTTACAAGTGCGCCCATAGTTATTTAAAAGTAACCACATTTTATTTATTTCGGTACACGCAAACAACAAGAAAATGTCAGTTAAATCCTTAATAAGTTTTATGCAAATTAAGTAATTAATATTAATTATTATTAGTTAATA
The DNA here is from genome assembly GCA_916610165.2 of Gymnosoma rotundatum. NCBI lineage: Eukaryota > Metazoa > Arthropoda > Insecta > Diptera > Tachinidae > Gymnosoma > Gymnosoma rotundatum. The sequence goes on along the minus strand of OU744339.1, from coordinate 71,766,934 downwards.
TTATTATATTAATTATTAGTATTTTGAAAGCCTCCAAAAGCCAAAAGCTATAAAGTGGTGGTCAATTGTGTTTTTGCAGGTACGGCAGTTGTCAAATGTCCAGCAAATTCTAACTCCTCAAGAATATAGCTAAAAGTTTCTTTGGAAACTCTAATACGTTTCTTAAACCTATAAAAATAAATTTTTACACGTAATTTTTACAAATCAAGGGGATGCATACTTACTCAATGGATCACTTGTTGCTCGGATTTTCCTTCTAATTGCATTTATATCACTCTCAGACTCGACGACGAAGAATAAAAAAATAAATTTACATCCATGACCGCGATTAAAAAAGGAAAAACTTTCAAAATTATAAAACAAATTCGCAATCCTTTTGATAAATTATTTAATTTTCTTTGTAAGCATATGTTTTTTGTTTACATATTTGTAGTGTTGGTTAAGGCTTTTTTTTATCTTTTACAACACTTTATTAAAAAATCGATTCGCAAGGTAACGAGTGCCATCATCAGAAAAACTCGCACGTTCGAAATTAATTTCGATACGAATTTATTTCGATCACGAGTCCCGGAATTAGCCCCCAGTTCTTAAGTGATTTTTAATTTGGGGTAGTTAAAATATAATAGCGCATGAGTAGATTTCTTCTTTTGGATGAGTTTTTCTCTTTGATCGTGGCTGCACCGACTTCAAAAAAGAAGGAGGTTATGAATTCTACAGAATGTTGCTTTTTTATGTTTGTGCCAGCAGAACTCAGTCAATTTTGAACCGGTTTTGAATTTTTTTTCTTTATTTGAAAGGTTATGCTTACAGATTGGTCCCAAACGCTTGCTGTTGGTTTTTTTTTACAAGAATTATATTACCTTGAATTTTAATCAAAATAAAAGAACTGCATGCTGACAAATTGTTGCCACTATCCCTATTGAAAAGAACAGTAAATTAAAAATTACATGCTATTCTAACCATATTCCATTAAAATTAGGGGATAACACAGATTTAACGAGAGGAAAATCTACTTAACAGTTTCCTAAAAATGCTCTATTCACTTCAATGTACTTCTTATAAAAAACTCCCGATGTGTGAGACGTTGTGTTTCAATATTAATTAAAAGTGTAGCAGTTTAAATTGTTGTTTTACATGTCTTTATAATTAAATATATATTTTCAGATATTCATAAATTTTTCAAAATAACTGAACCCTTTTTAAGATATTTTTTTTCACGTGTGGAGAATATTTACCACTAATCAAATCTTATATATGTTATAAATCTTTTTGTAAGTTTATTTGTTAGTTTGTGCGTGCATCAATAATGGCTTTGCGTAAAGTATGGTATTATTTTAAATAGCGGACCAGGAGGGGGAGAAAAATGGGATGTGGGAATTTTTATGCGTGTAAATGAACTTTAACAAAGTCTCGGCTAATCGATTTTAGTTAAATTCGGACCATAGGTAGGTCCTTATCTATATCTGTTTCCAGATCTAGGACCTAGATAGGAGAAAAAGAGGAAGGATTAAAAAAAAGTAACTTAGATGTTTATGTAAAGGGTGGAATGTTCTATGTTTGTTTTGAAAAAAAAGGAAGAAGAAAAATGCGCAAGTTTATGAATCTTAACCGATCTTAACAAAATCAGATTCGAAATATATTGAAATATTTTTATATCCAAATATATAAGATCCAGACTGATTTGATAGATTTCTCACATGTTTGAAGTAGAGCCCCATAGAAAAAAGGACTATAATATTAATATACAATACAGTGCTAGAAAGGCCCTAAAATTAGACATAGGCAACGCCGGGTACAACAAGCTTGTAATAAATAATTTTCTTTCCACTCAGAAATGCCAAGCAAAATAAATTTTGTTGAATTTTAGTTTGTGATTAATATTTTTGTGTAGAGTTTTTCAATGCTATATGTAAATTTAATTGTGTTATTACAATTGCACAATATATTTTTTCAATGTAACAACACAGTGATGGCCAAGCTTCACTACAAGTGGAGTGGCCTTAAAAAGAGAACCAACATAAAAATAAAATATCAAAAAAGTTATTTATATATTTTTTATTTACATGCACATACATACTTAAATTTTAACAGGACAGTTTCTCTTTGTCGGTAGATGGCAAATGTGTTTGTAATTTAGCGGTGAACTTTCTGAAATCGGGTTCATAGTTCATTTGAACGGTACGAATTGTGGACGGTGGTCTGATTTTCTAAAATTCATTGTTAAAACAAGTGACTCGCAACAATATGTTGTACCGAAAATGGTGAGTAATCTGCAAGCAGCTTTTTTTAAATTAAGAAACCCTCCCATTATAATATAATGAAGTATCGATAATCCATCGTTATAATGTCAAAAAAATTTAAAGAAATATTAAAGCTGTTTGAATCATCAAATCGTAAGTGAAAGTCTTTTAATAAACCTTCTGTTTTGCTGTCATATTCACTCAATTTGAGAGATTCTTTTTTTGAAACTAGGAAAGTGATTAAACATTATAGTACTTAAGTGCCACAAAAAAGCTTTAAATTATTTGAAAAGATATTTATTGTGTAATGGTAATGTAATACCATGTACACACATGTGCTTTTATAAAGCTTTTATGGAATTTACGAATTTAAATTTCCATATAAGAAATGGAATGGTGCAGTCAAAACTTAGTCGTACTGATTGGATGAGTTCTATCTATATTTTAAATATAAACAAGCAAAATTTCTCTCAAATCTGAATTTCTCTCTATTACAACAAATTTGCAAACACAAATTTTAATAATAAAAAAAATGAATATATTAGGTTTGTTTGTTTGATAAATATAGGTAATCTCTGATTTAAATTAATTTTACTAAAACAAAAAAAGTTTAATATTTTAACGCTAGTAATCGGCAATGTAACTTTTTAAGAAATGCGAGCCTGTGTCGATTCTAGGAGTAGTATTATTAAGTGCTAAAAAATTCAATGGTTATTCGTTTACAACTTAAGGTGTAAACACGTACCGGATAAATACAGCTAATTGTGCATTGTAATGAACATCGCTTGTACAACACATTTTCTAGTCACTCGGTTGTGTGACGTGATTCTGATTATTCTTTGCAGTTTTATATTTAACGGATTTAGAGTTGTAATAACAAGATCCATATTCTATTTAACAAATTCAGGTTCAGTGTAAGGTTGTTTAGCACGGTCGATGTTTTTGGCGATAATAAAACTAGCTTCGATATAATTATCAACTTCTTCACTAAAAGATAATAATAATTTTTGTTGATTTCAAATTTTCAAAAATTTATTTTGGTTCTCGTAAAATTAGCCAACAATTTGCTATGTTTTTTCACTGCACACTAGTATTTCCCGCATTAATCAATTTTATTAATCGTAATTCATTTTTGTGTTTAAGGAATATTTCAAACTCAATAAAAAATTACAATCTGTGAATAGTTACCTTCAAATAATAGAAAATAAATTTAAAATTATTTATAATTACTGATGTAAACTTGAACAAAAACAACAAATATTTTCTTGCTATAGAAAAAATTTAATCTTTTCATTTTTCATAAAAATAGCAATTAGCAGTGCTTCATTCGGGCATGCCGAATCTTACATACCCTTCACCATATATTTATAACCAACCACATGTACATATAAATCGGCATAACAAATTTTTTCCTACCATAAAGTTTTTCTGTTCAAAAAAAGCTTTTTTCGAAAGTTGTAAGTTTTATTTAGATTGTTGTCCCAGCTTAGTAAATTAAAGGGTGGTAGTGGTGGTAAGAAGTACGTGATAAAAACTTGTCAATTTTCCCTACCTTATTCATTATTTTTTTTATTTTAAACACAATCACCTGCCTCGAGGGAGTTCAACACGAACACGGACGGACAGACGGACATCGCTTAATTGATTTCGCTATGCATAAGAACTCAGAACATGTTACTTTATGGGGTTGGAAATGAATATTGTAGAAATTACAAACGGAATGACAAACTTAGAAGGGTATCATTATATATTAATTCTTTTATGTTTTACAATCATAAAAATGCGTAATTAATTTTTTACTCACTTTGTAGTTTGAACGATAAAGGTAAAATGATTAAAGCATCCTTTTTGCAGAATTTTTCGTCGTATAAATCAAAACGTTGGTACCAAACCAAATCAAAGAGCTATTTATTAATAAAATAATGCAGTTAAAACCAAGGCCATGCTATTTACACCTACCAATAACTCTGTTCCCAATATACATGTTTCCATTAATAACGTTGCAATTGAATTTGTTGATCATGTTAAAGTTTTGGGAGTTATAATTGACAGCAAATTAAAATTTGAGTACCATATATCACATCTTGTATTTGCAGTCAATTTCTGTTTAAGAAAATTGTATAATACTAACATGTATTTGCCTTTGCATGTTAAATGGAGAGTAATTCAAAGTTTGGTAATGCCTTTGTTTTTGTATTGTGCAGAAGTGTACACGGGTACTTATGCCTACAATATTGATCGAGTTTACCTTTTATTTAAAAGGGTTGTACGTTATGTGTTTTCTTTGCATATTCGAACACATGTATCTCAAGATGTTCAACGTTTATTAGGAACATCTTTTTCCAGTTTCGTTAACATACGTTTGTTATTGCATTTTTACTCGGTCGTCCGCAATGGATACCCAACATTTTTGATGAAGTTTTTTACATTTACTAAGTCTTCTAGGTCTAACCTACTTTTAATTCCCCGTAACTCATCCTGGTTAGAACGATCATATCAAGTAAGAGTTGTACGATCGTTTAGTTAAACGATAATGTATATGGTAATGAGTTATTACCATATACATTAAGACACTTTAATAAAACATATGCTACCCACAAAAAGAAGCTTATAGAATATAGGTGCTCAAATAAACTTATATAGTATTTAACTTCTTATTAATAGAATGGGACAGTAGGAAATGTAATTATTTCATATTCTTATATTCTATTTATTGTATCTATTGTGGTTAAATAATATTAAGTTAATTAATGTGTGGAATACTGTAATTTATTTATTGGCCAATTAGGCTTACAAATTACAAATAAAATAACGCAAACAATAAAAAAATAAATAAGGACACATATATAAACAATTAGAAAACTTTCATAGTTTACACGACATTTATTATTATTAACAGCAATATATCTGCTTTTTCAATTATTCAGCGTAAAAGTTATCTTTTGTTATATTTTTCCAAATTTTCGTAAGTTTTGAAATAAAGTATAATTACTGAAAAAGTACTTTTTTTTAGTATTTGAGGTAGGAAACTCTCTGACAGCTCTTTCTCTTAAGATATCAATTCGATTTTTAAACGACTTCAAAAAAGAATTAGGTTATCAAATCGACTGAATGTTGCTTTTTTTACGTTTGTGCCTGTAGAATTCAGTCCTTTGTAAACCGATTTTGAATGGTTTTTCTTTAATTTGAAAGGTTACGCTTACAGATTGGTCCCGTTTTAAAAACAGTTCATAATCTTAAAAATTAATGGGTGTCTTTTGAACCGTTATAGACAAATGCTTGCAAATTGATAAGAATCTCGGTTGCTATCAGCGTTATAGTAACAAGTTTTAATATTCAAAATTATAAATAAGAGGGAGCCCAATAGTTCATCTAATTTGATGCATATGACCATACTTGAAGACAGTTGTGGACAGAAGCTTGAGCCGTTATGAACAAACACCTGAAAATTAGAGGAAGTGTAAATAATTTAAATTATAAATTAAAGGGTGCTACAATAGCTGTTGTTATTTGATGTATTTAACCAATCTGTTGAACCGTTATATACAGACCATTGAACTTTCCAAAGAACCTGATTGCTAAATCCACTACAACAGCAAGTATAAAACTTGAATTTTGAATTTAAACGGTTGCGCTTTATGATGATTGTTGAAAATTGTAGACAGGCGGTTGAAATTAACAAGGAGCTTTTAACAAAAAATAACGTTGCAGAAGTTGTACTCCGACCAATTAGTGAGAAGTCACGAAATGTTTCTTGTTTCATCTTCAGAAACAGTTAAATGCTTCTGGCAAAAGTTTCTCCCTGGGAAATAATATGAGCCGCACTTATTTCTGTTCAAACTTGCGAAATTTGTTAGTGACTATTTATTTCGCTTGTAAAATTCAGTTTAAAATTCGTTGCCAAAATCAATGTTTTCTATATTCAAAAACGATTTTTATAAATGTATTTCCGCTTTCAATTTTTTATTAATCCATGACTATTTTCTTTATTATTACCTTTTCCAAATCGCATTTGATTTTAACAATTTTAATTTTTCTATCCCACTTTGCTTAGCCTTTACCATTTCACATTTAATTCGAAAATTAATATATAGTTGTATAATATATAAATGTATATTATGTATAAAAATAAATTATATAAAAAATAGTCAAAAATTTCACTAAGTATTTTTAATACCGCCAGTAACTTAAACAAACGGTATTTCTAAAAGCTCAATCTTTCAAAGAGAAAGGTTGAACGGACTTATTAAAAAATCCTACTTTAACTTTTTTGAATGAATGGCTAGAGTATGCACTTTTCAATCACGGAATATAAGTATTGAGACCTGATTTAAATACCCATCAGAACCATCAGGCTGGATTTTTTTACTATTTTTTTTTTATTTGTCTTTTTAATTTATTTTAGTTTTGTTTTTGTTCAGTAAATGAATTTGTTGTCTTATTTTCCCTAAAATATGATATAAAGCTTTTTATTATATTTTAAATAAATTGCATTAACTTACTTTTGAATTAAGGAAAATTTTAACATGAAACTTTTAATGAAAAAATGTAGTTCTTTTGAAGGAAAAGCGTAACTTTTTTTCCATGGCAACAAAAAAAGTCGGTTATATACATACATATGTAGCTTAGACGGCAATTAAAATATGTAATTATTCTTTCACATTATAAAACATTCAGTACTTAATTTGACTTTATTAAAAATTATGACCTGCGTTTATACAATATCTGATAACTAAGGTAAAATGCGGTCTTGAAATATTATTTAGGTGGATAACTGTGAATTGTATGAATTACTAAATAATTTATATTAAGGTCATGTTGGTATGCGAAGTAGCAGAAAAAAATTTCATTAAAAATGAGTTTAAATGAAAGAACCGAGCAATACAAATACAAAAGGGTAAAACTTTCGATAAAAAGTACAGATTTAATGACAGAAAAAACTATAATAAAAAGTTCAAATGATAATTTTATAAACAAATTTAAAAAAAGCGTAATACTATTTATTAATGTGAAAATCCTAAAAAATCTTAAATTTGCATATCCTTAGTTACAGAATTGATAGATTGGATCTGATAGGTGACGCCTCTTCTGAGATTGTTTATATGTTATCTTTGGTTTTACTCTTCGGATTACGAAATATAGTAAACAAGACAATAATATATTTTACAGTGCCTTGAAAGGCTATAAAATTCGCTCCAGGCAAAGCCGTGTACAATAAGATAGTTTAATTATATTATATTAAACAATATTATCTTTATATACGTATAAAAAATTGTTGCAAGAGTGTGGTGAATTTATAACTCATTTTTTAGGGGTTGTTCATATAGTCGTGTAGAGGATTTACACTGGCGCTCATCTGATTAGGTTTGGCATTAAAATAATTTTGTTTACCATCTCTGTCTAAAACTAACGCATAAACTAGTAATACAATTGGTTTTATTTCAAAATTGCATGTATACCTAAAATCTTTGCAAAAAACTAACGGTAATATTGTGCCGTTATCTTAATACATGCTGTAAAAGAAATATTGTATTAAAACGATGCATTTTTTAAGCTCATCAGAATAGGTTTACGACTTATTGTATTAGTTTACACTAACGTTTGACCGCGAGTGCGTTGTTTTGAATAACTTTTTTTTAATTTCTAAACTGTTACAACAATTTGTAATTTAAATGGGTCGTGGAAAACCTTTATCTGAAGCCGAAAGGGTTAAAGTTAAAATCTACGAAAAAAAACATGAAAGGAGGCACTTATACAGCAACTTCAGCAACTGAAAGACGAGCGATCGTTAGATCTGCCTCCAACTGGAAGGAATCAGCGGCAAAAATGAAGGAAAAAGTTGGTTATAAAAGTAGTTTAGCGACTGTAGAGCGAGTCATTCAAAATGCCAAACACTTAAAAAGATTGAAACTACAAAAAAAGCCATCACTTAATCCTTTACGTAAGGAACACCGCCTAAAGTTTGCTGAAAATTACATGCCCTGGAAGGACGAATGGAAACGTGTTGTCTTTTCAGACGAAAAAAAGTTCAATCTGGATGGTCCTGATGGTTTCAATTACTATTTCTATGATCTCCGTAAGGAAGAATTTTATTTAAAGCGAAATCATAGCTGTGCAGGTGGTGTTATGGTGTGGGGTGCTATTTCATATTACGGCACAGTTGAACTGCAATTTCTTTCAACGAAAATGAATGCAGTAAATTATAAAGGAGTCCTAGAAAAAGCTTTTCCACTATTCAATGACATCTTTGGACCCATTTCATGGACTTTTCAACATGATAACGCTCCAATTCATTCTGCAAGGCTGGTGAAACAGTGGATTGATGGGCAGAATGTGGGTTTACTGCAATGGCCTCCTTATTCTCCCGACCTTAATATTATTGAAAATGTATGGGGATTTCTTTCACGTAAGGTTTACGAGTCGGGCCGTCAATTCGAAAACAAAAATGACTTGATTGCTGCCATTCAAGAAGCTTGGAGCGAAATCAACCTGAATTATCTGGCCAAACTCTATGATTCAATGCCAAAAAGAATATTCGAAGTCATTCTGAATAAAGGTGGAAGCACACACTATTAATTTATAAAATATTAAACTAATTTAATAAAACAATTGTTATTTTATCAAAAAAAAAACTTACAAAAATAATCTTTCATTTGTTTTTTGTTGTTCAACCTATTCTGATGAGCTTAAAAAAATGCATCGTTTTAATACAATATTTCTTTTACAGCATGTATTAAGATAACGGCACAGTATTCCCGTTAGATTTTTTGCAAAGATTTTAGGTATACATGCAATTTTGAAATAAAACCAATTGTATTACTAGTTTATGCGTTAGTTTTAGACAGAGATGGTAAACAAAATTATTTTAATGCCAAACCTAATCAGATGAGCGGCAGTGTATCTAAAGTTTGATGGTCGAAGAATTCGTGAGTTACGACTTTTGATGACAGCATGTGATTGTGTCCACATAGAAAAAACAACAGCAAATATGTAAGCGCCTATGAGCGTATGCAGTATGTATACCAGTGTTGCCGTTTATTTACATTTTTTGTAACTGTTGAAGAATTCACGTAACATATATAACATTGTTATATTTGGCCAAATTTTCGTAACTTTTTGTACAGACACGACATAAAGTAATATTACCAAAAAAGTCGTTTTTTCAGCATTTGAGTTAAGAACCTCTCTGACAGCTGTTTTTCTCTAAACACAATAAATCGATTTTAGTAACAAAGATTACACACTTGCTAATACTATCGATATCCCATATAAAAAATTACTTCGAAATAAGCGAAATATAAAGTTGCTGAAGTTGTACTCTATTTAATTAGTGAAAAAATAAGAAATGTTTATAACTTCATGTTCAGAAACATCAAAATGTTTCTGACAACTCTTTTTTTCTTATCGAAAACTAAGTACTCCGTTAAAACGAAAATTGTTAGCAACTTTAGTTATTCCGCTTGAAAAATTTGACACTTGCTAGCGGTAATATACCAATTCCTCGATTTAGAAGAAATTAGCCTTTTAATTTCGTTCAAAAAGTGCCGGTTATATTACGGATATTTTGTCAGTAATTTTATGCTTAAGATTTTAGAAAATAAGGCTCAAAAATGTATGTTAAAAATTATTAAAGTTGTAAACTCTATCGAAGCTCAATCTTTCGAAGAAAAGGGTAAACGGATTTAGTGAAAAAATCCTTCTTTAACTACATAATTTTATTAAATGGTGAGAGCATACATTTTTACATCATGTAATTTTATTATTCAGTCCTGATTAAAATACTTATAAGAACCTTTGGAAAGAAAATCTTTTTTCATATGTATGTACGTTTTTTAAATTTTTATTTTCATTTTGTATTAATTCAATAAATGAATTTTTTGCCTTGTTATTTTCCCCGAAATATGAAATAAAACCTTTTACAATATTTTATATATGTAAATTACATTTAATTATTATTTATTTAAGAAAAATTTCAAAATGTGACTTTTAATGAATAAATGTAACTTTATTGAAGTAAAAGCGTATATTTTTCCTATCTTATGTGTGTGCTGACTTCATACACACGGTATTCAATGTTAATATTCCTGCGTAGCGAAGCACGCCGGGATCCGCTAGTTCATTATATATATTACTGCCAATTTGACTACAATTTGAATGAGTTATTAAATATTATTTAATTAATTTTTAAAAAATTCTTTTTTTCGTGCTATTTTCCCGATTTATTATTTAAATCACTGATATTGATTATTGAGGGTCAAAGCACGTCTCGATGGCCATTTCGTTATCGCTTACATAACTCTTCAGGAGGCTTCTGACAAATATTTTAAATAAACTAAAGATTTTTGTCCAAACAATAAAGCAAAGACAAAAATCAAAGTTTAAGCAAAAACAACAATAACCAATTGTAATTCTATTTTTCTTTCTCTGCTGTATAAGGCAGAGTTTTTTTCTGCTCTTTTATACAGTTGAAAGAGGATGAAAAAAAAATATCACAAAACACTACGATAATTTATTTAATGCACGGGCACTTTGCAAATATTACATTATTTAAAAAAAACGGGATTTTTTTCACAATTATATTAATTAATTTTTTAAAAATTCTTTTTTTCGTGCTATTTTCCCGTTTAAGCAAAAACAACAATAACCAATTGTAATTCAATTTTTCTTTCTCTGCTGTAAACTTTGATTTTTGTCTTTGCTTTATTGTTTGGACAAAAATCTTTAGTTTATTTAAAATATTTGTCAGAAGTCACCTGAAGAGTTAAGTAAGCGATAACGAAATGGCCATCGAGACGTACTTTGACCCTCAATAATCAATATCGGTGATTTAAATAATAAATCGGGAAAATAGCACGAAAAAAAGAATTTTTTAAAAATTAATTAATATAATTGTGAAAAAATCCCGTTTTTTTTAAATAATAAATATTATTTAATTTCTTCGTTTTTTTCAAAAGAGGCAATTATTTTTTTAAACAGTTGCATGCGGCTCGCGAGCCGCTATTTGGCCATTTGTGTATTAACAATTTAATTTTGTTACAAAATTTTTTAAGAACTATTTCCGTGCATTGTTTGTTTTAAGTTTAAAAACAGACATTAACGTACATACATACATACATACAAATGCCTTGTTTTCTGTTTTATTTTCTCACATAAAATTTGTGTATTTTTTAAATATTGAACAAGTATCTTTATTATTCCATTAAATTGAAAATAAAAAGTTCATAATATTATCTTTTATAAGTTTAAATAGAAAAAAAACACAGAATATGTAAAATGTTTGGATAAAAGTGTTGTTTAAGTATTTGTGGATTCAAAGTAGATATGATAAACATTTAATTGGCTTGAGGACTTGAATTTATCAAGAGATGATAACAGAAATATTAGACGTGTATTCTTATTTTGAATACATTTATTAAGAACAGAAATAAATCGAATTTTTTTAGTCAATAGCATACATAATTTATTCTTATTTGTGGAATTTCCATAGCGGTCTTTTTTTAGCGGAATATAAAAGATTTTCTTCATCTAAGTATGCCTCATATTGTTTTTCTCTGAAAATAAAGCTCTTTTCTTATTTCTCATTACATGTTGTAAAAACTGACTTTTTTTTCGTAGGTTTAACTTGTTTTCACTGTATGAATCATGAACAGTGATTCGCTTATTTAACTGTATACAAAAAGAGAGATGGACTTTTCAGAAAGAAAGCAAGAATACTATTGTTGAACCTAAACAACAACAGAATTAAAAAAAAAATCTAAACAGAGTTGAAGAAGATCGGGGAATACTACAGAGTTAGCCTTCTCGGACTGAGTTAAGTGAAGCTGAAAATTGAGACATTTGACAAAAATTGATTTAAGCCTCTAATATATTAATGTAAAAATAATTTAAGGAGGTTTACTTGCTTCTTCGGTAAGGCCTTCAGAGCATGTTTTGAAGTACTGTGATGATGGCTTTTGTCGCAGAAGTTATAAGCAGCTGGGACTCCCAAGAAGAGCAAGTCAATATGAGAAATCGTAATCCTTAATTCAGTCATTTAATAACTCGCCACACTTTGTTCACAGAAAAAATTTTTTGCACCTATTAAACTTTCTATTTGTTTTCAGATTGAATTTTAATTAAATTCTTTATATACATTTATAAACATATACAAATGCAAAATTTTAAAATATTTTAGTAGCATTTTATAATAATAAACAATATGAAATGATTGGTGGCATGGCATACTGCCCATGGACATCTATCAACCAGAGATTGACATAATGTCCATGGATATTATAGGTATATTTTAAAAGAAAGATGCAACGTTTCTATAAACTGGCTTGGAGAAAAGCGAAGCCGGTATTGGTTATACATAGGGGAAAAAAACTTTGCGACCGGCTGAATACCGACTTTGCAGATATTCGTTGGTAAGCGTTAAAACTTTCATACGTGACACTATGTTCATACTGAAAACGGCAGAATTTCCATGGACATTATGGTGATTGTCAGAGCGAAAATAAGTCCATGGACAATATGTCCTTGGACGCTATGACATGCCACCAAATGAGTGCTTGTTTTACAATTTGTTTTTAATGAAAGCTATTTCTTGGGAATTATATTACCTTTTTAGTTAAAGCAATTATTTGAGTAATTTTAATTTTTTGATTAATAAATTAAAATAATCTCTCAGAAATTTATTTCTGAAACAAGGTGTGTCTGTTATGTTGGTCGCAGGCCATTATCTCTGGAACTGTTAAATTTAAAAAGGGTGTTTCTTTGATTCCTTGTATATATGTTACAATGTCAGCTATTAAGACAAATGTGAAAACATATGTGAATTAAAAACAAAAGGGTGCGCTATACAAAACGTGAATTTTACATACCCACTATACCTAATGTTCCGATTTTGTAAAGAATTCGAAACGGCTAGTAGACAAAATCTTTCGATTTTGGAACTAAAATATTACCGAAATCATAACGGCTTTTATATGATATGGTTGACATGACTTCGTAACGATATATAGTTACGAAATCACAACGATATGTAGGTACGAAATCTATATAATTGTTTATTGAGCTATGATTTAAATTAATTATACTTTAAATTGATGGATTGGAGTCGTCGTTAGAGTGTTACAATATGTCTTCATGCTTTCCTCTATTTTGTCATTTTTATTTTGTCATTGGCTACAAATCTGCAGAAAATTTATTGTTTCTTATTTACCTTTATTACAACTCTTCACGGCAATGGTTTTGTTCACTCTTGTCCATGAATATTTGCTTCTCTTTTTATACTCTTGAGAGCAGTTTCATGCAACAATGTTTTTCTGTGTACAGCAGAGTACCGATTCCCCATTTTGTAGTTGGATTCGTGGAAATTATATTCATATATTAATTAAAATTTGTTGGTATTTATCAAATTGCTTTTTATTTATTTTAATTCAAAGTTTCATACTTTTTTTAGTTTTATTTTAACGACACACAAACACAACGGAAATGACTTAAGGAATTTCTTCCGGCAAGTCAGATTTCATACAAACTACCAAAATGTTTTAACGTGTTCCTTACGGCAAGTCTCACTTCAGAAAATGTCGAAAACTTTTGTGCTTATAGGCTTAATCTTCGAACTGCAGTCAGATTTTTATAATTTGCATACATCTCGCTATTATAATGAGAATGAAATTTAAACAAATGGCTGACGGTGAAGTAACTTGCTGTAAACGCATGAGTTTTGTGTTATGTCTTGAGCCGTAATAATTTGTTTAACGCCTAATAAAGTTATAAATTTAGAAATTAAAGGGTTGCCCATACATGGTATGAAACCTTTCGTTTCTAAATCTAACTAGCAATTGAGTTTATATTTTCTTCTTGAAATCTCTTATGAAGTAAAAATCCAATTTAGCACTTCTAAAAAACACCATTACTACGGGAGTGGGAGCTTATTTAAATATTTGTAACATTGGTTTATTATTTCAATGATTGTTCGGATCCCCTAAACAAAGGGTATTCCAAAAGAACTGATAACAAAAAAAAAAAAAAAAAATAAATAAATAAACAAATAAGAAAAAAGAAATGTAAAAATACTGTTGTTCCGCACCCGGGATAAGTTTACTGAAGTGTATGACCACGATAAAACAACACTCGGCCTTTTCCTTTTTTGGCACATGTGTTGTGATTATAAATAACCTCAGCATTTACTTCATCATATTCTGAGGCCACGGAGTCGTCCATGATGATCCATTAAAAAAATAATTAATTTGTACTTACAAAAAAAAAAAAAAAAAAATTGAGTACATACAAAAGTGAAAATTACCGCACAAAAACACAATAAATTTTGCGCATTTTTATCATTTCTATTCCCACATGATTTCGTATTGGCCAGTTACACGCCTGCCGCGCCTATTGGGTAAAACTAGTACAATATGGGCCTCGATTGTCGCATATGCTTATTTATTTATTTATTGTGAAATCATACACGATTGGGCTAATATAAGGTAATACTTGGTGCATTGCGGCAATTATGTGATCCCACCTTAAGTCTGAGATGATTACGATATGTACACAAGCTTAACCCATAAAATGGTAAATATTCAAAAGAGCAAAAATAAACAAATCAAATTATAATATTATTATATAACATGAGAAGAAGATTATTAATTCTTTTGTTTTTTATGTTTGTGCCCGCGAAACTGTCATTTCTGAGCCGACCTTGAAAATTTTTGATGTGAAGGGAAATCATAAGAGATTATTACCATTTAAAAGGCATCCTCATACAACACACATAATTTTTAGGTGTCTATTGAACTGAAACGGGCACACTTACAAATTTGATGTCACTTTAACTCCCAATAGCAGAAAATAATAAAAATATAAACTTAAAAAAAATGAAAGAGTGTCTACATCGATGATGAAATTTGAGTCTGAAATTTTAAATATTTTAAAATTACACAGAATGTGTCAAGTGTATTTGTCCGCTATAACAAGAAATATAAAATTTAAAATTAGAAATTAAGACTTGCATCATTAGGAGATATAATTTAATGTATGTAAGTATATGGATTTATCTTGTGCGCCGTTATAGATTGGCAACTAAAATTAAAAAAAGTGTGTTTTAAAACTTTTATCAATTGCTAGTCTAATTGTTTTGAATTCGCACTGCAGCAGTTTTTGTGAAAGGGTTTGTTACTATACCCTCAAAGGCACTGCACACGATCTTTAAATAATTTAACGCACAATATTTTACAAATCTCTGGAAACAGTTTGAGCTCTTAAAATATTTTAATTATAACGATGTTATTACAGAACATTATATCATTTGAATTGCATTGGTATTTTTTTCAATTCAGATCTTTTTATGGTTTTTCATCTTGTTTTAGTCTTGTCACCTCTCACCTGTTCTATTGTTGCTTGTCTTTCTGTGTTGTTGTTGCTTTTTTGGTTTGATTTATCATCATTCTGTAATTTATTCATTTTTAACACAAATATTGTACAAGGGAACAAATGGGTTGGTTTAAAATAACTTAAAAAGTTGTTTCTATTACAACATGTAATTAACTGGCAATACATTTATATTTGAAATATTCGTTATTATTTGAGTTGACTTATTTTTATTATTTAAATGCATATTTCCATCAAAACACTCGGTAATAAGATGCAAAATGTAATACTAATAATTTTATAAGAAAGAAAAACACATTAAGATAAAAAATAGTTTTTATACCCTTCACCATAAAAAAGTGGAAAAAATGGATTTCTAAGTTTGTTATTCCTTTTGTAATTTCTACAGTATCCATTTCCGACCCTATAAAGTGTTTATACTCTGATTTCTTATGCATAGCGAAAACGATTGAGCGGTGCCTGTCCGTGTTTGTGTAAATGAAATTTGCCAAGGCGCTAGATCAGCTAGAGAGAATAAAAATACGCGCAAATCAGACATAGTTTCAAAAGAGTTACTATGAAAAACCGCAAGATTGGTCCATGTCCTTCAAGACAGTCTTGAAATATTTCCAAAGAATTGTAATTGCAATAAAAATCTAAAATTTCATTTAAAACATTTGATTTAGTTTTAAACTAACAACAATTTAAAAGTTTTCTAGAAAAAAAACATTTACACTGTTCAGTTATTTTTTGTATTATAATTATACAAGTGAAGCTAAAAACCAAATATCTGACATATTCAGGATATTCCTTTTAACGAAAGCTCGGCGTACTTAGAGTCTTGCTTATCCTGCTTATATTTTAATAAGTTATGTAATGAAGGATAGTGCAAAGCAGACCCCAAAGTGAGAAACAAACAAAAATATATATGTATAGATATATATATATATATTTTATATGAAAAAAAAAATAAATAAAATAACAATCACACAATTGTTTTAGTGAAGGGTATATAAGTTACGGCACAGCTGATTATAGAGCTATTCCTGTTACTGTAATGCTTTCAGTTTACTTTCTCACAACCACTACATTGTGTCCTAACCATTCTCTTCGTAACTGTTTTCTGCGAAGACACACAACAAATAAGAAATGCTGTGCGCAGTCTTAGGTGCGAAAATTCTTTGCGTATTCCTTATCTTGGCTAAAATATGTCCACTCCGTATTCTCGTATTAGCCGTAGGTACTTACCTTTCCTAAAAACACTATGCCAGCTGATTTATATGTGTAAATAAATCTGTTTATGGCATCTACTTCAGTTTTTAGTGCAAACATAGCCCCTTCTCAGTTATTATTGTATTTCTTTCACTTAAAAAATAAGTTTATAAAACATAAACATAAACAAAAAAAAAAAAATAAGTAAATAATTAATAAGAAATTGTCTGACAATAAATAAATGATGCTCTAATACACATGCGTTTTAACAGGTGTGAAAACAGATTCTGAACCAAAATAATCAAATTGGACGTCTACTTATTGCGTCTTTAATATAATTAAACTAACAATAAGAGTTCGAATCTTACAAGTAAAAATTTGGTAAAGCTACTGCAACACAAATATAATTTCTTCTACTTATTTTATAAAGACAAAGGCAATTGCCCTATTCACAAGCCCCCTAGTAAGTGCTAAGTGCTGACAAAATACAACGGTGCTAGCTGTGTTGTTGGTAATTTTCATGCAAACATGCGATACAACACTTAGTACTTTTTTTCATGTTTTTCAAACATTGTATTTGTTTAAATGTTTTATGTTTAAATGATTTATCATTTTTGTGTTCATGTGTAAATTATATTAAATTAAATTGATTAAAAGATATTTTTATTAGAAAGTGGAATAAGTCATTTCTGTTGTATATAGTAGGAGTGGGTATATTGGAAACATATCTAACGGTTTATTCTCTGCCACCTTGTTCTAAATTATATTTAATAATAATGTTATGAAGAATGCAGCAAGCCATTATCCAATCATTGCATCTTTTCTTATTTTGTGCTGATAGCATTCTAAACTTAAGTTCTTTTAAGCTTCCAAATTTTTCCTTCAGTAATATAACTTACTTGGGTCAACCATTAATATATCGAAACTATATTTTTCACACAAAAAATTTATTAATTTACTTTTTTCTGTTTTCTCCCCCATTTGGCTTATAAATAACAAATGATGAATAGCACTTTTCTTCTTCTTATTCAGTTTTTGACGTATGAAGTACAATGTTCAATGGCACATTGATACAATGGTTGTTCACAAAGAAGTAAACAAAAGGTAGTATGCAATACTACCTACACCTTAGCAGAGCTTGTGAATACGGCAAATATGTTTTATCGTGAGTATAACGACTGCTTTAGTAGGAATTTGTTTAACAAATGGGTCAATGGTAAACAACAAAAGAGCGCACATATTTTGTAACACATAAAAATACGATTATTTCAATAGTTCTATTTAAAACAAGACCCCTCGCGTACTCGCGTACGTCGAGTCTGACCAGAAGCAGAAATAAAATTAATTTCTAAATATGAATAATAGTAAAATACCTCTCATTTTAGAAAATTTTGAAAACTTTCAACAGGTAAAAAGTATAACTCTGGTGAGGAGCTTAATTTTCAAATAACTTAATTTGGAATCCATTTACAACCGAATTACTATGATTTTATCTTTTTTATTTCTCTTAGATATTTTCAGCCAGATTAAGATTAAGATTAATTTTGAACGTGTCATAAACCGAAAGCACCGTTCTAACACTTTATATGAAAGGAACTTAAGCCGACTGTAACTTTGTATACGCCCTGTGACATGTTACAACTAAACCCATCAAAGTAAACTAACTCCGTCTTGCTTAAATTGGGCTTGAAATATAGTACCAACTAAAACAGTTTTGCAAGTGATTTGCAAAGAACTGCTCAAGAGCCGAAGAAAGCTAACACCAAGTTATTGTCATTTGAAGGGACTTAGATCTATTCGTTTAGTTATTATTATTAAAAGTTATTATTATTATTATTATTTATCTACGTTAGTTTTAGGGAATCTGCAACTCCAAACAAAAAGATGAGTATTGGGGTGACAGAGAAATAAAAAACAAGAAAAACATTGAGTACTGTGTATAATATTACAAAAAAAAGTCATCGGCCCTTAATGGGTTAAGCATTTTTACAAAATTCTAGTATTTCCTCAAAGATCTTCAAAAGCTTTGATTGATATCTTGAAAAATATGATTTCTATGAAAACTCGGAAAATATGGGCGAGCGCCAAATTTTTTATGTTTTCTTTTTGATTGGACTTACTTCACTTAACTAGATTTGTTTTAAATGATATGGAAAAATTAGAGGCCGGCGTGGTGTTTTGCCCGCTACCTCGAAGGACACAGACCGATCTGGCTGATGTTTTGATCGAGTGGCAAATTTAAATTTTCTTTAGCTCGTCTAGTGCCTTGGCAAAGTTGATTTGAACTATAACACGGACGGTCAGACGGACGTCGCTCAATCGACTTCGCTATGCTTAAGAACTTGGAATATATATACTTTATGGGGTCGGAAATGGATATCGTACACATTACAAATGGAATGACAAATTTATATATACACTTTTTCCACTTTTTGTGTTATTATTTATTTTATCTATTTAGCTTTCAAACAAAATCAGCATTTATAAACAAAACAAAAAAAATCATACACAGAACAGTTTAAAAGAATTTCAACCAAACAAAGTTGAAGAAATTACAACAACAAAATCTGTTTTTCTGTTTCTGTAATAAAAAAATACTTAAACTCAAACAAAACAAAAACACAATTTACAAAAAATGGAGGCAAAACGACTTGAACTTAATGAATTTAAATAAATAAATGATGTTTAATTAAAAAAATAAATAAATAAATTTAAATAATCTTACATTTACTGCTGTATTCATCTTGCCCCGTTAAATGGCAGCCCGACATCCAGCAGAAGCCGTAACGCACATTTCTTATAATCAAATATTTACAAGATGATACTAACGATGATGCTGAACTGAAGCTGCCACAAATAATTTTCTGCTACACAAATTTTAAACAACAAAATGATGGTTATGCTGCTGTTAAAGCTTAATGTTTTTACAGAATAAAAAAAAAAGCCACAAAAAAAAATCAATCACATTTTAATTTTGAAACCAAAAGATTTTAAACAAAACATAGTGCTGGTAATAAAATAATTTAATGAGTCTGCATTATTTAGACGAACAAACGTTTGAAACCATCGATGATTTTTTAATAACTCCTCTTTATTGCCCCTGTTGCTGTCATTTATAGCCACTGCATGTTGATCCTCATGTTTATTTATTTCTTTCATCATTATTAAACAATTGCAATAGCAAAAAAATCATCAACAGCAGTTTGTTTGGTAAGTAAATATTTAAAATAAAATTATTTCTTTACTTACTGTGTGTTCTTAATATTTAAGTATGATCTAATTTGTTTAGGAAGGTAATTACCTCTTCTCCAAAAGCAGATTCTCTGAAATCAAAAGAAAACTGGCAAGTAATTTTAAAATTAACATTTTATTTCATATTTATTCGTTGAATTGTTTTTGTTTTAATTACGGTTTTAGTAATTAAAATTGTTCTGTTCGTTGAAAATAATTTAAGAAAACATTAACAACAAGTATTTTTTTAGCGCACTTGATTACTTTTTTTTCGCAATAAAAATGAATTCCATTGTTTTAATTGAAAGCAAAACTTTTTATTTCAGCGCGTTTACCACTTATGTTTTCAAATACAATCATGCATATATTTTTCTAACACTGTTTCCTAGTAACAATCATAACCGTTATATTATTGTAGAGGTGTAGTGAGCCAAGAGAAATATCGACATGTAAAGATTAATATAAGAACTGTCTTAAAGGTAATAAATTTTTTGAAAAATGTTTTTAATTGAATTTTAGGATCTATTTGTTGCTTATTCATATCGTGGGTTAATATATAGATAAGTTAAATGAAGCTCTGTTGCTCCTTTAAAAGACAGTATAAAAAAATGGTTGTTGCATAGTCACCATAACCACGTTATGATCGTTCTATGGCTTCGGTAAACAAATTATTGTTGTTTTAAAAAGTATTTTAGTCACTGTGAAAAAATTTTAGTTAAGATAATATAAGAACTTAAACTTGATATGTTACGTTTCGTTCTTACTTTTAAACAAAATGAAAACTGATAAAGAACATTTTTTTAAATAATAAAATAAATTATATGGCATTTTCACTATGCAATTTTTTATGAAACTAGCAATATGGTATTGCTTGAGTTTTGAATGGATGTTACTGTTGCTTATGTTCACTTTTAGATAACGCATAAGGCTGTAACTTAAATAGAAAATTGAGAAAACAATGCCTCAAAAAATTGCATAGTGTAAATCTGGACTTATTTAGCTATTAAACCAGAATAAGAATTTTCCTAGCAGTCATTTTTTGGAATTATTAGTAAAATGCGAGTCTTTTTTGATTCTTCTACACTATTAAAATAATCGTTTATGCGCTCGTTTTTGAGTCGAAAATGATTGTTTTGTCGGAAGAAAATGGTGCCCAGGCCGCAACTTTTCACAACGAGTCCCTTATCACTCGCGTTTTTGACTCACTTTCGATACTGTTTATAATCGTACTTATAATCAAATACGAAATTTTTTCGAGTCATTTTTTGATCATATTACTTTTTCAAATCATATTAATCGGACATTTTCTTAAGATCTAACATGGCAAATTACATTTCTTTTTTTCTTTTTACATTCGTTAGAATGTTATTTCTAATTTTTTTAAATAAATTTGTATCTCAATTTTCTTTAGGACATGACATATTTTTATGAAAAATAAAATATGTATGTATGCATGTATTTGAATAATTTTTTCATCGTTAGGCTGTGGTAAATATGTCTCTAAAAAAATTTTAAAAACAGTCGAATTTCAAGCATTTGCTTTCTGTCCTTTTTTTAACAACTCGGTTTCTTTGCGCTTGTCGGAATTATAATCGATTCTCTTTTTAAGCGCACAACTGAACTGATCAGTTTCAATCCATCTTGGGAAGTCTTAAAGGACTGACTTTGGTGATTTTTGTAAAAACAATCTTCCAAATAGTAACTGGGTTGTTACGAGCCCGTTACAAAATATTTCAGGTTTAAGAAGAACCTGATAGAATTTTTTTGACATTCCTTTTGGCAACAGTGAGTACATAAGTGATTCACTTGCCAGATTTGCATTATTGTGTTGATAATAATCTTATGTCTGACATGACACCTCTCTAATGTCTGACATGACACCGTTGAGATATTACTGACCAAATATTTAAGGGAATGCAAGAAAAAAATTATATGGTTTGTATGTTGGATTTTATGCTAAAGCTTAGATATTTTGTATCTGGCATTTTATAAAATTCTAATACGGTTTAAAAAGTTTTAAAGCTTATCAAACAATTTTGGCCTTTCAAAGGGTTTCCTGACTATGGATATTAAGCTTTCCATTGGAAATTGTACAAGCACCAACTCATCCCCAACAAGAAATTCAATTTGGATTACAAAATTCAATAACACATAATAATTTAAAATATTGTTTTAATTTTAAAATAACAGCTTTTAAATCTTTTTGAGGTATTTTGGGCATCGGTGTTAAAAAAATAACACCAATGTTGAAAAACAAACGTAATTATAATCTGCGTGAAGAGACCAGTAAATGATAAATGATTGTTTTTTTTCCCGGAATAATTATATTATGTACTGAATGATTTAAAGATGTATCCTTAAAAGTGAAAAAGGTTGTTGTAGCAGTAAGCACGTTGACTACAAATCTAGTTAGCCAGAGTGCAACCCCTGTGGCAATCAAAAAAATAAAAACTGTGTTTTTCTGTTTAATGGTATATAAAAATATTCAGATTTTATATTACAGTACGCAGCCTCCTTCGTCGGTAAATTTTCATAGCATATTCGCCGGCGAAATAAAAAAATTAATAAAATGGCTCTATATTTCCCCTTTCACTACCTGTTATATCTCTTATCTATCCCTTTCCTAAGAAATGTATTAGGATTAAAAAAATAACTAAACAGGTATTGCTACATGAAGGTCGTTTAGCTCTTAGATCACTAAATTATGTCTCCCCAGACTTTATATTGAGGAGCAGGTATAAAGTAACTAAGTTATTTTTTTTAAGCCTCAGACTCTTTAAGTCAGGAGAACGTTATTAGGAAATTCTTAACTTTTAAAAGAGGTGCTTGAAAACAGTTCAAATTATAATTAATTTATAATAGCAGAGGTACTTTAGTCATTTTTATTTAAAACATACAATAATAATATCATATAAATAAATAAAAATTACCCTACTCCATTTTCTATTCATTCGTTCAAAAGTATCGCCAATAATATTGGGGCCATTGGAACACAATTAAAAACTCGAAAACTTGGCATTTACCTTTTAACCCTTTCAGACCGTGATGAATCGATTGTGCAGGTGGGCTTCGGTCTCAATATTTTTACTTCTGTTTGCTTAATGCATCGATTGTACTGTTTGTTTTCTATATTTGCTTCTCACATTTCTCTTCAGTTTAATTTACCCTTACTTTAATTAATCAGTCACATTTCAGTTTTAGCATAATGAGCCGTAAAAGTAAGTTCTGTCTTTAATGACAAAAGTAAACAAATTCTCGGTAGTTTTGCGTCAGGTCTGAAAGGGTTAATGTGTTTTATTAATTCATTTAAATATTTTGTTCATTTCGTTGTTAAACCTGAATTGAAGTGGAAACCGTGTTCCTTCCTCAATATGAATGTTAAATGACATGTATTTATTTTTCGAACTTACTTTCGTCATTAGAAGAATTTAAAATTTTTATTGCTGCATTTAGTCCTTTGGGTAGGTTCAAGTGTTTCAAAAGGTGTTTACAAAGGAATTTCAACAAATTAAAAATATGAAAATTCGAGTACAATTGCGCTTGAAATAGAAAAACAGGATTTACAATTTTATAAAATAAGTTAGAAATTTGTTTAGGAAACTTGTCACACTAGCAAAAGCAGAAATGTTCATGCATGAGTATGAAATTACATTTAGTTGTCGCTGGATTCTTCTCTTTGTTTGTCATCTTATCGAGTACACTCAGCTTTACGATTTATTGTCTTTTTATAAATTTTTTAATCTAGAGTTTAATAGAACATGTCGACACTTTTATAGTGAACTTAATTTAACACAGGACAGTTAAGTCGATAATAATTTCAAAATATAATAATTAGATTTTTAAAAATAATTATTAGTTTTCTTCATTGTTAAAAATAATAAGTTTTAAAAGATAGCAATGATAAGAAACTTAACACAGCTGAAAGAACACTGAGTATCAAAATCAAGTTTTTAGTTGTATTGCATTAATGTTTTAAAAAATTTGACAAAGCCTTATTGCTTTTGATGGACAATTGTTAAGTTGACCAACTATAAAGAAAATAATTTTTTTCACTATTTTGTTGATTATATACGTGAAGAAAGGTAAAAGCTGGTTTCCCTTAAGTTTGCTTGCGTACTTTGACGGCACACCCTTTAATTTATAATTTTTAATATTAATACTTGTTTAATTTACTTTATTCGAGCTTGATTCCTTTAAATATAAATATTTCATGATATTCTCATGAAATATTTATTATTTTAAACTAAACAAAAAAATGAAATGTATTACGGCGGGGAAAGCATATCGATAGTGCCATTTCACTACTGCTCAAATATCTCGTCAGTGGATTTTACCCAAATTTTGTATAGAAAACAGAAAGTCTTATATCAAAAGCCAAATTGATTAAATGAGAACTCCATTGACAACAACAACTCAAAAATGTTCTATACAAAAACACAGCAAATATTTAGTAACTATTTTTATTTTTTCTTTCATTAATACTTGTTACTATAATGGCCATAGTAATCGAAAATTTGTTCAATTTGGAAACATTTGTCTATAACGGTTCAAAAGATATGCCCATTTAAGTACATTTATATCAGTTTTGGGGGCACCCTTTAATTTTTAGACTTATTTTTGTATATCTTTTTCTTATTGGGAGCTTTAGTTATACGCACTGATTTTAAACTTTACAGAAGTGCCGTTTGCACTTCATAATATACGTAAGAAATGTATTGGGACACCCTTTAATTTTTAAGATTATGAACTGTTTTTAAACTGGGACCAATCTGTAACCATTATCTATTTAATTACAAAAACTTTTCAAAATAGGTTCAGAAATGACCGAGTTCTCCTTGACCTCCTTCTTTTTTTGAAGTCGGTTAAAAAGAAATAATATTGCTGCAGTGGCAAGGTGTTTGGCCAAGTTATATGTAGGCGCAGGTTTGTAATTTACTACAGGTCTGATTGGAATATTTTCTTTATGAATTTTGGGTTGTGCTCTGAGTGTAGGAGACAACGCCGAACAAATTCTTATAGACTTAAACATAATACACAATAAAATCACATACACAATGGAAAAAGAGCAAAACAGAACTTTACATTATCTTGACATATCAATAATACGAGGAATTGACACATTAAACTTTGACATTTATAGAAAACCAACCATGACAGACACAACTATCCACAGTTCCTCAAACCATCCAACTCAACATAAACTCGCAGCGTTTAGACACATGATTCACAGACTTAAAATAGTCCCACTCGCTCCAGATAAATACAACAAAGAACTCAATACAATTTACACTATAGCTAAAAATAACGGATACAACCACACAACCATCGACAAACTACTCAGACAATACAACAACAAAAACAAGAAGAAAGAAGACAAGGAAACAATCGACACAACACGACAACACATCTTTACTTACACAGGACCAGAAATATATAGATTAACCAACCTTTTCCGAAAAGAAGGTTTACACACAACATTAAAAACAAGCAACACTCTACGTAACAATCTTAAGACATCAATAGAAACAACGGATAAATTTAGCACCAGCGGAGTATACAGACTTACTTGTACTTGCAACCATACATACATCGGACAAACTGGACGAACATTAAAAACAAGGTTTACAGAACACATACGATCATACAAAAGGAAAAGGGAAGACTCCAATTTCGCAAAACACCTTAACACACATGGACACGAACCAAAGGAAATAGATGAATGTATGACAGTATTACACCCAAGTAAAAAAGGACGAAGACTAGACATTCTTGAAAGCATGGAAATTTACAAAACACGAACGTTTAACAGAGACATTATTAACGAACAGGTATACACAACCTCTGACACGATTTTTACACCACTAAAATTACTAAAACACTCTTACAAACGAAAAACACCCACAGACGGTCACACTTACCTATTCAATAATAAAAGACCCAAATATTAACTATTTACCCCAATAAACAAGACAGATATCAGGCAATCTACCTGCATAATACTATTTAAACGGACAAAAAAATTACCTATACCCACCACCTTTTATTCTTTACACTATCTATTTTTTACACTATCTCTTCAGTTTAAACAAAAACGCGGCTTGAAAATGATGTTATCACATCGAAAGCGCTCGCCGAACATCCAAAGTACACAGCCAGTGATGACGGTTATTACCGAAAATTATAACAACAGTTTATTATATACTGGCGGAATCAACCCAATTAATCAATAATAAATTAGATTACATTAACTATGGGACAGCCTTATATTCCACCTCCAAACTTTATACTTTTTCAGCTGTTCAATAGTTTGGCAATACACATCAAATTACAGCAACTAAAGGGTCACCCTTTAATTTTCAAATTATATACTGTTTTAGTAGATTAAGCAATCAGGTTCTGTGTAAATTTCAACTATCTGAAATTCAGGTGTTTGTATCTAAGGGTTGATAAATTCGGTCATATGGAATAAATTACAGTAGTTTTGGGAACACCCTTTAGTTTCTAAAATCAAAAAATAAGCTTCTTGTTATGGGTTTTTTTTTTTTACAAAACAGGTCCCTTTAGAATTATGGCCATATACATCAAAATTATTGAGCTATTGGGGCACTCTTTTATTCCTAATTTTAAATATTATTGCTTGTTACTATAACAGCCACTGCAATCGACATTCTGTCCAATTTGCAAGCGTTTGTCTAAACGGTTGAAAAGATAGGCCCATATTAGTTAATCTACATCAATTATGGGACGCTCTTTAATTTCTAAATTCAAATTATAAACCCGTTGATATAGCGGGCTTAGCAATAGAGGCCCCTTTTTAGTTTCAGCGTTCTGTCTACAACGGTTCAAAAATTTGGTCACATACTTGAAATTACATCAACTATTGGGACACCCTTTAACATCGAAATCCAAATTTTATACTTGTTGTTTTAGTGGACTTAGCAATACAGGTTCGTTGCAAATAATAAGCGACATTCAGCCGAATTTTTTAACCTCCTTATTTTTTGAAGTCGGTTAAAAAATAACTGTTTTGTTTTTATTTTTAATACGCCTTACGTCTGCATTAAGAGTCGCCATATAACCAACCTAACGCAGAAGGGAATGTAAAAAAATAAAAACGTGGTTTGTTTGTTGGTAATTTTTGTTAAAGCCTTAACATTTGTGTATTGGCTTCTTAAAAAACTCTCATGTTGTTTTTGAAATTTTTATACTTAAAGGAAATGTTTTTGGCTTTTCTAAAAATTTGGATAAATGTTTCCTGATGAGCTAGCTTAAGCAACCGGCGAAATACGTATAGATACCTGCTTTTTCAACCAACAAATAAATTGCATTTTTATTTAAAAATGTCATGGGATATTAACATAATAAAATAAAAAAACAAAACAATTAAACGTAAGAATGCAAAAGAAAGAGCAATGAAAACAAAAAAGCGATATTTTGTTTCCATATATAACGTTAGATGGGAGGTACCACATGTCTCGCTTATTCCATTTATTGTTACGCCTCAATATGTATTGTTATAATATGTAAATTATTTTGTACACTATTTGATAACTGTTTGACTTTTAAGCCGTTTTTTCTCAACCACCTTTTCTTATTGATTCACAAATATTTGTAACGAATGTGTTGCACATTCATTAAAAACAAAGTATGAGCTCCGTAGCTGGTACAGTCTGACAAGTACTAAATAATGATAGTTTAATTGATATACAATATGGGCGATATTTCGTCCCGTGGCCGTTTAGCCACCTAATGTTTGTTATTGCAGAGAACCGCGTTGATGTCAAAAATAGCTGGCTTAGCAAAAGAAAGACGAATTCAATTTATCCATTTATCATCATTTAATACTTTCAATAAAGTCGTACCAGTTGGTTTCTCCTTCGTATGCAGCAATACCTTATATTTCATTTTTTGGTTTTGAAATTTAATTTTTGTCAAAATTTGGAATATTAAAGTAATTAATCTTTAATAAAATTTTGCGCTAATTATTCCGAACAAATCATTAAAATCACCGATATTGATTATTGAGGGTGAAAGCACCTCCGATGGCCATTTCGCTACCGCTTACTTAGCTCTTCGGAAAAATTCTCACAAACATTTTATATAAAGTAAAGATTTTTGTCCAAACAATAAGGTAAAGACAAAATTCAAAGTTAAAGTGGATAAAGAGAAATAAAGTCAGTGTTGATTATTGTTGTTTTTGCTTAAATATTGATTTTTGTCTTAACTTTTCTGTGGGATGCCATTATATTATATTATTTATACAGGCACATGTAACCCAATATATTTTTGGAAATGAAAATTTTCATACCTATGTATATATATAGCTTTTTCCGGAATAATTATATAATTAATTTTTAAACTTTTGTAACGTTTACGACAATCAAAGAGCTATATCTTTTTCGTTATTGTAAAATGAAATCGCTTGTTAAAAACAAAGGTGAAACTCCAAAACCTGCCTTGCCATAAAAATTAAGAAATTTCAGCAAATAAGAAATTTGCTTAAAACACTTGAAAAATAATAAACTGCTCTAATCTTAGACAACAAGTCCTTTAGCTAAAATTAATTGCAGGAAAAGTGTTCCTTTACGCAACACTGATTTTTTAAATAACAATATTTACATAACAAATTGACTAAAATAAACATTTTAATTTTAGAAGCTGATTTTTTTGTAGAATATATACATAAATACATTAAGTATATGTAATTCAATTGACATACATAAATTGATGTCTCAAAAGCGGAATAGGGTATATCTAAGTTTGTCATTTTTGGTGTAATTTCTACAATATCCATTTCCGACCCCATAAAGTGTTTATATTCTGACTTCTTATGCATACCGAAGTCGATCGAGTGATGTCCGTCTCTCCGTCCGTCTTAAAAAAAATAAATATGTCAATCATCAGATATAGTGTCAAAAGAGGTGCTATTGGAAATCAGCATGATCGGTCCATGTCCTTCGAGGCAGCAGGCAAAGCACTACGCCTACCTCTATGATGTTATGTCATTTGCAACAATAAAGTAACTCCAATCAAAAGAAATAAATACACAGGGCGAAAACAATTAAAAAATAAGAAATAAACATCAACGAAGAAATTGGCGTTCGCTCATAATTTCCGAGTTATGCGCCTCTGAAATTTTCAAACTTTTCAAATATCGATATGGGTATCATTTCAAAGCCTTTGAAGAGATCTTTAAGGAAATACAAAAATTTTGTACAAATGCTTAATCCATTAAAAGCCGATGTCATTTCGATGTAAAATGATAGATATGCAGTACCAAAATTATTTTATTTTTTAATTCTTGATTGGAGTTACTTCACTAAAGTGGATATACTTTCTGCTACCGCATAAAGTAAAGTCAGATCATCCATTCAGAAACTACAAATTTGATAAAATTGCATTCGCTTTGCGCTCGGGTGACAGGACTCCGTTCCCGATAAGAAAGCAATTTATTATTGGGTTTCTAACTCTCTGTGTTGAAACGGAAATCACCTGGTCAAAAAATTTTATTTAAGGAAGAATATTATTTACATTTTATATTGTTTGTTACATTTTTTCCTATTTATAGAAAATTTGTTTTATTGCCGTTTTTGCTGCTTGATCATACCTGCCTATAATTTTATCATACGGCTTCGGAGAAACTCATGAAGGACGTGCAGGTCTTCTCATGACTGAAGAGTATATCGCTTTGACACCAAATCAAAATCCGCTGGCAGTTTTATTTCTGTCCCAAACATAATTTTTTCTGACCTACGCGAGGTTGAATGGTGAAGTATTATTCTATCGTACGATTTAATCTTTCTACCATGCATTCGAATTGTAGCAGTTTCGTTCTCATTTTTTGATAGCATATACATCGCTGATTCGAAATTGCGTCTCTGGTCTAAATGCAGTTCTTTTGGTATCGGCACCGACTTTTGTGCAATGTTTACCCTCTACATTGCACGACCCTTCTAAAAGGCATTTTCCACCTTTCATGTTTACAAGACTAAAGTCATTTCTATGGGTGTTGTTCGCCCGTTTCTTGTTCCTCTTTCATAAAGCAGATCTTGATTTTTTCTTTGCGGAACTCGTTGCGCTGGAAGTGTCTGACCTTATCGAATATGAAGCATATAGCGCGAGAAAATGCTTTCTTCTTCCATTATTTTCTTGACAATTTTTTCCGCTTCTTTTACCGACGTAATTTTCGTATCAGCCTCAAGACCACGCACCTTGTACTCTTATGGCTTCGAGATGACTTTTGCGGTTTCTTAGGCCAGTGCGCACGAGCATGCAAACCCTGAGGCTAAGCTGGCCTCGTCTAAAATTCCAAAATAGACTTTCACAAAAACTGAAAACCTCCGAAACAACTGCAAAATACATTATGTTTCATGGTGGTCGAATATGGGAAAAAGGAAAAAGTAAATGTTTGAATAAAATATCCTTAGTTGTGGGACGAATAGCAAAAAAATTAAATTGAAAATACATCCTTCTAAATACTTATTATTTTATCTAAGGGTGCAGGATATATAAATAAAACCCGTTATAGCCTGTATTTTTTCATTATTTTATGTTATTTATTTAGCGCCACATTTTTATGAGAGTACGAGAAAAATTGCTTTCTAAAGGTATGGTCAGATTAGTCAAATATTTGACCAAAATGATGTAACCACTAAATTATGGCAAAATTTTTTTCCTTCTCAAATACTTATTAAGAAATATAATGTCCTACTTAATATAAAAGGTAAGATATCACATTTATTATATTATAAAATAGCATTCGTAATGATACGTGTCAGGGAAGATTGAATAAAAATTTATAAAATAGTACTTACGCTTTTTTGGTCAAATATCTGATCACACCTTAAGCTTAATTACTTTAAAACAAAAACTTGTAAATTATGTTTTTTATGCTTGCATTTAGCTTGAGAATTTATTAACTTTAACGTACACACAATCACAAATACAAAGTGTAAACTTTTCTCTTTAAGAAAAGTAATTATTAGGATGAGAGAAAGTCTTTTGATGAAGGTTTATCTTGTTTAATTAACATGTGTCCTGGTGTCTGAATTGAATACATGTTGGAAGTATGAAAATATATAAATAATGCCTTAAACAGATTTGCCACAGCAGGTTACTGACTGCAAATTGTCAAATATAGAATACAATGTATTCTATATGAAAATAATTATTTTTTACCGACAGCAAGGCGACAAGGCGGTTAGCTGTTATGCATATGTAATTCAGTTTAGAAGCAAATAAGGATGGGGAAGAGGGCATCGTTTTTGAGTTCTTCTCTCGACGATACGCTTTTTTGCTATTTTTTTTGCATGCGCTTATTATGAAACAATAAAATAATTATTGAATGTTGCCGAAAACAACTTCATCTGGGTTAAGGCGAATAAAAAAAAAAACAAAAGAGAATATCAAATGTTCAACATATGTTTGCTCGTCTAGACTCGGACTATATAAAATTATAATTCCTTGTTGTGTGGACACGATTTAGTTCCAATTGTCCATGATTATAAGAAAAGGTTTCTTGTATGGGACTCCTATTAATTTTCAACACGTTTTTGTTTCTGGTAGATGTCGTAGAACTTAAGGTACATTTAGCCGACCGTAAATGTAGATGTGTCAGCTGATCATTTTTGTTATACGAAAAGCTATGCAAATGCTTAGCCGACTGAAATGTCACTTAGCCGTAACGTTTCAACCTGCTGAAAATAGAATTTCAATACGAGGTTACGTGACACATGTAGCCAGTGATGGTAAATATTATAAAAAATTGAAGTGAAGTACAAACCCCCTTTTAAGTACTTATTTGTCCTTTTTTACTTAAACTTTTAAGTTGTTAAATTTTGTCGCACACAATATAATTTTAAAGAAATTAAGAGGTTTTCTTTTCTAAATTAAATATTTTATGACCGTAATGTTTTGTAAAATTGTTAGGCTAAGTATAACTTATGCAAATATAATATTTTTTATTATTACAAAACAAAATTATTTTTAGTACCATGGATATATTTAAGTACTTTTTACACAAAATTGCAAAGTGGCCATCATTGTTTTGAACAGCTGTGTGTTTTAATTTATTTATAAACTAAAATAAAGAAAAATAAAAAAACAATGGACGATGAAAAATTAATAAATCTTG
Organism: Gymnosoma rotundatum; assembly: GCA_916610165.2. NCBI lineage: Eukaryota > Metazoa > Arthropoda > Insecta > Diptera > Tachinidae > Gymnosoma > Gymnosoma rotundatum. Next base: position 71,734,762 of record OU744339.1, on the reverse strand, counting down.
TTTAGGCTAATGAATGCCTTTACAATAAACACTCTCTAGGATACAAGAATAAAAAAAAGGCGAAAGTTTACAAAACGCAAGAAGTTTAAACTAACAAACAAATCTTCTAATTTAACAGCACATACAAAATAAGACAAAACACAACACAGTTTTATTTTATTTCTTGCTTATGTCAAAAACACATGAAACGTTTTTACACATTCTATAAGCACAACTACATTTACATTTACTGTACAGCTACATTTACTTTACATTTACGATTTCTACGGTCGGCTAAATGTACCTTTATAGCTTTCAACATTTTATTGCTTTAAGTATACATATACGAAAAAAAGTAGTTTTAATTTACTGTAAAATGTTGCATTCACTGTTATCATTGAACCTTTGTTTTAATTCTTTTAATAATTAACATTGAAAAATATTACAGCATGACAAATTTCGTTTATTGTTTGTTTATCTCTTGTCTGCTCATTACATTTTTTTTAAATAAAATTAAAATAAGGACAATTTTGTTTAATGTGCAGTTTAGTTAAAAAAGTCCTAAAATCGTCAGTAAGGTTTAATTGTTCTTTAATCGTTAAACTAAATAATGCACAACAATTTTATAACATTTATTTAATTGTTTGGTTTTGGTTAACATATGGGTTACTGCCGAAGTTATTAGATAAAAATAAATTTCAGGATTTCTGTTTTAGTTACTGTTTTTAGTTACATATTTTTTAAATTTAAATGGAAAATTAAAAAAGCACAATAAAAAAACGAAATATTAAAATATAAAAATTAAATCATAAATTGGTAATAGCAATACATTTTCAAAGGGTTGTTTATCAAAAACATTTAAAAAAACCTTCAGAGACTTTATTAATTTTTACTTGCTGTTTAATACAAGTTATTTATCATAGTCGTTTTAAATCGTTTCTTTTTCTTACATAACAGACGGCTTTAAGGATGCTGATATAAGTATACGAACGAAACGAATTACTTTCTATATCTTTGTCATGTAGTTTGGTTCCTAAGATGGACAATTTAGTGGTGCAAATTGAAGGTCGTGCTTCACTACCACATTTAAAACAATTGAAGAACAAAAAAAAAGAGCAGAGGAGAAATAAAGTTTGCTATGAAAGTAAAAACCAAATTTTTGTAGTTAGGGACTAACAGTCTTATTCACAAAAATTTCTTATAGTAAGCCTAATGTGTACTTTAGTTATTAAACACTTTTTGTTTTATTAACCAGTAATAAGAATTTTTATTCACAAACGTTTAATAACGCAAAATTAACTATTAAACAGTTTTTATAGTATTGTAGTTTTATGTTGGCAACATCATTTCATATTATATGTAAATTTACGTTTAGTGATGCATACAACAACGAACCAGGTACCTGAATAATGTTTATATAATTAAAAAAGAATAATTAAATCACCAATAATAATATTTGATATAACTTAAATTATCATTATTTTATTATTATTTATTGTTTCGCATCAGAAAAAATTTTAAAGTAATAAAAAAATTGTGTTTAACCTTTTTTTATAAAATGATTCACTGAACGAGTACAAAAAACTATCCAAATACCGAGCTTGGCATTACTGTTTCTACATCACTATATTATTTTGTTTATTTATGATACAAATTTGTGGATTTTTTATTATTATTTTTATTTTCAAATCAATAAAATACAATGCTTTAGTTATGAAAGAACAATTAATTAAATTATGATATTTTCTCTATTCTAAACACATTTTCCACAAATATTAATAGTTAATTTGGTATTTATTACCTGGAAACTTATCGTTTTCTTTAATGCAGAACAGATAAAGTGATAACTAAATTTTTTGCATTTGAAAAACCAATTGTAAGTCCATCTAATAAACTACGAAAACTCTGCTTCAAAACCCCAAAATAATTTGGGCGTTATTGTGTTTGATTTCATTTGCATTTTATGGTCTTAAATGGTGTAAATAAATACATATAGTTGTAATTTTTATTTAAGTATGTTTTAAACACTTACCTATTTTAGAAACTAAATTTATTATATTCGTAATATTTTTTTATTAATAGTTTTTTACACTTTTACAGTAAAAAATTTTACGGGAAAAATGCTTTTCAAAACTTGTTAAAGGTTTAAAGAAAGGTAACTGCTACATTAAATATTTGAAATTTATTAATGATTAATAACAGCGTAATAGTGCTATTAAGTGTTTGTGAATACTACTTTAGCGATTTTTTCTTATTAACCTCTTATTAAGCAGTTTAAAATTTTTGTGAATAAGATTTTAAGAATTTATATAATTAATGTACGGTCGCAGATAATCAGTAAGATGGGACCATTCGATCTCAGAAATAGATAATAATACTCAACTCCTGTTTTAGGGACGATAATCCTAATGAATGGCTAGTGGCTAGTGGAGCATTTTTAAATGTGTGTCGAGAAAGAGATTTGTTGTCAGGTCTTAAATAATACATTAGTCAAGTTGTACTAACTTCTGGCTATAAATTTACCCTAGGGAGGTTAAAATTTAACAATAAATGGTATTATTTTAATGCTGGTAGTTAATTATGAATTATTTCAAGATCCAATATATTAAATACAGTTTCAAGTTGCCATCCCTGCAAAGAAAAATTAATTTCAGCAAAACATGTTTGCCAATATTTAAAAAGAAGAATGATAGAGAATCATATAGTGGATGTGTTATTTTTCTTGAAATAAAATGGAAAAAAATAATGTTGCTTTAAGTTCTAACGAGGCGAAATGCGATGTGTTAGGAGTAAAAAAATCAGCTTTTCCCAAGTCTTCTTAATAGATTGGATATGTGGATTTGGTTAAGGAACTAACTTTGTTGTGTTGTGACAATCAATTTCTAATAAAAATTAATATAACTACGAAGCGAAGCAAACATATTGACATTCGTAATTATAACATAAAGAGGAAATAAAATGCAAATGAAATTGACTTAAAAACTGTTTCTATTGAGGCAAATGTCGTAGATATATTAATTAAATGCTTAAGTAACTAGAATTATATTCAATTATGTAATTTGTTATTGAATTTGTGTTAGAGCGGATATTTTTACAAATACTTTATTAGTTTTTATTTAGTATAAATTCCTTATTATAGTCGTTTATAATTGTTTCTGTTTTACCTATGATATGTAATGAAAAATTTGTCAGTTCGATAGAAAATTTCTTGAAGTGAATATTAACTTTCATTTTTATTTAAAACAAACATAATCAGCCATGTCACAGAACTCAAATCCGATCGAAAGTGATTTCAATTCCACAAATTAGTTCTTCAGAAAACAAAAAACGAAAAATTTTTTCTGAATGAAACCACTTTTGAATTTCAAGGTGGAATTTAGTTTCTTTGAAATTTCGTTATATGCAGTCTTCAAATTTACTTTTATTATGTGTCCTTATTTAGATTAGCCTTGTTATTTACTTTGGTGTGCGCAATATTGCCACATTTAAATAAAAAGTAAAAAATTAAGCTTATTTTTTAGAAATAAGCAATATCGATCGGAATTTTTAATACGGAATTTAAACCATCGGAATTTGTGACATGCCTGAATATCTTAATTTATCTGGTTTTGCGACTTATTTTAATTGTGTTTTACTTTAAAGAGCCATCGTTCTTTTTTTTGTAAAAAACATGTTAATTTCAGGGATAGCAAATAAAGCTTATTCAAAAAATATTAGAACCAAAAAATCATAATAAAAGGGAAATTCTACAATAAGAAGAAATATACCAACGTAATCCTTTACCCCCGTTAATTATTATTTATTTTATTTTTATTTTTTCCCGGTTTTATTTTTTTCTTTAAAAATAGTGGTTTATTCTCAAGTTCAAGTTTTTACTTGAAAAGTAGCAAATATTTTTTAAGTTTTATTTTTGATTAAAAAATAACAGTTATTCTTCGAGTTTTTAACAAAACAGGGTTTTCAGAAATGAAGCTAACTGGCGGAACTATAATGACACACTTAAGTCCTCTCGGATGCCAGATGATTTTGATAAGAAAACGATATATTTGATGTATTCAAAATTTAACTACTAATATCATACAGGCCTGTTCTGAAATCCACACAAAATTTTCACTTCAAAATTTTCAAAGCATTGTTTTTGTAAAAAATAATTTTATAGCAACAATGCTTTGAAATATTTGATTAAGTGGAACGTGTATCATTTCTTAGCCATCATACGGATATATTTATATGTCTAATGGTATTGGGTTATGATGCAAGCTTCTTGATCAAAGTACTAAGAGTTTGTTATATAATTGTAAACAAATTATGATTATGAAGTGACAATTTCTTGTGGATTTTAGAACAGCCCTGATAAATTATTTTTCATCGTTAATAAAATATAATCATGATAGACTTTTTAAATTTAAAACTAAAAAGTTATATTTATTTCTAAAGATTGGCTACAAAAACTGTTTATAAAGTTTATCTGGCTGATTTCTGTTTTTACTATGATCAATTTTATTAATTGGAAGATGCACCCAAAATAATTCAGCACATTATTAATGAAAATCAAATGTTGGTAATTAGAATTATACAAATCATTTGAGTTACTTTACCAAAAAAAATTGACATCAAAAAAACAAACATTCGGCTATGCCGAATCTTATATACCCTTCACCATCCATGTTAATCTGGATTAGTTGACAGAGAATTAAAAAATGGGTTAAGCATTTTTAAAAAAATTTAGTATTTCCTTAAAGATCTCTTCAAAAGCTTTAAAATGCTACCCATGTTGTTTTCTTAAAAAAATGAAAATTACAGAGCGCAGTAACTCGGAAAATATGGGCGAGCGTTAATTTCTTCTTATTTTTTAATTCTCTACTCCCCATATATTTATTTTTTTGATTGAAGTTACTTTATTATTTAAAATGACATGAAAAAATTAGAGGTAAGTGTGGTGTTTTGCCTCCTGCTCAGGAGGACAAGACCGATTATGCTTATTTCCAATAGCACCTCTTTTGACACTATATCTGATCGATTGACATATTTACTTTTGTTGTGTTTGCCTCTGCAAACTTGATTTCAACACTAACAAGGACGGACAGACGGACATCGCTTAATAGACTTCGCTATGCTTAAGAAGTCAGAATATAAATACTTTATGGGTTCGAAAATGGATATTGTAGAAATTAAACACAGAATGACAAACTTAGTTATAACTTTTTTCCCATTTTGATAGGATTTATGCCGCTACCTGACAACCCTAGTATGAATTACATTTTATTGTTACTCGTATTTTTTTGTGTAAAAGGATTAATTCAAAATTTGCAAACTAAATGCATAAATGATTCATTTACAGCTCTGCGCTCACCCATATTTTTCGAGTTATGGGCCTCTGAACTTTTCATAAAAGAGTACTATTGTGCACCATATTTTACAAGATATCAATATGGGTATCATTTAAAGGCTCTTGAAGAAATATTTAAGCAAATGCTAAATTTATTTTTAAAAACGCTTAACCCAATAAGAGCTGAGTACATTTTTTGCCAAAATTTTGTTTACTTAATTTTTTTTTTCTTATTTTTACTTCACAAAGTATATAAGATTCGGCATAGCCGAATATAGGACTCTTACTTGTTTTTTACTTAAAAGAGCAATCTAAATTCATAAGCCGACAACTTACGCTTATTACCAACATTATTACTCGTACAGTGAGATGAACTGGAATAGTTAGAAATAATTTTCATAAAATAGTTGGGTAAAACTGCCACTTATAGTTACTACTGGATTTTCATTATAAACTTTATGTATCTTTATTACTATACTCGTACATACCATTTTGTTTGATTTATATGCCGTAAGTAAGTAAAACAAATAAATATTAAAGGCTGTCTATTGAAATGTGATTTTCTTGAAAGTTTTGTTGGTAGAGACGATCTATTTTTGACGTATATTTTCTTAACTTTACTTTACTATTTTACATATTCAACAAGAAATAATAAATTCATAAGATCTATTTAATAAACCAATCTATTGATGCGAAAAATAGTTTTCAGTATCAGCCATTATTCTAGTCGAGTTTTGAATTTAGTTTGATTGAGAATTTTGTAGTAAAGAATGTGTGAAATGGGTTGCAACTTTAAAACCGCCGTCTGTAGCCGTCTGTAACCTTGTTGTTTTGAAAGAAGTTAGTTTTTGTTGCACTGTATAATTTTCACTTTATTTCAAATCAGTTTGTATTTTTGTACTGAAAATACAACAAACAGTTTCCTTGTAATAATTCAATCAATACTCGAAAGAAGCAGTGTAGTAACAGGTCCGATATACTTATTTCCAAGTGATTTAAAGTAATCTAAGTAATTTGACAAAGGCATACAAAAATGTTAAATGAGCCAAGAAATTAATACATAAACAAAAATGTGCTTGCCTAGCATAAGGGAAAAGATTTTCCTTTGTATTTTCATTAGAGTGTAAGTAAATACTTTATTCGTCAGTGTTAGTGTGATAGCAAAGATGAGGGCGCTTTTATACGTCTTCGAAGTGACAAAAATTGTTTAGGAATCCAATGATGCGTGAGATGCCATGTGTTGCAAAAGTCATAGGAATTGATAATATTTGCACAAGGGTGTGAGCATTGGTGTGATTACAATAAAAAACGCAACAATTTGCGATGAAACCTAAGCTTAAAGCAAATCTAATTTAGTTATTCAAGCGACTTAAAACTTAGAATACATCGAAGCCAATTAATATTTAAATTCACAGTAAACAACATTTGCTACTTTTAATTTGGGTATAAATATATATATATATATTTTTTTTTTTTCTCCTTGTGCTGTTATTATATTTTATTGATTGTCATTTATATTGGTTTTCATAATTTGAGCTGTCATAACTTAAAATAAAGAAGAAAAAATAGCCATAAATTGGTTAATCAAATAGTTGTACAGAGAAGGTTTTCTTTGTCACAATATGTTTCAAAAATAATAACTCTCGGTATCCCTATTATCCTGTGCATTCGTCGGCTGTTCGTTTTTCGGATGTCTGCTATGAAACTAGTAAACTGAGCTTAAGGTTCAATAAGCGTGTCAAATAAGTTAAATTCATTAATAGTGATTATTGTGGGCGTTAACTTTTCAGAAAACTTCTTACAAATTTTTCGACACACTTGCTTCAAAAAGGCACAAGATTAGAGTAATAAAATCAAAAAGTAAAAATAAAAATCCAAGTTGAAACAAATTAAGCTGAAACTTAACAAAATTTAACTTAAATGCACTTGTGATTGATCGTTTCAATCTTAATATAATTGTGGTCATGATAGAATACCTAGTTCCTTAAAATTGTACTGAATACAATGTTTTAGAAGTTTCATTCGGAACAACTAAAATTCTAGATGCAACTTTGCCTATAAACGGATTTAAGTAAAACAATTGATTAAGTAAACTACAATATTTAACTTCAGAATTTTATGTCTATAGAATTTAGTGTTAAATTCTTAAAGTTGTTGAATTCCTATCAATCTGCAGAATGTTTCATTTTGTTCCAGTACTGATCACACTATTTGTTAAACATCTTTAGTTATTTTCCGCTAAAATAACTGGGGTATTCTGGTGGTGTAAAAATTTTAAATTTTTTTAAGGGCTCTAATGATCATCTTTACAGCAGTAGGATGTTCACATATACTTACAATGCCCAAATTCCGCACAGTTGTTGTAATATGAAAAGGATACTTCAATGCCAATAGAAGTGAATTTTGTTTCTATAAAAAAAACTGGTCAACGCCAGACCCTAAGGGTATACACTGTATACAATTAACAGTTTAAGTGGGGTGCACTTCGCACATTACCTGAGTTCTTAATAAGAAAACAATTAAGAAACAGTTAGTATATACTATTACAATATGGTTTTTATTTTTATATTTTTTGGATTAAAATAAAGGAAATGTTCTTTGCCGGCGCTAGTTTATGCCATTGTCAGATGCTTTATAAGGGTCCTACTTGAGGCTTAATCTGAGAATGATCTTTATTTCAAAAATTTGTGCCTGTTATACAAAGATAACGGTATTTTCTTAAAATTTACACATCAATATTTCCAATACTTTCATTTCAATTTCCACATATGTAACATTATTTCCATAATTAATATTGAAGCCGAGTCGACTTCTATACTCTACTTAAGATAGCATATATATGTAAATTAGTGAAATACTCTACTATACCATTCACCATATATGTAAGTCTAGATTAGTGAAGTAACTACAATAAAAACAAGTTACAGTGCTATATATATCTATATAAATCTAGTTTAGTAAAGCAATTCTAATGAAAAAAGCAAATATTGGCGTGAGAGAAAATTAAAAAATAAAAAAAGAGATGACACTGGTTAAAAACTTAATATATGTAATTGAATACAGCAAGCTGTTTAGTAACTGCAGATCTATGTCTATATTTATGGCCAACTTCGATAGATTCTTTTCCAAGATTTCTATGTTTTGTTAGAACGTTCAAACTTTTTTTGGAATAATATAAAAAAAAAAAAAAACTGTTAGAATTTCTACATCAGTTCTGTTCGGTTGTAGTTATTTCCGCTGTGTTAAAAGGTTGTTTAAAAACATTAAATGTATTTTTAATAGATTTTTAATTGATTTTAAAATAAATAATGAACGAAAGAATGTATGTTAATAGCTTTGAGTATCTGCTGTTTTTAATTCGTTTTAAACGGAACTTTGGTGTCATTAGTAAAATAACCTGGATACAATAATGTACTGGGACTTATTAAAACGAAAGTATTTTTTAATTATTTATGCTTTGAATTAATTTTGTTTGGTTAATAGAAATTAAATTAAACAATCATTAACTGGAGTCCTTTCAGAATTCTAAATTTTAATTCTTCTTAAAAAAAAGATAAAAATGATCATTAGTATAATTGCTACCTGCCCACGATGAAATATTCTTTAAAATATAACGTTCGGCGTTAGTCCGCAAAAAAAACTCAAATACGAACTTTAACATAATTTCGTTAAACATTAGTTTAAATTTAAATGAAATTTTTTTTACAATTTTCTCCCATAATAATGTCTAAATATAATAATGGAAGCATTCCTTCCATTTTTATTATTATTGTAAAAAAATCGCTTTATTATAACAATACGAGTACTAAATATTGTAGTGTGAAAAATGGCAAAAAAAAAAATAATCATTTTCTGCACAAACATTTATTGACCAAAAACATTTTATATCCTTTCAGGATTTCCTTTTGAGGAATTTGTGTTTTGTATTTACAACAATAGCATTTTTCTTTTATTGTATTTAATTTCGATTTATTTTTATGTTTTACCGAAAGTTTTGTAAAGTGAAATTTTGTTTCTTATTGTTTTCTTATTTAAGTTGAGGGCGTTTGTTACATTAAGCAGCTACGAGAAAACAATACGATAGCAAAAACACAACAGCACATAGCTTTGCAATTTAGTATTTTGATTTACTTTCCTCAACTAGATTTACATATATGGTGAAGGGTATATAAGATTCGGCATAGCCGAATTAGGCACTCTTGCTTGTTTTTATTAAATTTACAATTTTCCACGTTTTTTTTCTTTTTTTTTTCGTCAGATGTTTACTGACAAATATACGTAAATTTAGATAAATAAAATACAGGCGTTTTTTGTTTTTGTCGTCATGCGACTACCTAGTATTGAATTTGCCTTGATCTATATGAACTGTAGGTTAGGTTAGGTTAGGTTGTACAGGCCGTCGGCATAAGACCGACCCACTTGGGTCCCAAAGGTCCCGTTGTGTTGCCTGGAAACAGGATTTGCAGGGGATCAGATTCAGGCCATTACGGCACCGTCACAGATCCCAATCCAAACCACCCCGAGGACCGGATAAACAAGTTTATCCTACCAACGTCGCAGACAGATAAGTCTGCAAGGCCATGCAGTCTCGGACTGCCGAAGATGGCCGCTCTATTTTCAGAAAGAGCTGGGCAGTGGCAGAGCAGATGCTCAACCGTTTCTTCCTCTTCCTCATCTTGACAACTTCTACAGTAGTCATGATGCGGAAGATTCAATCTCCTAGCATGGGTACCAATGACACAGTGCCCCGTCAGCACCGCCACCAGTGTGCCCAGCTGCCCCCGAGGAAACCTCAGTAGATTTGCGGTTCTCTTTATATCATACTGAGGCCACAATGTCCTCGAGACTCTGCAGGTAACCTCCTCAGACCATCTAGACTGTGCGGCTCTGAGGAGTTCCTGCTGAAGTAAAGCTCTACAGCAGTTTAATGGGACTCCCACCAGTGGATCTGTCTCCCGGTCTTCCAACCGGGTTCCCGATCTGGCGAGTTCGTCCGCAGTTATATTCCCGGGTACGCCCGAGTGAGCCGGTACCCAAAACAGTTCCAGGTTGGAATGTCTCGCCATCTCGTTAAGAGATGTCCGGCATTCACGAACCAATCTGGATGTCGTATAGACACCCGATAAGGAGTTAATCGCGGCCTTGCTGTCAGTACAGATCCGGATATCCTCTCCGTATATCCTGTGGTACCTCATCCAGCAAGCCGCCCTTCTGATGGCTGAAATCTCAGCCTGTACCACGCTACACTGATCCCGTAGCCTAAACTTCATTCTGACTCGAAATCTAGGAATGAAGACGCCCCCCCCGACCCCCGTGTCCGACTTTGACCCGTCAGTATAAACATCAAGCACATCCCCACGCATATTCGATGTGCCCGACGTTGATACCCCGAAACCAATATCAGACATGGGGGTGGGCGTGCAATAATCGATGTTGTCAGGGATGGCCGAGGAGCAGCCTAAAATGGTCGCATGTCCAAAGTCCCCTGACTTCCACGTCGCCGCTGCATTTAGTCTAACCGCCGAGTTCATAGCCAGCCGCTTGGCCATGAGATCGACCGGTAGCCAGTGCAGCATCGTAAAAAGGGCCTTCGATGGAGTGGTGCGCATTGCCCCGGTGACCATCAAGGCCGAAGTTCGCAATATTCTATTCAGCATACTGCAGTTCACTGCGGGCCACCATACAAGAACCCCATACATGAGTATGGGTTTTATGACCGTGTTAAAGAGCCAGTGCGACGTGTTGGGATTTATGCCCCAGTGTCTGCCCATGGCCTTTCTACACACATACAAAGCCACTGAGGCCCTATCCGCCCGAAACCGGACATTGGGGGTCCACGACAGTTTTGAGTCCAGGATGACACCCAGATACTTTGCCCTGTCGGATAACCCAAGCTCCACTCCATTTAGGAGTGGTAGCGGAAAATTTGGAATCTTGTTTCTTCTCGTGAAGAGCACAAGCTCCGTTTTCCGAGCGTTCGCGCTAAGCCCGCTCTCGGTACACCACCTACTGACGCAACCAAGCGCCGATTGCAGACATTGCGATAGCGTGTCAGGATACTTTCCTGATACTGCGACCGCGACGTCATCCGCATATGCCACAGTCCTGAACCCCTTGCAGTCCATTTCTGTTAGCAATGCGTTCATGGCGAGGTTCCAGAGAAGGGGAGATAATACCCCCCCCTGTGGTGTACCCCGCTTAGCTACCCTGTATATGGTAGCTAGCCCCATACAGGAAGTAATGACCCTATTAGTCAATAGATTCCGTATAAAGTTTATTATCGACTGATTTACATTCAGTCCCTCCAGGGCCATCGTAATGGCCTCCGGTTTCACATTGTTGAAAGCCCCTTCTATATCTAGAAAGGCAACCAATGCATATTCCTTGTGCTCTAGGGATTTTTCTATAAACCCCACAAGCGTGTGTAGTGCCGTCTCAACAGATCTGCCCCTGACATACGCATGTTGAGAGGCGGAGAGTCGGTCCGGATTAATCGTCCTCCTCAAGTGGAGGTCAATTATCCGTTCCAGAGTCTTCAAGAGGAAGGAGGATAGACTTATAGGTCTAAAGTCCTTCGGTTCAGTGTGTGAGGTCTTTCCCCCCTTGGGAATGAAGACCACAGAGCAAAAAGTCCATGGTTCCGGTATATACGACCATGCAATGCATGCCGTGTATATCGGAATTAACCATGGTATGACAATATCCGCATTATGCTGCAAATCAGCCGGTATGATACCATCAGGACCCGCTGATTTAAACGGGTCAAAACTACCAAGAGCCCACATAAGTCCTTCCCTGTTTATGGGAAAGGGAACTGATGCGCGGCTGTCAAGGATGGCTGTTCCTTCTCCCCTAGAGGGAGCACAGCCCGGAAAGTGAGTTTCCATGAGAACCTCTAGGGTCTCCTGTGCACTCAAGGTCCAATTGCCACATGGTTTCTTAATGAAACTAGGGACAATGGGCGTTGCCGATAGAATCTTACGAAGCCTGCTCGTCTCGGAAGCACCCTCCACTCCACTGCAGAAGGATCTCCAAGACCTTAGCTTCGCATTTCTTATCATATTCTTAAATCTGTTCACTGAGGACTTATAAGCTGACCAGTTTCCTGATCTCTTGGCCTCATTAAAAAGTCTACGGGAGGCTTTTCGTGCCTCCGCAATATCCGAGCTCCACCAGGGTGGTTTGCTCTTACCTCGGCAGATATTCATTCTGCAGGATTCCGAAGTCGCGCGTTCAAACGCTTTGGTTAATGCATCCACCGCGACTTCAATGTCCCGCCGATTTCCTATTCTCGGTGGACTCGAAAGAAAATCGGAAAGGAGGGAATGTTGCCGCTCCCAATCCGTTTTCCTTCTATTACGTCGGGGGGTGACCCCATGTACCCGAATCACTACGTCGAATTCAATATACCTATGATCAGAGAACGAGCAGTCACTAGAGACCTTCCATGCCCTAATCAAATCTGAATGCTTAGTACTAACTAGCGTAACGTCAAGAACTTCCCTTCTATTTACTACGACAAAGGTGGGTTCTGACCCAACGTTTACAACGTCTACATTATTACAAAGAATGAAATCAAAAAGAGACTCACCCCTTGCATTAGAGTCCGAGCTTCCCCAAACAACATGGTGTGCGTTGGCGTCAGCTCCAACAATAACCGGCAGGTTTCGAGTGGCTGCCATCTTAATTATTCTGCAAAGCATTGGCGGCGGTGCTTCGCATTCATGCGCCATGTAACTGGAGACTATTATAATCGTACCGCCATCTGTCTCCCAGGCAGCTGCTACCGTATCTTCATCACTGTAATCAGAGAGAATGAAGATATTCAGATTGCTCTTCGCCACTATGCATGATCTGATCTTACCCGGACCATTCATATACAGTAGCTTGAAGCCTTTAACACCAAGCCCGCAAACCTTGCCCCGATGAAGCCATGGTTCTTGGGCTAATACGATCTCCTCCCCTCTCTCCGAGATGCGAAGGAGTAGTGCAGCGGAAGCTGCCTTAGAGTGGTGAAGGTTTATTTGAGTCACCTTCACCATCCCTGTTTGCGGATATGATTGTGACGTTGACGTCATCTTGGTCGGAGTCCAAGAGGGCGTCCTCGTCAACTGCCTCGTCCATTCTCTCGAAGAATTCACCCACAAACTCAGAGTTTGATAGGGTGCCTTCCTCAGAGATCAGACTGGCAGTCTCCTCATTTACCACATCTCCTGGAATAGGCTCATCACCCTCCGGAGTCAGGTTACCCCTGTCGTCGCCTCGGTAGACACGAAGAAGAATCGTTTCGAAACCGTAGTAGATCCTTCCTCGTCTCTCCCGAAGCGGCGCCAGTGATTCCTGACTCAGCAGGACAACGATCCGTCTGGATGCCCCTTCAGGTTCGGAAACCTTTGCTACTTTCCAATCATTAGTTGGTAGTTCAGGATTTCCTCCCCGAATGAGTTCCATTATGTCCTTAGGTTCGGCAGGTTCGTCTGGTATTCGTGCCATGGCTCTAGGCCTGCGGGGTATCTCGTCGAGAGGTACCACGTCAAGCTTCGCTCCTGCCCATAGGCCTTCCAAAAGAGCGACGGCTTGCTTTAATAGCATAGCTGAACGCTCGTTTGAACATGCCATGAGTTTGACACGTCCACGAAACCAACCTGCATCGTCGCATTGAGGGAAGGGGCCTGGGTTGTCTTTAATGACCCTCCAGAACACTCCCATCAACTTCTTACGTACCACCTCCCAGTTAGCGTGGGAGATGGAGCTATCCGCGTCATTCCGATCAATGACGGCGCGTACCAGGTTGCCTTTTGCAACCTCACTGAAGCTTCTGTCCATAGATTTGTATTTTGGACGCTTTGTAGCGGGCTGCTGACTCTGCGCTTGAGCCTCCTCCTCAGATCTTTGCCGTTTAGGCCCATCCGTGGATGTAGAAGGGGGCTTTTGCAGGCCAGCCAGATATAATCTTGCCCATTTTAATGAGGTAGATTCCTCCTTCGTAAGGGTTTCAGCTGGCTTTTTGCCTAACTGATCCACACATTTCTCGGCAGCACGCCGTTTCAAAAAGGCCCTTCTGGCAGGTGGGGCGTGCCGTGGGGGTATGGTTTTGCCTTTTGCGGCTGGAGGCGCAGCTTGGGAACCCGAAATCTTGTTCGCAGTTACCTTGCTGGCGGGGGGAGGTGAGACATTGGAACCCGAAATCTGGTTCGCAGTTCCGCTGCTCACAGCCGGCACTGGGTTGGCTGTGGAACCTTGCTGTGTTCCTACAGCGCCCGAAACAGGGGTTTTAGCCTTAGCGGCACGGACCTTGGCTGCTTTGGAAGTGCTTGGAGTGAAATCCAGAGGCACTTCGCTGCCTTTTTGTGCACTATTTCGTGCTTTTAGCTCGCATTTGGATGACCCCGGTTTCCCAGAGTCTCCTCCTGCATTTTTGGTGACACCAGTAACTTGCAGACCAGTCAGGCCTGGCGTTCCAACCTGACTAGCCTGGAACTGTAGATATATAAAAATTTTTAAATTTTAGTATTTTCAAATGAAAGTTTCCAGGAAACAAACTGAGAAGTCATTTTATAAATTCCAAGATAAATACTTAAAAGTTTAGGAAATTCTTTCATTCTAACCGAATATATATATATATATATATATATATATATATATATATATATATATATATATATATATATATATATATATATATATATATTTATATTTATATATATGCAGATTTTTTTAAAATTATGAAGTACTAAAAATGTAGCAACTAAATTAATAATGTTTTATTCGGCTTAAGTTCACGTACATATAAAATAATTTAATTTAGAAAGAAAAATTATTTACAAATGTTTATGTAAGTTTTTAAAGAAAACATATTTTCTGGATTGGCACATCCGTCATCAGTACTCTTTTCATCTTTCTGAGGCTATGTACGTTATAAGAATCATTTATATAGCCAACTTATTTAAGAAACTAGAATACGGGAATTGACTCACAATTAATTGTTATTAAGTTGGTCACTGGAAGTCCATCCACCCTTTTTTCGTTCTTAACTTGATAAAACGCTATACGTATGGAATAGTTCCTTGAACTCCAATACTCCTTTCTTAACCTGCATCAATGTTTACGTTTCTTTGCCTTGACATAGCGTGTCTTATTCTTTGACGTATATTTATACAGTTTTACCATTTTTACGGACTCTCTCTCTTGTCGAAGATAGCAGTGGTTCCGTTTGCATATTTGAAGTTGAGGGGAATGTGATATTTTTCATAGTCCTCGAGGTTTCGAATAATTTCCGTTTCTTACGACGACGAAATTTGGTTTGAATCTTGAAGACTCGATTATTATAGAGTCAGTGGTACTCTTTTAACTCCCTTTCTCGGTTGAAAGGAATTACCTCTTTTGTGTTTATAATATCGTCGTTTTCTTTGTGATTTGTTGTTATATGTCCGTGTCATTTCCCATCCGATATTTTAGTAAGTGGCAGGTGCTTATTTGCATTATTATTATTGTTGTTATGGGAGTAGAGAAATTTGCAGAAAAAAGTATTTTGTTAGTTACCCCTGTCATCTGAAGAAATAAAAAGTTTTAAAAGGTTCTATTTACATGCTTCATATTCAAAGGAATTATTTTATACCCATTAAATAAAAAAATGAATATTTTTTTCAAAATAACTTTACGCTCACACTCCTCTTTATATCCTGCTATAAACAATTTCAACACTTTATGTTTTCTGAGGGTCAACAATAAAAACTAAATAAAAATTTTATAAAACTGTTGATTTTTGTTGGCTTAAATCGTTTGGTAAATAAGTTGGTATTGTGTGTTCAATGTACAGGTTGTAAAGTTTGCGGCGGCAGTGCAAAAACCAACCAGGCAAAGATCACATACAAGTTCATTCTCTGAACATACGTTTGGATGAAGTGATTTTTCGTACACAGGTTTTACCGTGATTTATTAGCATATTTATTTAATTTATTAGATTATTAGCAATTTGTAATAGTTCTAGAATTACACTGGATAAACAAAAAATAATTGACATAATTTGTATAATTAATTTCCTTAATATTAAATATTTAGCTGTCAGAAGGCAGTTATCGACATTTTAGCATCATAGTTTTTCTAAACGACCGTCAGAGTTAAACCTTAACAGGCAATATTCTATGCAATCGCAATACATATCAGAAAATTGTTGCCTGTCTGCCGTCGAGTACAACAGAAGAACTAAGCTTTTACTATAGTTTTGCTTAGCAGACGAATAGGTTCCGGTTCTCATAAGATTACAATTCTGCAGAATAAAAGTACTAATTAAGGAATGTAAGCTTTCAGGTTGTCAATATTAAAGTTCTTTCTTCCAATTTCAGGACTTGTCATCTTGATCATTTTACTTGACGGATTACCTTCCACTCCGTACGATACCATATATTTTATGTTGAATAAAAAAATCATATTCAATATTGCGTTGACCTGCATTTGCTATCTACCATTCACCTCCTGCCCGAATTATTTACCCAACGCTTCTAGCAAAGAAATATACACTTAAAGTGTGTTTAACTTGCTGACGAATTTCTATTAGCTGAGAATTTCCATAAGAATTAAATTGTTCTGCAGAGAAATCTTTTTTCGAAAGACAAAACTTTCATACAAAATTATACAAGTTTTTATTAAAAAAAAAAATGAAAACACAATTTAACCCTTAAATGCATAGTGATGTAGATCTACATTACCTTTTAAAACCTCCATATCTCTTGATGCGGCAACATTTGCAACATTTTTTTTTATACGTATGAAACTTCGAAAAGCTTATTTACCGTTATCGTGTGCAAACAGAAGATCAACAAGTTTATTTTATTATCTGTGACAATTCTAATAGGAACAACTCAGTTTGTGTATATAAAAATCATGCATTTAAGGGTTAAAATGGCGAAAATTACACGTGATTACTATTAGCCAAGAAAAGAACGAATAAATTAAGCCAAATTTTTGAAACTGGAACATCAGTAAAAGACTTGCGTTGGATCACATGGTATTCCGTATTAATATTGGCACATTTATACTTTATGCTTTTAAGTACCCCACGCGGAGGAGTCTTGTGAAAATTAATGTCAAATATATAATCACTGGTTCAGGCAGACAAATCTTGTTTTATAGTGGGTCAGACAGAGTCTCTTTAACGAAATTTTGCTAAAATTTGAATAGTCTTAATAGAAGATCTGTACTGCTTAATTCTCATTTAGCAAGTTTTCTTCAAAGCGAAAAATTAAATCAAATCCTCAAGATATTAAGGAGGTGGTCGTGCAAAAATAACACTACGACGTATAATATTAAGCACAACGGGCGAGTTTAACGCCAGGAGCATAAAATCGTTCTCGAGAAGCTTTTGCCACCTCTTCATATGAAACAAGGTTCAATGAAAAACTTTGTGAAGGCTAAGATCAAGGAAGATGCTGGCTTCCATATATACGGAAGATAATGAAGGACGTAATCTTTTAAATTGAGGTGAATGTGTCTCACATTTTATTAGGAAACAAACAAAACAAAAAAAAAATGAATTTAAACCAGAAATTGTTCAAAAATTGATTTTTGCTAATAAATCTCTCTTAAACGTAATATATTCCTAAAAAAATTATTCTAGTAAGTTGTTTCCTTATTATGTGCATCTAGTCCTTCATATTTGTTTTTTTTTTAAGAGACAACATTTTTTTGCAAACAACTTTAATATAAGAATTCCGAATGGTTATAATCATTTTGGTTGTATTTTGAAATCAAATAATTCGCTGTGAAAAATATGTAAAAAGAATACTTTATAAAATATTTGTAATGTATTGTAAAAATGTGATTTATTAAAACACACGCGGGATTCAAATTGTGGAGTGTAATTAATTTAATGGCTTTTTAGTAACAAATCCCGAGTGTCATTTAATAAGTTATGAAACAGAAGGCTTTACTAGAATATTATTTTAGGCTGCTAATGATATTTCAAATTATTACAAATGACTTAAGGCAAATCATTTATATAACAAAAAGCAGTCAGCAAGAACACCTGACATTCGGAGAAGCTACCATCGTTAGCTGGTTTAAAAAATTTGTTGTAAAGAAGCAAAAAAAAAAAATTTCATATATTTTAATTGAGTAATTAAACATAAAAAGAGAATATTTCTTTCGAAATTAAAGTCTTTCTGTAGCATTATTTTTAAATGGCATTTCGCAGAAAGAGCAGTAGTATAGTTCAAATGCTCACTGGAGCGTATGAATAGTGTATGAAAAATAAAAAATTTAATTAATCGGAATGTATGGGAACAGTGTGATCCTTTCAGCAATTCAAAATGGTGTCGCAAGACACACAATAATATTTTAACTTGAATACAAAAAACCGAATATCAAATTTAAGTCAGACTGTAACTGTGAGAAATTTTCTAAAATATACTGGAAGTACCTCCCTCGTCATCGCAGTGCGTTGGATGGTGAAAGGTTCCTTATATATATATCTGTGACATTTAGAGCCTTTCTTGGCACTGCATGATATAGCCTTGTTTGCTATGAAGCTCTACTCCGAACACATGAGAAATCTATCATATCAGTTTAAATCTAATAGATCATAAGGCATCTATATTTTAAATATCTTAAGAATCTGATTTGGTTAGGACGTTTAAGATCAGGTCCGCTATTTGAAAATGTAACTACCCTATTTTACCATGGGGACACGTATCTTTCCCCTGTTTTAAATTTCATTAAATTTGGTTCATTTATTTAGCCGTAATTGTGGTACGCACAAACCAACAAACAAACAAATAAAGAAACTTACAAAGAGATTTACAATATATATTAGCTTATTGTTACCAGCCTTGCCTTGGTCTGATTTTAGGGACTTTCTAGGCACTGTATAAAATATCATAGCCTTGTTTTCTTTGTGCATCTAATCCGGGCACGTGAGAAATCCATCAGATCGGTTTGGATCTTATAGATCATGAGACATCTATATATCAAATATTTTTAAAATCTGATTTAATTAAGATCGCATGATATTTAGAAAATTGCGCGTTTGTGCTCTCCCCCACTCCCCCGTCATATTCCCTTTTTTCAAGATAGACATAAAATATTCTAACCTTAACAAAAATATCTTACTATTATTAAAATGTTATTGTTATCGGTACAGACATAAATGCAAGTTTTCCCTATTTGTCTCTCTAGAAACAGATAAAGACGCTTTTGAGGCTAAATTCTAATTTTACACGAAAGTATTTTTAAAATTGTTAATAGGCTGATGATTTTTAGTATTTAAGACTATAAACCATATTAACTATCAATTTATAGCGCAAAAATAAAAAACTTAAAGTCTGGCGACCTAACATTGGGTAATTTGGACAATTTTTCTGTTTTTACAACGAGTTTATGAGTAGTCTGAGAATTACAAACATTCAAAATAAAGCTAAGCGTGTAAAACCGTGAATGCTTATTCCATAGTTTTCTAATATAAGAATTTGGAGGTTACACTGGATGGAAAAACTCTTAGTTTGTACAGAGCAGCATTTTAAAATTGACGTGGTGATCTATAATGGCAAATTATAAACGTATAACAAAAAAAAATAATAATAATAATAATAATAATAATAATAATAAGGTTTTTAAAGGCTTTAGATGGGTCATAAAAGACCCATCTCTAGTGATTGACACATTTAATATACTATGCCTTTTTTTACGACAAACTGTGAATATTGATAAAATCCTATCAGAAATAACGATTGTCGCATTTAAATGAATAAAAAAATATTTTCAGTGTTGTAGGCGAAAATTGTTATCCAACGCCTTGAATATGTTACACCGAATATGTTAATCGACGTGTTATTAATCCACAAAAACATTTTTTATTTTAAATATCACATTGCGCGTTAGACTTTGATTAGACGTATGAAACTTCTGAACAACGTTTTGAAGGCAAAGGAATATATTTCTTCCTTACTGAAACAAAGTTTTATTTAGGAAAATGCTTGTGCTCACCTTTTTATTAATAGATTTTATATTTAGATATTGATATTTGATTAAAATCGGTGCCTGGTTTTAAAAAGTAGGAATTAAACCGATTTTTTTAATATATAAAATATTTTGTTTTTATTTAAGCCTTCAAAAATAAACATTTTCATGAAAATAAACATTTCATATTTTCCTGAAATATTTATTTAGAAACTACTAAATGTGAAATGTATGTATTACGGTTATTATTTAAAGAAATCAAACATTCTTATCTTTCAAACAAAATGCATTAAATGAAAACTAAATTTAATCAACAAAACAAAAAGACAAAGAAATCCAATAATTTTATACAAAAACATAGCAACCTTTTAAAAGCAAGCAATATATTTTATATTGAGTAGGATTGTACTTGAACTTTTAGTTCTGAAAAATTTACTTTGAAGTGCACTACAAGAGAAATTTATTTATTTTTTTTTTGGATTTTAAACGTTGGCTTAGTTGTTTTATTAATAAATAACAAAATACAAATTTGTTTAAAATAAGACATTTTAAAATATTTTAAATAACATATCAATTATAAAAACTTAAAAAATCAAAATAGCTAAGATCTTGTGAAATAATATATGTTAAAAAATCTAGCAATGCCATTTTCTTTTTAGGGATGGCAGTCTTCACAAAGTTAGTTACCTCGCGAATCAGAATTTTTCAAGGTCTAGTGAATACCTACAAAATGGGACTTTAATCTGCATGATTATGTTTTAAAATTATTTATTTATTTATTTAAACATTTTTAAATAAAAACTTTTAATTTTTCGATATAGTGCTTCAGTTTCTCAAAATATTGGGTACAATTTTCAGTACATTTCTTTTTTAAATTTTTTATCATAGCTTCTGAGCAAAATTTTTAATATTCTGAAAAAAATTTGAAGACTCTATCTTTACTGACTTAAAAATTAGACGATTTTCAATTTGAAAATTCAAAATTATTGCATCTTTGATTAGTTTAGCCTAAAAAGGGCAACCAGTTTAAGATTTTAATAGACAAAATTTTTCTAAATTTTCTTTATGTTTGTTGCCACTTATTCGTGTGCACGTTTAAACCACATTTTGTTTTATACTTATCGTTCTTGTAGAAGATAGAGGTCCTTTAATTTAACCTATTTTATATCGAAATTTTGCCTTAGCCTATATGTTCTAAAATCCCAAGGTCGGGAGCGGAATTGCTACTGAAAGTATTTTGTGACCCCAAGTCCATATGTGACCTTTGTGAGAAAAGGCGTAAAGAATTACAATAATATTTTTTTTAGAATCGCCTAATAAAGACATATGAGATTATTAATCATGTATCCCATTCGACATCTTCGCAAGTCGAAATGACAAAATTTCATGTTCCGAGCCTTCAACTTCTTTAGTTATTACTCCGAGTGCATCAAATGCGGCACACTTTATATAAACGTAACATATCAACATGCTCGTAAATACATCCTATTTAACACCAACCAACTAAAGTTATCACATAACTTCCGACCATAAGCAAAAAGCAAATGAAACAAACCATTAGAAATAAACGTATTGTAGAATTAAAGAAAATTTCTTAACACAGTTGAAAATGAAGTCAACTTGCCGAAGTTATTCTTGTTGAGCAAAATAATATCTAAACTCTCAAAGAATTCTCTAATGTTTTAATAACAATATTAAACTGTGACTAGTTGAATAGCTCAGCCCTTAAGCTGTATTTAAACAGCGTGTACAAGTCATATGGAACGTCAAAATTGCTATCTGTATGTAATTTGGTGTGTATGTCAAAATCAGTGTTTAACATACGGTATATAATCTTCATGTTCAAAGTAGCGTATGTTACGTACATATGACATAACCTCTTGTTTTTGAAAAGAAATCTTAAATACAAGAACTATTTAGAAAGAATAACGAGAGCACGTACTGCATTTCTTTATTATTGTTATTATTACAAGTATTTATATAAAAATTGCTATAATATAAAATTGCACTTGACACATGGCTGTGTTCGTTATTACGCGTCACAAGCTAAAAACTGCATGTTTAATTCAGGTACTTTGCGTATTTCGCATGAAGTATATGTTACATGTTAACTTAAAATTAAGGTGGGTATTTTGCACATTTTAAATATTAACATACAAGCCTTGCTTATTGTACACGCAAAATAAGTTGTAAAAAAGAGAAACATTTAAAAAATCGAATTGAATAAAAAATTGTTGTGAGCAAATTTGTTTTTGCCGTTTTTTTTTCAACTTTTCGCTACCTCTAAGGGGCACACACGCCTTTATCTTCAGAAAAATTCAAACTCATAAATATATTTATTACAAACAGATATAAACTAATTATTTCTACAAAAAATCATCTTTCATCTATTTGTTATAAATTTTTACATTGGAACTGTCACCATTATTACTTTTTCTTTTATGTACATATATACGTACATAAGAATACTTTAAATAACCCTCAAATACTCGTCGCACAGTGGCAGAAAATCGTTTTACATTGGCCAAAAGTCGATTTTTTTTTCACCGGTTGTTAAAATTTTTACGCCTTTTTGTGCTTATATATCCATATTAAGGTAGCCAAAAAATTAGGTTAAACTATTGATAATTGTGGGCATTGTATGCTGTCAAACTCAACTCTTTTTTAGTTTCAGAAAACGGTTACTACTCGCACGATATCATCGATAATGTCCTGCAGTCTTTTTTATAATATTGGTAGGATGATGGTCTTTAGCGTTTAATATTAGGGGCGTTATGAAATATTTATGAAACTACTATATTTTTATGAAATTTTAACTTTAGTGGAATAGAAGTGCTAGGGAGAAAAGGGAACAAGAAACGTATACCGCCCGAAGAAAGGTAAAGGTGTCTTCTTTAACCCTATATATACTTTTGCACCTGCCACGACCAGCGGATAGAAAAAAATCAAATTACGATAATTTAAACAGCCCTATACTCGTAATCACTCGTATACAATGGTGTATTAAATTTTCACTTTTTCGCCTAAAGGTTTATGTTTTTTTTTACTTTAGACTACGTAAAACTGAAATACTTAAATATAATGCCTGCCAAAGGGTTTTATTGCTTTGTTTTGATCAGCAAAAAAATTGTCATAAAAATATCACAATAGGTTCTACAGTAAACATATAATATACCTGTTATCATAACATACCTGATATCTAATAATATCTGTATCTAATAATAAGTTAATTCTTTACGTGCACGGACATACGTTTGCAAGTGATAAAACATAGCGGAAAAAAATAAAAATGTTCAGAAAAATATGGAGAGCTTCAAAGAACTGGCCGAAGAGTATTTTAGAAATAATAACCAGGAAGATGTTCTTAATTACGTTAAAAAAATTAAACTTCATTTCGTGTAGCACCGAAATACAAGAGCTATTATCTAATTTTGTAAAAGTACTTAAAACGCTACAAAGAAGTTAGCAACAGTAAACCAAATTTTTATATAAAAAGTAAAAAACAGCAGAAACAGCAAAGCAAGATAAGATTGCAAGACCAAGCAAATCATTGGTCCTAAAGGTGTTGACGATGCAATTAGTTGAACAAATATAAAAGAATCTTTCCTACATCAATTACGATCACAGAACAAATTAACAAAAGTGAGAACAAATCAAATTCTTAAAAGTATACCAACTCCGCGCGACGCAAAACAGTACACAAATGAGGAGGCATTTGGATTTGAAATTAACAAAACAGCAATATATTAAACTGAGATTGCATGCGATTGAAAAGCGCTTAAATATCTATCCAGCATATCATTACATAACCGCTGCTAAAATGGACTGTTTGCCATCAAAGGACACTATTACAATCACAATAATTTCGGCAAAGGTACAACTGCAATCTCTACTTGATCACACAGCCTTACGCTTGCTACAATCAATACCAGGAAATGCGTTAGAGAAATATGGAAACACAAAGCTAATTCATTTTTGTTCACTGAACAAAGTAAGAGATTTTAGCACAAGTAAGGTGAAGCCATTTGCAGCACATGACACACCCTCTTAATTTACCTAGAACCGAATCACACACTCTACATTTAAAGTTTCGAGCGGAAGGCATTATTTGATTATAAAAAGCAGCAGCAACCAACAGCAGAGCACCCAAAAGAAATGAAGATAAAATGGCATTTAATTCACCCTAACCGCAAAAGTTGCAAAACAGCAGAGCACCAACAAAAACTTAAAAAAATGGCACCTTCTTCAGCCACACAACAAAAAAAAAATTTAACAACAGCAGCAAGAAAAAATTTTTAAATTACTTTCGACGATTTGGATACATAACTTCCTCAATGCCCCAATTATAAAAGTATAGTATAAGTTCAAGTTCAAGTTGAAGTCTTATTTGAACTCTTATTTATAAGTATTTTTTTATTTAGTTGTGGGACACCCTTTAGTTTCTAAATTCAAATTATAAGCTCGTTGTTATAGTGGACTTAGCTACTGTCTATTGCTGTTAAAAAGCACCCTTTAATTTATAATTTTTAATATTAATACTTCTTACTATAACGGCCATAACGGTTTAAAAGATAGCCTGCTTTAAGCAAATTTACATCAATTATGGGGGCACCCTTTTAATTTTTAGACTTACTTTTGTATAAGTTTTTGTCATTGGGAGCTATAGTAATACGCAGTCATTTTAAATTTTACAGAAGTGTCCTTTACAGTTCATAATACACGTAATAAATATGTATATTGTATGGAGACACCCTTTAATTTTTAAGATTATGAACTGTTTTTGAAACCAAACCAAACTGTAAACATAATCTATCAAATTACAAAAAATTTTCAAAATCGGTTCAGAAATCACTGAGTTCTGCAGGCACAAACATAAAAAATTGATAACCTCCCTCTTTTTTTTAAGTCGGTTGAAAACTAGATATTTATTAAGAAAAAAAAACAGCACAAAAAGTTTCTTTTCCACAAAAAGAAAATAAAAGAAAAAAATTATTATTCAAGAAAATAAAGAAATTAATTTTTAAATTGCTTTACCAATTTTCCATTTAAAAAAGAAATACTATTTAAAAATTTTTTGTAAAAAACTGTTCAAACAAAATGAAATATGTACTTGCATTCGCATATATACATACATATACAGCAACACGTTTAATACACAAAACTTCAAATTAAATAAAAGAACATGATACAAGAAAAGAGAACAAACAACTGAACGACAGTGATTCGTACATCATATTATATTCCGTGCACTATTAGACGAAAGGAACCGGTTAAATATCTGGCTCATTTCGTTCACTTAACTCATCCGTTCAATTTAACCCGTACACTATTGAAGGCCTCAGTTATATGACCGGATTATTCCGTTCTTGATCCGATAAAATTTAACTACGTCGTTCACTAACGACACAGCTCTATTGGATACAAAGGTTTGTCCATTTTTCGTTCAAGTCTGCGGTGGTATACTTTTATTTAAAAATAATGAAATTTTTTTTTTTTTTAATTTATTATTCAAGCACAAGGTCTTTTAATTTTTATTTTCTCAATATTTCGCTACTCCCTTGTGTAGCATCATCAGGACAATATTTCTTTGAGTAGCGAAATATTGAGAAAATAAAAAATAAAAATTAAAAGACCTCGTGCTTGAATAATAAATTAAAAAAAAAAAAAAAAAAATAATTAAAAAGGTCAAATAAAAAACTATATTAATAATGAAAAATGTTTCGCAATGCAGTATCGCGCAATATTTTGTTACGGTATTCTACATCTGAAGAATCCCACAAATACTTTTGAAACTGAAATCAGTTTTGTTACGACGTCCTCTTCCGATTCCCGAATAACTATGTATTTAGGTCTGTATTTTTACAGCTGTTGAATTGCAGTTATCCATTTTTAATGGAAGTATAATAGTAAAAAAAATATATTTAGATCTAACTAGCGAACCCTGCGATTTTCGCCTCGCCCTAAATTTACAAATTTTTAATGTGATTTATTTGAATGGAATCAGTTGAGAGCGAATTAATGAACAATGTTTTTCGATCATACAAAAACTATATTTTTGATTTTTCCAATTTTCAGCATTTCGCATTTTTCATGTCTTACACCAAGAACTTTCCATTTTTTCATTTGGAAAGCCATTAAGGAATGATTTCACATAAGAACAACTGACAAAAAATTTAATAGAAATCGGCTCAGCCGTTCTCATCCCTTATGTAGAAAAATGAAAGAAAAAATGAAAATAGTTACTAACCCTGGAGTTAATGTCGACGTCGTTGACGGCGTCAAATGTCAAAAAAAAAAGTTGAATCGTATGAAATTGTATGAGAGCAGTTATGGCCGGGGCACATAGAATCCGTCATACGTTAAACTTCAACTTATTCAACTGACAACTCAGTTAAAATACATGTTTTCTTATTAGTGTTGTCACAATCAGTACGTCTCCGTCAACCCAAAGTATGAAAGTTGAGCAACTTTTAACTTTTCACGTATATTGAATACTTTGACAGCTATCAATTGCTTCTTCTTCTTCTTTGTTGTCTTGCTGTGCTCTTTACTCTCTCTTTGCACATATTTTTTTTGCACATACATTAAACGCAGTATTGCCATTTGGTTACAATTTTAACATTCTTGTAACTTTTGAAAATTTATTTATTTATTGTAAAATTTTGTTATATTAAGTAAAATTTTTTAACTTTTGATACAAACACGAAATAAAGTAATATCACTGAAAGATTACTTGTTTCATTATTTGATGTAAAAATCCCACTTAACATATCTACCTTCCTTAACATTTCAATTCGGTTTTAATTACAAAGGTTACCTGCAAATGCAATTAAAATCCCATATAAAAAATTAGTTAGAAATAAACAAAAAATAACATTGCTTAAGTTTAACTCTCTTCTGTTAGTGAGAAATCACGAAATGTTTCCTATTTCAAGTTTAGAAACCACAATTTTTTCCCAACTTGGAAATAATATGAGCTGTATTTCGATTTAGAAAAAAATTGCCCTTTAGATTTCTTCAGGAAGTGCCGGATTATATTACAGAAAAATTGTCAGTAATTTTGTGTTGAAATTTTAAGAAAATAGGTCTCAAATTTATTTTTAATGACGGCATTTTTAACATACTTAGCGTAGTAAATTTCATGGAAGCTCAATCTTTTAAAGAAAAATGTACTTTAAATAATTTTATTAAACGGTGAGAGCATGCACTTTTAACTAACTTAAATTCTCATGAGTAGCATCGGTATGAAATTTTATTTCATACGTTATTTTTTTTGTTTTCGTTTTGTTTTTGTTTAGTAAATGAATTTGTTTCCTTGTTACTTTCCCTGACATATGGAATAAAACTTTTTACTATATTTTATACCAAGGCGCATTAATTTACAGGTGGTCTTAATAGCCCAAGTAATTTTTGTTTATGTTTGACGTTTTTAGAATTTTAAATTTTTCAAATAATTTTAAAAATTTTATAAAACTAAATTTCAAAACCAAAAGCGAAATATAAAATGAAATATTGCTGCATATGCAAGAGAAAGAAAACAACTGGTAAAACTTTATTTAAAGTATCAATTGATGATAAAAGGATAAATTAAATTCGGATTCCTTCTGTTCAGCCATCTACTTTTGACATTAACATGGTCCTGTGCAACAACAAAATTACATTGGGTTTTTGTTTTTGTAGCTGTGCGGCCACCTTATATTTAATTCGCGTTGATTTTACACAAATTACATTAAATTACAATTTTTTTTTAAGGAAAATTTCAAAATGTAACTTTTATTGAAGAAATTCATCTTTTTTTCCTGCCTTTCCCTGGCAACACTAATGAAAAGATTCACAGCTGATTTAAAATCCGTCGGCAAAGTACTCATTGTGCCAACCTCATCCGTTGTTACTTTGACTTCAGGCGAATATGTCAAAGTTCAACGTATGACGGATTCTATGTGCCCCGGCCTTTAATCTCAACGCGTTGCAACGCCGTAAAAGTTCAATCTGTTTCAACTTTTCGGCATTGAAACGTCGACATTAACTCCAGGGTAAATGTTTGCTGCGTTTTTGTGTAGAACATTTTTGAGTTGTTATTGTCTTCTGTCTTATTGATTCAATGGAGTTCTCATTTAATCAATTTGGATTTTGATATAAGACTTTCTGTTTTTTCTATACAAAATTTGGGTAAATTACACTGATGAGCTATTTGAGCAGTAGTGAAATGGCCATATTGATATGCTTTCCCCGCAGTAATACATTTTATTTTGTAGTTTAGTTTAAAATAATAAATATTTCATGAGAATATCATGAAATATTTATATTTAAAGGAATCAAGCACGAATAAAGTAAATTAATTAAATTTTAAAAAATTCCGAATAATAAATTTTTCATTTTAAAAATCAAATAATAAAAATAAAATAAATGATTTCACAATTATGCTTCAAACACAAGAATAAAGATTTATATGCTTACATTATATATATATTTACTTCAACTTTTTTTTTAAAGGTTTTGGTTCCCTTTTTATTTGTTTTTATATTTTGCATAATATTTTTAATTATTATTTTGTACATAAATTTTATTTTTTACTTTCTTTAACAATAAAAAACAATTTTAGATTTTAGCTACCAGAAAAATTACTAAACTGTCAAGTACTAGAACTAAATAGTTTTGCGGGCAAACATTATTCTGTTGCTTTTAACCATACTTTGATTAGTAAAAATATATTATGGTTAAATATTTTATATTATTTTTAATAAGTTATAAAACTTTGGTTGTGGTTGCATTTTTTGTGCACAGTAACCATATAATCGTTAAAAGTTAACAAAAAATGTTTATCGCGACTAAAGTTTTGGTGAAAACAACTACAATTGGTTCTCCGCAAGCATACATTGTTACAAAAAACATAATATGATTATTGTGACCATATCGAAACCATGTTTTTTTTGCGTGTGGGATTTTGTATTTATAAGAATCTGCCTAATTTCCGCATCAATAAGCTCCCGTTGTTTAAACTTAGATCTTAAAAGTCATCATAGTCCGGTGTCCCCACAACTGTTTTAAGGGCTGTTCCTGAAATTTTTATGCTTCTTACGTTCTTGTGATGAACATTTATAGTGGCTAACAGTGTCCATATATGCCCTATGTCTGCATCTAGTATTTTCTTCCATTTGTAACTGAGGAAAATGCCTTTTAAGGTTTTCTGTATCATCAGCAATCTCTAAATACATACACTTTGCCAAATTATGGCATAACCGTCCAACAGGAACGTAGTCAGAACCAGAATAGTCAGTCAATTTTGCCGTAGTTTCCATGACAAGAAGTAGCATCATAAGAATCCTAGAGTTAAACATAAAGAATAATCAATAAAATACACTATCTTAAGTTGTCCTTATGGACCCCCTCCCTTTAATTAGGACCGTTGTCCCCAGATCAGCTTCAGTAGTTTCTTCAACATATAATGGAGTAAGCTTATTGCCTAATCTCCGATTTGTTTTAACGAGAACTTTCTCACCTACATCAAATGTTCGATTATGTCTTATTTCATTAAGTCGCTGCATTTGAACTTCCTGTGCCCTATTTACTATATCGGTTTTAAGCTCTGGAGAAGATGAGTGAATTACGTCAATAAGTCGTTTGTTAGTGACACTATGAATTGTTTTGTTATACTCAATGGTTCCCATAAGTATTAATTGAACTGTATCATTTATAGATTTTTCAAGTTTAAAATACCGTGCAATTTCTAAAAGTGTACTATGTATTCTTTCCACCTGTCCATTTGAAGTACTGTGGAGAGATGGTGCGTTTACTATTTGCACGTTAAAGTTATTAACTAAAAGCGACCTTATTGTTTCAGAATTAAGAGAAGGTTCATTGTCACAGAACATTGTTTGTGTACAATGATAAAAGTTCATGAGTTGTAGAATTGGTAATTTAACATCAATTATTGTTCTCGAAGCTATAGATTGAACAATTGCAAACTTAGAGAGTTTGTCTACACATGTGAAGAAATATACTTTTTCTGTTGAACATATATCTATATGTATAAGTGTTTCGCCTAGTTTTTGTTGACGGCGATCGTATTTTGCTTTTTAGCGGACTTTGCAATTTGCAACAACCTCATTTGCTAAATTAGTCATTTTTAGAAAAAAAAATAGTCTTCCAGAATTTGTTTTACGTTTTCCTGAGCTGCTCTATGAGCCCGGTTATGTTCTTATACCACGATTTCTTTTTGTTCATCTTTGTTGTTACCTCGGTGACCATATTTTCTACGTAACGAAATGTAGATGAGGGAAATGATTCTACTAATCTATGCTGAATAAATGCCAAAATTGGGAGTTCACAATGGATTGCATTTACTACGTCTTCTTTTACAACACCAAAAACTTTTTCAATTCGAGTTATTCTATCTGAAAAACTTATAAGTTATCTCGTTTTAGTTCCGAACATAATGAATGTTCGTGTTGGCAGTTCTATACCTTCTTCATACTATTTGAGTCCAAAAGCAATTGAAAGGTTTATCAGTATATTCGATAGTATAAGAGTGAGAAACTTCACTACGTATTGTAGCAATGTCAGAATCTTCATCTTCTTCGAAGTTGTGATCACTTTGTAAAGCGTGGATATTTTGCCGTGATAACGCGTCAGCGACGTAAATCTCTCTTCCAGGCTTATAAAAAATTTTAGCTTTGGATTTCGGTCTAACACCGCAAACGTAAGGGGTTGGTGATCGGTAAAGATATTTAAATCCTTTACCCCATAGAGATAATTTCTAAGGGTTTTTAAAGCCCAAACAACTTCGAGCAATTCGCGTTCATTGGTCGCAAAATGCAATTCCCATTCTTTAAGGGTCCTTAAAATCATGGTTATAGGCTTACCGTTTAGAGATAAAACTGCCCCCAGACCGTAAGCCGAAGTGTCATTAGTCAAGTCAAATGGTTGTTTATAGTCGAGATAGAGTAACACAACATCTTTGGATGCCGTTCCGTTCCGTTCAATTCTATTTTGTCAGTCAAAGGCCTTGCTATTGAAGCAAACTGCTTAATAAAACATATATTATAACCTGCCAATCCTAGAAAGGATTTAACATTGAAAAGCGTAGTGGGTTTTTCGTAGTTTAGTATTGCTTCTATCTTACTAGGGCTCGTTGTAATTACCCTCAAGATACCACAAAGCCTAAAAACTCTACTTTTTCTTTAAAGAAATTCGATTTTTCACGTGAAACGCGCATACTAGCATCGTACAATCTGTCCAAGACTCAAGCGATATAGACAACATGGTCCTTTGTATTTTCTGAAAAAATTATTACTTCATCGACGTAAACATAGCAAAATTTTCCTATTTTTTCCCTAAGAACATTATCGATTGCATTTTTCAGTTCGAAGGGTAGCCTACATTTCCGACTGAAAAGGCGGTTTTCTCTCGATCTTTTTCCGCTAGTAAAACTTGGTGGAATCCCGACTTGAGGTCCAATGTGGTGAAGTACCTAGCATTCCCTAGGTTTGACAAAATAACATTTACGTTTGGAATAGGATATTTGTCAGATATTGTTTTAGAATTTTGTTCCCTAAAATCCATTACAAGACGCTTTTTTGTATTTTCTAACTTATCAGTTCCTTTTTTATCCACCACCCATACAGGGTTATTATAGGCTGTCCTAGATGGGCGGATAATGCCATCTTTTAAAAGGTTGCGAATTTCCATATTTACAAAATCTAGATTTCTAGATTTTTATTTTTAAAATCAAGCTTTGAATTTATGTCAGTTAGTAAGTCGAGGCCGATTATGCCATCGAATGTTGTTAGATTTGGTAGAATGAAAAAAGTCGTGTTAGTATTGAAAAGATTAAAAGTGCATTTCTGTTTAATTGTATTAAAGTCATCTTGTTTTAGATGATATAATTCTGGTAATGGCTTGATATAATTTTTCGACGCACCTGTGTATATCAACAATTTAATAACCCTCCCTGCTATCATTCTCTCTATATACGGAAGCAGGGAGTCATGACTAAAAATTTAATTTGATCATATTCCGAAGAGTCACTATCAATGTCTTCCACTTCTCTAGTCGCTTCAACACTATAGGTAGAATCTACCTCATCATTCGTATTTTCACTTTGTTCTTGATGATTAATTCTTTGTTGCTTTAGCCCTGTAAATCCTGTTGTGCCACTATTTGGCCTCTTTACTGTCTGATTCATATTACTTTGTGATTGATCTTGTTCTCGATTATAAAAATGGTGGGGCCGTCTGTACCGCGATGACGAGTCAACATCCATTGGTTCTTCTTCCTGTTTGTAAAAACAAAATTTTTATTATTTACTTGGTGTTTTGTTTGGGCCCTATCATCAATACTTTTAGATTAATTACTAGCAAAGGTTTTGCCGAGAAAAGTACATCACTTAAAGATTTTCCTGTACAAGAAATAAACACACGTAATTCGTCCATTCTACAAAGATGCAGCAGCCGTACTATCGTACGTCATTAATGTTTTGTTGGTAAGAAGCCTAAACTATCTTTCCACTTCATCGTAATATTGTAATAGTGTCATATTCCCTTGTCTAAGTGTGGATAATTGTTGTTCTATTAAATATATGGGTCGCTTGTCGGCGTAAGTAAAACCACGCCTATTTATAATAGCTTTAAAATTTAAAGGGGTATCGAAGGACGGCAAAACTGTGTCGGCCGCACCTCTTATTTTATTTCTAATAATTCCAAGAGCCTGATAATGTGTAGAAGTACCTAAATATTTTTCGTAAACATTGTATGCGGTGTGGGGCGCTTTTCTCCATGAAACGTATGTTTCATGTTTACCTTCGAAATCTAGTAAAGACTTCACAAAGTCTAAGGTCTCTTTGCATACTGTCCCGTCTGTAATTTGTGCCTCCTCATTAGTTTCTATTTTTTAACTGTTCCGGAGTTATAGATATTGCTAAGTCCTCTGAGATTGCTAATTCTTCGAATTTTATTGTAAAAGTTATAATAGCTAAATTAAAAAAAATGGTTGAGGTGATATTGGTGATTTTTGGCATTTATTGCGGCAAATTTTAAATTTTATCTTAAGTCGTTTAGGCACTTCCGGAGAAAAAAACTTAACGTAGAATTAGTTTTGGCGATTTTTTTTCTCATTTAGGAACTTTCGTTTTGCTTGTAACATTTTTTTTTGGGTGGCAATATTGTTTATGTGTACAGAGAAGTCCTAAGCGAGAAATGCAGAAGACCGATGATGTTTGGTGGACTTTAGGAAAATACAAATATGTATAAGAGAATTTATTTATTTCGAATATTTTATACTACTGATAAATTGTTTTTCAATACGAAACCGGAAACAGAAAAGCTAATGTATATTTTTTATTTCAGGACCAGATGTTGCTTTTACTTTTACAAATAAATCGACCGATCATTTAAATAATCAATACCAGGTACGTGATAACGTTATTTGTTCTCTTAATATCCACAGCTGAAAAAGTTTTATCGATTTACTTTCGAATTTAACAATTTGTAATACTGAAATACGGATGATAAATTAAAGATATCACTTATGAAAATGCTATTAATTGACATAACTCATTTTTCTTTTCATTTTAGTTATTTATCTTTATCGTTTTGAAAGTAGTTGCTTTGAAAAAAAACTTAGTATATTTTTATTTTTGTAACAATTTTTTGTCGAGTAATGAGAATTTTAGTATGTATTTTAATGTTTAAGCATGCAGAACTCAGTCGTTTATGAGCAGATGTTGAAAATTTTTAGAAATTTGATACATTATGCGAACAGATTAGTCTCGTTTTAAAAACAGTTCATAATCATAAAAGTTAAATTAAAATTAAAACACCTTCATATTTTATACGCATATTAATAACTGTAAAGGGCACTTCTTAAAAATTTAAAATGACTGCGTATTTATATAGCTCTCACTAACAAAAAGCAATAGAAAAACAAATCTAAAAATTAAAGGGCGTCCTCATAGGTTATAGGCAAAACATCGCAAATTGGACTTATATGGCCGTATTTTTTGAACCGTTATATGTATACAAACACTTGAAAATTAGACAGAATATCCACAACTTCGTTTGGTATAATAAAAAGTATAAAAATTTTTAATTATGAATTAAAGGCTTGTACGATAATTGAGATAATCTGATGTATATAGCCAAACTGTTGAACCGTTATAGACAGACGCACTGTGGTCAATATTTTGAGATAGCGGCTAAAACTACTTTTGGTTTTTGTTCTCCGATTTTAAAGTTATTAGACTCATATGAAAGTAGACAGTAGTAAACCTGGGGAGCCAAAAAATTTGAACTCTATTTTAACTATTTCACTGAAAACAGGGTGGTCCAAAATGGGCTTTTTCAGAATTTAGTAAATTTATGTAGGATGTGGCAGTTAAGTCACTGCGCAAACGGACTACCTATTGTAAGTACTAGACGCATGGCAAGTAGTAGGCCTTGATATACGAAGTAGAATTAAACACAACCAATACGCAAGCAGGAAGAATAGTAGGTCATGAAATACAAAGTAGGCTATGACACAAAAACAATCACATGAAAACATTCATATATAATAAAAATATATATATATATATATATATATATATATATATATATAAACCCAAATTTATGATATTTTTAGTTAATTTTTAAAGTTTAAATGATCATAACTTTTTTGTTTTTCAAGATTTTTGGACGAAATAAATTTTGTGTTGTAACTTAACTTATTTCCTATTACTGGTAAAAAAACTGTTTTAATAATCTATGCAGTGGTTCCAGAGATATCTGCGTTGGTGTTGAAAAGTTATCAGGAAACTGATTTCTGTAAAAATGACATGAAAGTGGCATGAAAGTGGCTTTTACTTGAAAACTTTAATATATTTCTAAATTAAGCTTACAAATTCTGAAAGAAAGATATTAGACGAATAACATGCGCTAGGCTGTAAGAAAAGCTATGCAGTAGTTCAGAGATATCTGCGTTGGTGTTGATAAGTTATCAGGAAACTGATTTCTGTAAAAATGACATGAAAGTGGCTTTTACTTGAAAACTGTAATATATTTCTAAACTAAGCTTACACATTCTGAAAGAGGGTTATAAGACGAACAAAATGCGCTAGGCCGTAAGAAAATCTATGCAGTGGTTCCAGAGATATCTGCGTTGGTGTTGAAAAGTTATCAGGAAACTGATTTTTGTAAAAATGACATGAAAGTGGCTTTCACTTGAAAACTGTAATATATTTTTAAATTAAGCTCACACATTCTGAAAGAGGGATATTAGACGAACAAAATGCGCTAGGCTGTAAGAAAATCTATGCAGTGGTTCCAGAGATATCTGCGTTGGCGTTGAAAAGTTATCAGGAAACTGATTTCTGTAAAAGTGACATGAAAGTGGCTTTTACTTGAAAACTGTAATATATTTCTAAATTAAGCTTACACATTCTAAATGAAGGATATTAGACGAAAAAATGCGCTACGCTGTAAGAAAATCTATGCAGTGGTTCCAGAGATACCTGCGTTGGTGTTGAAAAGTTATCAGGAAACTTGTTTCTGTAAAAATTACATGAAAGTGGCTTTTACTTGAAAACTGTAATATATTTCTAAATTAAGCTTACACATTCTGAAAGAGGGATATTAGACGAACACAATGCGCTAGTCTGTAAGAAAATCTATGCAGTGGTTCCAGAGATATCTGCGTTGGCGTTGAAAAGTTATCAGGAAGCTGATTTCTGTAAAAATGACATGAAAGTGGCTTTTACTTGAAAACTGTAATATGTTTCTAAACTAAGCTTACACATTCTGAAAGAGGGATATAAGACGAACAAAATGCGCTAGGCCGTAAGAAAATCTATGCAGTGGTTCCAGAGATATCTGCGTTGGTGTTGAAAAGTTATCAGGAAACTGATTTCTGTAAAAATGACATGAAATTGGCTTTTACTTGAAAACTGTAATATATTTCTAAATTAAGCTTACACATTCTGAAAGAGGGATATTAGACGAACAAAATGCGCTAGGCTGTAAGAAAATCTATGCAGTGGTTCCAGAGATATCTGCGTTGGCGTTGAAAAGTTATCAGCAAACTGATTTCTGTAAAAATGGCATGAAAGTAGCATGAAAGTGGGTTTTACTTGAAAACTGTAATATATTTCTAAATTAAGCTTACACATTCTGAAAGAAGGAATTAGACGAACAAAATGCGCTAGGCTGTAATAAAATATATGCAGTGGTTCCAGAGATATCTGCGTTGATGTTGAAAAGTTATCAGGAAACTGATTTCTGTAAAAATGACATGAAAGTGGCATGAAAGTGGCTTTTACTTGAAAACTGTAATATATTTCTAAATTAAGCTTACACATTCTGAAAGAGGGATATTAGACGAACAAAATGCGCTAGGCTGTAAGAAAATCTATGCAGTGGTTCCAGAGATATCTGCGTTGGTGTTGAAAAGTTATCAGGAAACTGATTTTTGTAAAAATGACATGAAAGTGGCTTTCACTTGAAAACTGTAATATATTTTTAAATTAAGCTCACACATTCTGAAAGAGGGATATTAGACGAACAAAATGCGCTAGGCTGTAAGAAAATCTATGCAGTGGTTCCAGAGATATCTGCGTTGGCGTTGAAAAGTTATCAGGAAACTGATTTCTGTAAAAGTGACATGAAAGTGGCTTTTACTTGAAAACTGTAATATATTTCTAAATTAAGCTTACACATTCTAAATGAAGGATATTAGACGAAAAAATGCGCTACGCTGTAAGAAAATCTATGCAGTGGTTCCAGAGATACCTGCGTTGGTGTTGAAAAGTTATCAGGAAACTTGTTTCTGTAAAAATTACATGAAAGTGGCTTTTACTTGAAAACTGTAATATATTTCTAAATTAAGCTTACACATTCTGAAAGAGGGATATTAGACGAACACAATGCGCTAGTCTGTAAGAAAAGCTATGCTGTGGTTCAGTAATATCTGCGTTGGTGTTGACTGTTTGTTGTTGTACTGTTTTCAGAACAATTTAAATATTTTTTTTTAAAAAGGTCAAATTTCTCGGAAATTTCCTACTTCATAGAGCACAACTCCTGTGAGTCAAGCTGAGTCAAAACACAAATTTACTATTTTGTAGTCCTAACTCTCCCCTACATTCCTATATATACATGTCCATGCATCGGGACTGCACTTTTTGAGCTACAGCAATTTTTCTGACCCAAGGTAAGATATTCGGTACAAATGAACGTCATATTTTTTGAGAAGTTATTTGTATGTGAAAGTGGCTATTATGCATATATTTTGATGAAATTTTGTACAAGAGTTCTTATTGATCCAAAAAATAATTTTGTTGAAATTAGGAGAAGTTGGCCCATATTTGGACCTAGTCCACATAGAAGGGTGTATCAAAATTTTGACAAAAATGACAATAGAACTCCCAAATTATGTGGTATCTAGCAGTTCATTTGGAAGAGGTAAAAAATGATTTTATTGCCATCTAATATTACACAACTTAAATACCTAAAAATTGCAAATAAATTTAAAACCAATGGAAATAACTGGTAAAACGAAGTACCTGTTATATTATTACCAGTACCTGTTAACTCTCAAATTATGTGGTATCTAGCAGTTCATTTGGAAGAGGTAAAAAATGATTTTATTGCCATCTTATATTACACAACTTAAATACCTAAAAATTGCAAATAAATTTAAAACCAATAGAAATAACTGGTAAAACGAAGTACCTGTTATATTATTACCAGTACCTGTTAACTCTCAAATATGTGGTATCTGGCAATTCATTTGGAAAAGGTAAAAAATGATTTTATTGCCATCTAATATTACATAACTTAAATACCTGAAAATTGCAAATAAATTTAAAACCAATGGAAGTAAGTGGTAAAACCAAGTACCTATTATGTTATGTTTCAAAGAGGAAAAAAAGATCATGTTGAAACTTCGAGCAGTAGTATATTAATACATGCATTCATTTTTTTTTCTTCATTATTGTTTCAACAATGGCTAAATTCAGTTATAGTGTTCTATCTGATATATATTTTGAACGGAAAGATGAAAGCGACATTATTTTACATATAATGAATAATCCATTCTTCAAAATATGCGACAAACAAGAAATTAAAATTCATAACTTAAAAATAAAAAACTTTTTAAATACTTTAAGAAAACGGTACAATCAATGTTCCAGAAACAAGAAATTGTTTTACTCACGCAACCAAGAATGGCTAAGAAATAAACTTATTTTTAAAAAGCCATCAGTAACTACCACGGAAACTGGAAAAGGTGGTCGACCAGCAAAGCCAATTGATAATTGTAGTGAAAGTTCACGAAGACGCAAGCTTAAACATATCAAGGAAGAAGTTTCTTGTAGCATCATAAAGGATTCATTTCTGCATCAAATTCAACCATCGGATACTAAAAAGAGTAAAATTGCTATCATTAAAAAAATAGTGGAAGCAAGCCCCATATGCACAAAATGGATTTTAAAAAGTATGCCGACACCAACTGAAGAAAATAAATTTACTCCAGAAGAAGCATTTGAACTATTTTTGGATTTGAAAATGACTAAAAATCAATATACAGAATTGCGGAAGCGAACCAATGAAAAAAATTGTGGAAATTTTCCATCATATCGAGATATAGTTTCTGCCAAAAAAGATTGCTTACCTTCACCAACTGCTATTAGTGTAACTTCAAGTTCAGCAGAAATAAAATTGCAGGATCTTCTTGAACACACTGCAGAACGTTTACTAAAGACATTTGATGCTGACTATTTAAAGAAGTTTAAAAATTGCAGCATGACTTTAATTTCTAAATGGGGATGTGATGGGTCCTCTGGCCAGAAACAATACAAACAATGTAATGCGGAAAATTCATCAGATGCCCATTTATTCATGATTTCTTTCGTTCCATTACGTTTAACAAAAACATTTATTGGTTCAGAGCCGTCAACTAGTAGAGCTGCAGAGATAGATGTATGGAAGAATGAAATTCCATCGTCAACAAAATTTTGTAGACCAATAAAGTTTGCTTACAAAAAAGAAACTAAAGATGTCATAACTGAAGAAGTTGCCAAAATAAGAGATGAAATTAAAGAACTTAAACCCGTGATATTTGAATTTAATGATCAATGCATCGAAGTTAACTTTAAATGTCACTTACAATGATCGATGGAAAAGTTGCACAAGCTTTAACCGAAACAAAGTCTTCGTCAAGCTGCACCATATGCCAAAAAACATCAAGTCAATTGAGCCAACCACCAACACAAGTCGATAGTTTTAATGAAGCATATGAATTTGGAATGTCACCTCTTCATGCTAGAATTCGTTTTATGGAGCATATTCTTAAATTGGGATACGATTTGGAATTTGGTCCGTTAGGCGAAACAGTGAGAAACAACAAAGAAAATTTGGAAAAAAGAAAGCACAAAAAGATATTCAAGAAAAATACCGTGAGATAGGCCTTATAATTGACCAGCCAAAGCAAGGAGAAGGAAATTGTAATGATGGAAACACAGCAAGTAGATTTTTTTCCGATCCAGAAACTGCAGCTTCTATAACTGGAGTAGATTATGATTTAATACGACGATTCCAAATCATATTAGAAGTTATAGCATGTAGCAAAAAGATAGATGCAAAAAAATTTGGTCAGTATGCTAATGAGACAGCAACCCCTTATAACCAAAAATATTCTTGGAGACATATGCCAACCACAGTTCACAAAATTTTGTTCCATGGGGAACAAATAATTCAGCACAATATGCTTCCAATTGGAGATCTCTCAGAAGAAGCGCAAGAAAAAAGGAACAAAGACTACAGATTCTTTCGCGAGCACAATACAAGAAAAATTTCCAGATATTGTACTAATGAAGATCTTATTAATATTTTGTTGTGCAAATCAGACCCGTATATGTCCAGTATTCGACAAAAACGGAAATCAACCCCATTAGAGTTAGATAAAGAAGCTAAACAACTACTGCAAGATGAAAATCAAAGCTATTTGGAAGAAATTTTTACTAATATTGTTTAATTAATACTAGTTTAAAGATTATAATTTGTTTCTAATTTTAGTATAAATTTTTATTAATACAATTAAATAAAATATATGTGCACTTTAAATCAATAGTAAAAGTTTACTAAAAATTTTATCGATGTTGTGTTCTGTATATAATATATCCAAATGGTATTGATATTGTTGGGAATTTCAGTGTTATTTTTCAGTTTAATCCACACAAGAATTAGCTTTCTTCCAAAAAAAACCTACCTTTGGCCCCTGTGAATATTGAGACTAAATAAATGTCAGGGGCCAAATGTTGGCATTTTCTGACCAAAATTAAGTTTAGGAATAATAAATAAGTATTGGTTGTAAAATAAGATTGAGGAAAATAAGAAATTATAAAAAAATACCTATTTAAAATGTAAAAATATTCAACTTTTACATGGAAACTCAACAAAAAATTAAAATTCAGTTTTAACTCCACATTACTTACGTTCCTATCGGTCGATTTTTACGTTTGAACACGCAAATTGAAGTTTAAAGTCCCTCCTATTGAACAAAACAAATTGAGTAAAAAAATACCAATCCGGTCAAAAGTTATAGAGTTTTGACCGCTATCTCGCGAAATTGACCACTGTGAGACGGTTGAAACTTACAAAAAACCTGATTGCTAAATCTACTAAAACAGCAAGTATATTATTTGAATTTGGAAATTTAAGAGTGCCCTTATAGTTGAACAAGTACAAAATTTGGAGATGGAATGTAAGGTTGTCCCAACAGTTAATATAATATGATGTATGTGGCCATACTCTAAAACCGTGGTAGACGGACAGATGAAATCTATTTTAACAGAAGTTTTTGATTTTGCAAGAATTATTAATCTTTTGTAGTTTGAAAGTTATCATACTTGTCTTCTCCTTTACAATCACACCTGGGAAAAAAATCTTTAGTTTATTTAAAATGTTTGTCAGAAGTTTTCTGAAAAGTTAAGTAAGCGATAAAGAAATGGCCATCGAGACGTGCTTTAACCCTCAATAATCAATATCGGTGATTTAAATAATGAATCGGGAAAGTAGCACAAAAAAAGATTTTTTTTATAATGAAAATGTTTAAAAGTTATGACATATTAAACTATAAAGATAACTTAAGTTATTATTATTTTCCTTTTAACTTTATCCTATTTATAAAAAACTAAAAAAAAAAAAAAACATAAATAAATAAAAATAAAAAAATTCACCCTTAATTGTCAAAGTTTAAATAATTTGGTTTCCTTGAGCGCAATCTGATTTCTCTTTTAGGGGTAAATGAATCAAACTTTTTGCAGACATGTATATCGTCTGAAAAGTAATTAAAATAAATTTTTTGCCACGTTGGTATATTAAAATAGTTTGTTTTGTCATTTAAAATTACTATCAATTTCAATTTGAAGCGGCGGTAATTTCCTTGATGACATCGATAATTTCAATAAAGTTGTTATAAATTTTAAAAGAAAGGTATGGTCATATTTAAGAAATATTTGCCGTAGATTTGTTTGCTTGTTGTTGCCTTTAATTGTTTTAAAGCAATACAAAATTTTTTTTCTAGTCATATTACGCACATTTTTTGCCTATTTTGTGCGTTCAAAATATGAGCAAACATTTTACTTAAAACATATTTGATCAAAGTGTAATTGCTTTTAATGTATTCCTAGCAAACCACATGAATTAGAAAGGAAACTTGACTAACTCATTTCAGTACTCAAACAGAGCAAAAACCAATCATTTGCCTTCAGAAAACCACAAAAGTAGAAAAAGGTTATAACAAAGTTTGTCATTCCGTTTGTAATTTCTACAATATTCATTTACGACTCCATAAGCTGTTTATATCCTAAGTTGTAATACATAGCGAAGTTGATTGAGCGATGTACGTCTATGCGTCCGTGTTGGTGTTTTAATTCATTTTATGTACTCATAATATTTGTTTTTTTTTTTTTTTTTGATTAAAGCTATTTCACTGAACTAGATTTTAGATTGGTGAAGGGTATATAAGGATCGGAATAGCCGAATATAGAAGTCTAACTTGTTTCTATTAAACTGGCTCATCTTAAAGAGCTCTTAATTTATTAAAAAAAAAAACTTTATAGCTCCGAAGATATACATATTTGAGTGTCATATAGTAGTCATGGCGCGAGTCATTATAAGATATGTTCAGGAAAATCTCGCACGGTAGGTTCTATTAAGAGTCTTCTTTCAGAGTACTCCTTTAATGGTTTGGTTGTTCTTATGTAATATAAGTACACAATTTAAGTTTATAATTAAAAAAAATTTTACTTTAAATACTAGGCAACATTGATTGATACAGCCAAGAACAAATATTTATTTACAACCTCGTGTTCACTTGTTTATTTCACTCCTTTAAATGCAAACTAGCATTATATTATTGAAAAAATAACAGTGCTAAATCTGGCTTATCCGAATATTGTATATTCTCCCTTAGAAATAAATCAGCGTTTTTTAGTCTTTGAATTCTGATAATATCAACATTTACATAATTTAAAAATCGATGTTAGAGATTTTCGCAAAAGTCCATTTTTATCGAATGTTTCTATACACGCAGAAAAAAAACATCGTTGTGATATTTTCACAATAACCATATTATGTTCTTTGCAACAATGTATAGTTGCGGAGAACCAATTACAGTTGTTTTCACCAAAACTTTAGTCACAATAAACATTTTTTGTTAACTTTGAACAATTGTATGGTTACTGTGTACACAAAATGCAACATGGTTGGTTTTAACTTAAAAAAATTTCAACCACAACCAAAGTTTTATAACTTATTGAATATTTAACTATAATATATTATTAATCAAAGTATCGTTAAAAGGAACAGAATAATGTTTGCACTAAAAAGTATTTGTTCTAGTTCTTGACAGTTTAGTTATATTTCTGGTAGCTAAAATTTGACATTTTTTTATTGTTATAGAAAGTGAAAAAAAAAATAAAAATTTATGTACAAAATAAATAATAACAAATAATATGCAAAATACGAAAACAAAAAAAAAAAACGAAACCAAAGCAAAAGTTTTCAAAACAGTTGAAGTAAATATGAATGTATTGTAAGCATATAAATCTTTATGTTTGTGTTTGAAGCACAATTGTAAAACCATTTATTTGGGCGCCTATAATCTTAGCGTTATTATAAGCTAATGATTGGTTTTTTATGAATTTATGTTTTAAATAATTTTTATGACAAATTGTTAATAACAACAATAAGTCTTTTATATCAGGAAATTTTGCACTTACGAGACTATAATATAATTTAATTATATAACATGACATTTTTAGCCATATTATTATATTTTAATTCAACCATTTAATGCTTATATTTAAACATAATTATATTTATACTTTAGACAACAAAATGGTTGCAAATGTAACAATACTGTGTTTTTTTAGCAACCATATAATGCAACCATAATATGTATATCTTATATTGTGGTTATCTCAACCATATTTTTTCTTTGCGTGTAAAATATTACTAATATTATTATTATTATTATTATTATTATTATTATTAAAGCTGACTCGGTGTTTTTTCCTCACTAATGCCATTTCATTGATTTTCACTTATAAAGTTATATAAAATCATCCAGAA
This sequence comes from Gymnosoma rotundatum, assembly GCA_916610165.2. Lineage (NCBI taxonomy): Eukaryota > Metazoa > Arthropoda > Insecta > Diptera > Tachinidae > Gymnosoma > Gymnosoma rotundatum. The sequence continues at coordinate 71,690,902 of OU744339.1, read as the reverse complement.
AGTATATGCATGTGCTCGAAAATGAATTTTATAGAAAATACAACCGGACTGACAAACTGGTGTAGTAAATACAAAAGTAACTTAAAGTTAATATAAAAACTTTCTAGTATTTTAAAAATATTTATGCAAATTTATGCAAATGGCTGTGCATAACCGTTTTGAAAATATTGAGTGTTTCTAATTCTCTTGCGATAATAACGAATTGGTATATTTTTCATATTTTTATTTTATTATTCTTTTTGTTCACATGTTGTTCTTAGTTCAGGGATTCTGAACCACTGTGCCGCGGCACTTTTGTGTGCCACGAAATTTTAAAGTGTACCGCCCAATTTTTAATACATAAAAATGTTTTTATTATAAAATACAATAAATTCAAAAAAGGGGCTATTAATACTTCTATCTTAATTGCGGCATAAAGCTATTTTGCAATCGAATGACTTGGATTCTTATTGTATAAAAACGGCGAAGTAAAATTTCCTGTTTGGAAACATCAGGTGTAATTTTTTTAATGTACGTTTGAAACAAAAGTAGTTTTTGTACGGTACATGGTATCACTCTGCTTTAAAAAAAATGAAGATTTATTTATAAAACACTTAGAAAAACCATTTAATTTATTTTGAATTAACATTAGGCGGTTATCCAATGATAGCCAAAAAAATCTTTTTTACGAAGTATATTATAGGGGGTAAGTGAATAATTTTAAGGCTTATATATTTCTTTTTATGCCGCCAAATTTTGAAATTATTGACGGTGTGCCGTAACGGAAGAAAGGTTGAGAATCACTGTCTTAGTGTGTTTATTAGCGTTTTATTTGAATGTTCAATAAAGTTTTGTTATTTGATTTTCCTTTTAGTTTGCAACAGTTTTATTGACAATATCCAATATTCTAGGCTGGTTTTTAAATATCCATAGCAATTTAAAAGCAAATGTTGTGGGTGTCAACTCTATTCTCTACAATTTCTTTGAGCTAATTTTCATTATCTTTAAAATGGGAAAATTAAGATTGTCATAAAATGTATATTATGTTTATCTTAAATCTCTTGGTTGGATAACAAAGTAGGGAAACGTAACCCGTTTGTTACCGCTATAATGGAACCGTAATAGCTAAAGGTTTGAAAATTTTAGAGAAGTTATTGTATTCCTAAGGAAGGCCTGACCTTGATGCATATGCTTTATATGGCATATGTTGTATATCGTGTGTGACACCAACTCGCACTTTGCTGTTTTTTGCTTTATTTGTTAATTATTTGATTTTTTGATTTATTTACATATTTACTGCCGTATTCATAGAAAATAAAATAACTTTGAAATGCGTTTAATGGCAAATCAAATCAAATTCAAATCTTTGAATACATTATGTACAACTTTTAGTATAGTTAATGTACATTTTTTTATTGTTGAGTTATTCCATAAGTTCATAAAGCAAACAAAAATTGTATGTATAGAAATATAAATATAGATATTTTATATGGAATAGAATTTGCGTTAAAAATTTATAAACAGAATACTCTCCAATTTCACTGTGGAGCGGAATGCAGGATATTGCGTATAATAAACTTTTTATCACATTGTTAAAGACAAATGAACAAAAAGAAATGGAGCAAATAACGCACAGAGAAAAAAGTACCTAATAAATACATAGTAAATTAGAACAAAGTTTATAAGATTTCTCTACGGTTCTTTTTCAAGAAGACATTCTTATTATTTTTATAAGGAAAATCAAGAAGAAAACTTAGGATTTTTACTAGATTCTCTTCTTGTTTTTTTTAAAAGGTTTTCTTCTTGATTTTATAAGGCTTTTATTTTTGTTTTTTTCAAAATGTTTTCTTCTTGATTTTATAAGGCTTTATTTTTTTCAATTTTATAAGACTATCTCTTTATTTTTTTAAATAATACTTCTTGATTTTGTTAGATATTAATATTAATTTTTTATTCATGTATTTACTAAGAAACTTATTTAATATTGGTACTTACAAAAATTAAGAATTATTAAGTAATAATATTTTTAATAATTTCATTGTTCAGTAAGTAAAAATGCATTAAATATATGATGAAATATATTTGATTAAAAAGCAATTAATTTAATTTAATAATAAAAAGTAAATATTATTATTAGGTGGTATTACTGTAATTTGCTTAATAAATTTGCAACAGAGGAAAAATCCTCAGACTTAAACTCAAAAAAATACTGCTCTAAAAATGACCATACTAGCTTGCTTTTTGGAGAATATTCAGTCTTAAAAACATAGGATAACTTAATAATAACGTCTATACATTTCATGTAAGAAACGCACTTCCACTTTAGACCATCACAAAACACGAAAAAATAAAACATTTTTGAAAAATCAGTTCCAACAACCATTACTCTTGGCTAAAGTTTTTCTTTTTTTCTGCATACCTTTTAACAATTTCTATAATTCTTGGTTCAATATCATTTAGAGTTAGCACTAAAGTGATGAAATCTATTTGGGCATCGGCTATCGAAGGCTTATATTCCTTATTTAATCGTTGCGGCTGTAACAAAGCGTGTAGCAGTATTGTACATACACAATACTTAGAATCTGAATAGAAATAAAAAAATTAGTAAATGCAAAATATCACATATGTATGTACATATGTCAAAATTTAAAAGAATATTGTACCTTTTGTAATATTTTCATTGCGTAAAAATTGTACGTAATATTCTCTTGATGCTCGGTCTTTAATTTCGAAGTCAAAAATTTTAAGCAACTTTTTATAAAAAGTTTCCGATTTTAAAAATAAATTATTTACTTTGTCCGGGTATAAAAAATCAAAATCTATTTCGACCTTTTAAAAACAAAATAGATAATAAAAATTAAATTAGTTTAAAAGAAGCCAATACTTACAAGTTCATAACCTAAAAAATCATTGTATCGTGGCCATTCTTGAAAAATATTCGTCAAAGAGTTAGCATTTTGTATCTCAGCAATTCTATTTTTACTTGTTTCCCTCCAGAAAGAAAGCATTTGAACCCATGGACTGCAATTGTGCTGCAACCAGCACTTTTGCTCGAAATACTTATCTTTCAAAAAGACAGATGTACAAAAATGCACACATACCAATTTAAAAAAAATATAAATATGTATTCATACCGTTATGCAAATCTTTAAAGATTCGTCTGCAGTGACAGGAAAATCATCGAACTTTTCTTTTTCAACATTAGTCCAACGAGAAAATAATTTTCCTGTTGGATTTTTCTTTCCCTTTTTCCGTTTCAAAAAGTATGTTTCCTAGAATAACAAAAACTGTTAATAAAAAGATATGTACATTAAATAAAATTTGGTTAAGATTTTTTTACCGGTTTTTCTTTAGGAAATACTTCGCAGATGGCATAAGACCATTGCTCCATTTCTGCGTATGTTAATTTGGATCTTGTGCCAACATACTTTTCAATAATACAGTGCACTAACGTCTTCTGGTTTTTTGAGTCAATATAATTATTTTTTTTCATAATATGTAAGTACTAGCTGTTCTTTCACGGTGTTTTTAAAGAGGTTGATAATGCTAGTACTCCATATAGAATTGTCTGCTAAGGTGTTTTGTGGGGAGTCATGATAAAGTTTCTGCTTCACATATGAATGGTAAGTTCTGAAAAGACACTTAAATGAAAATATGCCTGTTTTTTATAAATATTATTTGGCACGAACAATATTTATTCTCCATTCCCTTACAAACATGCAAAGAAATTATAACAGTACAAAAAACAAAAAAAACCATAAATATTGTCTTTATGTTGGTCTTTAAAAAAATTAATTAGGTAGCCTAATGAAATCAATACGAAAAACCTTTTTGAAAAAATTAATTAGGTAGCCTAATGATATCAATAAGAAATCCATTTTTTGAACAATTCAGAAGGAAACCTAATAGAATTAAGAAGTTCTTCTCTATGAATTGCGTTTTTTGTATCAAAAATAACTGAAATTGAGTGAAAAAATTGTAAAAAGCAAGTTTTCTTCTTGATTTTATGTGTTTTTCTTCTAAATAATATTAAAAAAATTTTCCATATGAAAATAATAAGGGAATCTCTACGAAGAAGTCTTCGCTTCCCTCTGCTGGTATACCCCTTAGCCTAAAAACGTTTCATAGAGAAAATCTTCTTGAAAGTACTAGGCATTTTTTTCTCTGTGCGTTTTCAGTGACTTCGAAATCTATAAATATTCCTACAAAAAACTCAAAACAATTTGCGCCTGATCGTTGGAACAGATTTGACTACAAATCATTTCATTTGCTTCATTTTCAACTTTTCTAAACAAATATTTTTTGATAAAAGTTAAAAGTTAGATTTAGTCTACTAAAAATATTTCATTTCGATTTAGCACCGAATGCCCTACAACATCAAAACCGTTCAATATACCATTTTTCCAAATGCATTATTTTCAGTCTATATTTCTTGCTTGGTTTATGTACCTCGTAAAGTTTTTGTTTGTCAAGTTATGAACACTTTACTTTTTGGTGTAAAATAAATTTGTACACATATGAAGGCATTCCCATATACTTTTTTGTTTTTAATATGTATTGATTACAGAGTCGTTATTAAACCTAAATATACAGTTAAGCCTGTTGTTGAAAGGTTTTTGTGGCAGTACTCACATTATAGTAAAAAAGTGTTACATTTTTAGTCAAATTTATGAACTTCGGACTGTTATTATGTAATAAAAATTCAAGCAATATTTATTATTATTTTATAGCATTTTATTTTAAAGATGTTATGTGAAAGTATTTTTTCCGATATTAGCAGTATTTATGTATTATGAAAAATTTTCAATACAAATTTGTCCTTAAATACATTTCAAATCTGCCTTAATATTTTATGAATACGGTAGTAAATATTTCATGAGAATATCACGAAATATATATATTTAAAGGAATAAAGCACAACTAAAGTAAATTAATATAAAAAACAGAATTTAAATAATTAATTTTTTTTAATTACAATAATTTAAAAGATATATGTATGCGCTGCTTAAATTTTAACTGCCATATTCATAGAAAATAAAATTACTTTGATATGTGTTTTATGACAAATTTTTCATACAAATTTGTCCCTAAATATATTTCAAATCTAATTTCATTTTCTATGAATACGGCAGTAAGTATTTAAAATATGGGTAAAAAAAATTGTTACTCTTATGATATAAAGTAAAAATCAAAAAACTTTAAATATTAGGTAATACTTTTCATGCATGTACGCATGTATGTCCTAAAAAATAAAAATTAATACTACACAGGGATTTGGTTAAATTATTTAAAATCCAGTAATTGTTTCCTTCCATTGAGCTTTTTTTAAATCTGTCAATCTTAGTTTTAACATAAAGAAGAGAATACGATTTTTATCACCCTTATTCTAGTTGTCGACGTCGTCGTCGTCGTCGTTTTAGTATCAACATCACTTCGATTTAATGTCGGCGTCTATTCAATAAAAATTTTGCATTCTATAACATGTCTGTGTCGACATCGACGGTTTATCGATTTTTATGAAGTTAAAATGCACATCCCTAAGTTTTTTTGTTAAATTTTATTTGTGTTTGATACTTTTATGGTAAAATGATTTCTATAAGTGAAGAAAATTTTTATTTAATTGATGATGAAAGCTTGAAAAAACTAGAACTTGTGTTGGAAAGAAAACTTCTTAGGCAGAATTGCAATATATTTAATTTGCCGTATCGCAAGTAGGTACATATGTTTTGGATGCTCCTGGCTGTGCTTTCACCGACAAATTCGATTTCAGCACTTTCCATGTTATTAGAATCGTTTTTCATGTCAACCATTTGAACTCCTTGAACTGCTCATTCAAGATTCAAATGCTTCTGGAAGTTAAGAAGGTTTGCCTCAGCTTCTTCCAGCGGACTGCGTGAAAATTGTTTAAACATTCCGCCGCCAGTGGCTTTATTAGCAACCATCTTTTTTTTACTTTTAATTTTAAAGTAATTTTTACAAACTTTTTTATAAATACTTATTTATTGCTTTATTTTGTTACCTTTTGCCATACATCTGCTAATCTTCTAAGCGGACCAAGAGAATTTAGAATTTTTCCAATTTCATTACATTTTTTTTAATTGCATAAAGCAGTGCTTCTGCGAAAATTTTTAAATTTTTTGCATTTGTAACCTCCACTTTTTTACATTTTCCGTTATGTTTGGTTTAAATTATTTCAAAACGTTATTCAAAAAGGCGTCGACAAAAAATAGAGTCACGTTATAGAATACAAAAAATCTTTGAGCAGTAATCGATAAGTGTCAATAACGACAAGTAGAATAACAAATCGAATGCGTCGACACATATCAATATTGATATGTGAAGACGTCGGCAACTAGAATATAGCGATTATTTTTTATTTTTATTCGTCGACAGTATCATGTGTTAAGTTGCTTTTAAAACTGTCCACTTAAGTTCGCAAATAACATTTTTATAATTTTGAGAAATATGCAATTTTATTTTGAATTAGATTTAAGAATTAAATTAATTTAAACTTAAAAGTTAAAAATTCACAGAAATAGTACTAAACAATGTTTAACGTGCGCCTCCCTAAACTGCAAGAAACTGCAAAATTAAGATCAGAATGGAAAGTTTTTTTTAGCAAACCATTGCGAACTTAAAAAACCCGAACATGACATGAGTTTTTCAAGTTTTAAGGAAGTTTAAATCATTTAAATTAATAAAAGAGCAATAACGCTAATTTGAGAAATAAACAAGTTTTGCATTCACCTTTCTACTCTTTGTCGCCAACCAGACTTTAGTCGATGTTGTAACGCTATCAGAATATTAAAGCAAATTTGCTTTCCTACAAGGCAACCTAACACTACAAAAGAAAGTCCGATCATATTCTTCAATTTAAGAAATTTAAATTGGTATACATAACTTGTTTCTAAAATCCTACCTTTCTCATTATAACTCAAGCACTCAATTTGGAATAAATTGTTCATAATCCAATGATTTTTGTTAGTTTTTCTCTGAATAAATACGTTTTTCCAAGTAACTTCCATTTTTAAGGTAACGAGCACAAGAACAGGATTTAATGCACTGACTTATTTAATGCACTGTTGACAATTAGACTAATGTTAATCGAAAGCGAATGAGTTTTCCCATATCTGAAAATTCTATGAATAATAATCAAGGATAATTATCGCAGTTTAATTAAAAAAATTCCAAATAATAAATATTCATATCAATGTTTTTAATATTTGTACTGTGGAATTGTGAGACACTTATCTAAAGAACTCTACTTTTAAAAAGTTTTTCAATGTACATATTTATTATTTGTGATTTTAGTTCTGTTGCGTTGTAGCTTATAAGTCGGGTTGACGATATGTTTTATTTTATACCAACCAAAAATTACTCTATTGCTTTTACTGTATAATATTGAGTTAAGATTGTGATTATTTCGGGTGATAACTATTTAGTAAGTTTAGAATCTCATCTTTGTCATCGACATAACTCAAAGCGTAAAAGTTATTGAAGTATTTTGTAACATATTTTATTTGAATATATTCTTTATTTAATTCATCTAGTGTTTCGTCGAAATATTTATTTAGAACAATGTTGGCGATGCACTGTGTCTCGATTTCATACAACGTATGGCCAAAAATAGAAGCACCTAGAATAACAATGTCTGACATATGATCAATATTCGTAAACAAAAATAGTGTTGTAATTACAACTAGAGGCATCACTCACTTACACCCCTGTTACATATTTTAGTAGCCGTTACATTAAAACACTTAAATTCTTAGTATAAATGAACAACAAATTTGGGAATTTCGTATGCTGTACGCAATCCTTAACTTTGAACTACTATAGCTCTATGTAAACATTAAAACACAACGAATTTAGAACGCGTTATGGTGGTATTCTTTCTTACTGATAATGATCCATTTCTCCATTGTGTTCTTGATGGCAGCTTGAATCGGGATATTTGTAAACAGTGAAATCGCAGCGGAGCATGTGAGTCCCTATTTCCAGTAGTCTACGAGTATATGTTTGTTTTTATTCAAATCAGTTACAATGTTATTATTTATTTTAATTTACTTAGTGTTGGGAAATGTACTTCTAATTTTATAAGTGCTTTCGTTTTCCACTTGTTTTTCTATTCATGTCTATACATGGCGTCTGTTTCTTTGACTTTGTCTGATTGTATTGTAACTATGGTTTTATACTTTCTATATAAACTTTGTAGATTTCTCAAATGCCGTAAGAATAAATTTCTCCTTGGAAGTATTCTTTAAGTTCCGTATGAATTAATAAAAAAAGCAGAAATTAGATATTAGAAGAATGATAAAATAATAACTTGCAGCTAATTCAAATTTGCTTTCGAATATTACCTAAAAGTTAAATATTATCTAAAGTCGCTTATCTAAAAAGCACATAATTTCTTTATAACTATCTGAATACTACTTATGAGAAGAAATTCTAAATTTTGACAGTTTATAGACGAAAAACGCTTTAAAATTATTATTATTAAAATTATAATAGAAAACCTTTTTTTTAGCTTGTTGTAAAGTTTGCTCACACCAGAAATCAAATTATCCTAATTAAACGCATGTTACATGGCTTCACACTCGTGCTACAACTTTTTATCGAACTTGTAGAAAAATGAATTTAAACTTTTAAATGTAAAGGCTAAGAGAGATATAAAGAAGAAAATGTTCTTAGAACTTTGAAATTTAATTTTCTAAATTCAGTACGACACACAAAACATCATTAAACTTTTTCTATTGGCTTGTAGACATTAACGATTGTGTTTCTGTTTTAACTTTCAAGTACATCACGATGACCCCACATCGTCTTTAGCTTAGAGTTCTCTAACAAACAAAAAAAAAAAAAAAAAAAAAACTAGCTTGCACATACAAACGCAACCACCCAGCAAAAAAATAGACATTACCTTAAAAAGTACATTACTTTCCAAAAAAGGAAGTTATCATAAAACTAGTTCTTTATGGTAAAAGAGACTGCCGTACTAATGGTACTAATTATTTCCTACAATAATTAATGCAATCGATTCTCAGTAATTGATTATAAAAGTTTCATGCCTTGTTGAAATCATTAAGTTGGCAATTTAGTTGGGAAGTACTTCTGCCAAAAATGCTTAATTCCAAACTCGATAACCTTTTCAAAAAATTTTTTGCTAGGCACTCTCTTTAAATTAAATTTATAAACACATGTTATTGCACGTTTGCTCTCTTTTGTGCCATTTTCACTAACGTTTGGTGTCTTCTTAGGATAACTCGATGTTGGCAAATGTTCAAAATCAATATACATAAACATATTTTATACACGTACACATGCACTTGCATCCATGAAGTTTTGTTTTTATTTCCTGTCTCTGGGTCAGTAGTAAAACCGTTATGAAAGACAACCATTCTTTTCTGTTAAATGCTTTTGACGGTATGTTTTGCATATAGAAATCTGTACATGACATTGATTTAGATTATACTATTTTGCAATTTCATATAGAGGTTTCTTAATTACTTTTTCTGTGACCAATAAATTAAGAGTGATAATGATTTTTAAAAAGACAAAGGTAAGCTTTATTTAGTGTTTTTTTTATTTGGTAAAATTACCCACCCGAGTGCAAGAAAGTTAAAGTTTTACAACAACATCAAGTCTTGTAAGGTCTCTCCACGGGCACTTATCATGGCCGATGATACTAAGGCTCTGAGGCAGTGCTTCCGGGGTATAAAGGGGAAACAGATCCCTGGTGCTGGCACCGAAGTCTATATAGACAGGTTTGTTTTTGATTTGTAGAAGGTCTGACGAGAATCCTTATGGAATGGTACCACGGGAGCATGTTGCTCCACAAAGAGCCGTCCATCTCTGTGTACACGTAATGGCTGTCGTTTAGGTCACTGTCGATTGAATATGAAGAACAAATCCTGCCTTTATCTCCCCAAGAACAAAAACCTATTATAAACGAAATAAAGAAGGAACTCCTTGATAGTCCTGAATTGATCTTATAGTAACCCCTTCCCATTTATAGTAATTTACAAAAAGCTATCTCTTCTTAAAACTTAAGAAACCTGCGTATCACAATAGAAATAGTAACTCTGAGATATAAAGAAGTGAAAACTTTGGCTCTGTTATAAAAATTTTAAAATTATTAATAAAAATCCTTAAGCAATTGTTGAAATTTTTAAAATACGGACCTAAAATATAAATACTAGAGTGAAGAATAAAATTTTATTAAATTAATAAGCATAAATTGTTATAGTTCAATTTATATAAAAAATGGCGAAAGTGGAGTAAGATGCAATGGAGTATGTGAAAAAGTATATTATTTTACAAAACAATGAGCAGGAATAGACCAATATGCGGCAAACATTATCAGTGAGGATAATTTTATCCGTTATATATATGATGACTGTATCATGTATATACAAAATGTAGACTTGGTTTTAAAAAGTACCCAAGCCAGCGTCGATAAAAATAAAAGAGTACTATTAGAATATAAAAGTGAATTTGAAAAATCCCTCCAAAAAATGAATTGAAATAAAAGCATTATTGGAAGCAATAGAAATAAGAAAGATTTAGGAAAATGAAAAAACTTCAAAAAATTTGTCAAACAAATGTATAAGAAGTTAAAAGTATGTATGGAAATATAAAAGATTGTTAAAACCAAAATAAAAATAGATGTAAATCCATAGAGATAAATAACAACAAAATGTGCAATGAAATAAAGAATAAATTAAAAGAAGGAAACAACAAGGCAAAATTTGTCATACGCACAGGCAGTCTTAAATAATGTAGTGTTACCAGAAATTTCAAGTAATATTCCTTTAATTGTTAAACCCAGAGAAAAACAAAGCGTTTAAAAAACAAAAGCAGAATTAAATAAAAAAAAGTAAACCCTATTAACTTGAAAATAACTAATGTACAAAATAGAAGAAATTGTGCTGTGGTTATAGAAAATGAAAACATTGAGGAAAGAAAAAATTAATGAGGCTATTGAAAACGAAGTCAGTGACAAGAATGAGGTTAGAGTCCCAAAAGAAGTTAATATGCAAATTGTGATAACTGATATGAACTTTAAGATTTCCGAGAATGAATTAACTGAAAAATTAAAAAAGCAAAATTTAGTATTGGAAAACAGCGAAATTGAAATCATAAAATATTTGAAACTAAAAGAAACAATAAAGTGATTTATAATGTAGAAATGAAAATAGACAGTGAGTCGTATAAAAATGTCACAGATGTAGAGTTTATGATAGAACAATGTAATTCAGTGTTATAAATGCTTGGGTTACAATCATAAAGCGGCAGAATGTAGAAATGATGAAGTCTGCTGTAGAAAATGTGACATTCAATAACATAGGCTTTAATAATAATTTAGAAATAGCTGAAAACTCTAATAAGTTTTTTATATATAGTATTAATGACATTAGAAAATCTATCGAAAATGTGAAATATGTAAATAAAATACCGATGGTAAATTATACTTTTAAGTTTCGTAAAATATCTCTTAAAGATTTAAAAAATATATGTAAAATGATGAATAGTAAAAAAGATCACAAAAAAATTTCAGTAAAATTAATAATTGATAACTGGTTTAAATTAGGCAATATATTATTGAATATTATAAATTAATCGTTGGAGACTGGAACTTTCCCTGATATTTGGAAAGAGACTATGATTACACCAATAGAAAAAATAAGAAACGCCAGCAAATGTGAATGCTTTCGCCCAATAAATCGACTTATAATATGTGAAAATTTTTTAGAAATGGTTGTTAAAAACCAGTTAGTAGAGTATCTAGAACAACATAATATACATGAGAAAAAACACTCCTGTGAAACAACAATTATAACTATGTGATAATTAAATGGAAATATCGTAAAAAGGAGATTAAAATATTAGCCATTTTTTTTTTGATTTTAAAAGATCGTTCAAAACAGTCGATAGGGAGCTACTGTTAGAGAAACTTTTTAAATATGGAATAAAGAATAAAGAGTTAAATTGGTTCCGGAATGATAATAAATGATTTTGGAGTCTCACAAGGATCAATCCTAGGGGCACTTCTATTCTTAATATATATAAATGATTTTGGAAATGTACTGGAAAACAATAAAATTGTGTTATATGCCGGTTATGCACTTGTTTATGCGGAATCAACAACAGAAGAAGAATGCTATACAATTTTAACAAACGATATGCGGAATATAAATGAATGGATTCAAATGAATAAACTCAAACTGAACGAAAGCAAAACAAAAATAATGAAGGTAAATATGAACTCAAATAGACAATTTACAATAAATAATATTTTAATAGAAAAAATTAATAAAATTAAATATTAAGGGTTTATAATTGATAAAGACTTAAAATTTAAAGATCATATTGAATATGTATGTAAAAAACTCGGAAAGAAAATAGGATATTTTATATGTGTAAGTATCAATTGTCACTTCAATAATAATATACAACACTATAATAAAACCTCACTTTGAATTCGGGTCAACTATATTATTAACTTGCTGCACAGATCCACAGATATTAAAATTACAGAAAATGCAAAATAAGGCTATGTGCGCTATTTTAAAATGTAATAGATATACTTCAATAGCTCTAATGCTTGACACATTAAAATGGCTTGATGTAAAACAGAGATTGCAATTAAATACTATTATGTTTGTACAAGAGATGAAAATAGGGAAAACACCGGAATATCTATCAGAACAACTAAGATACATAGGCGAGGTGCAATCCTACAACCTGAGGAATGCAACGGATTTCAGAATTCAGCAAGCTAACAGCAGTGCTATGCAAAGATCTTTGCTTTATAAAGGATTAATTATTTTCAATAATATGCTTAAAAGTATAAAAATGAACAAAATGTACTCGTCTTCAGAAAAAATGTTGTCAGTTATATTAAACATGATATTATACAGATATTATATTCAAATTCTAAATTCATGAAAATTATACAATTATAATTAGTTATTATGCAATATATTTTAATACTACAAAATTAATCAAATAAAAAAAATCTTTTGAACCGTTATAGACAAAGTTATAAAAATAGGAAAGAATGTCGATTACTATGACGGTTATATAAACAAGTATAAATATTATAAATGAGCGATATTTAAGTACCTGTGATTTAATCACTGTGATTAGAAAATCACTGATCACTACAGTGACTGAGTTGATCAAATAACAGTTCCGCGTAAGAATGTTCTTTTACATTTGCACACATGCAAACGTAAATTAAATTTTACTTTGTGAAAGAGAAATATAAGTACTTTTGACTGTTTCATTCTTTCACATTTAAGTATATCAAAGGAGCTTCTTTGCTGTGTAACTTTTTCTTAGTTCTACTTTTTAGCAACAACTTTTCTTTTTTTTAAACTGCACACATACATACATATGTAGAAAAAAAAAAAAAAAAAAACAAAAAATGTTGTGTGCTTTTTTTATTTGAGCCTATAACCAACCTATATTTCTGGGTAAATTTAATTACGAGGGCTGCTATATATATTTCTGGCCTGGCAACACTGAGTGCTGCCAAGTGCAATCTGACATTTCCATTGGAAAGTTTGTCATTTTTAAGCATAATCGTACTCAAAACGTTTTGACGTACGACCATTATTTGTGTTGTTTGCAGTGACTTGAAAAAATTAATATAGAAAAAAATGGAATTAACTCGTGAACATTTTCGTGCCATCATTTTTCACAACTTTCGACGTGGATTATCACGACAAGAGTGCATTGATGAACTTAAATCTTTGTGTGGCGATGAAGCACCATCCTATAGCACTGTGAAAAATTGGTATAATGAATTTAATCGTGGCCGAAGCTCGCTCAAAGACGAATTCCGTGAAGGTCGTCCAAAAACGGCTGCTGTACCAGAGAACATTGATGCCGTGCGTGAACTCATAATGCAAGATCGACATGCGACATACCGAGAGATAGAGACATCCTTGGACATTTCTTCCACTAACATACATTCGATACTGCATGAACAACTGGCCGTAAAAAAGGTTTGTTCTCGTTGGATCCCGCACAATTTGAAAGTCGCTCAAAAAAAAGGCTCGTGTCGATTGGTGCAAAGAAATGCTGCAAAAATACGATTGCGGTGCTTCAAAAGACGTTTATAACATCGTCACAGGTGACGTATCATGGATCTATGCGTATGAGCCCGAAACGAAACAACAATCGACCGTGTGGGTCTTCAAAGACGAGCAAAATCTAACGAAAGTTGTTCGTGGAAGAAGCACTTAAAAGCAAATGGTCGCCTGCTTCTTCGGCAAAACTGGTCATGTGGCGACTGTTCCGCTTGAGCAACGTGGAACGGTCACTTCTGAGTGGTACACTACAATTTTTTTGCCTGAAGTCATCGGAGAAATTCGAAAAACCAACAAGAGAAGACGAATCATTGTTCACCATGACAATGCGAGCTCTCACACATCGGCTCAAACCAGAGCGTTTTTGACCGGCCAAAACCTAAACTTGGCACCTAATGACTTCTTCTTGTTTCCGCACATCAAGAAAAAAATGCGTGGTCAACGATTTTCGTCGCCAGAAGAAGCTGTTGAAGTGTACAAAAACCATGTTTTAGAGGTGTCTCAATCGGAGTGGAAAAAGTGCTTCGACAGCTGGTTTGAGCGCATGCAGAAGTAATATAAATCATGCTGCAGAATACCTTGAAAAACAATAAAACCATTTTTGATTATAAATATTAGCATTTTCACTATTAGGCCAGAAATATATAGAGCAGCCCTCGTACAGCGGCTTTAATGTAGAGATCGAAATACCTTTTTCCGTATGATTACTGTTTGCATAAAATATTATTTAGTGTTATATACTTCCTATATAAACCTGAACTTCAAACGGTGATCACGGTAACTATTTAAAAGAACGGTGATTTGAAAATCAAGTTCACTGGTAACGATGTTCCTCAAAAATCGCGGGATCGCCATCCCTAATAAATATATAAAAGTAAAAAAAAAATAAAGGGTGCCCCAATATTTTATTTGATATATGTGGCCGTACTTTTTAAAAATTGTGGACAGACGGTTGAAACTTACAAAGAAGCTGTATAGCAAAGTTTGCTAAACAACGAGTATACAATAAGAATAAAGAAATTAAAGGGTGTTTCCATAATTGATGTAATTCGACCAATATTACCCTATCGTTTGAACTGTTAAATGCAAACGCTTGAAAATTAGACAAAACATTAATAAAGTTATCTGATATAATATAAAGTATAAATATTTACAATTTTAAATTAAAGGGTGTTACAATAGTGTATGTAAATTAATATGTATATATATATTGCCAAAGTGTTGAACCGTTGTAGACAGAAGATTGAAATTTAAAAGAACCTGTAATGCGAAGTCCGTTATGGCAACATATATACAATTTGAATTTTAAAATTAAAGGGTGTCCTTTTAGCTAATTTGTCAGTTTTGAAGTCGTTTTTTCACAAATCATTTTTGGATTCATTCAAGTTCGAAATAAATTTTACAAACTAGAAACGCAGTCATGCCTTGAGACTTCTTATGTTTTTGCTCATTTCACGACTCTGGCATTAACACCGGTTGCCTTCTCTTGGTAACTTTTCTACCGCAACATCCACTAGTGTTATAACCAACAATAACATTCACAACTATTGGCAAATAACAACCACAATATCATCAACACCAGCATACAAATATCAGTGATAGTGTATATTCAGTATAAATGAGATTTTCTGACAGCATTTGCAAGTAATTGGCAGTTGCAGGTTATAACTCACTATCGTAGTTGTTGTTTTACTTTCAATTTTCTCTGCTTTCATTTTTCCTTAAATATCAACTTTACTCTTATTGCTTTGCATTTCTCATTTTTCAATAATTTGCCATGTGTTCTTGCTTCAAATGATTGAATAACTGAGCAAATGAGTTAATAGTAAAAAAAAAAAAATTACAATGAAGTATAAAAGTGCTACCATTTAACGTAGCCCTCCCCCTGTCTACACACACAAAGTGGTTTCTATGAGAACATTTCTCGTTTATTGTCATCGTTAAAATTTATGATTATGGAAATTGATACTCAAGTTCTTTTAATGTTCAATAGTAAATTGACAGCGATAGACATAATTATGGCACTTGTAGTAGAAAGGCTTTGTTAACTAAGGAGTTAGTTCACTTCAACAACTGCATGTAACTTTAGTTGTGAGTCCTATCCAATATATAATTTTTGTGTTTTTTTCTAAGCTGTAAGTACTTATCTGGCGTTTTCTTCAATTATTCGTTGTAAATATTTTCTGTGTTTTCTTGTTTGTTGCTTCAAATCTTTCATTGCACAACATTTTACAATTTCATTTTAGACTCTATATTATGATGATATTGACTGAATGAACTGTTGAAACAAGACAATATTTTCGGATTAGTTTTGCTATAATCTGCCATAATTATATTTGACATAAAATAATTACAGACAATGCCGCAGAGGGCATTTTACACAAATTTACTTTAACATAATGGAATTCTTTGAACCAGGAAATTGTATCTTGCTCAGTTTTTTTTAAGAATTAATAATTGTTTAAGCGGGGAAACTTCTTCGGTATATTAAGAATTCTTAAAATCAATATTCAATAACTGTTTATCTTTTGTCTTAATCTATGTTTGCTTATCATTTCGTTAATCAGTTTTAATGTTTTCATCATGCATTTTTACATGCACATAAAAAGGAGCAAAGCAGTGGTATTTCTTTTATGCTCTTAAGCGCAGCTGGGAGCGTGTACACAAGTTAGTGCTTTCGTTTGTAATTTCTTCTTCTCCATAAAGTATATATATTCTGGATACTTATACATAGAGAACTCGACTTGTGAATGATCGAGCTGACCTACAGAAATGGTCGTGTCTCTACTTTCCCTACATTTTTGCCACATTAAAACAAATAAAAATTACAATAAAAAATTTAATTTTATAAAATCTCAAAAATTCAGAAAAAAATCAAAATTTTTCTCAACACCCTGCAATTATAATTTTTTTATTTATCAGCTCTGTTCTGAATATCACGAACGGTTATAAAATCACGCAGGCGATTTGATGCTGTTCTGAAAATCATGTGATTTTTATTTTTTCGGCGTAGATTTAATTTTTCGAAAACAGGAGAAAGCGGCTGATTTTTTAGATTTGTGTTGTGTTTTTTATTTTTTTTAAAATTCAAAGTTAAAATGTTTGAAGCAAAAATAAATTAGTGAATTTTTTTTTGTAATATATGTACTTTCATTTAGTTATTGGAGCTGATCAAAGGGCTTGAAATTTGGAGTCAAATAAAAATTGAAAATATAAAATTTAAGGCAAAAAGATTAGGAAGTTGCTACTATTTTATATTTTAGATTTTGCACTTAACTTTTTCTAATTTTAATACTAGAAACATTGGCATAGATAAGATAAATCTTAAATGATGTTATAAACTGTGACAATTTAGCAACATTAGAATTATCTTCGAAAACACGACGAGAAATAGGAAATCACGAGCGTTACTTAATAAAGCAAGACAACTTGCAGTGTCTTCGAAAATTTATGAATAATTTCGTTTTTATGTGTATAAAATCTAATTTGCTTGCAAAAATAAGTAGAAGACATATAGTTTTAAATATATAAAATCATTATTATGATATTTTAAGCAAAATAATTAGAAAACACGAGCAAGTGATTTCAAATCGGCAGTCATTTAGTTAACCGTTTTAAATCAAGTGATTTCAGTATATTTTTTACGCAGAACACCTTTTATAGAACAGACGTTTATATTACAATTTAACAAATAATTAAAAACCCATAACCCCTCTCAACATAGAGATTTAATTTTTTTATTATATGGCGAATATTTTATTCATTTTTAATTTTTATACAAACTTCGTACTATTTTTTATTTAATTATCCCGATTAATTAATTACCGATACTTATTATTGAGGGTCAAAGCACGTCTCGATGGCCATTTCGTTATCGCTTATTTAACTCTTCAGGAAACTTCTGACAAACATTTTAAATAAACTAAAGATTTTTGTCCAAACAACAAAGCAAAGACAAAAATCAAAGTTTAAGCAAAAACAACAATAACCAACAGTAATTCTATTTTTCTTTCTCCCCTGTATACGGCAGAATTTTTTTCGGCTCTTATATACAGTTGAAAGAGGATGAAAAATAAAATATCAAAAACACTACGATAGTTTATTTCTATGCACACGCACTTTGCAATTTATTTAATTAAAAACACGGGAATATTTTTTAAAGATTTAATTTTTACACAAACTTCGTGCTATTTTTTATTTAATTATCCCGATTAATTATTTACCGATATTGATTATTGAGGGTCAAAGCACGTATCGATGGCCATTTCGTTATCGCTTACTTAACTCTTCAGGAAACTTCTGACAAACATTTTAAATAAACATTTTTATTTAAACAAAAAATCTAAATTTCTCTTAAAAATGATGATGGTAATGTTGATATTTAATTTGAATACTATATTATTTAAACTATAATTGTACATGAAGTTAAAAAATAAAAAAATTAAAAACCAAAGATAAATTGCAGTGTGAGTAAAATGTAAAACAACTATGGTGAAGGGTATATAAGTCTCGGTACGGCCGAACATAACATGCGATTTTCTGAACAGTTACTGACAAACGGTTAGAATTAAAAAAAATTTTATTGAGTCTTTAATTTATAATTTTGAATATTAATACTGCTATAATAACAAGCGTTTGTCTATAACGATTCAGAAGATAGGCCCATAAAGGTTAAATTACATCAGTTATGGAAAAACCTTTTAATTTTTAAATTCAAATTATAAGATTGTCGATATAGCCAGCTAAGCAATATAGCTCCCTTGTAAATTTCAGCTGTTTGTCTATAACGGTTCAAAAGTATGGCCATGTATATTAAATTACAACAACTATTGGGACACCGTTTAATTTCCAAATCCTAACTTTATACTTTTTCTTATAGAGGACTTAACAATACAGGGTTTTTGTAAATTTCAACCGTCTGCCTACAACTGCTCAAGAGTATGACCACATTCTTTAAATTAAATGAAATATTGGGGCACTCTTTAATTTATAATTATGAAAATTCATACTTGTTATTATAATATTGATCCGAATTTTTTCAAATTATTAAGCGTTTATCTATAACGGTTCAAATGTAAGCCCGTATATGTAAATTTGCGTCAACTGTGAGGACACACTTTATTTTATTTATTTTTCTATTACTTTTTGCCATTGGGAGCTACAGTGATACGCAGTTTTTGTTTAATTTAAAAGTGGTGACCTTTACGGTTCATAATACCCTTAAAACATGTACTTATGTTGTATGGGGATACCCTTTAATTGTTAAATTTATGAACTGTTTTTAAAAAGGGACCAATCTGTAGGCCAAACCTTTCAAATAAATAAACAATTTTTAAAATCGGTTCAGAAATGGCTAAGTTTTTCAGGCACTAACATAAAAAAGCAATATTCGAATTAATAACCTCCTTCTTTTTTTGAAGTCGGTTATAAATGAAAGTTTCCATCCCTGTTTTGCAAAAGTCTTGTTATAGTGTTGTGATATTTTATTTTATTTTACTTGTGACGTCCCAACAATGCGAAATTTACTAGAGTTTCTATTAACATATAAATTGCATTTGCAATAAACACCTCGCTTGACAAATCATTCTTGTAGAATATAATTTAAATAAAAAATTCCTCTGTGTTTTATACGTAAAAATCTGCATGTTATATTTGAAACTGTATACACGACATGTACATACATGTATACATAAAAAAAAACACATCTTATACACACGAACTCATACATATTGATATGATTGCAGCAAACAAAAAGCGAAGTAGGATTTTATGTAGCTCTACAAAATTTTAACTTGGAGTTGGGAATAATGGTTCCTGTTAAATTCTGTAACCCTTGAATTAGCTCTTAAAAAGCACTAAAAAACCAGCAATGAGCGTGTATGATCTCAGCGCTATTTAATGTTTTAAATTTATTGCAAATCCCAAGATTGTTTTATTTGCAAATATGCGAACGCTTGTGCAAACCGCAATGTTTGTTCAATTATCTTAACAAAAATAAATATTTCCTGTATGAGTAATATTATTATTACCTTTAATGTGTTTATGATAAAACTGAAAGATGGGGAAAAATGAAAAATTTGCTGTTCAAAATATTTTTTAGGAGTAATTATTTTATAAAATTAATAAACATTTAAAACAAATAGCAACAACTTCTATAGTATTATTTTTAGAAGAATCTAAAACAGGAAAATGAGCTGGACAAACGTTTTTGTTTTTGAAAATCTTAAATTTTGAAGTTTTTTGTTAATGTTTTGATTAGATAATAACTACTTCCAGTTAATCGATAGATCTTCTTCTGATTTTTGCTTAAAATAAAAAAGGAAATAAATCGGTTACCAATTCTCGTCTTGCTATTATTTATTATAAAAAATTTGAAGCAAATGTACAGTGGCTTACTGCTTATTTAATGCGGTGCAAACCTTCTATTAAAATACAACAGATGTGTGAAAAGGAATGTGGCATAATTTTTTAAAATTAACGCAAACGTCACATTTTTTGGTCGCACCGTTCATAAGTGAATTTAAATCCATACTCTTTTCAATGGTTTCGAAATTTACGTGGACATTGTTGTTTTACAACTTAATTATTTTTTAGCAGTAGTCTGGAAGGCTCAGTTTTGATTTTTTCATTTAAAATATTAAACTATATTCGGCGCGTTGTACAAAAGAAACTATTGATGGACTCACCCCAGCGGCTAGACAGGCTCAGTTTTGTCGCAAGTTAGTTTTAGTAACAATTTGTAATTAACTGTATTCGATACAAGCTTTTATTTATTTATTTTTGCGATAAAATGCAAATTGATATCTGTCTGTATTTGACTGCTCCATTAAGTACATGATGTACACCTTTATCATAGGAAACTGTTTTCCCGCAAAACACGAGTCTTTGTAATAATAAATGCAACAATTATCTTAAATAAAACATTCATAATTAATTAATTCCTCCAGATATTTTATTATAGCTTTTGAGATTACTAAAACAAAAGAAACAAAAAGCTTGAGATTTATTTTTTTATTATTCGGACGTAACCACACTCTTTAAAGATGTTACAGCTTAATGGTTTCGGATGTGATTCAAATTTTTTTATATATATATATTTATATATTTAATGAATTTTGCTTAAACCAAATCTTAATTTTAGGTAAGTAGTCATTCGCATTGAATTTTGTTCTTCATGTGTAATAAAGCCAATGCCATAGAACTAAATTCTAATATTGCAATCTTATAGATTTTCCAGGTTAAAGCCCACCTAGATGTGTACCGAGGTATATGACTTTCTAGAGCTTTAATATTTGCAGATGGTTGCTAACAATACCAGTCAGGGTAAAAATCAAAAGTCAAAATCAAAATCAAAAATAAAAGATTGTGATTAAATGTTCTGTGTAACAATGTATGTAAATTACACTTGTTTGCAACAATGCTTCAGTCTCAATAAATATTTTATTGTTAACATATAATTATTACATGATTGTTATGCACACAAAATACAACATTGTTCGTTTTAAAGTTAATATAATATATTTGACCATAATATATTATTTTTAATTAAATAAAAAACAAACAAGTAAGAGCGCAATACTCAGCTATGTCGAATCTTATATACCCTTTACTATCAATGTTTATCTAGTTTAGTGACAGAGAATTAAAAAATAAGAACAAAAAAAAGTACGATATATAATTTAACATAAAAATGTCATCGGCCTTTAATGGGTGAAGCATTCTTAAAAAATTGTAGTATTTCCTTAAAAGCCTTTTCAAAAGCTTTTAAATAATGCCCATAAAGATATCTTAAAAAATATGGTGCAGAATTGTACTTTTCTATGAAAAGGTTATAGGCCCATAACTCGGAAAGCTCCAACTTTGTCAATTGATGTCTTTTTCCTAAATTAAAATTTTCTTCTCATTTATTATTTTTTTTTCTTGATTGGAGTTACTTCATTGTTCCAAATAATATAGAAAAATTAGAGGCAGGCGTGGTGTTTTACCCGTTGCCTCGAAGGACTTGAACCGATCTTGCTGATTTTCAGTAGAAAAATTTTTGAAACTATGTATCGAAAGGTGAAGGGTATAAGATATATTTGCTTAAAAAATGGTTATATAGTATATGGTTATATAGTTTATTGCTGGAGAAAATAAAAAATAAAGTAAAAATTAATATTTTAATTTTAATTAATATTTTAATTTTTATTAAATTATTATTTGAACTGTGAATATTATAAATGAATGGAAATTATTTTGGCTAAATAGATGATGTTTATAAAACACACAACTAAGGTAGATCGATGCGAAGAATGCTGATGAAGGTCGTAGCGGTCCAGAAAGTGCAGCATTTCATTCTGCTAGCGTCTAATTTTTCTTGTTTTCTTTGGAAAACGTCCGCATACATTTGTAAAAATAAATTTTCTTTCTAAAAAAGATTTTTAGAAATTAAAAATATATGAATTTAAGTCAAAATAATTTCCATTCATTTATAAAAATTATTATACAAAATTATTAAATAAAATAATACGCAAAATATCAAAAGGGATTAAAGTAAACGTAATAATTTTTGTAACATCAATATTTATTATTCAGAATCTTTTTTACCTTAATTAACTTTAATCGTGCTTGATTCCTTCTCATGAAATATTTTTTATTTAAGACTACAAATTGAAACGTATTACTGCGGGAAAAGCATATCCATATGGCCCTTTCGCTACTGCTCATAAAGCTCATTAGTGGATTTCAGCAAAATTTTCTATAAAAAAAAAAAAAAAGAAAATTACTAAATGTTTGCTGTGTTTCTGTATAAAACATTTTTGAGTTTTTATTGTCAATTTGGCTTCTGACACAAGACTCTTAGTTTTTTTTTTTACAAAATTAGGTAAAATCCACTAATGTGCTAATGTGCTATGTAAGCAGTAGTGTACAGCGGCGGTCCTTTCTGGTATGGCAGAATTTTTGAGCGGCGCCAGATTTATAATAATAATAAAAATAATAACTGCCATATTCATAAAAAATAAAATTGGTTTGAAATGTCTTATGAATACGGCAGTAAAATACGTCTAATAATAATTAATATTAAGCAACAACAAAAATAAAATAAAATATATTTAATATTGATATTAATATTACATATATCTTTTCTGTAAATCATTTTTTGTCAAAGTGATTTTAAATCATGCAAAAGTTGTTCTGTGCACAAGTTATACTGAAATCACGTGTTTTGAAAACGGTTAACTAAATAACTACTGATTTGAAATCACCCATTTTTTTCTACTTAGTTCTTTTAGAGTTCAATAATACTGACATTATATATTTAAATGACATGTCTTCTACTTATTTTTTTTATACAAATTACGTTTTCTACACATAATTCATAAATATTTATATATTTCTGCAGACACTGCATCTTTAATTGAAATGTTATTATTTTATTTAGGAATGTTCGTGATTTACTTTTTCTCTTTAACAGTTTGTTGTTTTGTTTTTTTTTTTTTAAATTTATCTAAATTATGTTCTTTTGAAGAAAAAGTTTCTGATTCTTGTTAAAAAAAATAAATAACAGTCAATAAATAAGACATGACAGCTTTAAAAAAGCAAGTTCAAAAAGGGATTTTCTAGAACATTTCTTGTTAAGGTATGTCGTAGGATTTTTATAAGGGGTTATTAGATATGGTTTTAACGCACAACCGAAGTCTTCCGAAAGCCAAAAATTCCGTCTTTACTCATTAGAAATTTCGGTTAAATATCCACTGCTCATTTCATTGTGACAAATCTAAAATAAAACAAAAAAAAAAAAAAACAAAAAATAAAATAAAAATTAAAACAACAACGAAAAACTTAAAATTGCGTCATTGATTTAAATTATATAACATTCTGTAAATCTGTCTATAACATCTCCCACATTAAGAGAAGCCAAAAACTCTTGATTGGCGAAATCCATAAGAAAAGGTTTTAAGTGTTCTTGCGTCATTGTAGCTTATTTTTGATGATCGTTAATTTCCAAAAGCTTCTGTCACATGTGAAACTACTGACCGGAAAGGACAAAAAATCGGAAACTACTTTATAAAAGTTGTGAATATTTTTTTGGTGGATAGTGTTTTTCGTTATGGTACTTTAGAAGACAAATCTCCGCCTTTAGCTCTAAAAAGTCGACCCTGAGTTGCTTTAAAACAATTCTATGATCATCAGCATAAGCTTTGAATTGGGTTAGTTTTCCTATTCCATGAATAATGTCAATAGTATTCTGAGAATAACGTTCAGTCAAATATATATAATATATACAAGTATCTTTGCAAACTTAATGTTCTTTGGAAGTCTCTACGAATGCAGATTCTATTCGGCAAGAAGCTGTTCTGTTCTTTGCAGCAGGAACAATTATTTCAATTTTGTTGCATTTCTCAACATCCGATTCAAATATACGTTTGAAATTCTCATTATATTGTCGAAAACTCTTCAGAGCATTTCTTAAATCCTTGACGAAATTGATTCCTTCTATCAGCTCCATGTTGATGGACAGCAACTTTTAACTCACAATTACAATTAACTATAAAAGTAACTCCATGATTTCCAAAGTATTAATGATATAAAACGATTTGAGTTGGCACAAAATGCTCTTTTCCATTGCTTTGACTGAAGAAATTGTGGTTGAGTCAATTATTATTTTTTGCATAGCTTCTTTTATTAATAAAAATTGTGCCTGAGCTGCGGAAACAGCTTCAGCTCGACAAGACCATCTCGCTGTTGACAACGAGAATAGCATGACGTGTTGGACTTTCTTCTATGAAATTGTAGACCCAATGAATAATTCTAAAAAAAGTCAAAGATACGCTTCTTTTCTCTGCAATTATTGCAAGCAGCGAAAAGAACGAGATTCAAGTAATGTGCAACAGAACTCAGTTCATTGAAGGTGGTTTCAGAATCAGTTTTCATTAATCTTTTTAAAGCTACTAGTCTCTCTACAGGCTTTTTGGCATCGGACGAAACGTATCTTATAGCAACCGACATCTACTTATATGTTGATCTACGTCAATGAATGATACTGCTTTTCGAGCAACTTCAGTCTTAATTTTCTGTATAATAAGCCGTTCGAAAACCTGTATGTGGTTGCTTTTATTTTAATTCAAAATGTATGTTTAAGTTTATATTTTTAAAATGTTCTTTTCGAATACAAGAATTATAATAATCCAATAAATAAAAACATTTTTGTATTTAATAAAACATATCTCCAAGAAAACTTAATAAATTAAAATTAAACAAGTATTTAAATTACAAAGTACACATATTATAAAGTATCTACATTACTCCCCCCTTCGAAAAACGTTAACATCCAATAAGTTAAAAGTAACACGTTTATTTTTATGTGGTGAGTTTGTATCATTATGAGTATTTTTATCGGTATTAAAGGTATTTTCAATAACTGCGGGTTTTAGACGATCAATAGGAACTGTCATAACATTTCCATCTTTCTCAATTTTAAAACATTTTTTATCTCTTTCTAATACTTCATATGGCCCTTCATATGGCTGTTGCAGCGACCTTTTGTTTATTATACGCAGAAACACAAATTTACAAGTTTGTAAATCCTTTGGCACGTAAAAACCAGATCCAGAATCTGTATGATGAACCATGTTTGATCTCACATTTCTGAAACAATCTTTTAACTTAAACAAAGTATCAGATGCGTCAAACTGGCCATGTTGAACAACAATTTGCCCTGGAAGACGAATATTTTGCCCGTACGTTAACTCAGCTGGAGTTGCTTTTAAATCTTCCTTATAAATGGATCGTAATCCAAGTAAGGCTATTGGAAGCTCATCATACCATCTTGAGGAATCACCTTTAGCCATTAATGTAGCTTTAATTTGCCTATGAAACCTTTCAATAATACCATTAGCTTGTGGATGGTACGGAGAAGTTGTAATTTGATGACATCCCAAAAATTTTGTTAACTCTGCAAACATATGTGATGTAAACTGACTCCCCTGATCTGTTGTTACTTTTAATGGGACGCCAAATCTAGAAATATAATTTCGCACTAGTGCATCCACTATAGTTCTTGTATTTATATCCCGAAGTGGGTAAACCTCTGGCCAACGTGTGAAACGGTCTATTACCGTAAGTAGATACTTATAACCATGAGAAGAAGGAAGTGGACCAACAATATCTAGGTGTATGTGTTCAAAACGACCCTTCGGAATTGGTACTTTAACAAATGGAGATTTGGTATGTTTGTGAACTTTAGATTGCTGACACCTTAAACATTCTTTCGACCATCTATTTATCTCCTTGCTCATATTTGGCCAAAAATAATTTTCCGTAATTAGGCGCCTAGTGGACCGGGTACCTGGATGAGAAATACCATGCAATTTTGAAAACACTATTTTCCTAAGACTTGAAGGTATATATGGTCTGGTATTATCATGTGATACTTCACACCAGATTTGTGCATCAATCAGCGGTACCCTTATCAATTTTAAATTGCAATATATATTTTTATCCGTAGTTAAGTTCTTTATTTCTAAATCATTTGTTTGCTCTTGATGTAAAGTTCTCATATTTAAGTCGCTATCTGCTATTATGTCAATATCAAAAGGTCTAGAAAGACTGTCGGCTACTGCGTTTGATTCACCTTTAATATATCGAATATTTGTGGTGAATTGGGAAATGTATTCCAAATGTCTCGTCTGTCTTGGGCTTCTTTCTGTTTTAGAATTCATTGCAAACGTCAACGGCATATGGTCTGTATAAACTACAAAAATGCGGCCCTCTAACAAATACCTAAAGTGCTTTATATTCAAATAAATAGCAAGTAATTCACGATCAAACGAACTGTATTTGGTTTCAGCGAGTGTAAGTTTTTTTGAGAAAAACGCCAAAGGTTCAGTTTTACCATTATAAACCTGATGCAATACACCCCCTACAGCAATATTAGAAGCATCGACTGTTAAAGTTAAATCTGCATCTTTATTAAAATGATTTAATAATACACGTGATGCAAAACCTTGTTTAACTTCTTCAAAAATATTCACAGCATTATCGTCCCATTCGATGATTTTCTGTTTCCGCCTTAAGGCACTAGTAATCAATTCGTGTAGAATTGATGTTTTGTGTGCTAATCTTGGTATATAACGGTGGTAATAATTTACCATACCAACGAATTTTTGCATCTGCTTGACAGATGATGGCCGCACAAAATTTTTAATGGCTGAAACTTTTTCCTCAGAAGGTTTAATACCATTTTCAGAAATATTATGACTTAAAAAATCTATACTAGCTACTCCAAAAATACATTTCCCCGGTTTTACATTTATACCATATTCATCTAGACGCCTAAATACTTTTCCTAAATGTTCGATATGTTGTTCATCACTTTCGCTAGCTATCAATACGTCATCGATGTAAGCAAAAATAAAGTCCAGACCATTAAACACCTCGTTTATAAAACGTTGGAACGTTTGAGCCGAATTACGTAATCCAAAAGGCATACGTTGAAATTCAAACATTCCAAACGGTGTAGTTATAGCAGTTTTGTATATATCCTCTTCAGCCATAGGTATCTGGTGATAAGCCCGAATTAAATCTAGCTTGGAAAATATCTTTTTATTTCGTAGATTTATGTTTAAGTCGTGAATGTGTGGTAAAGGATACCGGTCGGGAACTGTCACAGCATTAAGGCGCCTAAAATCGCCACAAGGACGCCAGTCATTAGGGTCTTTCTTTGCGACCAGGTGAAGGGCTGACGCTACAGAAGAGTTTGATGGTCTGCATATTCCTGATTTAACTAAAAAATCGAATTCGGATCTAGCAACTTTATATTTTAATGGGTCCAACCGCCGAGGCTTAGTAAACGGAAGCGGTCCTTCGGTAATAAGCTTGTGGACTGTTAAATGTTTAACAGGTTTGGTATAATCAGGTTCATCAGTTAAAGAAGGAAAATCTTTCAATAATCGAGTGTACTTATTGCTTACGGAAAATAATTTTGGTAGCGAAACGTTACAAGCACAAGAAACTGCATTAACCGATAAACTAGTAAGAGGATCCAACAAACATCTATTTTTAATGTCTACTAATAGCCCATACTTGCCTAAAAAATCAGCGCCGATTATAGGTTTCGAAATGTCAGCAATTAGAAATATAAAGGGAAACTCGCGTCGTAAACCTAAATCAACAGTAACTAATTTTTTTCCATATGTTGGAATACTAGTACCATTAGCTGCAGTTAAAACAATATCGGATATTTTATTATTATTTTTAAATTGAAGGAAGGGTAAAACGGAAACTTCAGCTCCGCTGTCTATTAAGAAATTTAATTTATTACTTTTGTCGAAAACGAAAAGGCGACGAGCTCTTGTAAAACCATCACCACTGTTTGTCGCATCAACAATGGGAGATATTAGTTTAACGATTCCTTTGAAAAGGAACAAGGTTGCTCACAGCGTATCGCCTTATCCCCAAAACGATAGTGATATCTACATAGCCAATTATTGCTAGTTCCACGTTGTCGGGAGCTGGAATTTCTCCTATAATTATTCCTGGAAAATGTACGAGATTGTCTACCTTTTAATTCACTTTTAATAGAATTCACTTCAATACACAATTTGTTGATATTTTCGCATAAAATCTTTGATAAATTTTCTACAACGTGTTCTATATTAGTTGCAGTGTGTTCTTTAACACTCGCAACTTCACAAGTAAACATTACTTCCCAAATCTTATCTGCTAATTGTATCATCTCAGTTATATCATTATGATTAGAACCCGTTAGAGCCACATTAAGACTTTTAGGAAGTTTCCTCAACCATAATTTTTTCAAGATATCAGAACTAAAACTAGTTCCAGCTAGCAAAGCCAGTGATCGATAAAACTCGGACGGTTTCCTGTTACCCATTTCACTGTCTGACAAAATTTTCTCTAACTTGGTAGTTTCACTTAATGAGTGTCGATCAACCAAGACTTTTTTTAAGTTATCATAAAGATTGTTTTGAGGTGGATTCTGAATAATATCGAGCACTGTGATAATAACCTCTTGAGAAGTGCAGTAATAATGTGCTCGTACTTTGTTTTATCTAAAGACATACCTTTAGTGACAAACTGCACTTCTGCATGTATAAACCAAGCGTCAGGGCAATTAATCCAAAACTATGGCAGTTTAACAGATGCAGCACAAAGGTCAAAGTTTAATTGGGGAGAATTACCAACTAATGAAGAGTTATGACAACTCTGTTGTGCAATGTTAGAATTTACCTGAGTATCTGAGATATGTTGTATATCTGTATTGTTACGCGTAGGGGAACGGATTGGCAACATTTTTCGACGGTTCACAAATATATATTGAAATAAAAAAACAAAATAGTCAATAAATAACTAAGTTTTTACCAAAATGGACATCCAGTGTAAAATAATAATTTGCATTTGGTCCAGATGCTGATGTAGACTCGTTGTCAGTACTTCTAAATCGGAAAGCTTAATACAGGATAAATGTTATTGTTTGTGCTGCCCAAAATTATTTTCTTCAATTCACACAAATCGAGGTTGCTGCAGATGCTGTGGAGGAAGACGTTCTTGTGGATAACGTTGGTTCAAAAAGTTGATTCAAAGCTGGCCTTAAATTTGGTTATATTAATGCACTTAATGGAACAACCAGAAAAATCGATCTTCTAAAATGTTACTGCTAGCTTCTGAAGTATTAAAACGGTTAAAATCCAAATATTGCTTTAAATTCAAGATTTATATAATTTATAATTTATCTTGCTCCTGGCAGGATCGCCAATGTGGTTGCTTTTATTTTAATTCAAAATGTATGTTTGAGTTTATATTTTTAAAATGTTCTTTTCGAATACAAGAATTATAATAATCCAATAAATAAAAACATTTTTGTTTTTAATAAAACATATCTCCAAGAAAACTTAATAAATTAAAATTAAACAAGTATTTAAATTACAAAGTACACATATTATAAAGTATCTACACTGTATAATTTCGTTCTGTGAGTATAGCACTCTTATTTTGTTTGTTCGAAATTTAACTGTAAAAAGGCTTAAAATTTATATTCAATTACTTCCCGAACTTAGGACACTGTGCTTATCTTGAGATTTATTTACACGTGTTTCGAGCAACTCTGTTGTGCACCAACATATTGCTAAATTGCTAACAATTAACTTTGACATCTGTTGTGTCTCACAATTTCAAAAATTAAAGTTTAAAGAGTTTGTACTTAAAATACATGTTTAAACGTTTTATTATTCTCCTTGTTAATAAATATTTAATCTAAGAACAAAATCTAAACACACGTTGAGTTATAACTAGCAATTGGAATCGATAACTTAATCTTGTACATTTGCATTTTGGTATTTGTAGTTTAAGCAAGTTTCTTACGTGGTATCGTGTGTGTTGCGACCTGTTAGGGGCATTTAACCGATTTTTTTTATAAATGTGATAATTTATAAGGAATAAATTTCTTATGTAGATTTTTTATAGATACTGTCTAATGTTTTTTTTCTATTAGGTTAGCATACTTTCTAATTTAATTGAATTTATTTTAACTTATTCACGACAGTATTTATTCACAACATTTGCTGTAACGAAAAGAAATAGTATGAAAACTTAAAAATTTATTCGTTGCCGTTTGTGATGATTAATAAAGAAAGTAAAAAGAACTTCTACGGTTTTTTTCATATCTTTTCTGCCTTAACAAATAATACTGCATGCGGACACAGAGAGTTAGAAGCGCTGTTTCAGTCAATGGCAAGCACTACAAAGTAATGATTAATCTAAAGTAGAGGATATGAACTTTGGTTTTAGAAGAATAGTGGATCATGTCACACAGCTTACCAAACAACCGAACTTTTGCGCACAATGTTTGGGAACCGTGTTATCAGCCGTCTCGGCGATGTAATAAGGACGCCTCTGCGGTGCGTATTAAGCTGTTAAACTCTCTATTGTAGGCTTCCATTAAATACTTATACTATATAAATAATCTAAAAGCGAACGACAGCCTTAGAGCTTATATCGTCCGATCCATTGTTGACTTATATCCAGATGCTGGCAATAAAGTTTTAAAAAAGTGTACTGGCTGGAAAGGCTACTACCGTTCAACCAGCTGCGTTGTACTTTAATAATGAAAATTACATATTTTTTTAACTTTAGACCCATTTATCTAATTAACTTTTTAATAAACCTATCTAACACTCCCAAATTTTGTGTGCTGTTAGTCGATGACATACATTTGATGTAAAAAAATGCTGTTTTTTCTTTCGTACTCCTCTAAATATCGCAGGTTCCCACTAACGAGTTTTATTTTACGGTATCCTTAATATAGCATGTATCAAAAGCTATTTGAGCCTACAATATTTTAATGCAGGGTTCAAAATTTTTCATTTATGAGCCTTCAATTATTTTATAATATTTATAATATTTAAGAAAAATGAGATTTCTAAGATTTTTATTTTTTGCGTTTATAAACGAGCATCCACAATTTTTCTGCCTGCGTTCACACATGAATATGTGCGTCTGTTTCGCTTTCAAACATTCATATATAAAGAGTGAGCAACAAAAAATATCCAAACTATTCATATATGATCATTCTCATTAATGCTGATTTACATAAACATTGTATTTAAAAAAAATGTCTGTCTACAATTGCACATGCCCAGCAAAAATTTTTTGAGAAGGTAATCGAGTGTGGAATTAACCATTTTTGGCGGAAGTACTTACCAACTAGATTGCCAACCTAATGATTTTAACACGGCATGAATAATGAGAACCTTTAGTACGTATTTTAAAGTATTCTCTTTCAACATAAAGAACTAGTTCCATTACTACTTTCTTTTTTGAAAACTAATGTAATGTGTTTTGTAAGCGAGTAAAAAATATGACAATCACAAAAGTAAGTCATTATATGGCAAGTACTTTTAAAGGTAATGTCTAATTTAATGCTGGGTGAATGTTTGTTTTAGCATTGATACATGCAAGGTAAAATCTCTAAGTTATTAACAATAAAAAGTGGATTTTTTGTTCTAAATCATGAAAAAAAAGAAAGCATCAACTCATGAGCAACAACACACACACACTTGTACATATTTTTAACCGATTTCATAAAAAGAAGAAGGCTATCAATTCGTCTGAATGTTCTTTTTTAATGTTTATGCCTCCATAACTCAGTTATTTCTGGATCTGCTTTTAAAGCAAACCATAATTTGAAAAATTAAAGGCTGCCCCGTAGAACATAAATGTTTTTTCCGTGTATTTTAACCACAAAGGTTGTCACTTTAAAATTTAAAAAGCTGCGTCTCACTTTACAGAGTGATACAAAAGTTAATCTAAAAATTAAAGGGTGTTCCCGTGATTGACGTAAATTGACCTGTACGGGACTATCTTTGAAACCATTATAGATAAACGATTGATAATTGGATAGAATGTCGATTACTATGGCCGCTATATAATTAATAGTATATTTAATTTTATGTATTTAGTCAAACTGTTGATCTGTTCGAGACAGACGATTGAAATTTCCAAGAAAAGTGTATTCTAGGTCCGTTAACAACAAGTATACAATTTTAATTTGGAAATTAAAGAGTGTCCCAATAGTTAATTTGAATTTGGAAATTAAGAATTCCTTGGTCAAAATATCCTTATTGCGATAAGGAATAGAAAAAACAAACTTTAGCACGATGATGCCTTTGCAGTTGCAAGATATCTAGATTCCAGTTTTAATTTCAATAGCATGCCGTTTCTTAATAGCGATCTTAAGCAGAGTGCATTATTAAGAACAACTGCATAAAGCACAGTTTCAACAAAACGCTTGTTAGTTAAAACTATACTCAGTAAGTATACAAATTTTAACAATATTTTTTTAAAGGATAATTTCCTTAGGTATAATGAGGAATCCCTAAGCTATTCACATTTATCAAGCTGCTATTCCCAATACGAAATACAAACTTTAACGGCAAATGATTCACAAAATAATACAGCGAACATTAAACATAAATTAATGAGAATTTGTGGAGGAGAAAGACTATCCTTTACTACGATTGTTCTTGATAAGAAAATGTAGCAACTTGTTGAGACTGTACTAACTGATTCAGCTGCACAAGTTTTTGTAAAGCGTTCATTTAGCGCATTATCGATTAAATAAACTAAGGTTAACACCGTCTAAAAAATCTCTTTCTAATTTAATTATAGTAAAGCTAAATTTTGAACTCCTTAATATTTCAAAGTTTGATGTCGAAAAAGACAAAATACGAATAGCAAATGATAATTCTTCTTCAAGTGTGAAATATCCTAAAATATTTACATGGTAATCTCATATAAAATGTTTTTCGTACTTTTTTTAAGAAAGCAACCTCTTTAAACCTCCTTAAATATTTTAAATCTTTCAGTAATTTATATTGTATCAATATTTTAGGTTCAAAATTTTTGAAAACTTTTCAAATAATATCATGAAAAAAATAAATAAAAAAGTCATATATTAAGCCAACGATATAAAACATGTTTGTTTATTACAAAATGTTTGGTTTTAAAATAACCAACAGGGAAAACTTTGTAATGTTCTAATGGTCACGGAAGAATGAAGTAATACATAATAGCTCTAAGGTACAAATATTGCAGCTACATTTACTCCAAATAAAAAAATAATAATTCGTAATATACGCGTATATACGCCGGCAGTAGAACAAAATATGCGTATATGAAAATTTTTTTCTACGATCTTTTCACTTATGAAAAATTATCAAAATTTTAAATTCCTTTAAATGAGTGCTTGCGTGAAAAAAAATATTTCGTAATTTTTTTCATCTTTAAATAGAAACAAAACAAAAAATCATTACATTCATAAATGAAAAAACATAAATATTTTTTAGCTTCTCACGTATTTATAAAAAGAATCAGCAAAAATTAAAATGTATACATAGTTAAGATTTGTGACTCTTGCTTAAAGTGATATTAACCTTTTTTTATGTTTTATATAATTTTAAGTTTACAATGTGTTTTTTGTTTCACTAAATAAATCGTTTTTATGAATTAAACTAATCGAGTTTTTCTTTAAACTTATAAGGTCCCAAAATAATAAACTACTTGTATTGAAAAATAGTATTTGGTTTTGGGTCATAGTTATGGTTATAGGCAGTTAAAAATACAACGTCGAAACGACAATAATTCTTTATATCGTACGTAAAATATGGTTCGTACTCTAGGGTTAAGGATGCTTACATCTAGACGAGATTTACCGCTAGTAATTTTCCAAAACTGGCACAAATCATTGTTATATATTCATAAAGTCGCACATAAAAGTCGTTTTAGATAATAAAATTGGGTTGCGTAAAAAGGCCAGTTTATCTCTACGTCTCGTTTACGACAGTTTTGCTTGAGTTCCTTTTCTCTGGAATAATATCGTGAAATGTTGCTTTTGCTTGGAAAAATTTAAGCATTGTTGTGTCTGACAGTAACTACTAGTAAATAGTTCTGTCTTGAATTTAATTTTTTTGCTTTGCTGTTTGTTAATAATTAATTAAGAAAAAATTGTCAAATTTAAAGATTAAATACTTAAATTTTTAAAATGTTTAAATCTTTTGCTGCAATAGATTTTATATTTTGTTAAAATATACAGGCATGCCACAGAAGTCAATTCCGATCGAAAGTGCTTTTAATTAAGCAAATTGGTTCTTCAGAAAATGAAAAATTTCTTCGGAATGAAACCACTTGTAAATTTCAAAGTGGAATTTAGTGTCTTTAAAATTTTGTTATCTGCGGTTTTTAAATTTACTTTTATTATGTGTCTATATTTAGATTAGCCTTGTGGTTTATTTTGGTGTGAGCAATATTGCCACATTTAAATAAAAAGGTCAAGATTAAGCATTTTTAGAAATAAGCAAAATCGATCAGAATCTAAAGAAAGTAAAACTAAGCCGACCGAAATTGTTAATACGGAATAAAAACCATTCCGATCGGAATTTGTAACATGCCTGATAAAATAAAAAATTGCATAAAGAATTTGGATAAAATAAATATTAAATCTTGTTTGCTTTTAATATCATGACAACTATGCCAGCCTACTGTTCCTCTTCTTGAGGATTTTTTGTAAAAATAAGATATATTTTGGGTAAATTCACAAAAAAGGGGGAAGGCCGCAACAACAAAATAAAAACGAAACACAAGTCGCAAAATTATTTAAGTTTACAAAAGTCTCAGAAAAAATCACTTACTGCTAAAAGTCATTCAAATTGTGACTTTAGTCGACGAAGTAAATACGAGTAAAATCATTAAAAAGTAATTTTGCGCATTTTTGGCATCATTTTATAAGTTTTATAAGCACACGAATTTTTATATTGAGTAAGTTCAAAGCCTGTATGCGATGAAATAAAATCTATATGGAATCACCCTTTAACTTTATTTTCTATACATATTGTATTAGTGGACATACTCTGTGCGAATTTTAACTAAATACCTATTCCAGTTCCAAAGTTAAGCCCATTTACACATCCCAAAGCCACGTTTTATGGGGCACCCTTAAAATTAAGACGTTTGTTTTAGTATGGGTCGCCTTAGTGACTCAAAAAAGATAAAGCAACACAAATTTTTAAGTTAATTTTTTATTTTATTAAAAATATCAAATAGGCCATTTGTTAAGTTTATTATTTATTTTTGTTAATTAATTTTGCAATTTATTAATTTTTTACAACCGGTCTAACATGCTATCGGTTCAAAAATTATTAAGTGTTAATAAAACGCAGAAATGTCTGTTATTATTTTCCATTTTTTGTGCGAGTTTACCAAATCAATCAATTAACAAAATTATTTAAGAAACAACATTAATATTTATACGGTGATCGATCCATCTGAAGACATCTTAGGACCTGGCGGAGCAATGAACAGCAAAATTCGAGAATGAAGGTAGTAGGGACAGCGGAGTGTTTATGGCTTAAAATTTAATATAAAAAATTGAAAACCTCCATTTTTATTTTTATTTAATATTTTTGCTTGAATAAAAATGTTTAAAATTTACGTGCAAATATAAACGAAATATGTAGCAAATTAAAATGTGATTTGTAAACCCTGCACTTAAATTCAGTAATGATTTTATTTCATTGCTCGTTTCCTTATCAGCGAATGCGGAGTGCTTAAGTATTTAAATTTTAGCAGGAAAGAGATTAACGTGAAATAAACTTTATGAAAAATAAAAAAAGATTATGCGCAAGTATTTATATTTATAAACATGTAAACAAAGTTAATTATATATTTTTGGGTAAATATTCAAGTAAATCTGATGACTTGTACGAACAATCTCTTGTTAATTTTATTTGCCTTCTTTTATCTTATCATATGATTTTTTAATTCATTAAACAAGCGTTAACATTTCTTTGGAGCACATGACGCATTAACGAAATTATATTTCTCCTCTGGTTTGTCTGTTTATGTCAACTTAATTTTTTTATTTATATTTATATAATTTAATTTGGTAACAAGATTTTTTTAAACGATTGCTGTAGTATTTTTTATTTATTTCATTTATAGTCTACAATTAACTTTAAAGATTTTGCACTTTTAAAAATAAACATTGCTTATCAGTGAAACAATAAGAAAATTTAAATAAATAAAAATTAAGTTTGTCTTTAATTAATGAAAAAAAGTAAGTAATGAATTTAATATTTCTGAATACTGTAAACTTTAGAACTTGTATTTTATCAAGTCTTTTATTAATGTAGAAATAAGAGTTATTATTATTTTTCGTTGCAAAGTAGTTTTAATACACTCAAACAGGCAAATAGGTTCATTTTGACTCGACACATGTTGTTGCTGTATTCATCAGATGTGTAATACACAATGTGTATGTGTAAATGTGTATTCGAAAGTTGAAAACATAACTGTATGCACATTATGACAAAATTGTCTGCCATTAAACATTCAGTGTTTTCAAATGCTGCATGTGTAGACTGGGTAAATGAACGGAAACTCTTTCAAATGACTCATTAGATATTTTTAAACCCTTTACTACAGGTGAAAAAATGTATATCTGAGTTTGTCATTTAATTGTAAAACAAAAAAAAAAAGCATTTTCAACCCCATAAAGTGTTTATATTCTTATGCATAGCGAAGTTGATTGAGCGATATCCGGCTTGCCGTCTGTCCGTCCGTGTTAGTGTTGAAATCAACTTTGCCAAGGCACTAATTGAGCTAAAGAAAACTTAAATACGCCAATCGATGAGTAATACTTTTGAAAATGTTTCTATAGAAAATCATCAAAATCGGTCGATGTTCCTTGAAGCAGCCGGGAAAACACCATGCCTGCCTCTAATTTTTCTATATCTTGTATTCGTCCTTACCTGTAAGTACTTAGTAAAGAATTTCATTTGAATTTCTACAGGTGGTTGTCTTTAATATGTACTTAGTCTTTACGAAGTACTAAGAACACAAACAAATGTTAATGGGACAATAACCCTAAGCAAAATGTACAATTTTTTTCGCTTTTTATGAACAGAAAACCTTATGGTAAGAAATAATTTTTTATGGTGATCTTTATGTAAATGGTATATAAGATTCGGCACTATTACTTGTTTTATATAAACACGCCATTTAAAGTGCTATTTGTCGTTATTAGAAACTTTTAGTTTTAGTTTTATTAAAGTTTATAATTGTGAACAAAAAAATATCAAAAGTAATATTTGATGTCATGTCGTGGCCGAACTATACAAACTAAATAAAAGTA
The DNA here is from genome assembly GCA_916610165.2 of Gymnosoma rotundatum. Classification (NCBI taxonomy): domain Eukaryota; kingdom Metazoa; phylum Arthropoda; class Insecta; order Diptera; family Tachinidae; genus Gymnosoma; species Gymnosoma rotundatum. The sequence continues at coordinate 71,653,144 of OU744339.1, read as the reverse complement.
ATGATAATTAATAAAAAAGGTTGCAGAATATATACCGTTCGTTTACTGGCAATTTAGCAAATTTGTTTTTAATTAATAGCACAAATCAAAAGGATTTCAAATAGCAAAAATTTTCATGGGAGTAATATAATATGTCTGTGTCAATTCGAACTTTATTAAGTGGGTTTGATTTGATTTTGGATTGGGATCAAGGTGGTAAGCACGTTGACTACAAATCTGGGTCAAAAAATAAAAATGTTTTTCTGTTAATGGTATAATACATAATCAGATCTAACATTAAGCTTCCTCCTGGTTAAATGCTCAAAGTATCACAGATGACATGCAGCAAAACTTGATGTCAGTGGAAGAAGTAAATTTCTTCATAGGTACACTGAAAAACTCAAAAGCACCTGGATTGGATGGAATAAAGCCCATTGTATTGAAAAATATGACAAATACTTTTTACACACTAATTACTCAAATTTTTAACTGGTGTTTAACAAAGGTTATTTCCCAAAAAATTTTTAAACAGCCAGAGTAGTCCCAATTTTAAAACGGAATGGATGCAAAATCACCTAAAAGTTATCGTGCAATAAGCATTCTGAATTGCTTAGATAAAGTTTTCGAAAAAATCGTGTTACAGAGAATAAATGAATACACCGAAACTAATAGTATAATACAAAAAGATCAATTTGATTTTCGAAAAGAACATTCAACTGTGCACCAAGTAAAGAGAATTGTAAACTTTATCTCAAATAACAAAAGTAACCGAAAAAGTACTGGAATAGTACTGTTAGACGTACAAAAAGCCTTTGATTCTATATGGCACAATGGCTTCATTTTTAAACTCCATAAGTGTGGTTATCTAATTTACATACAAAAGATGGCACAAAGTTTTCTGAATGAGAGATTCTTTTGTAGTGAATATTAATACTGAATATCCCTGCGGGAGTTCCCCAGAGCTCGGTGTTATCACCTGTTTTGTACTCAATATATACATCGGATTTTGAAATACTCAAAGATCAATCTATAAGCGGACGATACTGCCACCATAACAACAAGTAAAGTTTCAAACGCTATAGTCAAAAGAATGAAAAAAGGTTTAAAAAATGGAAAATTAAAATAAATGAAAATGAAACCCAAACAATAATATTTCCCTTCAATAAATCACCGAAAAGAATACTCTCAATACCACTATCTGTGGAAGGAGTTGAAATCCCTCTCCTTGATACCATTAAATATGTATCTTGGAATTGAATTAGATAAAAAACTGACTTTCAGACATCATGTTCTAAGAACCTGTGAAAAGGCAATTAAATGTGGAAGAGCCCTTTTCCCATTATTAAATCGAAAATCAACTTTGAATTATAAAAATAAAATCTTTATGTATAAAATGTGCATAAGGCCTATTATGACATATGCGTGTCAAATTTGGTCAAATAGATGTGCCCAGACCTAACTAAAGAAGTTGCGAATAATCCAGAATAAAAATTTAAAAATCATTATTAATTTATCCAGAAGATACTCAAAGAGTAGATTGCATCAAAATTTTCAATAAGATTTGCTTAAATCAGTTATATCTAATTTAACACAAAGATTTGAAGTTCGAAATAGAGTTTCAAATTATGATATAATAAGGAATTTGTAATATTAATTTTTTCTTTAAGTTCAGCAATGAAGCTGATAGAAGGATTAATTCAGAATTTCTTTAAATCTTTACTAGATTTTTCTTTATCTTTTTTCCTAACACTGCGTTAACATAAATACTAAATTATAGATATTTTTACACAATAAATTAAGTTTATATTTGTTGCAATACCTAATTAAATAAGATCTCGAAAAATGTAATTATTGTAAATATTTTAAATGTATTAATGATAGTTATAATAAAGAATAAAAAAAAACAAAATGTAATGTTACGTTCAATTTCTGGACAATCACAACAATTCTCATTTGACTTCCTTCTTACAAAAATCCAATGAAAATCTTAATACTCAGTATTACAGCGTACAAAAATATTTTGGTTGTTTTGCGATGGATTAAAAAGTATTAATCTTTCAATACCCACTATGTGGAGGTATTTCAGCTTATTGAAATTTTTAAGATAAAATGTTATATCTTCAACTCATTTACGCATGTTATAGTTGGGTCTTTATTCATTTTTACTAGTTTACTTACAACATTATAAATGCTGTTCCAATATCATATTCATTGTTATGAGTTAAGCATCAATGTACATGCGCTGAGCCTTTCATTTTTATAATTTAATTTTTATTAAATTGGGATTTGAACTGTAGGGTTTTATGAATAAATCGAAATTGATTTTGGCTTGAGTTCATTTATTTTTAATTTCAAAAAGTCTTTTTTATTGAGAAAAATTATTATTTTGTATAGTGTCTGGCTAACAAGTGGTTTTCCGTCTGTTTATTTAATTTTATCTAGTGATTTTCGTACAAAAAGTATGAAGCATATAAAAATTATATTGTAATTATATAATTATAGAATTTTACCCCTAATTAGAAATTTTAATCTAAACATATAAGCAAATTTATTTTAAAGTGAACATGGTGTTTTATATTTAAAATGCAGTAGAAGTCACTACCTTGGCCTATTTGCCTGCCCTCTCAACAATATACATTGATGATGTTTAGCAACTGTACTGCCGAGAGTGCTGATGACGAATGTCATAATTTCGAAAATTCTGCATTCTAGTTTACTTGTAGATATAATTTTAGTTTATTTGGTACTTGTGCCAATTATAGTTTTGAATCCGCAAACCATTTAAACTTATATTTCCAAAGAATTTATATTTGAGGAAAGTAATTGGATTGTTTAAAAAATGGGGGTAGATAATTAACCATTACTAATAAAAAAAATTTTACAGTTTTATTGGGAGCAATTTCAACTATTCAAAATTTCAAAACGAAAATATCCTTTTGCGCTAACTTACGTTTCCGTGCTTGAAGGCTGGTAATTTACTTTCCAGCACTAGAGCAGCAGTTACCAAATATGCTTCCTTATTTTCCTGACGTGACTTACATAAAGGGACTAAAAGGGAAGATGGAAAATTAATTTGAGCGTTAAGAATAAGCAAAAATTTCTGGAAATTATAACAAAGCTTAACATCGAAGATTTTAACACTTGCAAACATTTAAAATTTAAAACTAGCTCTTCGAAAGTCAATTCAAAGGTTATAGAGGATCGGACGAACTGAGGAACAGGTTTTTAACTGAAGTACAGCACAAGGACAGAAATTAGCAATGATTCTAATGTTGCAATTGAATTGGTTTTTTCAGGTTTTGCTTCTTAATGGTGGACGAACAGCATATTGTGTATTTAAGAATATAGAGTATTTTTTTATTTTTCACTATCTAATTTAACCGCCATGGATCAAAAATGGCGAAATTACTTTTTATAAAAAACGGTTTCCCATTATGGTTAATAAAGAATATTTTAGAGAAAACTTTATAAGTAAAATTTTTTAAGTATAACTTTTTCATTGTAAAATCGTAAAAATCAAAGCAATATCGACACATACATGAATTGATTTTTTATACCTTTATTACACCCTGCTTTAATTTTTCAAAGGAAAAGTAGCTGTGATGAAACTAAAAGGAAAAAAGTTACATTCATGTTATATTAAAATATGGTATTATTGTTTCACATTATAAAACATTCATTACTTTTTAACTGAAGACTTTATTATCTGCGGTCAAGGAAATAATTAGTAAATAAGAAAAACGTTCAGTCTTTTATTAAACAGTATAACTTGAATACGATACCTGTTTAACTAAAGTAAAATTCTGTCTTAAAATATAATTAAGTAAATTGCGTGAATTATTAAATAGTTTATAACACTGTCAAGTTGGTGTGCGGTGTTGCAGAACAAAATTCCTTTATAACTGAGTTAAAATGAAAAAACGGAGCAAAACAAACACCAAGGTGAAAAACTTTTGATGAAGTAAAAATATAGATTTAATGACAGAACAAAAATCACCTAACTAATTCATAAAAAAATTAAAAAATCCTAAAAAATATTATTGAACGTGAAAATCCAATCAAATTCAGTGCTTGCCTACCTTTGGTCATAGAATTGCCTAAAAAACATAAAATTCGATCCAATAAGCTAGCACCGCGTCAGTGCTAAATTAGTATTAATTTCCACTGTGCTTCAAAGTTGCGTTGTTTTAGGTGCGAGCCTTTATTTTTTTTAGTTTTTTTGAAAAATTTTTTTCTTCTCTGTGTAAGAGGGCTTCGATTTTCAGATAATTTTTTTCGAACAATCAACGTGTGCCCTGTTTTCTATCCGTTTTTTTTTTTTTTGGAAAATGGGAGCAATAACGATCTTATGTTTTTTTCAGTGATATTCGAAATTAATTAATTTATATTCCACATAAGAAACTGGACTCAGTTATTATTAAATGTTTGTGTTAATTAATTTTGTCCAAATATTCTTCTACATCGTATTGATTTTATTACTTTGATTACTAAATTTGGCAGCACTAGTTGTTAAAAGCTATGAAGAAACAAGCAAAATAAGGCAAAAAAAATTTAAACGTTTTCGTTAGAAACCCAAAAATATTGTGTTTTCACAGCCAATAGCAATCTTATAATTCTTCTTTTTGTGCGAGTTATTTTTTTAATTAATCCTCATTAAATTTAATGGCGTGCTATTAACCCAAGTTATTAAAATAAATTCACTGAAGCCAATTTTTTGCTATTTTCTTTTGAATGTTTTTCTTTTTTTTGTAGGTACACAATAAAAGTTTAAAGACAATTTTTATAAAAATATGGCTTTCAGTAAAAGTCAAATTTATAAATTTCCCTTAATTTTTTTCAATTGTCACATTCCATTCGACTTAATTTGAGTTGTTATTACTCTAACCTTATTTATATTGAGTGTAAAGAGATGTGCATTTCAGCAAAAATGTAAAATAAAAAGGAAAATTTTCAAAAAAATATTTGAAAATATTAAGTCAAACTTAATGAATAATATGAGAAATAGAATACTTGTATGAAAGTTACTCGGTTGTAATTTTGTAATTTTGTAACTTGTCAACTTGTGAACTAGAACAGATTTATAAAGGAAAAGAAAGTTGAAAGTAACAGTTTGCAATTGTAGACATAAACAGAACAACAAAAATTATTAATGCAAATAATAACTGCAAATTTCTACATGACAACTTGAAACGATTTTATGCTTAAAATTAACTAAACTAACTGACTGAATTTGCTGCCTCATATGTGATGATGGTGATATAGATATTAATAAATCAGAAGCTCTGGATGTTTTTGGTGTGAATATGCAATGTGATGTTTGGTAGAACAAGCATATTTTCTTGTTCGTAAAAAAAGCATTCAAGTGTCTTGGTTTTTTGAAACCGTTTAAGAAATAGTTTACTCTAGTGGTCGCTTCGCTATCTATGTCACCTTCACCCGAATATACTTCTCTTGTACGGCCCGGTGCTTCAAATACTATTTTGGAGTTACTCGACCATATGCAGTGAATGGCTAAAAGGCTCATCGGTAACAAAAGTCTATCTAACGCCTATCCCGTTGTAGTCGATTGGCCAATGAATCACACTCTGACCCTCCAGAAGTGTTTCGTGTCACTTTTATTATGCAAAGATTCAAATCATTTGAAAATAAGATTCAAGTGCCTGAAAAATGCCAATTACTTTTTAATAAAGTCCAGCACCTACAGCAATATTAGGCGGGTAAACAAAAAGTGCTTCAGCACTAGGATGTGCTAATACCGTTGGGTCTGACAAGCCGATCCTCTTGTTTTGCCTGTCCTGACGTAATATCATGCGCAAATCTATTTAAGAAAAAATGACCTTTTCTCTCAAATTCTATATAAGACAAAGGGATAACGATCGGGTAACGTATGGCGGTTAATACGTGTATCTAGGTTTTGTCACTCTTGCTTTACTAACTGTAATGTTGGAAGAATGACACATACCAGTTTTCATTAAATTCCGAACGCCTTTATTTCAATGGCTCGGGTATAATGTTTAATTCATAAAAGTTTTAAAAATTTTAATTTTAATTTCTAGAGATACGAACACGAATTTTTATTTAAAAACTTTGTTGCAAATGCAACTAAAATAGAATATTTGCATTTTCGTTTTGTTTATGAGTGCAACAAAGTAAATAACAAATATTGCGTGACTTAAGTCAAGTTTAAAAGCTGAAAAATGCGGCCTTGATATAAAATTTTGAATTTTTTTACTTTTAACATGTTCTGTCGTTTTATGACTAAAGGCACCAACAACAAAAAACAAAGTAAAATCATTATAGACATTAAAGTTTTGTAAAGAATTAAAAAAAGGAAAAAATAGCGAAAACCGTTCAAAGAATTCTTAATAAAGCTAATTGTAACTTTTGCTGTTTTTAATTGTAAAACCTGAAACGAGACGTATAACAGACACAAATTGGAATCTTGATTTTTCTCAATTTCAATGTTAAAACTTAAAAGTTATTCTGAAATAAAATGGAATATGATAAGAAAACCCGATTTTTGATATTAAAAGAAATAGCCGTTTGTTTTAGAGGAACCATCAGTGAAGTCGTCTTACTTGTCTTGGGATTTTTGGTGTTTTTAATTTTTTCTGAAGTTTCCCATTTCGGCCTAAATTTAATTTCTTTTTCTGTGTATTTTTTATTTGTATGTTATAAGTTTTAGTTTCAGCTACAATATCGATTTAAAAATAACCTTCACAAATTTTTTATTTTTTTCGCTATTTAAATGCTCGTATTAAAGAGAATAATAAAAACTAATTTTGAATTTATAACAGAAAGATAACTTTTATTGTTAAAAGCTTTACTGAAAGCATCATGCGCAAGCAAAAGTATGTTTGAATAATTTTTTGAAGAATAAAATAAACAATAGAAAAACAATATCTAAACCAGAAAAAGAAAATAAATTTTTTGCGTATACGCAATAATTATTTATAATTGAATGTAGAGCACAAAAATATCACTCATGCGTAACAGTGAACAAGTATTGCTAACAATATAATAAATATTTTTAATTGCACAAACGCATGCAATTACCAATTTACTTTGAAAAGGTAAATTTAAAACATACAACTGCATTTTATTAATTTAAATTTAAAATATGTTTTGGTGTTATATTCAAGGCAGTCGTCTAAATCATTGATTGAGAAATTGTAAAAAAATCTTCGAAATAATATTTATTTAAAGAAAAATTTAATTTAAATTAAATAAGCTTAAGTCTACTAATAAGATTTCGAAATCTGTGTATTAATGGTTTTCAGTTGAGCTTAAGTTCTTAATAATATATATTATTAACTTTAAAGAGAAAAGAATAATTCAAATATTATTTAACCAGTTATTTAAGGGCCATGGAGTTCTTGAAATAATTACTTTTTTACATTGAAATTTTTCATGTATTTAACTTACCTTCCCTTACTCTATCAACATCCCTCCTCTTTAATATTAAGACAAATTAGATATAGTTATTAAACCAAATTTATAATTATAAATTACAATCGCAGTAATGTGGCAAATTGGTGAAAGTATAGGGGTGAAGCAATTTGTTTTTAAATAATAATTCTTTCGAAAAAACCCGACACCAAAACAGATTTCATCTGTCTGCCTATAACAGCTCAAGTGTATGGCCACATAAATTATGTTACATTAACTATTGGGACACACTTATATCTCCAAACTTTATGCTTTTTCAACTGTTCAATACTTTGGCAATATAAATCAAATTGCAGTAACTATAGGATCACTACTTAATTTCCAAATTCAAATTATATACTTGCTGTTGTAGTAGATTTAGCAATCAAGTTCTGTGTAAATTTCAACCGTCTATCTGTAACAGTACAACAGTTTACCCACATACATCAGATTATATCAACTATTTAATTTATAATATAACATTTTTATACAGTAGTGGACATTAGTGGACATTCTGTCTAAAATTAAGGTGTTTGTATACAACGGTTCAAAAAATATGGCCATATAGAACAAATCACATTAATTTTGGGAAGACCCTTTAATTTCTAGAAACAAATTATAAGCTTCTTGTTATAGCGAACTTAGCAAAACATGTCCCTTGTAAATTTCAGCTGCCTGCCTATAACGGTTCAAAAATCAGGCCACATACACCATATTATATCAACTATTGGGACACCCGTTTGTTTCCAAATCCAAATTTTTATTAATACAGGTTGTTTGTAAATTTCAATCGTCTGTCTACAACTGTTTAAAAGTATGGCCATGTACCAAATTAAATGAACTATTGGTGCACTCTTTAATTAATAATTTTAAATATTATCAGCTGTTACTATAATGGTCATAGCAATCGACATTGCGTCAAATTTTTAAGCGTTTGTCTATAACAGTTCAAAAGATAGGCTTATAAAAGTAAATATACAGTAATTATCGGACACCCTTTAATTTCTAAATTCAAATTATAAACTCGTTGATATAGCGGACTTAGAAATACAGGTCCCTTTCAAGTTTCAGCGTTCTGTCTACAACGGTTCTAAAGTTTGGTCACATACATAAAATTACATTAACTATTGGAACACCCTTTAACTTCCAAATCCAAATTTTTAACTTGTTGTTATAGCGGACTTAGTAATACAGGTTCCTTGTAAATTTCAAGCTTCTGTCTACAACTGTTAAAAAGTATGGTAAAATACATCAAATTAAATGAACTATTGGCGCACCCTTTAATTTATAATTTGTTATATTAATACTTGTTACTATAAAGGTAATAGCAATCGACATTCTGTCCAGTTTTCAAGCATTTGTCTATAACGTTTCAAAAGATAGGCCCATATAAGTAAATATGCATCAATAATGGGACACCCTTTAATTTATAAATTCAAATTATAAACTCGTTAATATAGCGGACTTAGCAATACAGTTCACTTTAAAGTTTCAGCGTTCTGTCTATAATGGTACAAAAGTTCGACCATGTACTTGAAATTTCATCAACTATTGGGACATCCTTTAACTTCCAACCCCAAATTTTATACTTGTTGTTATAGTGGACTTAGCAATACAGGTTCGTTGTAAATTTCAAGCGTCTGTCTACAACTGTTCAAAAGTATGGCCATCTACATCAAATTTAATGAACTATTGGCGCACCCTTTAATTTATAATTTGTAATATTAATACTTGTTACTATAACGGTCATAGCAATCGACATTTTGTCCAATTTGAAAACGTTTGTCTATAACGGTTCAAAAGATAGGCCCATAAAAGTAAATTTATATCAATTATGGGGGCACCCTTTCATTTTTAGATTTATTTTTGTATAATTTTTTATTTTTGGTAGATATAGTAATGCACAGTCGTTTTAAATTTTACAGAAGTGCCCTTTACAACTCATAATACACGTAAAAAATATGTATGTTTTATGGGGACACCCATATGATGTTCATAGCGTATCTTTACCAGCGTGTAAGAATCTCTATAGTAACCAAAATAATCGAAATAAAAGATTTTATGTACAATTTTACAGCAGATTTTCCGATTGCTTACAATCAAGAGGTAAAGTAATAGTGTGACAGCAGCTGATGGATTTTAAAGTCGATTTTAAGATTAAAACTTAATTATAGAAAAAGAAGAAATTATACCACAAAGTATTTAGTTTCGTATAACATTAATTACAGTGACATCTTAGTAAAAGGAAAAAACACAAGTGACAATTTGAAGAGGAACTAATGATATCTAATTGGAAAGATCCCTTGCAAAACAATTCATATGTTTGTAAATGCCTTTAAATTCTCCGCCACATCACAGACCAACCAGGTAAAGCTTAGTCTAGATATTTCAGACATCAATCAATGTTGAAAATTAATGCTTAATTAATTGCACTAAAATTTCTCTACCTCTGTTTCTGAGTGGTAACTTCTTCAATTTCTGAGATATAATTACCTCAAGAGCATACCTGAATTTTTCAATTAACTCTTGGATCCAGAGGTATGATAATAGGAAAAACGGGAAATTCTTTACTGCTCAACCGATTTTAATGAAATTTGAAAATTTTATGCGGTTTAACCGATTATAGTAAAATTTAAATCACAAATCCTTATCGAGAAGTGTGCAATAGTTTTTGCCTGTTACTAGCGAAAACCCGGAGAGGAGAAAAAGGAGAATTTTTTATGAATTAAGAAATTTTAATGAAATGTAAATTAAAAATAGACGTTTGTCTACAGAGTTCAGTTGACTATACCTTTTATTATTTCCAAAACGTAAAACCAGAAGGTTGATAAGGGAAGCAATGGACAATTTCATTTAGTTATTCTGATTTAAATAAAATTTAAATCACATGTATGTAAAGGTTTACGCTATGTTTGAGTCGGAAACTCTGGTCTATTGGGAAGAAAATGAGGAAAATAAATAATTCATAAATTTTATTCTTCGTAAGCTCCCAACCGATTTCGATTACAGTATTGTCCGACGTTTTATTTCCAAAATTCCTCTTTCGATTTCAAAAATTACAAAATCTTTAAAAGCTTTTTAATTTTACCAACGCACTAAAACAAATTAGGCAATTTTACTTAGATGCCACAACATTAATATTAATGTTCTTGCAATCTTCTTTAGCAGTCCAACATATCTTTTTACGCACTGCAACTCGTGACAATTATAAAGAAGAGAGAAGGTGCTGTCTTAGGAGAATTATATTTTAAAAATTCTATCTGCAAGATTTTAAAATAAAAAACAAAGATTTAAAGATGTCACAATTCTTTATTTCTTGGCCATGTTTTACATCCTGTACGCTCAAAAATTATTTATACGGTACTTTACAGATGTTTAGAAAGCTCCCTTTTTATAGATTTATTTCTACCTAAAGTAAATTGAATCAATTTTATTCAACGTTAGTTAGTTTAAGGATCAGTAAAGTTTTCAATTTCTAATTAGAAAAGTTTTAGTAAAAAATATGCTTAAACCACTCCATAAACTTAAATTTTTAAATAATTATTTGACAAAGTTCGAAAAACAATTGCCAACGGAATCTGACGAACAAGGTGAGCGCTTCACCAAGTAATAACCCTGATGGAAAAGCGTTTCAAAGGGGAAAAATAGATGCGATGCGGGTCTAGCTGGCCACTTCTAGTCGAAAACTTAAAAAAATTAAAAAAAACCTTAGCTAACAATTCAAAACACAGGTAAAGTTTTTCTTCTACCATCATAAGCTTTTAGATTTGGGGGTCTCAATCTGCTGGAGATTTTAGTGCTCCACTATGTAATTAATTAAAAAGAAGACAATTTTGTAATACAAACAACTAAAGTCTCTTTTTAATACAAAAACTAATGCACCTTTGCACCTTGCACCTTTGCTAACAAGCAACTGCAAGAATGTACAAAATGGTAGCGAAATATAAAAATTAATACCAAATAAAATACTTTAAGCTTTAATAACTAAATTGCAGATTTTTTATATTTTTAAATTATTTCTACATTTTATAGTTTTTATCTATTTAATTAAAGAACAATTTCTTTCTGAAGAGGCATAACTTTAGATACACTGTGTTAAATTTAATGATATTATTTGCATTTTTGAAGTACAGCTGGAACTGAAGCAATGCTCAAGTGCCTTTTACATAAATTCATGTCAATAACAAGGGGAATAAAAAACATTTTATAACCAATTCAAAGACAAATAAAAAATGTTAAAACAGTAATAATTTTATATAATATAAAGGTGCAATAAACAAAAAAGTAAAGAAACGTGCGTGTGTGGGGATTTATGTATTTTGTCATACAAAATAAAAGATTTTCGTTTTGCATACAACAATTCTATAATTGAATGGTGAATTGTAGGAAAAATAAAATAAATTTTTCAACAAATTATGTTTAAATCAAACACTCATGCAACGATTTTATGTTGAGGGGGTTTAATGATAAAGTTATCAATGTACAAATTTTGTCAGTAATTTAATTTAGTTGTTAATCGGATAAGAAAAGGTGACAACACATTGAGTAAGAAAAAAATTATGGCCAAGGTAACATTAATCTGAGAGCCGCACAATATTATAATAATATTTTGTTGTTATTGCAACCAACTTGTCTGACATAACAATAACACTGCCAAACACAATCATAATTATGTTAAAATTCTAAACATACTGTACTATAATATGACCATAATATAAAAAAAGAAAAATAAAGTAATTAATTTTTTTCCTCTTAGTAAAGTATTATTTAAAACAACTATAATTTGTTCACCGTAATGATGTTTTGTTGCTGGTAAAATCAAGTTAACTATTTTGACGAACCACTTCTACTTTTCTTCTAATCTATGGGTAATAATTACCCACGCCGTTCAATGTAAGCAACTATAATTAAGTTTCCTGAAAATTAAAACTACACTTGCCTCTTGAATCTTAAACTGTATTTGTAGTTCTTTAACCATCATAAATATTTTTTAAATAATCTTTGGAAAAAGTAATTCCAAAAACACTTGACCTTCTAATTTGGGTGCAAAATTTATCGTAAGGAAAATGAATACAACTTTTAGTGCTCATTAATTTCTCGTGCAGCCCTTAACAACCTTCTCTTATATTTGAAGCGGTAGAGACTTTAAAAAAATGATATTGTAACCGCCAATAATTTTGCTAATATTAAGGCAAATCCAAGTAATTATCAAAAACAACAACATCCAAATAATAATAATAAATAATTACACCCATCAACAACACTTATGGCATTATTGAAAAGAACATTAGAGGAAAAATTAACAAAAGAAAAAAAAAAAATTGAAAAAAAGCAATAAAACTTTTTCCAACTGCAAAATGTTAGAAACAAACTGAAGAATTTCCGCAGCTGAAGCTTCATCCTCAGATTATCATTAACAAACAACTTTGGTATGAAATAGACTGGCACGACTGCATAGATAATATAGAGCATACGATGGGTGGAGCATATTATTCGAATCGAAATGTAGTTGCTCAATTTCAAATGCTTAAATGCTAAAGAAAAGTTCTTTGCTGCACTTTGTCAATACCACTCAAACGAAAATAAGAAAAATATCGCAGATAACAGGAAGTATAAGGAAATGTGAAAAATATATAGAAAGGATTAATATGCAAACATAAATAAATATATGAAAAGTACAATGTAATCAACAGATGAGAAGTTCAATTAAAAAGATAAGGAATAGAGAAATGCAGGCAAACTGCGAGTACAAGGTTGAATAAACATAAAATAATAACAGAGTTTCAAGCAATTTTTAGAGAACAATATTTTCCTATCAATAATTAATTCACACAATATCTAGAGAAAGTAAACTAAAAACAAAAAAAAAAAAAAACAATTTATATGTTTTCCTGTATGTTTTGACATTACTTCAGCCTGGCTGTTTTTTATAAATAGCAGTTTTCTCTGTGTTATATGATTTGCAAGATTAATAATATAGAGGTCTTACTATAGGAACATGTTACGTTTCTATTTAAAAATTGGGTTTTTTATTGCAAAATAGACGACACTAAAAACTATTTTGTTTGACGTCACTTTATTTACTCAACCTGTAAAAATTTCTTTAAAATCAAAATGCCCACAGATCTCTTATCAAACTTGTCAAATATATTGGAAAACCTTTTAAAAGCCAAGTTAAAACAAGTTCTAAACAAGAAAGGATGTTTCCCAAACATCAATTCAGATTTAGAAGAAAAGATAGTAAAATCGAACAAATGCACAAGTTAGTAAATATTATCTATAAAAGCCTTTGAGGAAACAAGGTATTGTTCTGTGCTTTTTATACACGTGTCGCCCAGAGTTTCACGATGCCTGACATAAGATATGGGTTAAGAAGGATATTTAACTGCCGAAGTTCCCTAAGGTAGTCTACTAGCTTCCACTCTTTTATACTTTTTGTGTACTTCAAATATGTCTACTAACAACCGGGTCCACCCTTCGCCAATTGCTATCGATACACTGTTTTAAACATTCACGAAATTCCCTAAGCAGTTTCACAATATTTATAGGATCATATATTAAATCTAGAATAATTGTTTATGAAATGGAAAATTTAAGTAACTGAACAAAAATTAACAAAAATGCCTTTCTAATCGCAAAGACACGAATAATGTCACAACTCTCAGATGTTGAATCTAGGTAATCACTAGAGATGTGGATTAGTAAATTCGTTTTTCAAATCACATCAAATCATTGCAGCCATACCTAAACAAGTGCGCAAGTCGTTTTTTCTTTGCTGTCAAAAGTTCTCATGCCTGTACATGAAAATAACACAGCGGCAACTCTTTACAATTGGAAAATCCGATTTTGACAAGGTGTTTAATATAATAATAATAATTAAAATTAAATAAAAATTTGAATAATTATTTCTTTTAATCGATATTGTAAAACACATTTACCAGAAATGTTATTCTTCTTAAAATGATCAAGGATGTTATTATTTGGAACAAATGTAGTTGACAGACGCAGTTCACGGGACGTAAAATCCAGTTTTAGGTGAACATTTTCGGGTCGGCCCTTAAATCTCGGAGCTACAGACCTCCAAAGATTGTATATATAATACATCATACATCAAGTATTTTATGACGGAATAAGACAATTTTGGAATCATTGGAAATGTAAAATTCATCGCTTTTTTTAGTTGCGTCCGCTAATTAGATTTAAGCCTTTACTTTTTAATTGCCCTGTTGACATACCGTTGGCTTTACACGTCTGACCTCGTAGACTATAAGATACATTATCACGTAACACTACAGAAACTAAACACATATTATTTTTACGTATGGTAAAAAATGGTATCCTAAAACACTACTTTAACTAATGTATGGTGCAATACATTTTAAACGTTAATACTGGCAACACCATTCACTTTTTATAGTTAATGATACATAAACACGAATATTAATTTGTTCGGGTAGTCAAATCTATTGAAAAAGTTTATATTATTGTAAAGTAAAATTACTTTTTTTTAAGTTAATGGTTAAATTAATGTTTTTAATACATGAAAAACAAAAATTCAATGCATTAACAATAATGTAAAACATTAAACACAACACCTTTTTGTTAGAATTGATATCAATTATTTGAATAACGAGCTTTGTTACGAGCTTTGTTTACCTTTGTTGATTATATGCACATCACTATAGAATTTTGTTAAGTTATGTTATTTTTTATGTGATTTTAAGTAAATTGTGAGCATTTTAAAATAAAATCATGAATTCTTCGCTTGTAATTTCTTGGCCGATTATATCCAGATATGCATTCTAAATAAAATATTACAATATTAAAACAAGTTTTTCCATAATATCAAAATTAATTTTACCGATCCTCTCACTAAATTTAGTGTATCCATTTTTTTTTAATTTTGTTTTTTAATTAGCACAATTTTTTTTTCGTTTTCTTAAAAACTGATTACTACAAAATTTTTGTTTACAATATGTATTCCAAAAAATAAATATCAAAAACGTCACTTTTAAGTAAGGGGTAACCTTCTTTAAAAATTTTAAAGTTGACGTAGGTCTTACCATACGTTTGTTAAGCTAATAAACGTTTTTGGATGAAACTTTAAGGAATTTTGCTTAACAACGAGTTTAAAGCAGCGTTAACTTTTTTTGCATAAGACCGTAAAAATATAAATACTATGCGCACAAAAATACGTATGTTGAAAAAGTATAGTATAGTATAGTATATAAAGTATGAAAAGTATAGAGTAAGTTTGCGGTGTACTCATGGTTGCGGTGTACTCGTGCAGTTTTCTGGTAAGAACTACTAAAAAAAAAGTGTAGCATACTTACCCTTACATTAAACTTAGGGTAAAATATGTAACATATATTACAGTTTTTCGTGCAACATATTTTCAAAAGAACAAACTTTTAATTTACACTATCGAACATTTTTTAGAAAAGAACACAAAGGCGTAAAAAGTGTTAAACATATGCAACATTTTTGTCAGAAAAGAAGACGCCATAAGTCTAAT
Organism: Gymnosoma rotundatum; assembly: GCA_916610165.2. Classification (NCBI taxonomy): domain Eukaryota; kingdom Metazoa; phylum Arthropoda; class Insecta; order Diptera; family Tachinidae; genus Gymnosoma; species Gymnosoma rotundatum. The sequence goes on along the minus strand of OU744339.1, from coordinate 71,637,222 downwards.
AATTTTAAACGAAAGACCTTTCTTACTGACTGAGACAGCTTATTAAAAATGAAGTGAAAGAATTGATACTTTTGAGTTCGGACGAATATGTTTTTGATTTCAATGCATTCTGTAACTTTATAAATAACATAATGGTTTAACCAAATTTTTCATTTAAAGCTGAACAAATTCATAGTCAAGTGTTTTTAGAAATAAAAATAATAAAAAAAAATTATTTTCAATTTGATTGCATTATTAAATGAATAAGTACCAATTTCTTTAGTTATTATTTCGCTTCTAAGTATAAATAAAGTGTTGTTTAATTTTATCACAATAATTATCTACTCTAAGTATTGTGCGGTGTAAATAAGAAATTATCTACGTAAGAACGAAAGTATTCCAAAAGTGTTCTTGAAGTGAAGCTATCAACCAAATCAAAATTTTTTTTTTTTTTTTTTTTTTAGAAGAAGGCCCACATATTTTTCTATTCTATTTCTATACAAAAAAGTTAACAACCTGTTGAAAATGTGCAACTATTTAGTAATTTCTTATAAGATTTTTATTTCTGACCTCTTCTAAGTGAAAGGTACTTCTAATTTGATCCCTTTGATATTAGGATATTAAAGAAAAATATTTATTAAGAAAATTGTGTTTAAAATAGTTTAAATGTTTCCTGTTAGCCGTTGCTCTATTTATGGCTTTTCTCATACGAAATTAATTAATTCTTGGAGTTCTGATAAAATGCCCACACGATAAGCTTCGATATTTGAGAGTTTCTAAAAGAAACCACAAGACATACTAGCAACCACATTGTGACGTAAGTATATCACATTAACACTAATTTATATAAATGTTTCTCTTTTGATGCTGCTTTACTATGTACTCATCCTTTATTCAAAGTGTATAATATAATATTCTTTAATGATTATTTGTAAAAATATTTATTTTCGTATTGTATGTGTATGTCTGCATTTAAACTTTTTATCAAGACTTCTTCGCAATTGAAGTTGAAGCAAGATAGGTATAATTAAAGAAACTGCTGCGTAGAGCAAAACAACATCTTGATAATGATAAGAGAAAGAAAATCAACTGCACACTGTTAAGAATTCCTACCTCTTTTTAATAAAGAAAGTCTAAAATAAATTGACGTTTTTTGTTTTAGTATCCATGATTTTTCTTTTATTTATTTAATTATACACATTCAAGTTCTGTCCTGCATTCCTTTATATATATACAAAATAACTTAAACAGTGCTCGAGTTATTAAAACTTTCTAAGAATTTCAAATTAAAGGAAAAATTTAAAAAAAGGAAAAATTTAATAAAACTAATTAAAGTTTCTTTACGATGTTAAGTTATGATTAAAAGAAAGAATTTAGTTGATGATGAACTAAGGAAATAAAGAGTCGCTTTTTAAAGACATATTAACCGAAATCTGAGTTACTTCCTCTAGATGCAAAGGTTTACAAAAACGGCTTGTGGATTGTCTTGAATTAAAACACAATATCAATTTAAAATCTCAACACTTTGTAAACGTTGCTTCGGCATGATTCTAATCATTATAAAATAGCTAATGAAAGTAATCATAAAACAACTTTTAGCTGTCTTAACGATTGGGGAACAATTTTAATTTGTCATTGTCTTAAAAACACTTTATTTTTCTAGAAATTTTGGACTTGTTTAGCAAAAATTGTCTGTAACCAGTTGTTTTCATTATGGTTATATTTAGTTGTTTCAGAGTTAAATTTCTTCTTGCAATAAGTTTATAAAATTTAAAACACTACCCAGCAAACAAATAGACATTACCTTAAAAAGTACTTGCCATATAATGACTTACTTTTATGATTGCCATATTATGTTTCTCGCTTAAAAAATACAATACATAAGTTCGCAAAAAAAAAGCAGTGATTGAACAAGTTCTTTAATGGCGCTTTCTTTTCTGAAAATAAATGTTACCCAAAATCACCTACAATGTTTTGCATGTTGCCTAAACTCCAAAAAATGCCTAAACATTTTAAAGCCACAATAGAATAAAAACTGTTATTGAATTTTTCTAACTACCTTTTAGATGTGAGTTATGTTTATATAGCGTTTCAAACATAAAATAATATAACACTAGGTTATCAACACAAGCAAACATCACTTATCAAGAGTAAAAACTACTAAAAAAAGTGTAGCATACTTACCCTCTTCACGAGAAGAAACAAGATTCCAACTTCTCCGCTACCACTCCTTAATGGAGTGGAGATTGGGTTGTCTGACAGGGTGAAGTACCTGGGTATTATCCTGGACTCTAAACTGTGGTGGACCCCAATGTACGATTTCGGGCGGATAGGGCCTCAGTTGGGTTTTATGTGTGTAGAAAGGCCATAGGCAGACACTGGGTTATCATTCCTAGATTTCGGATCAGGATGAAGTTTAGGCTATAGGATCAATGTAGCGTGGTACAGGCTGAGATCTCAGCCATTAGAAGGGCGGCTTGCTGAATGAGGTACCACAGTATATACGGAGGGATTTCTGGATCTGTACTGACAGCAAGGCCGAGATTAACTCCTTATCGGGTGTCTATACGACATCCAGATTGGTTCGTAAATACCAGACATCTCTTAACGAGATGGCGAGACATTCCAACCTGGAACTATTTTGGGTGACAGCCCACTCGGGCATACCCGGAAACATAGTCGCGGTCGAACTCACCAAATTTGGAACTCGGTTGGGAGACCGGGAGATAGATCCACTGGTGGGAGTTCCATTAAGCTGCTGTAGAGCTTTACTTCAGCAGGAACTCTTTAGGGCTGCGTAGTCTAGATGGTCTGAAGAGGTTACCTGCAGGGTCTCAAGGACATTGTGGCCTCAGTACGATAGCGGGAGATCCGCAAATCTACTGAGGTTTCCTCGAGGGCAACTGGGTACACTGGTGGCTGTGCTGACGGGGTACTGTGTCATTGGTACCCATGCTAGGAGACTGAATCTTCCGCATCATGACTATTGTAGGAGTTGTCAAGATGAGAAGGAAACGGTGGATCATCTGCTCTGCCATTGCCCGGCTCTTTCTGGGAAAAGAGCAGATACTTTCGGCAGTCTGAGACTGCATGGTCTTGCAGACTTATCTGTCTGCAAAGTTGCTAGGATAAACTTGTTTATCCGGTCCTCGAGGTGGTTTGGATATGGATCTTTGATGGTACCGTAGACACCAGAATCTGATCCTTGTACATCCTATTTCCACGTGACACAGCGGGACCTTTAGGACCCAAGTTAGTCGGTCTCATTACGCCGACAGCCTGTGCAACCTAACCTAACCTTACCTACCCTTACATAAAACTGAGGGTAAAATATGTAACATAGCTTACAGTTTTTCGTGCAACATATTTTCAAAAGAACAAACTTTTAATTTACGCTATCGAACATTTGTTAGAAAAGAATACAAAGGTGTAAAAAGTGTTAAACATATGCAACATTTTTGTCAGAAAGAAAATGCTATAATGCTATGCTTGACCTTGAAAGCCTAACTATAGGAAACTATAGAGAACAAACATTGAGAAAATGCTATAAGCTGGAGGAGAGAATACTTTTAAATGCGTACTAATTATTTCATCATTATTTTCTAAAATAATTTATGTAATCATAATCAATTCTCAGTAATTGATTTAAAAGTCTCATGCCTTGTTGAAGACCTGTACGCAATTTGGCTCTGTAATAGAAACCACCTGTCTGTCGTACGCATCAATACCAAAATTTTTTCCAGAGAATGCGCTGTTGTTATCATATCGTGATACTCAATGCCAGTAACAGCCATTGCTGGACTAGAAATTAAAAAAAAAACACTATTCAATAATTCCTAAAGCCTAATATCTTTATCAATCGGTGGAATATTGTGGTTGGGTTTTTTAACAACCACATGAAATTTCTCTTAAACTAAAATAGGGCAGCTATCAAGCTGGTAATTCATTTCATCATGAGCATGAGTTTTTTTGTGTCATTCTAAAATTGTTTTTTAGATTAAGAACACTACTTAATTGCACAAATAAAGGCAAACAAATATAGTCATATTTTTACTTTAAAATTCTAATAAGTCAACCATTGAAAATAAAATATATATTATAAATCTCTTTTTTAGACTTGAGTATTTCATAAACGAACTAGTTCAATTGAACTATTCCATTGCTTGCACCAAAAACATCAAGTTCAAAGTTATACGTCTACGTAGTTCAATTTTGAACTATGCTTTGTGCTTGAACTACTACATAATGGATTAAATTGCACGTGTATTTTGTTGTTCACTGTTTCTGACACTATTAATGAAACAAATTTAAATATAATTTAAAACTATAGTTACTTTTGTCTTCTTTTCTGATACAAATTTAATGAATATAAATTTTGTTATGCTATCACTTAATCGATGTGTTGCTTGTAAAATAGATAGAATAGATATCACCGGCAGCAGTTGTAGTTATCAAATAAAATATTGCCAGACCAGGAACTAAAATAGTAATTAATTTTTGTTTAGATTTGATCAAAATTGCACAAGAACATTTGAACTAAGCAAACTAGCTTTAAACTAAAAAGATATATTGAACTAAAAAATGAACTAGTTAATTTTTAATCCTCGAACTGAAATAAGCGATCACTATAATGAACTAAATGGCACAAGTTTACGTTTGTTTGTTTATTTATTTGTGCGTCAATTACGGCTAAACGACTAAATCGATTTTAGTGAAATTTAAAACACAGGTTAATATTTGCTGTTGGTAAAATAGGATGTTTATATTTTCAAACAGCGGGCCAGGACCATTTACAATAATAATCTGATTCTGATTAAGATCAAATTTTAAGCTGCTTTTAATTTCTATGAAGCAATTTTTAAATATTAATTAATAAAACATTCAGTATCTTATAACCGAAGACGGTCAACAAATACAACAGTGATTCTAAAGTTTATTAAACGTTATATGACCTGCGTTTTAGCTAAAATATATTTTACAGTGCCTTGAAAGAAGATCAAATTCGACCCAGGCAACGCCGGGAACAATAATTTAGTATTTATCTAATTGCTTGTCAAATTCTTAGAAGTGCAGCGAAATATACTTAATATCTTATTTCATTATATTATCGATTAAAATCTGTTTCTTTTAATATATTATCAAAGCGATAATATATTTAAAGAAGAAGAGTCACTGTAAAATAAATCTATTTAACAAATGTATTTTCCCTTTTTGTAAGGGAAAATTAAGGCTTTACACGCTTAAATACATTCTATTTTTCTTTGTTAAAGTTTAAGTTTAATCTAATCTTATGGTTAAAGATAAAAAACCACATGAACTCTGCTTGTTTATTTTACACCAACTGCAGTTTATTGAAATTTTCTTACTTTCTCTTTGATAAAAGTATGACATCAGTCAAATGTTAAAACTGTTTGTATGTTGAAGGAAACATAATAAGTAAAGTTGTTTTATCAGCATTAAACAGTTGTCTTTTGTTATTAAGCGATAATGAATTCATTGTTCTCATCATATTGTCTCTGCATCACAAGGTTAATGATGATTGTCAAACGTATTCATTTCTTTTTCTTTTCTTGCAGACGTTTTAAGGAATTTATTGCTGGAATCTCTTTAATTGAAGAACATATCATTATTAGAATTAACAAATTTATTTTGAAAGGGAAAATAATTAAAGGTCTGCTCCATGTTGGGTAAATTTACATCAAACCATGTTCAGGTCTATCATCAGTATTCACGTACTGTGTCATTGAAGAAACCTCGAAAGGTAAGAATTTATATTTTGTTCACCTGCTTGCTTATTTTGTGACTGTTGTTTTATGATTTAAATTAAATGATTTATTTTTATTTTATTTTATGTAAAAATTTGTTACGCTTTGAGTGTTGTGTGTTTTTGGCGATGAAAGTTAATCATTATTGTAGTTCTACGAATTAATCTGTTCAGGACTGTAGGGTTTTTTTTATTGTTTCATTGATTGGTTGATTTTATTTTTTAATTACAAGCTTTTTATATGAAAATGTTAGTGGGGATATTTCTAACACACTGTTTTTGTTTTCATAACAAATTATTTTATTTAAATTTTATAAATAGTTTATGCATGTTTATTTTTTGTATTGTGAATGTCCTTTAATAATCGCTATCACTGACAGGATTCTTTAAAACTTTTAACTGAATTAAAAAAGGAGGTTATCAGGTCGACTAAATGTTGCTTTTTTATGTTTGTGCCTACAGAATTCAGTCAATTCTAAACCGATTTTAAAAATGTGTTCTGTACTTAAAAGATTATGCTTGCAGATTGCTTCCGTTCTAAGAAAAGGGTGTTCCAGTAGAACATATTGCGTTTTACGTGAATTATGAGCCGTAAAGGGCACCGCCTTAAAATTAAAAAAAAAATGCGTATCATTAAAGCTCCCAAAAGCTAAAAGTAATACAAAAATGAATCTAAAAATTATAGGGTGGCCCCATAGGTTAATTAATATATCTTTTGAACCGTTATAGGCAAACGTTCGAAAATTGGAAAAAGTGTCTATGGTGATTAAATGTACTATGACCGTTATAATAACAAGTATAAATATTCAAAATTATAAATGAACGGCTACTCAAATAGTTCATTTAATTTAATATACATATATGGCCATACTTTTAAATAGTTGTACACATTCGGTTGAAATTTACAACTAACCTGTAGTGCTAAGTCAGCTGTAACAACAAGTTACATATAGTTGATATAAATCAGTTATAAAGTCAGTTTTTATTGCAAGATCTAGTATTTTGAATTACATTTTGCTTATATTTAATGACTAATGAATAGCTTCTTTTTCAAATTTTTATATATAATGATATATTAGAAATAATTGTTTTATTTAGGATTTAGGTCGTTATTAAATGTGATTACTGCTAAATTAAAAAAAAAAAATTGAACAAAATTAGAATGAGGGCCAGTTTCACGATGTCGCAATCGTTCGTTCGCTCAATTACATTAAAAAAAAACATAGTTAAATAGTTAATTTATTTAGCAGGAATGAGAATAAAATTTATAATCTCCACAATGGTATAATGTGTTACTAACCTACAAAATTCTTTATGAAAACTGTCTACCAAACAAATAATGTTAAAAATATTTAATGCCTCTATACTTTTGGAATTATAATTTTATTTATTGCTTTATTAAAATATCATCAATAATAAGTTTTCGGAAATTACTAATCATCTCCGAATACTAGAACCATAAAAATCCATAATATAGTGAACAGAGTTATGAGTTTTATAAATATATAAAAATAATGGAACTAAATTATAAATATCGGTGCATATATAAAAAAAGAATCCAAAAATTTATTTTCTTACAGCAAACATTTCTAAGCGGATTGAGCTTAAACAAAAGAAAAAAAACTGCTTGTATGTGTGCCAAGCGATCGTAACCTTTTACCCTGTTGTAGTCTTATTATTTATTCTAAATTCTCTACGTATTTCTCGAAATTATACGAAATATAACTTTATAAATAATTTAAATTGTATTTCTCATTTTATATAAAAAAAGTTTCTTAAAACGAAATTAATACCTCGTTTCAAAATAATTTAGCTTTCTTGATAAAATTATAAATAAACGAAAAATAAACTTAAGGTTCGTTTAGCTATGCTAATATTTGTCGAAACACAAGAAATAATGGTTTTGGCTAATAGTATGGTATTGTGACTAATGTTTGGGCATGCGTTTAGATTGCACTAATATTTGTTTGAATTTTATTTGCACAAATAACAGAAGATTTTGTGTAAGCCATCTTTGGTACAAATATTTGTATATCCCTTTACACTGCACAAATAATTTTATTTGTTCAGTGTGTATGACAAACATCTGTCAAATAATTTTGCTGTTATGTTTATGAAATCCATCTGCCAATAGTATCAAATTGTGTTTGTGAAGCAACGTGAAAAGTTAAAATGTTTAGTGACAGTGATATTGAAGATTTATTATTAATAACTGCTGGAGCTATAGCAGTTTCAGAAACCCATCAAAAAGAAAAAAAAAAGAATAAGATCCAGAAGAATGTGGGCTCGAGCTTGGGTGCAGCGTCGTAAAATGAAAGCATGTTGCCAAAAACTTCTGAAGGAACTACGTTCTGAAGAAAATTCGCTGCATAAAAACTTCGTGCGCATGGGTTCAACTTGGATTACTTGGTAACTTGATTAAAATATTCAGCATATTAACATTAAATTTATGTTAATGTTTTTCAAATAAAGCTGTATCTAGTGGCGCCGATTATAACAAAGAAAACCACACATTTGAGGGTACCAATATCTGCGTCTGAAAGATTGGCTCTGACTTTGCGATATTTGGCCACTGGCGAAAGTTTCTCGTCGCTGCAATATGTTTTTAGGATTCCACCATGCACGATATCAGGAATTGTGTCAGAAGTGTGCTATGCTATGTACAATGTTTTGAAAGCAGATTTTATGAAGGTAACAGTATTTTTAGTTGCAATGTTGCAATTACGTTTTCTTTAATTAAAAGGTTGCGTCGAACGAAGAGGAGTGGAAAAGCATTGCAGATGAGTTTCTGGAAAAATGGAATTTTCCAAACTGCATTGGTGCCGTAGATGGCAAGCACGTGATGATGGTGGCTCCTATGAATTCAGGAAGCGTATTTTATAATTATAAAGGTTGTGCAAAATTTATACAAAAATAATTGATAAATTAATAAATTTTTTGCTCTATTTTGCAGGCATACGTAGTATTGTGCTCATGGGCATTGCCGATGATTCACATAAATTTAAATACATAGACGTTGGAACAAATGGTCGAGTTTCTGATGGGGGCGTTTTCCGGAGAACTGCATTCTATGATGCGTTAAAAAACAATTCTCTGCATCTTCCTCAGCCAGTGCCATTGCCCGAAAGGTCAAAATGCATGCCGTTTGTCCTAGTGGCTGATGATGCATTTTCTGCAAGCACAAATCTTTTGAAACCCTTCAATAAGAGCAGGCTTGATAGTATTCAACGCATCTTTAATTATCGCCTATCAAGAGCACGACGCGTTGTAGAGAATACATTTGGCATATTGTCAGCACGATTTCGCATTTTCCGCAGGCCAATACATCTTAATCCCGAAAAAACAAGAAAAATAACCACTGCTTGTTGTGCATTACACAATTTTCTATTGATAAGAAACCCAAGAATTTACTTGACTTCTTCATTGATTGATCGTAATAATGCCGATGGTAGCATTACTCCAGGAGAATGGCGGAATGATGCAATTGACTCATCTTTACATCCTCTCATAAGACAACGTTCTTACAACAGCGAAACAATAGACGAAATTAATAATGAATTCAGCCAGTACTTTATAAATAAAGGAGAAGTACCCTTTCAATATCAACAAATATAACTGAATTGCTGTCTATTTTTTTAAATAATATCAAATAATATTTACCATTTTAAAGTATATTTTTATTAAAAAAAAAATAAGGCACATTCTTTGGCAATCTTAAGATTAATATTTGTTAAAAAAGGTAAAAATAAGGCACATTCGTTGGCAATCTTAAAATTAATGTTTGATAAAAAAAAAATAATAAGGCAAATTCTTTGGCAATATTAAAATTAACGAAAAAAATATCACGTTCATCATTTTCAATTAAAGATCTAGTTCAGCTCTGTCGCTGCATTTTGTTTTTGTTTGAGCTCACCTAATTCTTTAAACAAAAAACTTCCAAGATTTCTTCTAATGTTTCAGCATCGCCTTAATTCAAAGCATTGAGCTCACTGACTATGTAGCGTCCGAATTCCTCATTAGGGTTTAAAGATTTGCGCCTGTCCTTAATAGTTTGAACAACATCACAAAATGTTGCCATGACATTTGTCGTTGTATTGTTCGACAAAGGCGCAGATGATAGGGCTGATTCTGTAAAAAGAGACTTTGTGATGAAAACAATATTGACAATTAATGAATACATTCTCATTAGTTTACCTTCGCTTTCAGATAAAATATCTAAATTTGTTGTTGTTGGTTGCCGCTGGCTAACCTCCGCACGTCCAACAAAAGCCATGGAGTCGAAATATTTCCACTTTGGTGCATTGTTTGCACCTTGTCCAGATTTGTTTTTTTTTTTTTTTTGAGGTAGCCCCGGTACTAAATCCTCAAATTCGACCATTTTGTGGAAACTTCCTCCGCTGCAACATTAAGCATATCGGCAATTTCAGTCCATGCGCTATCCCGCATGGGTTTTTTATGGTAGTCAGCACTTGATGCATTCCAAATGCAAGAATGGCATTCCACTTCGCCAATCAATTTAAATATACTTTCTTCGCTCCAGTCGTGCGTCATCCTCTTCCTTTTGTTTTTGTTGGCAGATGGTGGCGATTCAATAATAGCTTCATTGATGTTGTCCATTTTCTTTCAGATAAATATGCTTTATAATAAAGAATTACAAAAAAGCGCTTTTTACTTACCAATCTGTCAAACGAATTGACCAGTATTGCCATTTCAATTTATTTCATTTCTTATATGTTAAGCACTGTCAAAAATAACTGTTGGCAACCCACGTTTCTACAATTATTTGTCGCTATTTGTTCCGCCAAAAATATTGCGAGAACAAACAAAATATCGAGCCAAATATTTGTAACGACGCACTGTGGTCAATATTTTGAGATAGCGGCCAAAACTACTTTTGGTTTTTGTTCTCCGATTTTAAAGTTATTAGACTCATATGAAAGTAGACAGAAGTAAACCTCGGGAGCCAAAAAATTAGAACTCTATTTCAACTATTTCACTGAGAACAGGGTGGTCCAAAATCTGCTTTTTCAGAATTTAGTAAATTTATGATATTTTTAGTTAATTTTTAAAGTTTAAATGATCATAACTTTTTTGTTTTTCAAGATTTTTGGACGAAATAAATTTTTTGTTGTAACTTAACTTATTTCCTATTACTGGTAAAAAAAAGTTAAAAAATGATTTTATTGCCATCTAATATTACATAACTTAAATACCTGAAAATTGCAAATAAATTTAAAACCAATGGAAGTAAGTGGTAAAACCAAGTACCTGTTATATTATTACCAGTACCTGTTAACTCTTAAATTATGTGGTATCTGGCAATTCATTTGGAAAAGGTAAAAAGGATTCATTTCTGCATCAAATTCAACCATCGAAAACTAAAAAGAGTAAAATTGCTATCATTAAAAAAATAGTGGAAGCAAGCCCCAGACGCACAAAAAGGATTTTAAAAAGTATGCCGACACCAACTGAAGAAAATAAATTTACTCCATAAGAAGCATTTGCACTATTTTTGGATTTGAAAATGACTAAAAACCAATATACAGAATTGCGGAAGAGAACCAATGAAAAAAATTGTGGAATTTTTCCATCATATCGAGATATAGTTTCTGCCAAAAAAGATTGCTTACCTTCACCAACTGCTATTAGTGTAACTTCAAGTTCAGCAGAAATAAAATTGCAGGATCTTCTTGAACACACTGCAGAACGATTACTAAAGACATTTGATGGTGACTATTTAAAGAAGTTTAAAAATTGCAGCATGACTTTAATTTCTAAATGGGGATGTGATGGGTCCTCTGGCCAGAAACAATACAAACAACGTAATGCGGAAAATTCATCAGATGCCAATTTATTCATGATTTCTTTCGTTCCATTACGTTTAACAAAAACTTATATTGGTTCAGAGCCGTCAACTAGTAGAGCTGCAGAGATAGATGTATGGAAGAATGAAATTCCATCGTCAACAAAATTTTGTAGACCAATAAAGTTTGCTTACAAAAAAGAAGCTAAAGATGTCATAACTGAAGAAGTTGGCAAAATAATAGATGAAATTAAAGAACTTAAACCCGTGATATTTGAATTTAATGATCAATGCATCGAAGTTAACTTTAAAATGTCACTTACAATGATCGATGGAAAAGTTGCACAAGCTTTAACCGAAACAAAGTCTTCGTCAAGCTGCACCATATGCCAAAAAACATCAAGTCAATTGAGCCAACCACCAACACAAGACGATAGTTTTAATGAAGCATATGAATTTGGAATGTCACCTCTTCATGCTAGAATTCGTTTTATGGAGCATATTCTTAAATTGGGATACGATTTGGAATTTGGCCCGTTAGGCGAAACAGTGAGAAACAACAAAGAAAACTTGGAAAAAAGAAAGCAAAAAAAAAAGATATTCAAGAACAATACCGTGAGATAGGCCTTATAATTGACCAGCCAAAGCTGGCAAGCAAGGAGATTTTTTTCCAATCCAGAAACTGCAGCTTCTATAACTGGAGTATTCCAAATCATATTAGAAGTTGTAGCATGTAGCAAAAAGATAGATGCAAAAAAATTTGGTCAGTATGCTAATGAGACAGCAACCCTTTATAACCAAAAATATTCTTGGAGACATAAGCCAACCACAGTTCACAAAATTTTGTTCCATGGGGAACAAATAATTCAGCACAATATGCTTCCAATTGGAGATCTCTCAGAAGAAGCGCAAGAAAAAAAGAACAAAGACTACAGATTCTTTCGCGAGCACAACACAAGAAAAATTTCCAGATATTGTACTAATGAAGATCTTATTAATATTTTGTTGTGCACATCAGACCCGTATATGTCCAGTATTCGACAAAAATAGAAATCAACCTCATTAGAGTTAGATGAAGAAGCTAAACAACTACTGCAAAATGAAAATCAAAGCTATTTGGAAGAAATTTTTACTAATATTGTTTAATTAATACTAGTTTAAAGATTATAATTTGTTTCTAATTTTAGTATAAATTTTTATTAATACATTTAAATAAAATATATGTGCACTTTAAATCAATAGTAAAAGTTTACTAAAAATTTTATCGATGTTGTGTTCTGTATATAATATATCCAAATTGTATTGATATTGTTGGGAATTTCAGTGTTATTTTTCAGTTTAATCCTCACAAGAATTAGCTTTCTTCCAAAAAAAAACCTACCTTTGGCCCATGTGAATATTGAGACTAAATAAATGTCAGTGGCCAAATGTTGGCATTTTCTGACCAAAATTAAGTTTAGGAATAATAAATAAGTATTAGTTGTAAAATACGATTGAGGAAAATAAGAAATTATAAAAAAATACCTATTTAAAATGTAAAAATATTCAACTTTTACATGGAAACTCAACAAAAAATTAAAATGCATTTTTAACTCCACATTACTTACGTTCCTATCGGTCGATTTTTACGTTTGAACACGCAAAATGAATCTTAAAGTCCCTCCTATTGAACAAAACAAATTGCGTAAAAAAATACCAATCCGGTCAAAAGTTATAGAGTTTTGACCGCTATCTCGCGAAATTGACCACTGTGCGACGTGCTGACAAAGTGTTTACATTATGCAAAGTTTTATTCACAAACAAAGATTTTTTTAGCCAACAAACAGTCGAAAAATATTTGGTGGCTAACAAATTCGAGTGTTTACACTAGGACAAACAAAATTTTTATGATTTTGCACAAATATTAGCACAGTCTAAACGGACCTTTAGACATACATTAATTTCAAGTTGAGAAGTAAAATTGTTGCTTTAGTGTCGAAGAGGAACTTAGGAAATGCACCAGTTTGTATATAACAATAATAGAAAATCCACAATTAAAAAGTTATTTACATTAGAAAGGTGCTGCCAAGTTTCCACTGTCATTTTAATCTCTAAAATTACGTCCTCTCACTTCTTTTGTATTTTTCGTTCAAATGCGAACTTGATGACGCGCAGTGTATGTGTTTATTTTTAGTATTTTATATTTAAATCTACCAAATTTATCTGAAGTAAAATTATTAAAAATTTTGATATCATCGCCATTTATTAGTAGAATGAGGAATAACGGAAGGAAGATCGCTTATAAATTCCTTGTGGAACAGCAAAACAAAGTTTAATATTTTTAAACATTATTTGTTGTATTTAATTAGATCAGAGATAAACATTTTTAATTTATCAGCATTCATTTAAAAACCTTTATTATATTTTTTTATTAAAGAGATTTTAACGATCAAAAATGTTTCTTGCTACAATCACAAATGAATGAGTGCGTCTCTTTCGTTTTTAAACATTCATGTATGATAAGGGATAAATAACATCATTCTCATTGCTGCTTTTCATTAACGAATGCGAAAAATTTTTCAGCGTTGAAAACTTCTCATTTATGAGATTATAAAAGCGTATTATAAAAGCCAATAATATAACTCATGAATCAAGAAAACAAGATTGCGCATTCAGCCGTTCAAAAAATTTTTCTACTGCACATCTACGTCACAATAGAATGCAAATGAGTGTTTGTTGTAAAAAGTGTAGGATATTTTTGGCGCAAAACTTGAAAAAATTGCATTACTTCTAAACGGGTGCACCGATTTGAAAGAAATTTTAAATGGGAAGAAATAAGATATAGTCGAGTAAAATTTTGTGTTTGGCCTTGAAGCCCGAGAAGAAGAAGAGCTATTTCGGGCCACCAAAGTTTTAACTTTTGGCTTATATGAAAATTCTTATAAAATATTAATAATTTCAGAACTTATTTCATTAGTTATTCTAAATTAATCTTTTTAAAAAGGAAATACATATATAATAAATATTAATGACCAAATAATTGAAAGTAAAAAAAAATTTTTTTAAAATAAAATTAAAACCAAAATGTTTAAAAAATATTAATATAGTTTTTTATTTGATTTATATTTTAATTTATTATTCAAGCACAAGGTCTTTATATTTTTATTTTATCAATATATATACATATATACAAAATTTCAAAATAAATGGGAAATCACTTAAAATTTTTACATTTTATCGTTCACAAAAGTGTGCTACAAATACATTTTATGATTTTATTGAAAATATTTTGAATGTCACCTCGGTTACCTGCAATTATAACTGGTGATTCAAATATAGATTGTTCTGATGTGTCAGATCTTTCAAATATTCTGCTGCAATATGTCTTTATAAATTGCCACAACATTATAACACGTCCAGCAAGCAGCAAATCAATTGATCACATATACAGTAACATTTCCAGCAGCCTTGTTATTGATTCCATTGCATGTGAAATCAGTGATCATAATTTACTTTCATGTAAAGTGGAAAGTAGTGTAAAAGTTTCAGAATGTACGGAAAAACGTTTCAAAGTCTACGACTATATGTTGTTACATGTACATATTCAGAATAAAGTCAGCTTATTGCATCAGACAGGAAACTCATCAAATGATTTGTCAATATTAACCAGTACATTAACTGATTGTATCAGAGAATCTACAGTTGAAAAAATAGAAAAGCTCCAAACAAATTATCGAGTAACGCCTTGGATAAATGAACGACTTCGATCTCTAATAAAACTAAAAGAAAAACTACTTGAAATAAGAAGGAAAAAAGGTAAATATTCAAATGTTGAATACAAATTAAAACGGTTAAGCAAAATCTTGAAAAAAACTAGTAATATTTGCATGAATAGCGTTTATCAAAATAGTCTTAACAATCTTCAGAGTAACCCTAAAAAGTGCTGGAAATTCTTAAATGAAACCCTAGGAAGGAATAAAAAACAACCTCTGCTATTGAAGAATAAAAACGGTGATATCATTTTGGACGATAACGAAAAATGTAATGCATTAAATAAATATTTCACCCAAATACCGAAATTTCTTAATGAAGGAATAACTAAACTTCCAGGGGATAATTTTAATTTTTTCAATACTTTACGTCAATGTATCAACCAGTTTTCTTTTAACTACACAATAGTAATGAAATTTTAGATACAATATCAAGTCTGCAAATAAATAAAAGTCTGGGCCAGGATGGCATAACCAGTAAAGTACTTTTTGAAAACAAAGACTTACTAGCACCAAAGCTAATTTGTATTTTCAATGATACTATAAATTCATCAGTTTATCCCGACACTTTGAAAATTGCAAAAATAACCCCCATTCCGAAAGACACTAAGGCTGATACAGTCGATAAATTTAGGCCCATAGCGTTATTGCCTGTAATAGATAAAGTTTTCGAAAAGGTATTATATAAACAACTGTCAGAATATCTGGAAAAAATAGCCTCTTATACAAATTACAATTTGGTTTTAAAAAAGGTGGCGGAACACAGGAAGCAGTTGTTAACGTTATAAATTATATATGTAAAAGTTTGGATAATGTTAATGGTGGTGTGGGTGCAATTTGTTATGACTTTTCGAAGGCCTTTGATCTTGTTGATCACGAACTTTTACTTCAAAAACTTGTGTATTATAGTTTACAAGAAAGTGCATTAAATTTGATTAAAACTTACCTATCCAATAGATTACAATATGTAGAAATAAATAACGCAAAAGGTAATGTAAGAACTGTTGAGTATGGCGTGCCTCAGGGAAGTGTTCTAGGTTCCTTATTATTCACAATATTTTTAAATGACATACAAAGAAATTGCTAAAACTACTAAACAAAAAATCGAACATGCTGGTTGTTCTGAGTTTAATCACCTCCCATCAAATTTGAAAAATATACAACAAATCTCATTGTTTAAAGTTGCCTTGAAACATTATTTACTTCAAGATAATAAAATGCTTCTATGTAATTGAAACATTTTAATGTATCCTCATAAATTATGTTTATTCTTCGTCTTTTAACAATTGTTAAATAGTTTATAAGTCTTTGTACGCAATGCTATTGCCAACTGGCCCCTTTAATGCCCTATGGGCGCTGGGGCAATCATATTATTAAATTGAATATTAAAATTTTTAATAAAAAGCTAAAAATTAAAAAAAATTGGCAAAAGTAAGAAGAAATAGTGGTCATGCTCCCGGCACTATGAATAAATTAAATTAAAACTAAAAAATAAAGAATTTAAAAATATTAAAAAAAAAAATCGCTAATCCTTTGTGTAGCATCATCAGAAAAAAGATATATTTATTTATATATATTTGTTTTTTGCTGATGATGCTTCACAAAGAAGTAGCGATTTTTTTTCAGTTTTTCAATGTGTTTCGTGGTTTCAGGTGTCGGCTTCATTAGTCTGCCCTAAGATACATGATCAACCCACGAATACGTTGAACCTTCGACGTTTCGTCCCACTGCGATATCTGGAATATAATTTTTAAGTGTGTGGCAAATGTAGCCTGGTTTAGGAAGGTTTTCGGGACCATCAAACTCTAATTTGATTAACTTTTTTATTTTTTATTTTTAATAAATTTTCACCGCTTTTACTTTTATTCTTCTGCACTTTCCATACACAAATGAAGTTTGTTTAAAAAAAATATTCTATGCCTACGTCACACATAAGAGAGAGAAAGCTATACAACAAACTAACGGGCCTGTGCAATGCGCAATCTTGTTTTCTTGATCCATGAATATAACTAGACTAGGTAAAATCTTTAAGAAATTTACAACAAATCATACAGAAAACAAAATTTATTAAAAGCTGTATAAATCTAATTTTATTAGTGCACTAATATACATATGTAAGTATTTTTGAATTCTGTTTTTTAGTTGAAACAATACTATGTATGTAGTTATATTTAATATGTAAAATTTTAGCAATATTTTTTGTAGGATAATTTGCTTTAAGCATATGAAATTTTAAACAAACTGAAAAATAATTCAAATGAGGAATTACTGAGCTATTCACTTTTGTTAAGCTGCTTTTCTTAACACGAAATACTTACTTTAACGGATACATTTAAAAAAAGCTTAAGCATACATATACGAAAATAGAAAAAAAACTAAAATATTTTTTAATGAATTTACCTTAGAACATGAATAAAAAATGTAAATATGTGTGTGAATGTTATTAAATATCTAAAATTTGTCTTTAAAAGCCTTTTTGTTTTAAAATTCTGTTTGCTTTTAAAAAAATATTTTAGTACGAATTAAACATAAACGTGTACCTGTGGCAAAATAGTTAATAAGTTTTTGTAAGTACATTGTAGTCACCTGATATTATTTAATTGGGTTACCTAAGCATGTGACAGATTATTTGTAGGGTTCTTGACATAAGCTTAAGCTAGCTTATGCATATTACAGTTCGGCCTTAAGGCACACAAAAATCAGACAGAATTCAGTCCTACGTTAGAAATCGTTCCAAAATGGCGTTGTAGGTGTCACACTATTATACAAAAAAGATGCAAAAGATACATAGTGTTAATATTTTGTCTTTTTTTTCTCCTCATCTAAAAAAAAAACCAACTCTGATCGCATGGAGAAAACTATTTTATAAATTATTTTCAAAGATTATAAAATCGTACATATCTGTCAAAAAGTCTGTTACACACATACTCTTTTAATCCACAATATCATACTTTTTGAGCACACATGCAATTTTTGACAGATCTTACATCGCAATATGATAGTTAATCCTGGCCTTAAGCAATGTTTAATGTTATTGCAATTTTAAAAGATTAAAATACAATTTATTAGAATAAAGTTATCTCTGTGATAATTTTTTCAAGACTGAAATTTTTGTTGCGAAATCTTCATAGGTTTGGTCAAACGGTATTTTGAAGAAGACAATTGTTCGTCACTTGATTCTTTCTTAAAATTTTCGTACACAAGTACATAAATAATCAAGAGAGTAATTGCGTCATCGCAACTCAAATCACGCTAACTTGTTGATATTTAAGATAATTCTAATCGATGCTGTGTAAACAGATTGTGTGGTGACACGTTTTCTTTAATAAGACGAATATTAGATGCTGTATGGAAATGTGCAACATTCATGGGTTATAATATTCAAGAGTTTATAAAATGAGCTGATAGAAGATACTAATAAAAAGAACTTTAAAAAAAATTTATTATTTTAAATCTTTTTTAAGATTTACATAAAAAACTTGTAATCAAAATTTATCGATTTACTCGTAGAAACAAATACTGAATATGCCAGCACTTTTTTATTTGTGAATAAAATCAAAACTTGTTTGTTGTCTATTTAGTTCCAGTATAACTACCATCAAAAAACCGGTTATTCTCGGCAAAAGTTGTTAAATTTTGCATGAATATATTTTTTTGGCAATTATTTCTCAATTTTTTTTACAAACTTTTGTGCATAATGCGATCAGTTTGTTACGGGATATATATATTCCACGCCATTTAATAAATTCTGTACGGGATAGAACAAAAAAAAAAAAAATAATTTTGTTAAACCTTTCAAACTTTTCATATTTTTCTGTGTAATTATGGAATTACAAAAAATAAATATCATCGAAACTCGATGCCACTTACAAGAGCAACCATAGAAAATATTTCTCTTTAAACTTTTCCGAGAACGTGTTTACTTAAGTCACTTAAGACTTTTTTATTTACTACTAATTTTTACACTTCAAGTAAAAGTTTTCCATGAAAAAGCGAAGACTTGTTGGCCCAACAAATCGCTAAGTTAAAAAAAACAAGCAAATTTTTTTGTTTTCCTTTAAATTTTGAAATCTTTAAGAGTCCTATGTTTTAATAAATTCTTTGTATTCTTCATTTAATTTTATATGAATAAACAAAATATTTTTTTATAAAAGTTTAAAAATGATTAATTTACAGTTCATGAAATATGTATGTCAAATAAGGTTTCTTATACTAAAATGTTTTTTACTTTCTTATCTACGGAAAATGCCAAAAGTTGGAAAAATAGAACCATCAGTAAATTAGTTCTAAAAAGCCATAAGCATAAAAATGACGGATAAAAGATTGTAACATATTCATAATACATCTAGTACGACATTCTAGTGACAATGATGATTAATTGATGGGTGAACAAAATAAAAAATGAAATAATAATAATAAAAAATAAATATAACAAGAAAAAATTTTTTACAGGCAACCACAATGTATTTTTCTGTGTGATTTTATTTTCTGAAAAGTAAAATTATTTTAATATTTTTTATTTTATTTATTTTTTGTTTTTCGTTTAACTTACAAGATGAGACCGGTCATCCCCTACCAAGTTTCCTGTCACATCAATAGTTAAAAAAAACAAGCTTTTGTAAATTTGAAATATTAATTAACAAATAAACAATATTGGCTGGCTGTTTGTATTTTGCATGGCTTTTGAAACCTAAAGTAGCTGTAGTTTATAAATGATTTAAAAATTTATTCCCACTTCAACATTTTTTTTCTTTGTTCTTTTTCTGTCTCTTTTTGGAAAATAATATTTAGACAAAGTAAGAACAGCAACATAAGTGTGTGAAAGAAGCATAAACAAGTGAAAAATATTAAATGCTAAATATTATAATTGAGCACGGAAACATAAAGCTTTTCCCAAATTTGCTCAAGGAAAAGGAAATTAAAATTAACTCACACAACCTAAAAGCAGAAAATTATATACAACACAACCTTGCAAAACAAAAATCAATAACAAGGGCAATAATCAACAATAGCATTAATCACAATTTATAACAAACCAAAAAAATTAATACTTAAAAATAAAAAATTTAACATACCTATAAAAGACTGATTAACTGTCTGTCATCTGTCAGTAAATAAGCAGCGACATTGTTAACAACAGTTGCCACTCCATCAACAACTTGAAATATGCAATTTGAAAAATTTTTAAAGACTGGTGATAAAAAAATTTGAGCTGTGTGGTAAAACAATTTGGGGTGAGTGTGTTACAGTGGGCGTTTTTTAAAACGCCATCCACACGCTTCTCAAAAAATTAGAAAAATTGCGAAAATTCCACAATTCCGGAATATGTTGAAGCCCAAACGTCAAGCTAAACAGAAACCTAAAGCCAAACCGGTAAGCAATTAATAAAAAAAAATACATATGATGTATTATTTTGAACATGTCTCCTCCTAGTTTTTCACTTCCTTTTGCTTATCTCTTTACCAGTTTTACCCTTTTCTACTTTAAAGAAGTTAAAAGAGATAAAACATTTACTCACTGCTTTCATTCTAAATTCTGCAAATAATTTTTCTTTAACTAATTTCAAATTCTTTCTTTTTTTCATTTTAATAAACTTTATTTTTGTTTTTTCTTCTAATTATTCTACTTATTTTTTTCTTTTTAACTTAAAGCCTCCTAATATGTAGTATTCACCTCAATAATAGGCATTTATATCTTAAATTTCCTAAAGCTGCAATACATTTTAACGTATGAATGTACATCTTGTCTAACAGCCAATTGCTTTTATTTTACTTGAAGAAAAAAAGTAGCTTTAAAGTACAAAAAAAAACTCAGTGAACGACATACCCGTGCTTACCCAGCGTCATCGTAGTAGATTTAAATTGGTCTCAATACGAATACTATACTCGTATTATACTGTATTTCAATTTGTTTTTTCTTTATCCGTGTGCGTAGTTCTGTTTCAAAATAATAGCACTTTAGTATGTTTGTGTAAATGTATGTGGAGTGGTAAAAAATTGAATTTAAATGTTTTATTTCGTTCCCAGAGTTAACCAACATTAAAAAAAATGTGTTTGTATTTGATAGAAAGCTAGTTTTAGCGTGTATCCAAGATGCCAAAACACAACACAAATATAAATGTTTAATTGAATTTTTAATAGGATGTTGCTTAATTTAGAGAATTTTCAAACAATTAACGAATGAATTGTCGTCGTTGCCAATCGAATCAATCTAATATTTTTGCAAAAATCTTATTATTATTATTATTATATGAAATCTCATCTTATTTATCATCACATGGATTCAATTGATGTGTTAACCAACACTAGTAAATAGTTACGAAGTCTGGATGCAGCGATCCAGAACATGCATATTACATTCCGCTAGGGTCTAATTATTTTTATAAACTGATAAGTTTTCATTATTATGCACTTCAACTATTTAACCTGCCTTAAAAATGTTTAAGTTCGCTCATAATTTCTTTAATAATACATTTGCAGATCAAAAAGACTTACTGCCATCCCTAAATTAGCGCGTAAGCGCAAGATAACTGTCAAAATTTCTCATGTACATACAAAATGTATGAAGCATCCCTAAATAGCTTGGCGTCAACGCTTAGCAATTGGAAAATCTAATTTTGACAGTGCGTTAGGAAGTGAAGTTTGCTGTTTGTTGGTTTGTTTTGTTTTGTTATGGTTGACAAGTAGTGACAATTTAGTCATTTTCAAGGCAATCTAGCGGTTTTATCTCTTCTTTATTCTTATACAGCGGGTTTTATGAAATAAAATGAGTTAACATTACTTTTAACGACACGAAGTTAACGCTGTTATTTAGGGATGACATTTCAGCGCAAAAGCTATGAATTACATTGCTTTGCGTCTTACGCGCTAATTTAGGGATGGCAGTTAGGGAGAAATCAGTAAAAGTGCTATATTCGGCTATGCCGAATCTTTTATACCTTTCACCATTTACGTAAATCTGGTTCAGTGAAGTAACTCCAATCAAAAAAAAAACGAATGTTAGGGTGACAGAGAATTAAAACAATAAGAAAAATTTTGGTACCGCATATATATTATTTTACAAAAAATTCCATCGGCTCTTAATAGGTTTAGCATTTTTAAAAACTTTGAGTATTTCCTTAAAGATCTCTTCAAAAGCTTAAAAGTGATACCCATATTAATATTTTAAAAAATTTTCAATAGAACCTTATTCGACGCTATGTCCGATCGATTGGCATATTTAATTTTTTTTTTTGAGATCAAGTTTGCCCTCACATATATTTCATATTTATAAGAAATTGTGAGCAAAGTTTCCTCCGATATTGCGGGCGACCATTCTGCTCATATTTTCTAGAATAACCGCGTATGTTTCGCCATTCTTTTTTTACATATTGGAAAATCTTCCTGCAAACTTCCTGCTTACATCTTCAATAAGTTTTTTTTAAACTTATTTCGTTTCTATTTTATACATTCTTTTTCTATTTTAATAAAAATGTTTTTAATTAATTTACTTTATTCGTGCTTGATTCCTTCAAATATAAATATTTATTATTTTAAACTAAACTACAGAATGAAATGTATTACTGCGGGGAAAGCATATCCATATGGTCATTTCACTACTGCTCAAATAACTCATCAGTGGATTTTACCCAAATTTTGTATAGAAAAATAGAAAGTCTTATATCAAAAGCCAAATTGATTAAATGAGAACTCCATTTAATCAATAAGACAGAAGATAATAACAACTCAAAAATGTTCTACACAAGCACGAATAAAGTAAATTAATTAAATTTTAAAAGATACCGAATAATAAATTTTCATTTTAAAAATGTTTTTTTAATGACTTTAGAAAAATATTTCGTTTATTTTTGTGTATTATAATTTTATGTAAATAAATCATTTTAGGCCTTATTAGCTATAAGTATAAAATTATACATACACAAATCGGAACTAAGTGGCCAAAAATAACAACAATAATAATTTCGTTTATCATTTCTTCGAAACACAAAGTATTTTTAACAGACTTCAAAAAAGAAGGAGGTTACCAATTCGTCTGAAAAAAGAGTTTTGCGGTATAAATCTGAAGATGTGTTGCAGATGAATGATACGGAGTAAGTAAAATAAATAAATTTAAATATGTAAGTACATAGATGTTTAATGAAATGTAAATGTTTAAATTTACAGCTTTATAAAAAATTTTCGTTTAAATAAGGCAGCGTTTAAATATATTTTGTCTGAGCTAGAAGTAACAAGTTCAGGAAGTGATCGGCAAGGAGCACTTTCTCCAAAAGATAAACTTTCGGCTTGCTTAAGATTTTTTGCAGAAGGCAGCTATCAGCATAGTGTTGGCAAGGATTTTAATGTCAATATACCGCAATCAACATTTTTCAAAGTGCTGGCTGAAGTATTAAACAACTTAGAGAATTTGTTGTGCAGCAAATGGATAAGCATAAGCATGAGTGCAGATGAGGAAAGAAGGGCGAAAATGGCTTTCTATGAAAAATGTGGCTATGGATGGTACCCACGTAATAATTATTGCTCCTAATCATCATGAGCAGAAAATAAGATATGTGTCATCACAATATCCTGGAAGTTGCCGCGATTCCCACATATGGGAAATGAATCCTGCAAGAAATTTCCTACAATCAAAACATAGCAACAGAAGAAATTCCCTCGTTTTAGGTAACTAAATATAAAAATTGTCAGCAACCAGTTACTGCTAATACGTTTTAAATACTTTTTCAGGAGATAAGGGATATCCCTTGCAACCGTGGCTGTAAACACCCTTTAGAGAGCCGGTTACTTCTCCGAGAAAAATTAGGTTCGATACTACACATTCTAAAGGCAGAATTATAGTAGAAAGAACCATAGGAATGCTTAAATCTGTTTTTAGATGCTTAACCAATGAACGAGGACTACATTATGATCCAGAAAATCATTTATCTCTGCTGTGCACTTCACAACATTAGACTTCATTATAACATTACGGACGAAGAATTTGATATGCCATCTGAAGCAGAAGATACAATAACAACCAGTACCATTGAAGATGATACTACTGGCGAAGCTAACGAAATAAGAAATCAAATACTGCAATATTTTTAATTTGTACTTCAATTTAATTTTATTTAGTTGTTAAGATAAAGATAAATAAAAAACATTACAGTTCGAATGCTTATATAACATTGAAGTTTATGTAAACATGTATAGTAAATGCACTTATCGTTTTCTTAGAAAGTGTAGCAATATATGAATATTATAAAGGTTTAAATTCACGAACTATAAACTATTTTGAAGTTGGTTTAAGGCGTGGAACGCAAATAACGATCGTTCATTATGAAAATGAAATAACACAAAATGCAAGAAGTACATGAGCATAATGCTTGTTACGTGTTGCCTGCATTAAATTTTTTTCAGCAGTTGCCAACAAAAAATTTTTGCATTGAAGAAATTTTATAAATTTTATGCCTTGCAATTATAGAATTAAAATGTATTTTTACATGAATAGCTGAAAAAGTATTTTCTAATTTATGGAGCTGAATTTTAACTTAAAGTTTAGATGTAATTTATCTTTGAATCTAAATAAAAGAGTAAATACAATTTTGTATTTGACATACATACATATATAAGCGAACAGTTGTGTGATAATAAAAATAGATAAGGAACAATAAAAATGGAAAGCATAAAGGCCCAACTATAATGAGCATAAAATAACTTAAGCAAACTTAAACAACTGTTCAAATACATTAAATTATATGTGGTAAACTATAAACTACATAAGATAACTTTTCGTCAAGTTTCGTTAAATGTCATTTCTTTAAGCAAGTTATGAAACTGATCGCACTTTCCGCACGGAAACAGCTGATTGTGCTTTGCGTTATACATTTATAAAGAGAAATTGTAATTTAGGTCTTAAATTTATAGTTTTTAATTAATAGAAAATGTAGAAAAAAGAACAGTTTTGTTTCTGGCCAATTTTTAACAAATATAATAAATTAATATTAAATTTATATTTATACACACCTATGCATACGATATAAGCGATGAACATCGTTGCATTTTTTAGTACTGTTACGAATAATAAAATCTGGCAACCCCTGTATGAGCGTGGTGAATAAGCTAATTCAACTAATGGTGTGTTTATAGAATAACAAAACCACAAGTTAGCCAACAAAAGCTGAGCAGCCTCAGTGGCAGCGTTGGTAGAGGTGCGTACTAGAAACCAGGGGGTCTGAGTTCGATACCGCATGCGTGCAACGAAAAAATAATGATTGTTATAAGCAATTAAAATTAATAAAATAAACAGCAGTGCAAACCTCCCGAGAGGCAAAAGGCAATTATTGTGTGAAGCCATTGCAGATAATTTAGTGGAGACGTCCAATTTAATATAAGAGAGCAGATAATTGTCAAGAAGCCCTTTATAATAAAAAGTAAGATAAATAGCGGTTAGCGCGGGGAAGTGTAACAGCATAACAACAGTGTATGGCAGACGTGTGTTGTGGCTACTGGATTATAGGAGATGACTGACTTGGATAAAAGGAGTAGTGGAGATGTCTGTGGGTGGTTAAGGTTACTAAAACAAGGCATCGAGTAGTTCATGTCTCGCCGGAGTAACACAGTAGTGTAGCGTGGATGGCTGCGTTTGTGGTGATAATGCATGTTTAGTAAATACGAGACCAAGGGTTCACAAGACCGGTAGGATCGAGAAGTATAGCCAGAGCAAGCCATAAAGTTCGAAGACAGAATTTAGCCACAGTGGTATTTGCAATCAAAAAGAATCGGTACGTTTGTTCTGTCAAAAAGGGAAAAACGTAACAGTATGGTTGGCCACAAACACAAATTTATCTTAGAACATGAACCAAAAAATGTAAATGTGTATCTGAATGTTATTAAATATATAAAATATCTTTTCTTTTGTTTATTTATATAGAAATTATTTTTGGAAAAAGTATGAATTAAACATAAATGTGTAACTGTGGCAAATAAGTTACTAAACTTATGTAAGCACCTAACTATCTTTAATAAAGTACCTAAGTATTTGAGAGGCCTTTCGTTCGATTTTTGACATAAGCTAAAGCTAGCTTATTGACATTATAGTTGGGCCTTAAGTATTACACTGCATTTTTTTTAATACAATTTGTATATCGTTGTGATTTTAGCAGCTGTTTTTGAAAAACTCAGGGTCATTTGATTGTTATTTGGTGATGACTACAATATTTTATCGCACTTAAAAAAGAACGAAAATTAATAACTGAAAAATAGAAAATGTATTTAAAAACAACTTAAATTGCATATTTAATTCTTAACTTAAAAACTGGCCGTTAGAGTTTAAAAAAAAAACAATAAAAAAATTGTAGCATACAAATTTATATTGTGGTGGTCGCCAAATATTAATAGATTAATTAAATATTTCTTTGCTACTGATTGAATTTTTTGTTTGTATTGGCTTCTTTTTGCTGCAAGTTCCTTTTGTGGTTGAAGGTAGAAAGATACAAAGAATGCTGATAACGAACGTGGCGATCTAGAAAATGCACCATTTCATTCTGCTTGTCTGTAATTTTTTCCGGTTTCTTTAAAAAAAACATCCGCAAAATTTCTTAAATAATTTTTTTATTCTTTTTAATTCTTTATTCTGTTTTATTTTTAGCATTAAAAAATAACTATTATTTTCTAAGTAAAGTAATTATGTTTCAAAGCAAGAAATACAAATTGATAAATATTTATTAAAGAAAAGGTTTAATTCTAAAGTATCTGATTAATTGTGAAATAATTAGAATCTGAGAAATAAAAAGAGAACGTACATATGAGTCCATACGTATCTAAAAGATATGCCCAATGAATAAAGGACAAACATTTTAACTTAAAGTTTTATAAATAGTCATGTTTGTTTGGATGAAATATTTTTGAGAAAAACACTGAAATTTTTTTTATGTAAGTAGCCCACTGAATAAACACAAAACTAGATAAAGCACGTAAAAGATACACAGGTTGTGTTCAACTGGTTTTCGGGGATATGGATTCAATTCATGGCATCACGAAAAGAGTCTGGACTATTTATATTAAAGAATATAAATACAGTTTCCGTATTATTTGCCAAAGGAAAAACATATAAAAACATTCAGATCCGGAGCCTAATAGAGCTTAATTAGGTTTAGATTCCTAAACAGGAATTTGCACATTTTATCTTGATCTCTCTGTATACAATATTATATTGATAGAAAGAGAAGAAATGAAACGCATAGTTCTTAACCGTGAAATAGTCGCTTTAAGTTTATATAGTCATTTGTTCGCTATTGTTTTTATACCCTTTACCGCAAAAAGTGGAAAAAGGGTTTATTTAAGTTTGTCATTTCGTGTGTAATTTCTAAAAAATTTCCGACCCCATAAAGTGTATACATTCTGATTTCTTATGCATAGCGAATTCGATTAAGCGATGTCCTTCTTTCTGTCCACGTTAAAAAAAATATATATATATATTAATCGATCAGATATAAAGTCAAAAGAGGTGCTATTGTAAATCAGCATGAGCGGTCCTTCGAGGCATCAAGCAAAACACAAAGCCTACCTCTAATATTTTCATGTCATTTTGAAATATAAAGTACAACAAATAGCGCTTGTCCATATTTAAAAAAAAAATGCTTAACCTATTAAGAGTCGATGCAGTACCGAATTCTTTTTTATTTTTTAATTCTCTGTCACCCCAATATTTGCTTATTTAATTGAAGTTACTTCACTAAACTAGATTCTATATAGATTGTGAAGAGTATATAAAATTCGGCATAGCCGAATATAGCACTCTTACTTATTAGTGCTGAAATCAATAAAAAATTTTACCGATTTAGGGCACAATGCTACTGTCGCCCTCTTTTTAGTATAAACAAATTAAAAAAGACGGCAACCCGGTTACTGAATTTAATTCAGAATTGTGTAGTTGTTGGAATAATTAGTTGTTTATCTTTACGACACGAAAGTAAACGGCGAACAATTATTTATTTTAACTTTTCGTCACCAAAAGTAACAGAATCGATGAACAATTAAATTTATTTTGGAACATAATCGATTGATTCATTCACTTTATTGTTTGTGTCTTTATTTTCTTTTAAATGTTTTAAGTGAACCAAAGATTTGACGGGCAAAATATTAATAATATCATAAAAAAATTAAATGCTTAAAAAAAAAAAAAAAAAAAAAAAAAATAGAACGCAATTCTCTGTAAAAAAGTTCTTCAATTTTAATAAAAAGAAATTTTATGAGAAAACGTAGGACCGTTTAAAACTTAGAGAATTTTAGTTGTGAAATGTTTTACCACACAAATTGGGTATTTGTAAGTTTTAAACAGTATTATTACGATATTATTATATTATATGTTTATTAAAGTTATTCCTTTAAATGTCTAACGATATTAAGTCAATTTTCGTTATGGGTTTGATTAAATTAAAAAAGTATTATTAGTTTTTAAGTACGTTTATAAGATGAGAGTACAAAAGTTTACTCTCATTGACTTAAAAACAAACTGAAGTACAAAGAAAAATAAATAAGAATTTGATGGAGCGAGAGTGGTTAACAGTGTGACCATTTGCAACTAAATTGAATATTTTCAATATACAACATTAAAAAGCATTATTAAATTGAGCATAAGTGTAACATTTTGTATTTGTTTTTTTAAAATATTTGGATTTTATACTAGCTCATTTACTGAAAATCATATGAATGTTAGTTAAAATTTGTTTGTGAAAAGATTAAATTTCGAATTTGAATAACTGAATAAACTGGTTACACGAATTGCCGTTTGAATAAAAAAAAAATAGTTAAAATCAAGTTGTAGAAAAAAACAATTTTACTTTAAAAAAAAAACATTGACAGCAATTAGTAGATATTTTACAAATTTAAAAAAAATAAAATCAAAGAGAGAAGCCACAAAATTAAAAAGTACACCTCGGACTAACTTTGCCTGCATTAATTCTTATTTGTTTGAATTTTAATAACAAATTAGTTTTAAAAATTATTTGCTGGACGTTAATTTTCAGGTTTTATTTTTCACTTAGTTTTTTATTTAAAAAATAAGAGTTATTTTTAAGTATACTATTATTATTTTTTTGCTTAGAAATTAATAATTATTTCTTAAAATTTATTTTTGAATTAGAAAATACGTACTTTTGTTGGGCATTTTCTACCCTTAAGTAAAAAACTTGCTCTGAAAATAATTTAATGCAAAATGTTATTCATCTATGTATGTATGTACATATACTTCCACTGTTAGACTTGAAAATAAAATATACATTCTTATTAACAGACAAATTTTTCTGAATGTATTTAAAATAATTGGCCGAAATATTAAGAACTTAATTATAAAATTAAAAACAGGTTTTTAAGCTTAAAAATATTAATCTAACAATTATTTAACATATTAGCTAAAGCCTACAATATAATAAAAATTTAAATTTGATGATATATCAAGCACAAAAATAAAAATTATCTTATAAATTAAGAAAAAAAATTTAAATGTAGCAACGGATACACTGTTTGTTTTAAAAAACAACTGATTACGAGTTCAATGAAATACATATTATAACAGCCAGTGTTGCCAGTGAATGAGACTGGCAGTTAAAATTATTTTCCCTTAAGAAATAGTTATAAAACGTTATTTATCTATATAATATAACTGTAACGGGGTCATTTCTGCACATGAAGTATTTTTTAATAATTTTGATGTTTGGTGTAGATAGTAATCGATATGGTTTACTAAACACCTATTTTTGGATTTTTTGTCTGTCGGTCAATGTTCGCATTACGCAAAAACTGCTGGATAGGTTTGAATAATATTATTTTCGTTAAAATTTTTCTTTTCGTGCAGAAACTAGTGATATAAATGTGAAAGCACCTAATTTTACCAGTATAATGGTAACAAACCAATTTTAAGTAAATTTTATTTTTTTAAATGAAAAATTTTTAACACTGTGTACAGAACTCTGGAAAAAATACTTAAAAACATATTTTTCTAAATTTGAATTTAAAGAAAATTAAAACTGAAACGTTGAGGAAGTCGATTTCACTGCTATTTAAATATATAGCAAAGAGTTTTACCGCATATATCAGGGAAAAACATGGCATTTACTGAACAAAAACAAAACTAAAAAAATATATAATAAGTATAAACAAATTTTCAGCCCGATGACTTCTTTAGGTATATAGAAATTAGGATTTAATAATAATATTCCGTGATTAATAAGTGAGTGCTCTCGTGATGTAATAAAATTATTTAAAGTAAATTTTTTTATAAATATGTTTAACCTTTTTCTTGGAAAGATTGAGCTTTGATAGAATTTACTATTTTAATAATTTAAAAATTGCCATTATTAAATACAAGTTTGATTCTTATTTACGTAAACTTCAACATAAAATAACTGAAAGGTTTTTACCTTAAAATTGAAACAAGTACTCTTTAGTAATTATACTTTATTTCGTATCTGTGTAAAAAGTTACGAAAATATGACCAAATATAACAAAATTATATATGTTACGTAGAGCCTTTAAAAGTTACAAAAAATGTAACCACACGACAACTCTGATACATAGCAGTATTTGTTAAAGTATTGTTTTGCTCTCTTAATTAAACAAATTAATGAGTAACAAAATTCAATTTGCGATTACCAATCAATCCTTTGTTTTTTATTAATTTCATTGAACTGAACAGTTCTTATTCTTATTTTTACTCTTTTTGTTTGATCAGCTGTAGCCATAACAAAGATTGCCATTAAAAATATTTTGTCAAATATAATGGAAAAATATATTTTCCAGTAAAATAATTTCTTCACTTAATATATATATATATATATATATATATATATATATATATGTTATTTTAGAATAAGTAAAAGTTTCTGTATCGCTTCATTCTTCTTATCTATCTGCAAGGTAGTTTTCGTTATCGCTTTTCATGTATTCTAATGAATTTTTAATTTATACAAAAAATTAATTAGTGTGTCAAAGAAAGTAGTTACTGAAATCGATCAATCGTAGGTATTAAAAATTTCAAATTATTTTAAAACGGACAGTCTAGACTGAATTGCATTATAAATAAGAGCATATAGGGGAAAAAAGTATTTATGATTTTCTCAAAAGTTGTATTGCATTGAAACGCTACCAGGTTATCCACAATATCCACAAAACAGGCCAGGTTTTAAAAAAAAAATTAATTTTTAACTCGCAAACTACATACGGGCATTTCCATTGCACTGTATGACATAAAGTAATAAAATTAAACTTTTAAAATATTGTGCTACTTTCTCGACCTAAATTTTTAAATCACCGATATTGATTACTAAGTTTAAATAAACTTAAGATTTTAGTGCAAACAATAAAATAATGACAAGAATGAAAGTTTAAGCAAAAACAACAACAATCAACAATGAATTAATTTTATTCATTTCTTTATTCATTATATATGGCTGACTTTTTTTCGGCTCTTTTATACAGTTCAAGGATGTTAAAAAATAAAAAAAAGACAACAAATAAAATATCTCAAAACACTTCGATAATTTATTTTTGCTTTATGAACGGGCACTTGTAAATTAATAATTAAAATTTAAATACGGGAATATTAAATTAAATTAATTAAACTTAAAAAATATCGTTCTACTTTATAATTTTTTTTTATAAAATAAATTTTTTGCAAAGATAGAAGTTTCCGATTTTATAATGGATAATAATTTACATACATAAAGGAAAACTTTCATTTCGAAACACATGCGATCAGTGTCGCCAGTTTTTTCGCGCTTTTCCGTAAATCGCCTGCCAAATATCGCCATTATTAAAAACTTCTTGAACTGCAGAAAATATAGTTTGAAAATTGAAAATTGTTGTCGATGCCATATCTCATTTAATTTTAAAAATTTTAATTTTTTGTCTCACAGCCTTTTTCTTTAAGCGATTTCACCATTTGACTTTTAATTCAAAATTTAAAATACATTTATATATTTGTATATACAAGCAGATAAAAAAGTTCCTACAAATATAGAAGTCAAAACGAATTTAAATAATTCGCCAATATACATACATTTTTAGACAACCTTAAAGCTTTCAGGTATTTTTATTTTTTTTTTTAATGTAATGTTATCGAAGAACCGCCAAAAATTCCGCCAAGTATTTTAAAAACCACCAATAATTATTTATTTTATGAAATAATTGTATGTAAATATTTCAGCCTAAAAGATAACATTAATTGCATTTTGTGACATTCAACGCAAATTTAAAACTAGTTAAATTCTCAAAAAAAAAAATTAATGAATACGAAAGTAAATAAACCGAAGATGTGCAAAATTTGCCCATTGTAGCGTTATCTTGTTAAAAAGATAAAACAAATGATATTCAAATAACAACAAAAGAAACCATGAGTAGGTATCAAATAAATGTTTGGACCTGTAAATAAACGAATAGCACGAAATTTTATTTGTGAAAATTAAAAATATTCCCGTATCTTTAATTGAATAATTTGCAAAGTGCCTGTGCATAGAAATAAATTATCGTAGTGTTTTTGATATTTTATTTTTCATCCTCTTTCAACTGTATAAAAGAACCGAAAAAAAATTCGGCCGTATACAGCGGAGAAAGAAAAATAGAATCATTGTTGGTAATTGTTGTTTTTGCTTAAACTTTGATTTTTGTCTTTGCTTTATTGTTTGGACAAAAATCATTAGTTTATTTAAAATGTTTGTCAGAAGTTTCCTGAAGAGTTAAGTAAGCGATAACGAAATGGCCATCGAGACGTGCTTTAACCTTCAATAATCAATGTCGGTAATTAATATAATCGGGATAATTAAATAAAAGAATAGCACGAAATTTTATTTGTGAAAAGTAAACTGATTTTCTTTACCAGTTATTTGGTGATAAATTTAGTAAGGTAATTTTACTTACTGCACTACTCTGCCAATATTTGATTACTATCAACAATACTGGCAAAATCATTCGCTTTGGTATAAAGAAGTGGACAAAAAAAGAAAAATCAGATCAATAATTTCCAAAACAAGGTATAAAAATCTCTGTAAAAACTTAAAAATATATTGATTTTCAATTTATTTTTGAATATTTTAACACCGCCTATTTTAGCTCCAAAGTTCTTCAAAGTAGAATGCTTAAAATTCAAATTCTTTTTATTTTGTTGGCATTAAAAACTATAAGGAAGCCAATAATTATGGCCAAAATACAGATGTTTTTGGGCTTTCTACGCTGCACAGTGGGGCAGCAAAAAAATATTTTGGTCTCAAACTTAGGTACCTCGCACCCGCAAATGTTTCTAATGCTTGGAATTTCTTCAATTTTTGTCAATAACTTATAAATGTTGCTTTACTCTGTATGTTTCTGTTTTTCGTAGATCGAGTTATTAGCATTTTGAAACTTTTTCAAAACATTTGGTACAATTTTAGAAAGTGTTTTTTAAGTTTTAACAGTAGTTAGCAAGCAAAATTTAAAATTCTTTGAAAAACTTTGCAGATTATATCTTCTGACTTAAGAACTGTACGATTTTCTATTATTGTTGTTAGTTTTGGCCACCAAATTTCTATTCCTGTATGTAAATTCTTATGTTTTACGCTAATAAGGCCTAAATTTATCCATGTAAATAAAAAACAATTTTTGTTACATATGTCCCCAACGTTTCGTGAATTTGTTGTTCACTTTCTCAAGGTGTCGACTATTTAATAAATTCTATTTTAAAATCAAAAATTATTGCATTTTTGTCTATTTTAGCCTAAAAAGAGCTATGAACCTTTTTTTTGAGAGAAAACAATTTTTTAAGATATATAGAAAAATTTTCGTTTTGACTATAACTCAAAAATGGAATTCCTGTAAAACCGAAATACATTTAGATTTTCAAAAACATATATGTATTTATGTTCGTCATGAATTCAAAATGTAGCAAAAATACATCCTAAACGCATTTTGCCAACTTTTTGAGTTCGAACTTAAGAGTATTTTCCAAATCTTTTCACAAATTTTTAACGAAAATAGTGGTGAGAGAACGCAAAAATCGCTGTAAAAGTGTAGATGAAAGAGGCAGAAGCTTAGTGAGACTTTATTATAAAAATTATCATGCATCGCGAAACCAACTCACAAAAGTACATACATATTCACAAAGTTCTTGTGAAGTTCAGTATTACAAAGTAGATTCCGGTAACCTCGATTAACCGTGACGGCCAAAGATCAGTTGATTTTTTTTTTTTTTTTTTGTTTCAAATAGTTTGCCTCTATTAGCCTTGGTGGCAGAATTTGTGTATTAAATAAAAATTCATACATATGTATATAAATACGATTAATCAGAAACATTATTCTTTATGTAAATCTGTTCACTTGCTAAATAATAAGAATGTTAGAAATTCTATATACGCAAATTGTTATTCGATTAACCGTGAAAATCAATTATCCATAATGCTTCTGATCTCGACCATCACTGTTAATCGAGCACAAAGCGTCCTCCTTGGTATGGCAGAATTTTTGAGGGACGCCAAATTAATAATAATAATAATTGAAATCTTAAAAATATGTGTGATAATAATTAAAATATTGTACAATAACAAATAACAAAAATACAATATATTACACTGGTTTCCAGCCAAAAAATACCAAGAACACCATATTGCTAGATAAGTTAACTAAGACCTTCTAAACACGAAAAACCCTGTAACTATTTTTTTCTAAGTACCGTTTTTTAGATAACGGTACTTTTGTGTTTTTCGGTGTATGGTCCCACTAAAACCCTTGTGGACCCCAACCGAAGAGGCCGATCGATATATGGCACACCGTTAGAAAGGTAATTGAATGCCCTTTCCGTCGATATGCTACAACTTTCTATCTGCCTAGAAATGGCCAAGTTATGGCACCTTAAAGTTAAAAATTTGACAATTTTTTGTTTTTTTTTCAAAATATTTTTTCATTTGCTTTTTTTTCTACGTTAAAGTAAAGATCTGGATTGTTTTATTCTTTTACCAAATAGTTTATTTTATTACCAATATTTTAAGCTTAATTTGAAAAAAAAACGGATGAAAAATAAGGTTTTTATTAAGGATTTTGTTGAACGAAAATATTTTCATTTTCATTGCATTCATCGAGACTACCTATTACAGTTCTCTACGCAAACGATAATAGCTTCTCGACAAACAACAAAACAAACACAATTTTTTTTTTACGATATTCGGAAAAGGTATAGTATCTCAAGCTGTATGGACAAGTTTGAAAACCTTTACTCATTATAAGTGTAAGACACTGCCACAGTTGTGCCATGGGATTCGGTTTTCTTGAATTCGTTGTAGCTACAAGCTCTTGTTAATAGCTGCAATAAAGTATTTTCCCAAATTAATTTTGTCTTTACCTTTTCTAGTTAACTGGTTAACTTAGTCTCGGCGCTAGTAAGTGCAAAATAACAATTGCTATTGCTACAAAGTACATTTTCTCCTAACCGCATATAAGGTTATTGAAATAAATCTGCTATTGTTGTATTGTTAGGCAGCTTTAAGCCTAATTGTGGCCACCAGGTAAAATGTGTGAAATGGAACTCATTATTGTTTCTCTAACTGCTTCTAAAAATAAGGAGTTTTTCTTGTGGAAAAAGGGTATATCTAAACTTGTCATCCCGTTTGAAATTTCTACAATATCCATTTCCGACCCCATAGCTAGAGGAAGTTAAAATACGCCAATCGATTAGAGATAGTTTCGAAAATTTTGCTATTGAAAATCAGCTGTCCTATGTCCTTTGAGGCAGCGGGAAAAAAACCACGCCTACCTCTGGTTTTTTTATGTTTTTATTTTTTTTCAAAATCTGAACTTTTAATAAAAAAAGTACAATTTTAATATATCAATATGTGTGTCACTTCATTGCTTTTTAAGAGATCTTTTAAGTAATGCTAAAATTAAAAAAAAATCGTATCCCACTAAGAGCCGATGACCTTTTTATGTAAAATTATTTAAAGCACTTTTTTTCTTATTTTTTAATTCTATATCGCTCCATATATTTATTTTTTTTTTACTTGGAGTTACTTAATTGTTCCAAATGACACCCCAATATTGGTCTTTTTGATTGGACAGAAAATTTTAGGAAGTTTAGATTATTTTTAATGTAAATATTTTTACGTCTTAATTCCAACAAGACTGTTTATTAGCAGTATCTTCTGGAAATCACCTAGTAATTAAAAATTGTATAACATTTTGTGTACATATTTCTGATATTTGGTTACTTAGAGTATTACTTTTAATATTTCCTTGTGGCTGATATCAGTTGTCTATTGCTTTATACATTTTTTACAATAGTATATTTACTTTAAAAATGGTATTATTTAATAGTTACATCGTGCAGTTTTTCAGTCTTAGACATAATTCTCAACAATTTACTGGGTAGTTTTTACTACTAAAGCATTTCGGAAGTTTCTGTTTTACTCTCTCGTTGCTAATTTGCGCTAGTGATGTTACTGAACAGACCTATTATGTTACAATACGGAAAGCGATTGATGAGAAAATATATGTGAAAATTGTCCTGATACTTTAATCTCTTTGTAGTTTAAAAAATTTCGAATTAGAAAGTAACAGCTGAACTAATCAATATTGGGTCACAACTTACAAGCATATGAAAGTTAATGCAAAAAACCAACACAACTAAGACCGACGGGACGACTGCAATCATTTCAGTACGAATGAGTCAATAATTCGCTTTTAATTTGCCCAAAGAGTTCAGTCATTAATAATAAATGATGTTAAAAGATATTACAACGCATTGTAACATTAACCAAATAAATTAACAACAAATAATTTAAAGTCTTCTTCAAATATTTTCCTTATAGTTTGGAAAAACAGCGACCTGAAAATATTTAAAACAAAGAACCGTTAAAGTTTTACCTTAAAAACTAATAAAGGTAAATTTTTTAACAAAAATTGTTCAGGTATTCAAAAATACTTGTTAAAATATAATAGTACATACAATAATATTTAAAGTGTTGAAAATTTATTCATGTGTTCGCCTTACAAAAGATGCAAATAAGGATAAGATTTATGGAATCCTCGAATTTGTAAAGTAAATTATAGAGGATTAAGAACAAGGATTATGCATAAAAAATCACATCTGAAAAGTGGTACTTAGAACTTAATGGTACATATTAACACTTTCAATGAAATGATGCAAAAATTTGGTAAAACTTTGTTTAAGCTTTGAGGTCGTGTTGTCGGCTGTGATCTTGTCGACATAAAGTTTAAATTTTAATTAATATTCTATATGAAATCAAAGAGTTTTAAATTGTGCAATCTAGGAGGTCAATTCTGAACGCCAAAGCGTGTAAATAAAGGGTAATCAAAAGTGTGGTTAGCTGCACCATCTTCGTAACACTAAATTCTGTTAACATCAATATAAAACAACTCGTGTAGCGATATCGAACGGCAAGACTTTAGGCACCTTTTATAAATCAGTATTTGCAGCCCTAATGGCCCTATATCGCTTCCAATGTTGTAGTTTTTTCCCTATAGATGGGTAAAAAATATCAATATGGCCATTTGGCTACTGCTCATATAGTTCATCAGCGGATTCCACAAATATTTTGTACAGAAATTTCAAGACCATTTATATCAACCCGAATTGTATATATATGTATAAACAAAGCAAAAAGTCAACCATTGAGTAAAAATTTTTTTTCATTTTTCTACATAAGAGTTGCCATTGGAAACCATTTATATGCATTTGAAAGAATTAATAAAAAAAATATAAACAAAAGACAGAGCTTTTTGTGTAAAGTTCAGTAAAATGAAGCTAAACATAAAATACTCTCAAGTGAGACGAAGAAGGCTACATGTTTTAATGTATTATACCATTAAACAAAAAAAAACATTTTTATTTTTTTTACCGCCGCAAGGGTTGAACCCAGGTCAGCCAGATTTGTAGTCAACGTGCTTATCACTTAGACTACAGCAGACATCAACGTGGTGCTCTGCAACAAAAAAATAATATTAGGTTTTTGTTTTTGTAGCTGTGCGGACACCTGGTATTTAATGCGCCTTGGTACATGTTTGTTCGGTAGCTTGCTTGAAATTACACGTCAAACAAAAATTAAGATTTTCTCTAAACTTGCAATTTTATTTGCTGTTTATTTACAGTGTAAGTTAACGCGCAGCGCAGAGCAACTCTTTTCTACTCTTATTGCGGATTGCTCTGCGTCAATATGTTTGCTCTGCGTCATGAAGGAGCAGCTCATTAAAAAGAGTAATGCGCTTGACTCTTTTTCCGTACGAATTACCACTAATAATATATTTAAATGAAAACAAAATTTTATTGGATGATTTTTTAAAATGCATAATTTATTTTTTAGTCCTATTCAGTCCTAAAATTTATTTTTGTCATTATTTTTTAAAGGGATTTTTATTGAATTGTCTTTTTGAAGATGGTTCTTCATTCAGTTCTTCATTATCATTTATGATACGGCCGGAGGGACCAATGACTTGCTTGTTCCACGTGAGGTTCCAACTCTTCCCATTGGGTACGCCGCACATAAAAAAAGCCACAAAAAATCCACAACAATAAAACAAAATCTAACAAATAAAAAAACAAAACCTACAATAATGCAAATACGCTCACACAAACAGTTACCTTCGTGGCAGATGTTATACCACTGTGTTGGCCTCCCAATCTTGCCACAAAAATTCTCATTCACATTCAACTTCCTTTTGTGAACCCGTATCCTCCCAGATTCCTCTTTCCTTAACTCACCCTTATGCCTTTTCCCTCTTGAAATTAAGTCACTTATTTTTGGGTTCAATTTTTATTTTATGAACTCTCAATTGCGTTTTATATGTAACGTGAAACAAAACTAACGTAACGCTTGTAGGATGCCCATGTTTTTAGTTACACAATAAAGTAAAGTTGTTAAAAGTTGTTGGCAATTTCAAACAACACTCTTTCTATCGGTTAAAACAACGCTAGCAAAAATTCAACCGTATATCATCCACATTTCCTTAAATCGATTATGAAATCATGTTGAATTCATACTTTTAATATAAATATCAACTTTAAATCCCACAATAACCAAGTCCTTAAATAAATATATAAAAAAATGTATTCAAATAAATAAATCCTGCGTTATATAAATATACACAGTAATATTAATATAAAACGACATACTGTAACAAAAATTTTTTGTATAACTTTATAGGAGCCAAACGAACAACTGTTACTATCAAAAGGAGCACGAGTAAAAGAGCTGCTGTTTTGGCTCAATGCGCAGAGCAAAAGCGCCAAAAATAAAATTGAATGAGCATGGCTCAAGGATCAGCGCATGAAAAGAAGGAGCAAGCGCAATGCGCATAAATTATTGGCTCTGTTTTTCTGCTCTGCTCTTTTGCGCATAGCTTAAAAAAGAGTGCGCATAAAAAGAGTGGGCAAAGAGCAGAAGAGCAAAAGACTGAGCCAATCTGAACTCTGTTTACTTATCAAGTCTAATTATTACCAAAGAGTTTTACACTAAAGCAAATGTTTTTGTATTCCATTGAATAGGTATAAATTTTTTGCTGGAACCGTTATAAGTTATAAGAAATTTCTATACAAAATTTAGTCTAACAGTTCCAATTTCACACAACACGAAATCAACATTTTGTAATTGTTTCGACTTGCTACTAGCCTTGTAATTTTGGCTGACTTCATAATGCAGTTTCCAATGCAAGCATGCAAAGTATAGTGTTCATAAACACATTAAACATTTACTATTTTGTGTGTGCTCATAATAGTATTTTTAGTTTTAAGAATTTCTTATTTTAATTTGTAGCTGAAATTGTGGATCTATGGAACATACAACTTTTATTCATACAAAAAAATTGAAGGAAGAAGCAGCAAGGCCAGAATGAAAATCTTACCTTAATTTCAAAGATTTCTTAATAAAAATAAGACTTGAAGATCTTTTTTTTTATTTAACTGCTTGACACCTAATATTTACCAATGTTAAACAATTTTATTGTAAATTAATACGCTAAACTAAGATTTAATCACTGTGGCTAACGGGTAAATATAAAAAAATTATTTGATTTGACGACGCCATGCGAAAAAGTTTCCTTACCAGCAGGTCTAATAAAACGTTTTACAAAATTTAATTGAAGAATAAAATTTACAAAATTTAATTGAGATACGAAATTTAAATGACGAATTTAGAGAACTCCGACACATAGCCTTTAATATATATTTTAAAAATTTAGAAAATGTTACAATGAATATCAAAAATTTCTATAGAGGACAGTGAATTAGTGTGCCAACTTTGTCGAAGTTTGCAGTAAATTTTATATGTCTCCCTTTTTCATTTGCAAACGTTCATCGGATATGTTTAAAAGTTAACTTATATTAGCATATATATCCCTTTGATCTCACACGTACAATGTACATATAGTTGCAAATATGTTTAAAAAATTTTTTTGCTAAAATTTTTTATTTTAAATTGTAAATTCTTTTTTACATTAGAATGCATATATTTTTTGTATTTATGGTAAACTTTTTTAACATAACAACACGAAGTAAAAAATTAAAAATATTGGAGATATTTTTCTAAAATTAAGATTTTTTTTGGAAAAAAAAGAAACAAGAAATTTTCCTAATAAATAAAACATAATTTGCGTCACAAAATATACTTGTAGTTGGTTTCATCAATATACTAAAACGTCATTGCATTATTTGGCAAAACAGTTTTGCCAGAAAATATTGCTTTATTTATTCGAAACATAACTGAAGGGAGAAGAAAAAGAAGGCATTTATTACATTCTCCCCTTATTGTCATTGTTACTTTTTAGGGAAAATAGTCGTCTTTGAAAAGAAATCAGCATTTGTAGGGATTCGGTCAGGCGGTATGTGGCCAATTAATTTTGGTTTAAGCTTTAAATGCACAAACATAATTGCATAAATATAAATATTTAAAGACAGTAGAAATAATGTAAACAAAAAATTATGTGCAAACATCATGTTAAAAAAATAAAGTAAAATAAAAGCAAATGGATTGTATGACAAGAAAGCGCTAAATGTATGAAGTCGCCGAATCCTCCTTAAATCTCTTAACCTTTAACACATTAGCAGTTTACTAATTATTTTGAGAGATAATAAGTGTACGTTGCCAAATAAATTGTTTAATAATTTATATATTTTTCTTCTTGTTTTTTTCTTCCATTTCTTCTTACTAACTCTTTAACTAATTTACTTTGCATCACTCCAAACTCAACCATATTATAAAAATATTTTTTTAATAATCTTTTATTAACAATTTAATTTTAAATAATAAAAATAAATTTTTAAATTATTTTTTTTTTGAATTATTTAATTCTTTATTTCTTAAACTCCATAAAATAAATACCTTGGAAATGGTTTCTACCCTAATATTTTTACAACTCAAATAAATGAATTTAATTTGCACTTCCAAATGTATGTGTTTTTGCTTGTTTTACGTTTTTTAACCAAATAAATGATATACTTTATCGCGTTCAATATTTGCAAAACTCCAAACCTTAAAAATGATCACTTGTTCATACAAAAAATACGATGGATAATCCCATTCACTCGTGCTCTAATTCTTAATTTTATTCAAATTGCTTAAAATAATTCTTCATATATTAAAAATAAAAATGTCAATTTCTGCCTTCCAAATCACACAATCGCACGTCCATATTCTTGTTTATTCACACCACTACAACAAACAACTATCGATTATTGATCGTTCTTTCGTCCCATCACGTTCACAATCATCACAACCACGAGTGAATTTTAATTAATCGATTCATATATGTAATGTACAAAATACATGAATACAATGAATGAAATGATATTAAATCACTTGCTTAGATACCATGGGGATTGAAAAAAATCTGTTGGGGACTGATTAGTATAACTGTACCCAGGGTAAGCTATTAATTTTAAATGCATTAAAGAATTCATTAATTTTTAATTTTTTTATGTTGTTGTTCTTTTATCATTGTGTTGCTTTTTCTATATTTGTGTTAAAACTCAGTTGCTTTTCTTATTATTTTTAATTTAACATTATTTACTAGTTTCTGTAAAATTATTTCGCATTGCTCAGATCAACTTTAAAATGGCTTTTTCTGAAATCTCCATTGAAGGGCTAATGCAATTACGATGGTTATATATTTACTAATAATGTAACATTCAACCAAATCTTAGTATTCAATTTTTTTACTTTTATTTCCTTAATCATTTTTAGTTAAGTATTTATTTCGAAGAGAATTATATAAAATTTTTTTGTCAAACAGTTAAGGTGAGTTTTTTGTGATGTTAAACGGTGAGTTAAGTCGAAAGTTGCTTAATATACATGTAGTCAAAAATATAAATAAGAAAAAAAACACTTTTGAGACATTCCCTTTTATTAAATCAAAAACAAAAGTTTAAAAAGAACTAAATACTGTAGATTTAAGAAAACCCCTCAGTCCGAAAATACATTTAATTTTTTAGTCTTCCTTTAAGACAAATTCGGAGTCGAACTATCTCAAGTTCTGAAGCCGAAAAAGGAAAGAAACCAAAACTGA
This sequence comes from Gymnosoma rotundatum, assembly GCA_916610165.2. NCBI lineage: Eukaryota > Metazoa > Arthropoda > Insecta > Diptera > Tachinidae > Gymnosoma > Gymnosoma rotundatum. The sequence goes on along the minus strand of OU744339.1, from coordinate 71,594,418 downwards.
GACAAATGATATTCCTCGAAGTCTTGTACGTTGAAGAAACTTCAGGAATAATAAACATTTTCGAAATTGGTAGAAAAAACATTTCAAATGCTAAAGTAAACAAAGAAAAGAAAGTAAGTTAATTCAGATAAATTTTATTTAAGAAAATTTTCAAAAAGAAGAAAAATAATTAATAAAAATAACTATAAAATAGGAAATATTAGAGAAAAATGTCGATAATTTGGGAAAAAAGAAGTTCTACATTTTGCAAGGCAAAAACAACAGAACCACATGAAACTAATTTCGTTTAAAATAAATCTGAAACTTAAGTTAAACTCTAATTTTTCAAAAGAACTTTGAAATAATTCACACAAATGTCGGAAACTTTTATGCCAAACATTTTAGAGACGGAGTATAATTGAGTCAGAATTGAGTTTAAATTATTTATCCCAGTTATTATTTACAACAACAACAGCCATAAAAAACTATTATAAAGAGAGGTTCAATCAAAACTCACGATGTTAATTGTAAGTAAAATAAAAAAGTTTCACATAATTATCTTAATATTTTATATCATAATAAAAGAACAATTATGTGTGGCTTACTGACGTTCACTTTTTTTTTAAATATCCCTACAAAAGTCCAACGGTGTCAAATCACATGATTCATGCGTCCAATTAATACCGCCACGACGTGAGTCATTGTTTATTGTTGGATTTGTGGCGAGTGGCACCATTCTGTTTGATAAAAATTAGCACGTATTATTAAAAAATTATTTAATTTGTTTAATTATTTCCACGGTTTAATTTAAAAAATATTCTTAGATTAACTTCCACTATTGTTCTGTTCAAACGTTACACGCAGCATAAATTCCTTTTCGCTAAGTTAAATCTTTTCGTAAAGTTTATCGATTCGGACATACTAATGTTTATATAATGTTTTTTTTCATATTCTAAAAAATTATCACATTAAGGAACAAACTAACAAATTTAACATTTAGTTAGAATATGTAAAAATTTTTTAATTCGACGGTAAAAACGAATTAAATCAAAATTCTTTGTAAGAAAAAAATTAAGTTCATTTTGTAAGTGAGCACTTAATCAATCATACTTATATAATTGATTTGTTTTAATCATTAATAGCCTTTTTAATCGATATATATATATATATATATATATATATATATATATATATGTATGTATGTATGTATGTATGTGTGTAAATTGCAATCATTAGAAGTTTCTGTAGACCGTTATTCACCCTTCGGGGCGATCTGATAACTAAGAGGAATAAAACGAAAGATTAAGTTTTATTACGTTAGTAAACAAATTTGCTTTATTTTCTTCCCGTCTTAAGACGGCATATACATTATAAACGACCCTGGACATCGCTGCAGATATCCCAGCAACCAGCGTAGAACGTGTCATTACAAGTGTTAATTTCAAAACATTTTAAAGTTAAATCTTAAATTTATTTATGTATATAAAACAGCTATCTCTGAAAGTGGGCAGTTAATTTTAAATTGACTGTTGAAACATTCATATGGCCTACTTGTTTTCTGTATATTGATTTTTGTACCTTATTTTTATGCTTTAATAATTTGTCGTCCATTAACTGTTTTATGTTGTATTAAAATTAATGTTTATTATTTGCAATTCGTGGTATTTATTTAATTTATTAAGTTTAGTATTTTTTATCGAACTTTATTTATAAATTGTTCCATTTTCAAATAACTTTAATATTTTTTATATATGTGTAAGCGTGTTTTTTAATAACCCCCTCTCTTTTTAATTGTTTTTTTTTTTATAAACTGTGTATTTATTTGATCTTATAGCAATTTATTTTTCTTATATAAGTCACAACTGCATACTGAATTTTATTATTGCTAACTTTTTTCAAATGTTAAGTCTGCAGGGCACTGCACTGCGTAAACATATCTTCCTTTATCCGTAAAATAAGTTCAGTTGTGAAAAATAGGGAAACAAAAACATTGTGTGCATTTCTAACGAAATGCTGATGAAGTAAAACTAATTTCGAAATACTATTGAAATAAAGTGAAGCAATTTTAATTGTTCAAATTAGGAGAAAGATAAGAGAATACTAAGAATGTTAATGTGGTATGAAGCGATCAAGAAAATTCATTACACTGGACTGGGTTTTAATAATTATTTTTTGTTTTTGTATAAAAGCTTATATAATTTCCTTTTCTCATTTTCTAAACACTTGGTCAGTTTTTTATATAAATTATTGTTTTATATTTCTTGAAAAAAACCTTATATTAATATTGAAAAAATAAAAAATTATTGACAATGTTTTTATTTTAAAAACTGACCTAGTGCTTGAAAAGTTAGAAAAGAAAATTAATTATAAAGGTCAGAAAAAACAATTATATTTAAAAAGAATTATATTTTAAAACTTAAAAAAGTCATGATAAAAAATTCAAACCCAAAGCACATCAGTACTAAATTAATTATTGTAATTCTTGTTTTCTGCTCATAAAATCTGCATTTGCTGATAATATGTTTTAAGAGTATTTATAGGATATAGATAGAGCTTTCTTAATTCGATGTTGTTTTGGATATTAAAACACGTAAGCAAAGTAGAAATTTTATTGTAAAATCAAACAATCATCTTCGAAAACAATTTTGTCTTTATTGATGCTTTTTTGATAAAAAAAAAATTGAAAATACGGCTTCTTGTAATATGCTTAATCTCATATTTTAGTAATTGTGCTGAGAAACTAATTTTGATAGAAGCTTTTGAAAATTGTTTCAAATACTCTTATTATATATTTAGAAAAAGGTGGACTCCAAGTCTAGAAAATTTAAGGGTTTCGAATTCTCAAATGTGTGTAAATTTATTAATAAAGAATAAAGTTCAACCAATAAATCACTAAATTATTTGAATACAAAAGTTGCATTTTAAGGTTGATGGATCTTAAGAGTACAAAGCAGTTTCTGAAATTTTTGGAATTTACGCCGTTTAGATTTCCCTTACATATAGCCATTTTCCATACAAAGTAAATGTCTTAGATTTTGCAACTTGAAAAGTATTGTAGTAAGAGCCTTGTAATTTTGTACAATTAACCCCAGTTTAATATCCAAAAATGATATTAAAAAAAGAAATAATAATAACAATTATAATTGTTATAATAAATATAATAATAATAATATTTTTTGTGGGTTGGAATTGAAGATACGTTTACGTACGCTTGTCAGCGTGCGAACCTAGCCCCCCTTCAACCATGGGAATTCTACCACACTCGGATATATGCAGCTTGCATCGCGATATATGCAGCTTGGGCTATGGCATTTACCCATTTGGTGAAGGTACTTTCGGAAGTAGCTATGTCCTGATCACAATTGTGTGTGGTAGTAGTTGACCTCACCAAAACTTCTATTAACCGAGTGTAGTAAATTCGGGATGAGTTTTGCCATTCATCTCCTACACGTTTGGTTTTACTAGTTCTGCTGCCACCGTTTAATGTTACGTCAGCATTCTGCTGCTATAAGTGCAATTGGGATCGTGCTGCTAATAATCAGAACGTCCGCTTCTGAGACCATTCTATACGCTGACACTGCACCCAGGGCTGCCGTTATCTCCACTGCGCAGAATAATAATAATAATGATAACAATAATAATAATAATAATGATAATATATCTATACATATAATAAAATTGTAATGGGGACTTCTGTTCATCAAAAATTTTTTTTAAATTTTGATGTTGTTGAAATAATAGTAATACTATTTTTGGAATTTTTGTTTGTCTGTCTGTCTCCGTTCGTGTTACGTAAAAACTACTGAACATAATTTTGTGAGAAGGTCCCTAAGTACCTTGATTCCAGTATAGATAACACTTTTTTTTCGTAAAAATAAGTCATTTCGTAGAGAAAATAGAGAAAGCACCTAATTTTACCGGTATAATAGTACTAAAACAGTTGGCTGCAAAATTTATTTTCGTAAAATTTTTAACACTGTCTACAGAACTCTGGAGTAAATGTATAAAAAAGCATTTTTCTTAATTTTAATTTTAAGAAAATAAGAAATGTCACGCAGTCGAAGTTGTGGGCACTGCTAGTAAATTAAAAGAAAACTTTTGATATTTTACCGCACACGTGACTGACAGAAATTTTAAAAGTCTATAAGGTTTCTCATAAAACTGTCAACTTTCTAAACTCCAAAAGAAATCTTGGCGTGTCACACTTCTTGTTAATGAAGGGCAGGAGAGGGTAATAAAAAACCAGATACAGGTCAACACTGGAATCCTTCAGGAAGACAGCTTAAGTCCATTGTGGTTTTGTAAAACGATTCGTCTATACTGAATGATACAAATAATGGATTTTCGATAAAAGGCAAACTTACACAATACAAGTTTATTCATCTGCTTTACGCTATGATATTTAGCTAAATAGAGCTGGTGAGAAAGAAATGAAATATCTCATGAGCCTTACTGATAAATTTTTAAGGGATGTTAAGATGTCACTTGAGCTCGAAAGGTGTAAGAGGCTCAGTGTTGTAGCGGGATATGTTTGCGCACATGATTTCGAATCACACGACAGCGTGGCATGAGTACACATGACACTTACAAATATTTAGGCCCACAACTGGCGCGACGAATGAATCATAAAAAAATTGTATATAAAGTAATTGAGTCATGTAGAAAAAGGATAAGAGATGTTATGAAGTCGTGCCTAAATGCGAAAAACATAACCAAGGCTGTCAATGCATTTGCAACGCCAGTACTAGCGTACACATTTGGTATTGTTTGGAGGACAAAAACAGATCTGGAAAGCATAGAGCGTGAAACTCGGAAGCTATTCTCCAAATTTCAAGTTCATTATACAGTATGCGCAATAGAACAAGTTATACCTTCCTCGCAGTGTTGGTGGACGGGGTATCCTATCTAAACCACAAATTCATAGGAAACAGCTAAAAAACCTTAAAGATTATTTCAGAAGTGCGAAAAGCGGTGAAATAATTAATGAAGAAAACATCAATATAAATCAAGTTTAGGAGCAGTGGAAGAGCAAAGAAACACTCGGTCGCTACCCTACAACATTAGAAACGGCTCACATTGATAAGGAAAAATCCAATATGTGGCTAACGCAGGGTAACGTCTTTGCAGAGATTGAAAGCTTCGTGATTGCGATACAAGAATAAATAACTGCAACAAAAAATTGTATAAAGTGCGTCATCAAATATGATCTGTAGGATGATAATTGTATAAAACGCAGACAGTCTCCTGAAAAAATTCAGCATACAACAGGCGCTTTTCAAAGCTTGTCGAGTACTGCATACTTAGAGCGACATTAACCAAGTTATACGACAAATAGTTCACCAATCCGTGGCAATCAAATGTGAGCTGTTGCATAAATAGACTCCATACTATAAACAAAATCCAGAAGTGACTTTGGTGAATAGAGTTCATAAAATATATTGGGACCGAACAGCGCTCACATATAGAACCGTAGCATGTAAAAGATCTTATATTGTATATGTCGACAAAAATAATTTGAAAGTCACCTTAAAGATATCGGAGTACCTAACGACCATAATTTACTAGACTGCTACGCAGAAAAGAGAAGACAATCCAAGCAGTCAGACCAAAAAATAAAGTATTTTAAGCGTGGGATCTGAATACGGTGGAAATAGTTCCAATTATTCTGTCAATAACAGGAACCACCTCTAAGTCTTTGTCCAAAAGCGTTGAAATCCTCAAAATAAAGCAAAAGTTGGCGAAAATACGAAAAGCTGTTATACTAGCGACCACAACTATTGTTTGGTCATTCATGGGTAACTCCACCTAGTTAAAGCTGTGATAGGAAGATTATTAAAATAAGTATAATAGGTTTATTAAGTATAAATTCAAATTTAGTTACATTTGGATAATTTTATGTCTTGTTACATGGTAGCCAACTAATATTATTTTAAAAACTCTATAAGGAGATAAACAAAATATTAATAATATTAATATTAATAATAAATAATAATAATAATAATAATAATAATAATAATAATAATAATAATAATAATAATAATTTTTAAGTTACTATAAACAGGTATAACAAGTATTCAAGTAGAACATAAATAAAAATAATTCAATTCAATTATTCAATTTTTTATTTATTTATTAATAAAAGTGCATTTAGATTAAGTCTTAAGTACTTCTAAAGTAGGGCGTAATTTTCAAACAACGACAGACAACAACAAAGAAACATCCTGAAAAAATTTTCATCTAAGGTTTATGGACATTAAAGCTGTTACGATTATATTTCCTGAGTTCTTAAAAAGACGTCCAAATTACGAGTACTAATCAGAAATTGTTAAATGAACCTATACTACACAGTAAAGCGCCTAGATCAAACAATTATCAGACTTGGTTTATTTCATCCTTGTCAAATTAATCAAAGAAAATAAAAATAATAATTATTGTTTTCTAATTTTTTAAGCACTAGGTCAGTTTATAAATAAAAGTTTTTATAATTTATAAACTGACCTAGTGCTTAAAAAATTAGAAAACAATAATTATCTAAAAAGGTCAAAAAAACATTTATATATAAAAATAATAATAGTCATAGTCAAAGAGACTTCTATTATGTTTAAAGGAATATGTCCACTAGTAAAGGAAGAATCCAAAACTGTAAACCGCCAAGGACTGAGTAATTCTTAGACTCACTTAACCCTTAATTGTCCTTAACTGGATATTAAAACGCTGTAGTCTAGCATAAGAAGTATTAAATATTAAAGAGGATATAGCTTTCAAACAATAAATGATATTGCTAGTTCTAATCTCTTTGCTATTGCTAACAGATTTATTTGTTATCTAAATACCACCACATCTTGCTATTACTAGTGATGAACAATAAATGAGCAAAAAAAGCCGCGGAGAAGTAATGACACTGTCAATGGGCATATCCTGCAATGTAACCAAAAACCAATAAAATCAAACTCAAATATCTTTTTTATTTTGGTAACAAATAGCCTAAATAAGAAAACTCCAAAAAAATTATTATTATTTTCTTCCACAATTGACACAAGGTGTTCTCAAATTGGAACAATGGAAAAATACAAGTTTCCACACCAAAATTTCGCATTTTAGATGAAGTTTGCACAAATAAAGTGCGTTTTAAATTAATGGTATATAAACAGATAATAAAAGTAATTTTCAGTCTGTTTTGATTTCGATATTCCGTGAACTTAAAACAAGTGTTTTTCTCAAAAAGGTTTATGTGTTTTTTAAATGTTTCAAGTGAAAACGAACAATTAAGCGTATTACATTCGGCTATTCCTAATTGTATATACCCTTCACCATAAATGTAGTTTGGGAAATATCTCAATCAAAGAAAAAAAAGCAATATTGGGGTGACAGAAAATTACAAAATAAGAAAAACTTATGTATTTCATATAATTTTGCATAAAACTGTCATCGGCTCTTAATGGGTTAAGCATTTTTTTTTTTAATTTTAGTATTTCCTGAAAGATCTCTCCAAAGGCTTTTAAATGATACCCATATTGATATCTCAAGAAATATGGTGCACAATCGTACTTTTCTATGAAAAGTTCAGAGGCCCATACTCGGAAAAAATGGACGATCGCCAATTATTTCACTTCATATTTTATCTTATTTTTTTTAAAAGGACATCGACTGATCTTGCTGATTTTCAATAGCGAAAGTATTTCTGATCGATCGGCGTATTTAAAATTGCTCTAGCTTTAGAGCCTTGGCAAACCTAATTTCAACACGGACGGACAGACGGACATTGCTCAATCGACTTCGCTATGCATAAGAACTCAGAAAATATATACTTAGTGGGGTCAGGAATGGATATTGTTAAAATTTCATACGAAATGACAAACTTAGATATACAGTTTTTCTACCTGTGGTAAAGGGTATAAAAAAGCTGGAAAAGGCGGTAACGTCGATTAATAAAATCAAAAATTGTGGTTTTAGCAATTGGGTATTGCGCTTTAATTTCATAGAATATCTTTCTGGTAGAGTTGCACAATGACTAAATTTATGTCATAATTCAAATTTGATTTCGTGACTATAAATTTAAAATGCGGAACAGGGCAGCATTTTTCCAGAAATAGTGCACTCCCAGGACTAACTGAACATTTTCTGAGCGAATGCGGATAAATATTATGAGTAATTTCTTCAAAAAACTTAGAGAAATTTGGAATTTTTGTGCATCTACATGCGATTTTAATAACTCAAAATTCTCTAGTAAAATCGTTAAGACTTACAGTAGCAACTAGTGACGTATTGAAGCATTTGATATTCACTATAGAACCTCAAATATAAATGTTGACAGTCTGCACTTAAGAAAAGCACTAAACGCAAGAGCATACAAGGTTGTCTTCTCAACAAAAATGTAAGTTGTAAATGAGGAGAAGAAAAAATGTTGAAAATTTCGAATTATGAGTTATAAGATTCTGAATAACACAAAGGTAACAGAACAGTTTAAGTACTGTTAAAGCTACAAAAACTTAATCAACTATACTCCTTTCCTCACATTTATTAATTACTTAATACTATAATTTTCATGTTTTTATAAATCAAATACCATTTTCACCGTTCCGCGATAAACAGTTTGTTTTAGGCCCCGTGAACCGAAATTAGTTAAGTGAAGTTAAATGACCATTGACTTTTTTCTGAAGGGGAAAGTCGTGGTAGTTGACGGAAACATTACATTTTCTTGATTGATTGATAATGGTGATGACTAGCAACTCTATGCAAAAATACTCTACCACATCGCACTGTGTGTCGTGTTTCAAAGCTTTTCTGCTAGTATCTTTAAATATACCCACATATGTATATCTTAAAGGAAAAATATTGAATGCACATAATTCACGCTTTGGTAGGTCTAGGTTATATATGATATATTCAAATTGTAAAATATTTTGTTCGCTTGTATAAAAGTAGAAAAGTGTTTTTATGGCCAGTTTCACGATGTCGCAATCGTTCGTTTGTTCGCATAATTATCTTGATGAATCTAATTGCCCATTGTGCAATTTACTTGGCTTGGCAAGCTGTGTGTTTCATTTTCTTTTATATTGTACAGCATCAGGATCATCTGAGCCACTTGCCACATTCTTGATTGCACAAGTCCTCGCGTAACAGCACAGATTTTAAAATTTTTTCATATCAATCGACCAGATATAGTTAGGTGCTATTGGAAATCAGCATGATCGGTCCATGTCCTTCGAGGAAGCAGGCAAAACACCACGCATATCTCTAATTTTTTCATGTCATTTAGAAAAATAAAGTAACTCCAATTAAAAAAATAAATAAGGGGCGAAAGAAAAATAAAATTATCAAGCAAACATCAATTGAAAAAATTGGCGCTCGACCATATTTTCCGAGTTACGGGGCACTGAAATTTTCAAATTTGTTAAGGTATCAATATGGGTATCATTTTAAATCTTTTGAAAAAAATCTTTTAGGAAATACTAAAATTTTTTAAAAATCCTTAACCCATTAATAGCCGATGTCATTGTAATGTAAAATAAATTTAAAATTTTTTTTATTTGATTTTTTGCTTGGAGTTACTTCACTAAACTAGATTTATATAGATGATGCAGGGTATATAAGATTCTGCATAGCCGAATACATCAATCTTAATTGCTTCTTTTTTCATCTAACATAATATTTTCTAATGTCAGTCATCGCTGAGCGATGTTGACAAGAATATGTTCAGTATACTTAATGTCACTAGCGCTATAATGTATTAATAAACATTGTAGTTAGCTGGGAATACGGTCTCTCAGTCTTCAGTATTTACGCAAATTGTAACTTCTAATTCATCTTCTAATATGGAAATTAAATTTGTAAAATTAAAATTTCAGCCATAAAGAGGAGCAGCCGAGGATGCAATCTCCCAAAACATTGCGGGAACAAAGCAGACAAAACATCGACAGACAAAACATCGAGGTTTCATTCATTCCAGTGTGCTGCATATATACCAAAGTTGGGATACCTGGGTGGTTTTTAATACCACTTTAAAGAAGTGCATAAATACTGCATAAAATTTGTCATTGATCCAAATATCTACGTTAGTATTATTATGTCACAAACTCTCACTTCCAAAATTTTTGTTTTATAAAATAAGCTGTTATAATTAATAGCAAAGTGTTACCAAATGCTTTAAAGATATTCATACTCATTCATTCATACACCCTTGATTAAAGCAAACATGAATTTTATTGATAAGGATTATGATGAGCCATCAATTTGAATGAAGGGGAAACAAAAGCTTTTGATGTGTTCTTTTTTCTTCTGATTAAATTGAACTGCAGCTACAGTTATTTCGGAATTTTGTTAACCATTTTATGGTGTAATTATGCTCTTGTTGAGCAAGTTGTGCGTGTGGTACTAAGAAATTTCAAGGTGTGCATCAATGATATTATTTGATGGAATTATTTTTGTATGCATTGGACATGCTTTGAAATTATTTATAACTTCCTTTCGATAAAATTGTTAACGTAACAAGGTTGTGCAACGGCAATAAATTAAAAAAAAAACTTTATCATAGATTAAAATAAATTATTACATTGAATCGTGGCGATAGTATATTAACAAAAATGTAAGTATGCTTTGGAAAAAATATGCAAATAAATTTGGAGATTCGAGGTAAAATAGAGTTTTTTATGGTGGACTTACACAAATATCGACCAAATCTTGAAAGTGTCACATTATCATTATCGTTTATTATAAAAATTATAACCACAAGATTATTACGAATGGGCGCTTTTAGTTTTGCAGTCGAAGAGGGAAGGCTGCACCAACAAATAATTTTTTTCTTCTAAAGCATTTTCACTCACAAATTTAGTAATTATACTTTGAAAAACGTATTTGCTGCGGTTTGCTTGTATTGCAGCAAGTAAAGTTAGCTCTTAACACAGTCGAGTGCAAAACTAACACTTACGCTAGCAGTTATTATTACTTACTTAAAATATGTTCACATATATCTTCTCTCATTTTTGCAAAGAATGTAAAATGACAACAGAAGTTTCAAGATAGAAGTGCCCTAAGTTAATTACATTAGAAACGATATTCTACAATGTGAACGCTATTAAAATAAAGCACTAAATTATTCTCAGTTCTGAACTTGTTAAAGTCTTTTTTTCTTCTTAATTTGTGTTCTTTAATTTATTTAACGTAAACAACTAAAAGAAAATTAAAAATAAAAAATTCATTTTATTAAAAAAAATTGCAACTACACAGTACATGTTGTACTTAATGTTCTATTCACTAAAAAAAAATACCTAATTAAAATGTCAAAATATTCAACTTTTACATGGAAACTCAACAAAAATTTTAAATGCATTTTAAACTCCACATTACTTACGTTCCTATTAGTCGATTACGTTTTAACACGCAAATTGAAGCTTAAAGTCCCTCCTATTGAACAAAACCAATTGCGTAAAAAAATACCAATCCGGTCAAAAGTTATAGAGTTTTGACCGCTATCTCGCGAAATTGACCGCTGTGCGTCGGTTTCTTAGTTCCAAAATGTTGATAGTTCATTTCCTCTGCAGCAATGTACAATTCTGATCTATACTACATAGAATCGGAATGCAGATAAAGATATCAAAGAAATTAATAAAAGAAAAAGTTAATAATTTTAAAAATGAAAAAGTAACACGAACTACGAAGTCAGTGATAATAGAATCCGATCACCAACCACATGTAAAATAGATCATGAATGGTTTTCAAAATACTTAAAAATAAGCGCAAAAACAACGTCTTATGTAAAAGAAAACATGTTCAAATATATTCGACTATACCCTTCAACAAGTATGCATAATCACATGTGCAATAAAGATTATAACGTTTTAATCTTATTTTTTATTTGTATGTACGACCGTAATCTCCTCTAAGCCTACCCCGCAACCAGCTAGAACGTGCCGTTAAATTGGCCACGATTTTTTTTTATTCGTACATTTTCCTTAAGGTTGTTGGCCCAGATTAGTAAATGAAAAGATTAAGATGAACAAGCAGTAAATAGTGAAAAGCTCGATAATTTTTCTTAACTTTTTTATTAATTTTTTATCATAAACAATAAAACCTGCTGGAATACAAACGAAAGTTAAAAAAATATAGATGTATGTGGAAAAATTAAAGGCAGGCGTGGTTATTGAACCGCTGCCTCGAAGGACACGAACTTATCTAGCAGATTTTTAATAGACAAAATTTCGAAAGAATATCTGATCGCTTGGCGTATTTGAGTTTTCTCTAGCTCATCTAGTGCCTTGACAAAGTTGATTTTAACACAAACATGGATGAACACACGGAAATCGCTCATTAAATATCGTTATGCATAAGAACTCAGAATATATATGCTATATGGGGTCAAAAATGGATATTGGAGAAAGGTTCAGAAATCTCGAAGTTGGTCGATTTTAAAATCCTGATTAGTGTCTATGCATCGTCAGAAACACATCACATGGATAAATTCTTTGGAGCCGAAATTCACTAAAAATAAATGGAAATATTACAATACTTCACTCCAGATTTCCTACTGTTTATACCACCTACATCTGTTCAAAAACGGAATACAACTGTAGTGTATGGGCCGGTGCTTCAAATTCTGTTTTGGAGTTACCCCGACTGCGTGCAGGAAATTTCGAAGAGCCTCATGAGTGACAGTAAAGTAGTTAACTCTATTTTTCGCTGATTTATCGATGCTACAATGGACTGTGCCCCCATAAGATTTGGAGAACTCTTTCTTAATATTCACACGTTTTTGCGAATAATACGCTTTTCATTAAGAGCTCATCTATATACCGTCGATTAGCCAGTGAATCGCACTATTTATTTATTATGAATTTTGGGTCACAAAAAATATCAGAAAGACAACAAATCGAAACTTCGCAATAAGTTAAATTTTACTTAAAATACTTTTAAAAATGTCAAAATTTTACACACAAAAACTCAGATATAAATCTAATTTCTCTGAAGAAAGAAAAAAATTAGAAAAAATTACTTTAACAAAAAAATTATAAAAAATCCGAGTTAATTTTGCGCAGAATAATTAATCGGGTTTTTGTTGACCAAATTAACAGTAGGAAATAAAAAACTGAAACGGGTTTTTTAGTCTATGAAATAATAACAAAATATAAAATCTGTTATTTTCTCTGATTTCATCTGCTTACCTTCAAAAAAGTCTGTAACTAAATGTCAGTATCTCTTATCACAGACAAAAAAAGCTTCCCCTACAATTAAATGTTTTTAAAAGATGTGCGAAATAAAGTAAAAATATATAAAACGATTCAGTAGATAACAACGATGTCAATGAGTTGAGTATGAAATGAAACAAAACACTTGTTGCTTAAAGATAAACTGTTTTTGTTTTACTGTTAAGCTGTAAGTTATCTATCAGATACAATAACACTCAGAGTGCAAATAATTTTATCTTTAAATTTCATGCTTCGATAGACATTTACTAACTCTATGAAATTGTGTGAAAATTATAAAAATGAATATAAACAAAACAGTTATTTGTCGGTGTTATGCGACTTGTTTGTACGTTAAAAAATAAATACATAAATGGGGGTGCTTGCTGTAGTCATGGCAGTAAGCGTGTTGACTACAAATTAAATTAAACAACGGGAATGGTTTTCATTAGTTTACTTAATTTTCAAAAAAAATCTTTTTTTGTGCTCTTTTCTATTATTCCGATGAATTAATTAAACCACCGATATTCACGTCTCGATAATCGTTTCACTACCGCTTACTTAGATTTTCAGGAAACTTCTCACAAACATTTTTAATAGAATAAAGATTATTGTCCAATTTAATTTTATTTTTATCCGCTGACGGCTCTTTTATACAGTTAAAAGATGATTAATGGTTCATCATCTTTTTATTAATTGGGACTACAAATCTGGCTGTCCAGGGTTTAAACCCTGCGCAATCAAAAAATAGAAAATGTTTTTTCTGTTTAATGGTATAGATATATATTTAGAGTTTACATTACAGCAGGCAGGCTCCTTCGTCGGTAATTCTTCATAGCATATTTGCCGGCGAAGTAAAATAACTAATAAAATGGCTATATCTTTCTCCTTTCGCTACCTGTCCTAGCACTCATTTATCCCGTTCCTTAGGAATGTAGCACGGTTAAAAAAATAACTAAAAAGGTATTGTCGCTTGAAATGCTACTTCTCTAATAAAAAATTTTATAAATTTGTCTCGAATATTTTAAATTTACGTATAACGGTCAGAGCTAAAGCTAAATATCTTTGTAAAATAAAACTTGTTCAACTGTACTTTGCTCAGGATTTGAAGTTTTGTTTATAAAAAAATATGTATATGCATATTTATTAGAGTACTGCATTAAACGGGTTTTTGTTGCTCCTACTGGATGGGGGTATTAAAATTAGAAGTTAATATCTTTCTCAAATAGAGAATAATTTCGAAGCATAAAGTTAGTTTTTTAAAAACAGTCTTAAAAAAACATGGTGAAAATATTACGGTTTAAACTGAAACATGTTTTAAATGTATAATTTTATTTTATTTTTTATTTTATGAAATGACTCTCATTTTATCACTGTTTTTATTTAAAGAAATTTTGAATATTTTACTATTCTCATTATCAACAATATTATTTAATGAGGGATGTAGGGTATAGAAAAATATTAGCAAAAAAATATCTTGGATTTGACATTGTCAGTGAACCATTCAGCCATTTAGTTAGTGAAGTATCCAGCTTCAACAGCTGTGTAAAGTTGAGAGAACGTTTTTATTAGTGCATTTGCTTCTTGGCCATAACGCGTGTTGGTTTGAAAACGTTGCGGTCTTAAAATAGAAAAAAACCGAAGTGTACACAATAGTTTGGATGAGATTTAATTTTAAAATTTTACTTAATACGTAAAAAAAAACACAAAATAAACGTAGTACTTAATTTTATTTTCAATAATTCTATTTCGAATGCAGTGTAAAACAACTTTAAAACAAAGTGTGTGCGTTAGAAAATTGGCCGTTATCGTGACGACTATTCTGTCTACAGTTTAATAATAAAAAAAATGTGTGTTTTTATTCGAAAATAGAAGAAAAGCATAAAAAAGTAAATACTTTTTTTTATTAATTCTCTTATAATTAATCTTGTATCGTTGTTTAAACGTCCACGACCAAAATGGTGTTTGATTCTCCACACATTACACAAAGATATTTACAAAGTATTTCAAAAGACTCTTCCACAGTGCGTCGTTTAAGTTCAACTCCAGTGGATATTCTAAATTCCTCTCCCTTTACCCACAGACCATCAATACGCGGTATTCGCTCCCGCAAACATACACACAAACGTTCATCGATTTCATCGACTCTAACAAAAGTTTTGGTACTTAATGTACGCGATTTGTTGAGTGTTCCAGATCCAAATGATAACGATGAGGTACGTCTTCTTTTCATTTTTATGTTTCATTTTCATACTTCCCGAGGAAAATTGTTACAATTACAAATGGAATTGCTGCTGTTTTCCTACCAATCTTTCTTTTAAAAATATTATTTCTTGACTTCTATATTTTAGACGATTACGAGTATTTGCTAAATTTTTTTTTGTTTTGTTTGTTTGAATTGATGTTAATTTACAAGATTAAAAATAAACAAAAAGCGCACGAGTTGTTTATTATGAGTACGCTGAGTTAAAATACTAAGTTAAACATGGAAGCAAAGTCTTTGTAATTCGTGCAGTTCAAAATTTTCATTTAAATTATTACCCAGCGAGCATAACGCTCCGAAGTACTTTTAACCGACTTGAAATAGCAGAATGTGAGGAATTTGTGAGTATTTTTTATGTTTGTGACGTTGTTTATGCTTATGCTTACTGAATTTGTGTCACGATGCCTCCTAAAATAACAACTTATTAAAAAATTACCTTAAAAATTAATGTGTGTACCCATAGAGACGTACTCTTGAATTATATCACTGTATCTTTCAATTGTTATAAACACTTCAAAATTACACGAAATATGTTATTAAGAGTATAGAAGATAAAATTAATAAATAATGGCTGCTCTCGTAAAGACATCCCTGCAAGAACACTACAGGTTAAATAACGCGTTATATATTAAGTACTCATAACCAAAGTATTGGTTAGAAATTGTAAAACTTTCAGTCATTTTGGGTAGGCCTTTAGGAAAAAACTAACCTTCACCATATTAGAGGAGAAAACACTATAGTGTTCTCGCCCGCACACATCAGTACTAACGTGTATATAACTGCCTATATAACCGTAGCGATACCGGTAGTATTACATTTTAAATACTCCTTTAGTTAACCGGTACACATAACCGTTATTACTACTTAATAAGTAACTCGTTAATTAACCGCTTGATATATATAGTTGTCCGTTATTAATATTCGTTAGTGCTACTACCAGTTATTGTATTCATAAAAATTGGTTATTGTTACTGTATCAATAAATACACTTTTTAATGTTTATAATTTATTTTATTATGAGAAAAATAAAGCAAATTTTTTTAAAAATTCATAACAAAATTAAAAAGAATTATAATAAAACAACTAATTCATGACAAAATTAAAAACAAATTTATTAAAACAACTAATTCATTTAAGCTTAAATTTCATTTTAAAGAAAAATATAGAAAAATTGTTACAAAAATATAACAAAAACAAAAAACAATTCATTTAAAGCTTGTTGCGAAATCAAAAATTAATAAATAACGTATTTTATAATAAAACTACTTTTTTTAACGAATTTACGATGTTTATATCTGTTGTGGCTAAGCGCGATGCCTTTTTAATTCCTTTTCAAAAAAAACATGTGAAATCATAAGAAATTATTAATAAGAAGATCACACATCTGTCGATTATTGGCCATACCACTTAAAATGTTATTGATGAGCATTAGTTTCACCAAAGCTCGCTTACCTTTTCTTCCATAAAAATTAAAAAGGCAAATTAATTCGTCCTTCATGGTTTTCCTCAATACACTATACACCGTTCCTTTGCCACCTTTGAGATAAAAGAGTTATGACTACTTTGAATGGAATATAAATGTAAATGTAAAGAGCCTTTAAAAAATATGCTTGAATTCCTAGATATAAAAACTCGCCACACGGAATGCATATAATTGGAATTTTCGGCTATTGAGTACCAAAGAGGCAAGTTAGAAACTCTCATTGCGTTCAAAGTCTGCAACAAGTCTGTCACAGTATATTGGGAGACATTATTACGAATAGCCCATGACTTAAGTTGGTTTCTATCATTATTTGGGACAACATTCCCCACTTTTTTAATATTTCCTAACATATCCACTTCATGATCCGAAATATCTGAATTTTCACCAGCGGACGGACAACTTTCTACACTTTCCTCTCTATCAGCATTTGCAAATTTTATTATATTTCTGTATTTTTCCACCCTTCTTATAAATTTCTTTTTTCCAACGCGTAAAGCATTTTGTTTTGTTTTTTATTAATTTTAATTTTTATTTTAACAATTTTACTTAAATTTTTTCACTTTTTCACACTTGTTTACGCGCGTCTGCAATTTTTTTACATTTCTTTGGCGTTCTCATTAGTGCTGCCAACGCATAAAGTGAGAGAATGAGTACGGTATAGCACGCCTCCTCAATCGAAAAGTCTATTTCTTTCTTACTTAAAGTGCTTATGTAATATAAGTGTGCATATGTATATGTTGAAATTTAGGTTAGGCAGGTTTTGTAGGGATGATTTTGTTTTATATAACCTTGTGATTTTGACCGCTATAAACTTTTTTGATAACTTATGATAGATAAATCTGTTTTGAAGTCGCCTTTTTTTTGCAGGATTTACTTACATGCATTTAGCATTATTAAGAGGACGAGGATTCGATTTGTGGTCTAAATTGGACCAAGTTTATTATTGAACACTTTTTTCTCTGATTATTTATTGTTCGCACTCACGTTTTGAATATAAGGATATTTTTTGCACGTGTAGTGGTGGCAATTTAATTTCTTAAATAATGAACCCATGAGATAAAGACGGTGTACTAAAGCTGGACCACATCTACAAATATGCGAAAAAAAACGGTTCACAAACAGAATAGAAAAAGAATCCCAAAGTTTTGTGTTTGCCTTTTTATATACAGATAAATACTTCTTTATCGAGAAGAATATAAATATATATATATATATATATATATATATATATTTATTTATTTATTTATATATATACATATAGTTTTTCGTTTTTGATCGATTTTCTTTGCAGCAGATGACTAATGTGACTTCTTAGAGATGAATTCAATAAAAAAAACGGTGCATTCTGTTATAATAAACATGTATGGATTATTTCATTTTCTATTAGAAGTAACAGTTAAATTTATTGAGGGCGCGTCAGTAGCTACAAATCCTGTCACAGTAGTTATTGCCCCATCTTGCCAATCCATTTGTATTTTCTACAATGTCCATATACGACCCGACAAATTATATATATTCTGAGTTCTTATGCACAGCGAAGTCGATTGTCCCTTTGTGTACGGATTGAAATCAACTTTGCAAAGGCACTAGATGAGATAGAGAAAATTAAAATACTCCAATCGATCAGACATAGTTTCGAAATTTTGTTATTGAAAATCAGTAAGCTCCATTTATGTACTCCGTTTAATTTTCTGTCACTCCAATATTGTTTTTTTTATTGAAGTTACGTTACTAAGCTAGATTTACATTAATGGTGAAAGTTATATAAGATTTGGCATAGCCGAATATAGCACTTTTAGTTGTTTTCCTTTTAGTCCCTTCTGAAAGAGTTTTTTACTAGAATGGGAAAAAATGGCAATACATTGAAGAGTTATTGGCACAATCTTCTGAATGTCAGATTACAAATTTATGAAATTTTAAATATTTTCTATTAGTTCGAAATGACCCCTTCGGTTTAGTTTGCATATTTAAGAAAAGCTTTAAAAAACAGTTAGGCTGCTGAAAAGATTAATGATGAAGCAATGGAAGCATTTCTAGATTAGGTGGCAGAAAGTTTATCTGTTGTGGTGGAGTGCCGTCAAGGATTTTCTAGCGCAGTACATAAATCAAATATTTGGCGAAATAATCTTTTGACAGCGACGATTATTCTCATTGGGGTAGCGAGGCGCCCGGGAATAGCTAGTACGAATATAAAATGATATCAAAATAGAATCGACGCGAAAAATCTAAAAAATTATTCAAAGTTTTCTAAAAGAAATTACAAAATTTGGTAAATAGTAATCTATTAGGAACACAAAATACATATTTATAGAATTTTTGTCTGTCTGTTCGTATCACGTAAAAATTGCTGGATGGATTTGAATAAAATTTTTTGAGGAGGTCCCTTAGAATTTTAAGCCAAAGTTATTTTGTAGAGAAAATAGGAATAGAAATGTGAAATCACCGAGGTTTATCGTTATTATGGTACTCAAACAAGTTTCAGCACATTTTATTGTTGTAGATTTCATTTTTAAGATAATTAAAAATGATACTCTGACGAAGTCGTGGGCTCTGTTAGTAATACTAACAACGTATTAAAATAAAATTCTTAAATGCAGCTATTTAGATATGAATTAAGACAAACATGCGTAGGATGTAGTTAAAATATATTAAAATACATATATAAGGAAGCAGTAATCTTTATATTATTTTTTATTCTTTCTTTTTTTGGAAAAAAAAAATTCTTAATGTGTTAAAAGAAATTTTAGCATAAAGTTCCTTGCTTTAAATCTATTAATACTTTACTACTCTATCGTGTGTCATTATCGGAAAATAAAAATTAAAAATACACCATTTTCTGAAACGTTTAAAAGTCAGATAGAAATAATTTAACAATTTAGCATAAGGAGTCTCCCATTATTACCCTTCTAGATGATTTTGAACCGATTTTGATGATATTAATATAAAGGATGCAGTGTGCAATTGGCGGCCTTTTTTTTACAAAAGGCACAGAGGGGTATTTTATCAATCTAGCCGGACATTATTTTTTTTTAGTATATATTGGCTTAAAAAACTTACTGAGTGCACCTAGATTAATGAAACTTGGCAGAAAAATCTGTTATGGTCTTAGCTCTGAAAACAAAAAAAAATCGGACTAAGGAAAAAACAGTTCCCCTTAGAAGAACTAATCCTACCTCTGAAAAATGCAAGTGTTTTTTAAACTTTTAAGTAATTTTGTTTAGCAATTAAACCTTTTAATTTCAAGGAATGTGTTAAAACTTAAAGCTGGACTTAAGAGATTCTAAAATGCCATCTTTGCCACCCCCCTTTTTGTGGGCGGTGAAAATAAATATTATTTGAAAAAATAATGTAATAATTAATTTTATATGGCAGCCCTGAAGACGTCCCTCTAAACAAAAACATTTTTTTTAATTTTTTTCAAATTTCCTAAAAATATTTATTATTAATCTTTCCAATGACTTATTAATCCCTGCCACCCCAAACTATTATTAAAAGGAAATTTTTTTAAATTGTTACTTTATAGTATTTTGTTTATCTGAACTTGATTAACTTATTCATAATATAATACATTTATGATTGTAACAGTAAATTCTATTTGAAATTGTTACAATTAATTTATTCAAAAGAACTTCTCCTTTGTACTAAGATGATAATGAGTGCGATGGTCCCTCTTCGTCTAATTCTTCAAAGAAGTCTTCCGAATTTGAATTCTCTTCATCGTTAAGTACAGGTGGATGCATGAAAAACAAGTAATAAACTTTTTTTAAGGGTCTTATACAAGTAAATAGTGATATACATATAATAAAAAATCTTTATTCGTTAAGCCACAAAAAATATATTGCTTACCTCTCAAAATCGTATAAAGTAAACAAAAACAGAAAAAGGTAAAATTTTTTAAAAATCGAAAAAATTGGCTTATAAATATGCAAAGTTTTTTCCACAGTATAAAAGTAGATATCGTAAACTTTATAGTGAAATATACAATTTTGGGGTCGCGGTGAAGATCACTCTTAAAAACCTTTTCACTTTTTTCTTTGACAAAAAATTTAACAAAAAAATTCTTTTTTTAATTTCTAACGAAATTTTTTATCAAAAAAATTTCTTAAAATTAATATAAGTAGCTGATAATATTACCTTTCACAGAAAAAAGAAGTCAATACAAAATCTTTATTCGTTTATCCATAAAAAATATATTCCAAACCTCTAAAAATCGGTGAAAGTCAATAAAAACGTATGCGATTCACTGAACTGTCCTAACTTTAACGGGGTCCCAAAACGACAAATCTCAAGCAAAGGCCCTGAAAATTCATTATACGATGCAGAATTTTCTTATCTATCCAGCTGCTAAATTTTTACATTTCTCAAAATTGATGTTAGGCTAGATTGGCAAAATACCCCTGAGATTTAAAATTTGTTAAGCTTTTAATTTTTAGAATTACCTAAAAATGATAAAAAAAAAAAGTTATTCTCAACCAAAAGACAGTTAATATATACTAATGATATTTAATACTATTGAAAAACATTTTTTGTGTTCATCGTTACCATTTTATTTGGTTTCAAAAATTTAGCATGTTGATCAAACAACGATTTGTCCCCCAAGTTCATCATTCAGTCATTTTCTTTGAAATAATAAGATTAACGAGAAAAAGCAATTTGAGTATTTGTTTTGTCTCCGTGAAAAACCATAAATGAATTAAAATAACTGTTTCTGAATTAAATGCACGACGACATCAAAATGGATTTATTTTATCAATTTGTAAATATTTTTTCTTATTTTTGTCGTTTTTTTATGAGCATTCAAATGCATTATATTTTTGTTGAAACAGTTAATGTACTTTTATTAATTAATTAAAATCTAGGAAAAATATTTTCATCTTATAACTGAATTTTAATGTTAACCTTTTTGTATATTATTATTGTATTAATTGTATATTTATTAACTATTTTTTATTTTTTGTTTAATGTTTTGTAAATTAATAAATTAAGTTAAAAATGCAAAATTCTGTTGCTGTTGCTTAGCTTTATCAACTCGAATTAACTCAAGCATCTTATTTCTTTTTCCATATCTTCGTGAAATTGTTGTGCAAAAACGAAAACCTTGACCACTTAACACATCTATCTCTACAGCATCAGCCTCGCAGTTGGATTGAAACAAATTTTCAAAAGCGTGAATGTATTAAATTCATTCCATGTCCGAAAGACAATACAAAGTAAGTATTATATAAAACTTACCTCATACATTTACATGTTTACATTTTGGATTCATCAGCTTAAACAATAGGCAAAATAGCTCAACTTAAAAGCGGAAATATTCAAAAAGTGCAAATGAAAATAAGTTATTTAAGAGATGCTCTTCTTCAACTTCTCCAACAACATGTTAATCTTCATATTAATTTTTTTTATTTCTCTTCACTAGATTGCAAATCTGATTGCCACTCCTCTCTTAGATATGCAAGGGCTTATTCTATAGGTGACATATGGAGAGGGTCTTGCATTAAGCAATACACTTCCAATTTCGTTTGATATCATCAAAAATTCGAACAAGTTCCAAATCATCCTGCCACTATAATTTAGCATGATCAGTGATTTTAGATTTATTCAAACAGAAATAAAAATTGTTTAATAAATTAAAATTAGTTTAAAACATTGTTTCGAAATGATCGCTATTGATTGTTACAAAACAACTAAGCAATATTTCCTAGTGAGTTGTCACTTTAAAATGTGGTTTGTTTCCGCATTGGTTTTTAAAGGACAAATTTTTTATCTTGTTTAAGCATTTACATCTTTTAAAACTTGACAGTTTATAGTTATTTAATGGTAGGAAAAAATTTCTTGTACCGCTTTTATTCGAACAATTTAATGGGAAATCTGCAGGTATTTGAGATTAGGCGTGGCCGAATATAGGACTCTTACTTGTGTTTATTAAATTTAGATATTCACAGGTTGCAATGGGTCTTTTAATCATTGACGTATGGGTCAGCTTGCGACTTGATTTTTTGTCTTAAAGGGAATAGTTGGAGTTAAAGCTGCTAAAATTTTCCCTTTGTAATTCTTGTCATGTAATTCAATATCTCTTTAAATCTGAGCACAGTTTTTTGATTTCGCATAATTTCCTGCGGAATGGCCCGAAAGAATATATATTCCAGGTAAACTCAGTTTAAATCTGAGTATGTTATATTGATGACCAACTAAGTATTAAGACTCTTCTTCTCTTCTAAACCAAATTTATTATTCCTTTCACATTTAAATAATAAAATACTGTTAAAGAATATAAAAGATTAGTCAGTAATAATCAGTAGTAGAAATATATGGATAAACATATTTTTGAACATTAATTTTGAAAAAACTAAACTGGCTTAACAGTATTTTTCTTTATCTACTTCTGTCTCTCATTTGCCTCTTTAATCTTGATGAAAACTGAATGTAAACGATAAAAGCAGGGTTTAATATTCAGCACCAATAAAAATTTGTTTGACTGGCGACTGAACTGAAAATAGTTTGAGTATTTATTTTCAACTATTTGACTGATTAAAATAGTTAAACTGAGCACACACACAACTAAAAACCAACTGAACTCAGTCTACTATTTTTAGTAGCAAAACAAACACACAGCGACTGAGTTTTGAGTTTGTAAGTTAACAGTACGCAACTGAGAAGCCAGTTCGTGTTCGTTAGTCTAGTAACAAAACACAACTGAAAATGTGTGTGGATAATCTGACTGAATAGTTTGATTGTGTGTTTGCACACAGTTTTTTAACAAATAGATATGTATATTGTCATTGTTGGTATAAATAGAAAATAATTTCTTTTCATACTGTTTGTATGAAAGTTTGATTGCAAATATCTTGTTACATGCATGTGTAAATAATTTTGATCCGCTATTTTACTACCTAGCTTAATGGTCAAGCTTTTAAATATCCTTGCCGTTTTTTTCATAATTCATTTTTGAGTATACTTACATACATACAGATAAAAGCAGAAAAGAATAACTGCCATATTCATACGAGTAAGAAATAAAATAATTTTGAAATGTTTTTTATGACAAGTTTTCCATATAAATTTGTCCCAAAATACATTTCAAATCTATTTTAATATTTGAATTTAAAATGACTTTATTACTAAAAAATCTTTTGTGCAGATTTAAAATGAATTAATTAAGATAATTATAAAGAAAAACTTTAATGTCTTCTAATTAATAAATGAGATTATTACCAACTGGTGTTTTCGAGAAAACTTACACGAAATGGATGTAGCTCTTTAATGTTCATTTAATGCAAAGGCAGTACAATATTTTTTTTTCGCTTTATGTAAAATTAGTAACATACAATGTGAGCTCTTGGTCCCTTTAAGTAAATTAATTTTGCGAAAGAAAAAGAAAGAACACTCCAAAAAAAAGAAGAACGAACACTACCTAATGTAAAAAAAAAACCCATATGTAATAAATGTACAAAACACTAACGGAAACCTCTTAAGTGCGGGATTTTGTTAACACCAGGTAGATTGATTTTGTATTGTTGTTGTAATATATTATTAATTTTTAAAACGCTGCAGTTTCTTTAAAAAGGACACAGGACAATTTATACATACAACAGCAAGAACGGGTTTTTTTCAAATAGCAAAAGGCCTCTGAAAATAATGAAGCATTCACATTTTAATTCCACTCATAATTTCTACAAATTAAATAATTGTTAATTAAAACCCAAATGTGAATATTTCTTCTAAAGCGCTGCTCTACAATACTATTCAACAACTATTAATATTGTTAGTTACAAAATTTATAATTTTCCTACAATTTTTTTTCAATCAAAATAAATTTACATTTTATAACTCAGATATTCAAAAAATATAAATTATAGCATTTTCGAGTAACAGCACAAAGTAGTAATGCATATATATATTTTTCTTTAATTTGTTGAACAAAAAAATGTATACGAACGCTCACTTTTCTACTTTGTTTAACCACCCCATTCACATCATCCAGTCATATTTTTAGTTTTGTTACGATACTAAAAAAAGATAACTACGTCTGCTTAACGCACACGAACTGGCTTCTCAGTTGCGTACTGTAAACTCAAAACTCAGTCGCTGTGTGTTCGGTTTGATCCTGAAAATAGTAGACTGAATTCAGTTGGTTTTTAGTTGTGTGTGTGTGCTTAGTTCAACTATTTTCAGTTGGCGTAAAATAGAAAACTGAATTTAGTTGCTTATTTTCAGCATGTAACTGAAAAAGATGAACTGATTAGTAGAATGTGACTGCTAATAGCAGTTTTTCGAAACCCTGGATAAAAGCAACAGTCGGGCCGTTACAGAGACCATCCTTGACTTAATTTTATTTCACACATATCTTATTTTTATTAAAGTCATAAAACTGGAAGTAATTTCAAATAAAGACGCCATTCTTCGTTGGGGAAGATAATTTTACAAGAACAAATATAAAATGAAAAAGAAAAAATAAAAATACTTCATCCAATCAAAGGTTATAAAGAAATAATTGATAAAGTCAACAAGAATATTTTTGTTTGTCGTAATAATATTCGGACTTATCACCGCTAGCAATAATAATGCAAATAAACTGAAATAGGATGTGGCTTTAAATCATATAACAATAAGCTTTTATTAGCTTTAAGGCTAATAATGCATTTCCACTTGCATTTGCGTTCGTTTATTACTTCTATTGCCACAAAATAAGTTGACTGTGAATTTATTTAAGTTGCTTTTATATCTAATGACGAGATTTAGAAATATTTATTTTGATGAATTCGCTGTTACGATAAAATATTTCAACAACCAACCGTTTTGTTTTTACTTCCATTTCGTTAATTCTTCGTGTTTGATATTTTTTTTAATTTTAGTGAATTTTTCAAGAATTTATACCTGTGAAATATACAAACAGAACCTTATCTTGCCAGGAATTCACGACAACACAGGAATGCTTTAAATAAATATTATTAAATTATAAGACGGCAAACAGTTCAATGAAACAAAACATTTATAGTAAAATTACTAGGAGCAAAAATATTTTGCTTCCATTTTTGACTTTCGCATATTATTAATTAAATTTCAATTATTTAAATAAATTTTATAACTATGTATTGTTTTTACTTTTAGTATATAAGCTCAGATAAAATAAAAAAGTTTAAATACTTTTATTTATTATATTTGATATTACTTCCTTATAAAAATATATTTTACTTTATGATGACTTCGTTGTTCCTAAATTTTTATTTCTGCTATGTATGCAAAAGTCCCTGCATTTTGTTTGATTTTTTTCATTTGTAATTTTTTTTTAAGTTTTTAGTACAATACTTATAATTTGGTTGGTATATATTGTTGGTCTAATGTCGAAAGTCCGTAACACGATTTTTTATATAGTAATATATAGTATCAAAATAATAGTTTTACAAACATTAACATTTTAAATATTTCATTTCAATATTAAGAGTTTCTATAATGTTTTGAACTTTTCCTATAAAGTGAAAATTATGTGAGTTAGGCTTTTTTAATATCTGCTGTCATAATAAACAAATAGTGTAAAAAATAAAAATATCAAATCAATCAGTTGCTCTGTATGTTTTTAGCATTATCTTTAATTTTATGTTTCTTTACAATTTGTGTCACTTGGTTAAAATAGTATTGTTGCGAAATTTTGTTTATATGACAAGGTATTGGAAAAATTCAAACTAAATATTATAGAGACATTAAGAAAATACAAATTGACCACCGTAAACGTGCATATAATTGCAATTTCGTCACTAAATGCAGTTACTTCTTTACACCTACTTTTTCTTTCTGAAAGTTTATTAAAGCGTGTGGTTCCGATATGTAATCAAACAACTTTTTTAAAGTAATGCATTAAGTGTTTTTCAAAAATAAATCGAATTAATTTTTGGCTTTATTTCATTTATTTTCATTTCTAAAATTCTTTTTTTTAGAAACAAAATTTATTTAAAAAATGTGTGTGGACGTTTTCCAAAGACAACAAGAAAAATTAGACGCCAGCAGAATGTAATGCCGCACTTTCTGGACCATACTTTCTTTATCAGCATTCTTCGCATGTATCTACCTTAGTTGTGTAATTGAAAACATTATCTATTTAACTAATTAACTTTGTAAACAAAAATACGAGATATATTCACATCAATATTAATTTAGTTAGACGAAATTTACACACAAACCAAAGTATTTCTTCACTGTTCGCGTCTTGTTTTTGCTTTTGTTCCAATCATCGATTGAATACGAATGCAAATTTTTTGTTCTTAGTCATTCTTACTTGTTTACTCACAACTTTATAGATGCTGTTTCAGTATCATATTGATTGTTATGAGTTAAACATCAATGTACGTACCGCTGTGCCGTGCGTTTTTTTTTTTAAATTAAATTTTTATTCAATTAGTAAAAAATAAATGAACTTAAGCCAAAAATTAATTTCGACTCATTTATAAAATCCACAATTTAAATTCTAATTTAATAAAAATTAAATATTTTTCTTAAATTTTATTCTCATAGAGCTAATAAAACAAACCATTTCCTAACATTTCATATTTTGTCATAATTAAATATCATTTTCATCTTTTATTTTTTTAAATTTTCGGCTCTTTTTATGAAATTTCATTTTTTAGGAATTTCTTCTTTTTTCGAAATTTTTATCATAATAGGAGTTTTCACTAAATTATATTGTATTATATAATTATCAGCTCCTTGTAATTTAAGAATAAAAACTATTTAAAAAGACGTTTTAAATTTTAAAGAGAACAGGAAACACGATCTTAATATAACGCGTTTTTTGTTTTGCTTTATCTTTTTCGGGGTACTCTGTAAACTTCATACCTCTGTTTACCTACTAATTTAACTGAAATACAAATGTAAAGTTTTCATTATCACCCATGATCAGTTGTTAAGTTTATATTTTTGTTTAATTCACTATCGTTTGCGCAGTGTTTCTGTGGTTTTATCGGAATTTTCTGATTATTTTAGTTTTTTTGTAAATTTTTTTGTGAATACTAACGTAAATAAAAAGACGACACTAAAAGCTTCCATTTTAAAGGATTCTTTCATTAAATGATTTTAAATCAATATTTACGCCAAGTCCGGCTTTAAGGACAACTGCCTTAAATTTACAATTTCTTATTTAATAAAGTATGTTTTTAACTTTTCTTTAATAATTAAAAATGATTTCTTAAAATTCAGTTGTCTTCGCAAAGAATATATAAATTATATCTGTTTTGTCAACGTTCATTATTTTCCGTAATATTTTTAATTAAAAAACCATATTTGGTTAACTTAACGACCTAATTTATCTCAAAAGTGTGTTCGGTTTGAAAATCGACATAATTATATTAAATAGAAACTTTAATGCATAAATTAATGATAAGCAATACATCTTGGAAAACAGATGTTTATCTTAAAAGCAAAAATAATTAAAGTGATACATTTTAATAGATTTAAATCCGGTAATTAGTAGGAGGCAATGAGGAAAAAATTACAAAACAAAACGTCGACACTCAGTAAAAAAATCGAATAAAAATTTTATAGAGAATAAAAGATCAAAAGCATTAAATTTTAGGAATCGCGAGTGATCGGTGTGACCATTCACCCAATTTCGGAAATTGATGCTTTCATGAATTGTTTAAAGTATAAGAAGTACCTAAGTACTCATTACTAGGATAACACAGTATTACGAACGCCAGAAGATTTATATCTTTCTGTGGCTTATTCTGATAACAGCCTGATACCGAACACCTCTTAGCTAAAATCGAATAGTCCGCAGAAAATTGCATTTATACATACTTTCTCATCTTAAAAATCGAATTAAGCATCTTTCCGTTAATCTAGAGATTTCCCGTCGGAAAGAAAACTAGTTGTTTGAGTACATTCACAATTCAGCCTAGCCGACGATGATGCAATGCAAAAGCTAGGATGCCAAGAAAGTTTAAAGTATGTTTTTTCAATAGGCCAAATACAAGTACTTTAGATGGATTTTTTACCTTGTATCCTAGATCATAGATCACAGTTTGACGTTTATAAGCAGAAAAAACATTTCTGTTTTAAATTTTTGCGTCTATAAATCGCTAATGTAATATAGCTACGTTCAGTAACTTTACCAGCAAAAAATTAATCTCCCAAATGTAAAAAAGTAAACACGTTTTACTAGCAAAAATTACCCAGTAAATGATTGAGGCTTTAGGAAAGATGGGTAGGACTTAAAACCTGTACAGCTCTCCATTAAATAGAATCATTTTTAAAGTAAATGTTCTAGAGTGAAAAAATATATAAAACAATAGGCCACTGTAAGCCACCAAACTGATGTCAGCCACAAGTAAAAATTAAAAATAAAAAGTACCAAAATATGTACCAAAAATATTCACGTAAAATGTTAAACATTTTCAAAAGCGTTTATCATGTTAACGCACATCATAAATATAATTTTTTAAAGTTAGTTCTAACAAATATTGTAATTTAAATTTTAATGGAAAACTATTTAGATTAAAAATATAGCTTGTGCGTGTGTAAAAATTACTTACAATTTTTCCATTATTTTTATACGCTTCACCACAAAAAGTAAAAAAAAAGGGTATATCTAAGTTTGTGGTTCCGTGTGTAATTTCTACAATATCCATTTTCGACCCCATAAAGTATATATATTCTGACTTCTTTGCATAGCGAAGTCGATTGAGCGATGTCTGTCTGTCCGTCCATTTTCGATTTCACCAAAAAAAAAAAAAAAATAAATAAATATGTCAATCGATCAGACATAGTTCGAAAGAGGTACAATTGCAAATTGGCGCTCGCCCATATTTTCGAAATTAAGGGGCTCTGAAATTATCAAATTTTGTAAAATAACAATATGGGTATCATTTAAAAGCTTTTGAGGAAATGTTTAAGGAAATCTTTAAGGAAATAAAAACTGTTTAAAAATACTTAACCGATTAAGAGCGGTGGTTTTTATATAAAATTATATATATGCACCCAGCAAAATAATGTCCAACATAGGGCAGACAAGGCCTTTGATGTGCCTATATAGTCAAAAACTGTGGCATCGATCCCGGAATAGCTCACTGGGAGACATTTCCAACATAAAAAGGCAGACTGACTAACTGCGTTATAATTAACAGAATTCTACATACTTTAGCTTTGACGGTCACAGGTGCAATACGAACCACACTATCAAAGGCGTTCTGTTCTATGCTATATTGGCTCTCACCCGATCTTATGGCCAAACAACTAACTAGGAGTATGGCAGTTGGACTAAATGAAACTTGGCATAAAAGCAAATAAACTTTGGTCATAGGACCATCTTGAGATTTGCCTCGACTATTTCCGATAATATCGAATACTGCTCGCCCACCCCCATACTGATGATTTCTGTGGTAAACCAGATGTCTGTACAGATGGATCCAAACAAACACTGTAGTTCGGGGAGGCATATTTATTCGCAGATTTCAAATTAGGATAAATTTTAGGCTATAAAGCCAATGTAACACAACCCAGGCCGACATTTCCAACATAAAAAGGTCGGAGTAGGACATAAAAGGAGCTGGAGTAGGTACCATAGGATATATGGAGTGCGGGTATATGTACGACATTTAGATTGGTTCGTGAATGACGGATATATATAAATGAGATGGCGAGACATTCCAACTTGGAATTATTTTGTGTGCCAGCATTGTCGGCAATATTCGCAAGATCTGCTAGTAGGCGTCCCGTTAAATTTAATGAAAACCTATATTTCAGCAGTAACTTTTTGAGGCCGTGTAGAGCAGATGGTCTAACGGCGTCACCTACACTATTTCGAGGACACTATAGCCTCAGTACGATATTAGCAGGACTGCAAATCTGCTGAGGATAGCTCGGCACATTGGTGGCGTTGCTGACTATGTCATCAGTGCCAATGCTAGAAGATTTAATCTTTCACACCATGTCTTCTGTAAATATAAAAACGGTATTTTGAAATCTAATTCAAGAGCTATTTATCAATAAAATATCGACACATATAATAATAGATATATTATTACCTTTATTACATGACATTTCTCTGAGTCATTTAAAATCAATATTTATGCCTCTAGAGGGAAAATAGTCACATTCGTGTAATGTAGCTTAGACAGCAATTAAAATATGATAATATTGTTTAATAAAACATTTACTAATTTGTAACGGAAGACTTTATCTGCAGTCAAAAAATAAATGGTCATTCTAAGTTTTATTAAGCATTATTACCTGAGTTTATACAATACCTGGTAAATTCGGACTTGAAATTGTGTGAATTACTTAATAATTTATAATAAGATTATGTTGGATTGCGCAGTTGCAGAATAAATTTCCTTAAAAAAAGTTGTAATGAAAGAACCGAGCAATACAAATACAAAAGTAAAAAACTTTTCATGAAAAAAAAATAATGACAGAACAAAAATATAATTAATGAAATTGATTTGAATTTAGTATATTCGTACGTTTGGTCAAAGAATTGATAACTTCAACCTAATAGGTAACGCCGCTACTGAGATTTGTAATGTGTTATCTCCGAAAGTAGTGTTTCGATTAAAAAATGTAGTAGTTTACAGTTCCTTGAAAGGCTCTAACGTTCGACCCAGGCAACGCCGGTTACAATAAGCTAGTACCTAAATTTGTTTTATTAAAAACTGTACTGCCGTAGGTGCCCGTTTCACCTCATTTTTCTTCTCCTAGTCCACTATTTGAAAATAAAAATACCATATTGTACCATAAAGATAAATCTCTACCCGTATTTTAAATTTCATTACATTCGTTTCAGCCGTTTCGCAGTGATAACGAACAAACAAACAAATAAACAAACTTACAAAGAGATTCATAATATATATAAGATTAAGGTTAGTTTTATAGATATAGATATTCAAAATTTCTAAATTTAGCATTAAGCGTATGCGCGAATCTCCGACAAAAAATAGTGGATACCATTTTATTAAGAAAATTCAATTCAAATGTTTGAAAGGGACGCGTGATTTTTGACATTCATATATATGCACTAATCGCTAGTATTTAAAACGCGTTGACTATTCTTCACTGAAATACTTTTACTATTTTTAGCCCTCAATAATGGCGTTTGTTGAAAGTTAACATCTACATGTTGTCGATTCTTAAGATTGCCACCATAAAATTACATTTTAGGAGATATTTGTCAGTCCAAATTGCAAAATAGAGGAAAAATAATAGTTTCATTTATATTTAAAACTAATTTTCGTTGCGAGCATAGTCAGTTTTGATTTGCTCCAACTGATATAGAACTTTAACCCATACATTTTTTGAAATAAACAATTGTAGACATATGGCTTTCTATTTCATACTCGTTAATAACTTTATAACCATAATTTTTTATTAATTTTTTTAGATGTTGCTGTGGGCAAGCACGACAAACACATCAAACTATAGCAGGGATCGAAAGCGGTTCACCCGGTGATTTATGGCTGCCCACGAAACACACCAGACCTCAACCGACAGATGCCTACGGTACAATAGAGTTTCAAGGTGGAGCCCATCCAACAAAAGCTCAGGTGAGAACTAAAAGAATGCATTTAATTTAAAATCACATAATTATTGGCAATAGATACTGACTCAAGATCAGTTTTGAGCCAATATTCGTTCATTTCATAATCACTTTAAAAGACTTTAAAATGACCATATTCGTAATAATGCAAAGAAAATTATGAAAGTTTCAAATTTTTAATGCATCCTTTTATATCCTTAATTTTTCTAATACTCGTAAGCCCACGTGCAAATAAACTGCGGCCCGCGAACATATTTAAAAATTATATATTGGCCGGCCCTTAAGTAGTGACAGTCAACAAAACAAAATAAAACTGGGAAAAACATTTTATTCTTTTGTCTTGTATTCGAACGAAGATATAAAACAACAACATAAAACAGTCTCTAAAGTAGCTAAAAAGTTGTTACTACTAAAATTGAATCAGACATAAGTACCTAATTCACAAATAAGCAGTGGCAAGTTATTATTAATTATTTGTGATGTTTTAGTGCGACAATAAAATTAATATAAATATATTATCAGAAATATTTTATTTTTGTTCAATTTCCAACAATTTTCTTCGCCGTTTTTAAAATAAAAAGGGTATTCACGATGGCTATTGTGCAAATTTGCATATTGTAAATTTGTTGTGCATATAAAGTAGTTCGTGAGCGTACATTTTTGTAAAACGTACATTTTTATAAAAAACATTTTAGTTGTTTAAAAATCTGACAACTAATCAAAAATCAAAAATAAATATACAAAAGAATTCAAAACATAAAATTAAACATTTTTATTTGCTATTTAAAAATGCCTAGAAGCAGTGCGAAATAAAAAATGCGCTGAGTTCTCTTGACCATCTTTTATTTGGTTTATCTCTTGGGCTTTTTTTAGACCTGTAAGGTTTATTAATATATTTTGGTGAACTCATTTTAGCATTTAACTTTTAATATTAATCTTTAATTATATTTTTTTTTTGCTGCATATAGTGCTAACAAACAATTTTTTTTTATTTTATTCTTTCCAAAAATATGTCAAAAAATTTAATTTACTTTATTTTGAAAGTGAGCAAATATGCACAACTTTTGTTGCTCAGTTTGCACAGTTTGCACTACCCATTGTGAAAACCCTTAATAATTTTCATTTACCTACAAAACCAATGTTAATGCCCCGCTTAAATTTGGTTGTTTTAAATTTTGGCCCGCAGGTTGCCCATCCCTGCTCTAAGGAATGATCCTAAATTAATTTTAAAACATTTTCAATTTTTTAAACTTTAAGCACAAAATCAGTCAACTAATGATTGAACATTTTTAAATTTTGGTATTTTTTTTAATTTCTGTCTTTTTAGTATGTTCGTTTATCATTCGACACCCGGCCAGAACTACTTGTACAACTTTTTACCAAAGAATGGAATTTAGAGTTACCAAAGCTGCTGATAACAGTTCAAGGTGGAAAAGCCAATTTCGAACTGCAACCAAAGTTAAAAAAAGTAAGTTCCTTTATAAAACTTAATGAATTGTAAATATAAGTGCAATTAATCAGTTTTACCAGCGAGTGGAAAAGAGCTAAACAGCTACAAAATGAAAGAACAGGATAAAAAAAAGTAAAGGGGACACAATAACTTTGAATGGCATTAAATTTTTTTTAATAAAATCAGTTATTTGAACGCAAATTTTCTTTTCGTGTCTTTGTTTCCCGTATTTTTAATCGCTTACTATTCATTTAACATAATCAAACTTTATTAGAATAATTTCCTTTATTGCTTTTTTACCCGATTTCACATTTTTTTATAAGAAGCTCTTTAAATTTAAATTGTTAACTTATGTATATATATTACTTGCTACCATATCGTCCGTAAAAATTATGTGTGTTAAATGAAACAAGTAAGAGTGCTATATTTGGCTATGCCAATCTTATATGCCTCATATCATATGTGTTTAACCACATGTACATACAAATCGGCATAAGAAATTATTTCCTACCATAAAGTTGTTCTGTTTTTCTGTTTTGCTGTAAATATGTACTAAAAGGTAAATAAGTAGTAAACACAACATCTGCAGGAATACAAACGAAAGTTGAAAAAAAAACATATGGACAAAATACAGGCAGGAGCAGTGTATTGCCCGATTCCTTGAAGGACATTGATGGATCTTGCTGATTTTTAATAGCAAAATTTTCCAAACTATGTCTGATATTTAAACTATGGCGTATTTAAATTTGCTTTAGCTCATCTAGCGCATTTGTAAAGTTGATTTCAACACGAACACGGACATCGCTCAATCGACTTGGCTATGCATAGGAACTTAGAATATATATACTTTATGGGATCGCAAGTGGATATTGTAGAGATTACAAATGGAATAGCAAACATAAATATATCCTTTTCTGCCTGGGATGAAGGGTATAAAAACCCGTTTTACTTTTGATTCTATTGTTATTATTATTTTTTTTTTTATCCAATCTGAGTAGAAAATATCGTACAGAGGGAACTCCGTTATTTAAAACCACTAAGCCGAATGCGGTTACCAAACTTTAAGAAAATAATGTACCTGGCAGTTTATATCATAAAATAATATAATTAACAACTGCTTTTAATAAAGTTTTATAAGCGACGAGCTAATTGACATTATACAGACAGATTTTGGTGTGCATTCACCAATTTTTATCAGGTACAACAGGTTTTCGTTGAATAAAACCTGATATTTGTTTATTAATATGTAATGTGAAAGGTTTTCACACAATATCGTTATTCTTAACATTTTATTGTACCACAAGATGACATTCTGTGACCATAGTTTAATGAGGAAAAATATAAGCACCTTAGCTCTTACATAAGATCGGAGATTATTGATTAATTCTAGGCGATTCTTACTCTAATACGTAGTCAAAAGTATAGAGTCTGATCAGTAATAACACCTTCAATATTGTTTATGCGATATGGATAAAACTCGCATCAATGTGTTAAAAACCATTTAATCGATTTTTCTGATATTCTTTTTCTTTTTCGAATTGTAATCGACAGACACAAATATTATTTATAGTGCAGCGCTCCTAATAAATTTATCCTTAACAATCATTTTATTGATTTGGGCTAGCTTTTTTAATGGAACGCGTGATGCATTAGCCACAAGTTAAATTTTTCCCCCGCTTTCTTGCCTCAAGAAAGCTCAATCATCGAAAATGTTGGTTTTAAAATAATTTTTTCCTTAATATATAAAATACAATTTTTAAAATTATAAATCTTTTTTTTTCAGGAAATTCGAAAGGGTTTGTTGAAAGCTGCAAAAACAACGGGTGCATGGATTTTTACAGGAGGCACTAATACAGGTAAATTTTTGGAGTTTTCAAACTTTATACGAAGCTTGGAGCCTATTAGAATATTGAATAATTTAAACTTAAAAACCTTAAATAACTTTTTTTAATTAATAATTTACTTCACCTTAAAAAAAAAAAAATAAAATAACAATAAGCACTTACAATTTAAAGCTGAGCAAAAAAATATGTTCATAACTCATGTTTTCTATTCAGATTCGGCCAAGAAACAAAAGGCCTCTGGTTCTTAGTCGAATGTAGTCGCGAAAGTTGCGGATGTTGCCCCACTTTGCCAACAATAAAGCAGATAAGAAACAGACAAGTTATAAATATTTATTAAATGCTATTCATAGGTATTTTTTGTGCACAATGGATTTCAATAGTTTCAAGTTTAATTTGTCGTGTTTTGTTAACAGAAAAAGTAATATTGATCCATCTTGACATATGTACTTACTTCTGAACCAAAATGTTAAATCTCGTTGTATAAAGCAATTTCTAGCACATGTGTGTTAATTCTTAATAACGATTCGAGCATGATATAAAAATAGAAGGTAGTTCCACTTTCTCTTGTCGTCGCCATATTAACGTTCTGTCGTTTGCGGGAATTATGAAAAGATCCCGGTTTTTTTTCTATTTTCTCTTATATAAAATTTCAAAAGAAAAGAAATACATAATACAAAAATCACAAACAAAATTTATTAAATAAATAAAACAAAATATATGAAATTTAATGCACAAATTTAACAACAAAATATATATATATATATATATATAAGTATTGCTGATTGCATCAATTCTGTAAGATTTTTCAAGTTTCGAACAATTCGAGTTGCCAAATGCGAATTTAGTGTGATCGTTGCAAAGAAAATACGTTTGAAAAAGTCTTAAAACTACTTTTCCATACTAGGAAAGGTAAAATATGGAATAGAATTTTTAATTTCAGTTTCAGTTAAAACTAGCTTTCAGGAGGAAGAAGCAATTACGGGTTTCGGTCATATTTGTTAGCTAAAATAATACCTTTTTTTTAAAGTAACGTTTTAATTAGGTAATGAAAGAAAAGTGATAGATTATCAAAATATCGAGTTTTAAAATAAAATACCGCTTGGTGGAGAAGAACAAATGGAGGTAAATTATTTATTTTGTTTTTTTAGCTAAATCGACATTTCAGCTACATTGAGCAAATAAATCTTTTAACCAAAATAGAATATGGTGGTCTTGAAAACTTTTTGGGATATATTATTTAAAAAATACGGTTACAGGAATTTGGGTATTAAACCTTTGAGTAAAGAGATCAAAATTACACATACGAGAACGCTTTATCTGAGGGTGGCCTTTATATGCTAAACAAGAAATTTATAGAAGAAATAGAAAAATTAAAATTAACTTTTCTTAAAATTAATGGCAGTTATTTAATTACTGGATCCTATATGCGACACTTCTTGCGCAATTAAAATCCAATATTAGATAGTAATATTAAAAGAAGATTTTTTTTTGAAAAAACATTTTCTAGCAAAAGCTTTTTAAACAGAAAAATGTAAAATTGTGTTAAAAAATTAAAAAAACAAACTTTTTTTTTTTGATAAAAGACTTCTATTGCCGTTTTAATTAATATAAAAAACTTGTCCTTGGCATTGCTGAAATGCTAATGACCTTAAAAACTTATATAAACAATATGAATATCATTGTAAGACGCTTTGAAACACAATTTGCTTAATTTACTTATAATAATTAATTAATAACGTAAAAATAAATATTAATTTCTGCTATTTTAATTAATTAAGGTGGTTAATTCGGTAAAATTCGCTCTCTTTAAATGTATTTTTTATTAAGTTATTATAACAAGCGAATCTTTATTAATTGTCTTTAAGAGTCAAAGGATTTATTTCTGTGCAATTTTATATCTATAGTAAGTACATTTGAATTTTATTTATATTTATGTATATTTATTACACAAATTACACGTGTTTTGTTAACAATGTTTTTTGTTAGCATACTAGGAAAGTTGTGCGTAGGAAAAAAGTAAAATTTATTCAATAATATTGAAATTACAATAACCGAATTTATAATTAAGAAAAAATCCAAAAAAAAACTTTAAATCCCGGAAGGTCTAAGTGTATCCTCAAAGAAGCATGGGTATAATTTTGTGGCACTAGCGGGCTTGTTTACCCACGAGGGGTTTGCAGCAGATTTACAACCACAAATATCTGCTTGATTCAATACATAGACTTTGGAACCAAAAATTTGAAAATTATCGATGTTTTTGACCTTCCCAACTTTTATATGGGGTGCATGGTAAAGAACTTGTAACCAACCGATTTTGTAAATAATTAAAACACATAATGACTTCACCCCAATATATATTTGGCAAACCAGCTTCCACAAGAACACAACGTGACATCTCTACAAGATATCTGTTTTTCCTTTCCTTTCTCTACAAGATATCTGTTTTTCCACACTGTTCTGTTTTGGGCTGTACGGAACAGTAAACTGGGACATAATTCCATATTTTTGAAGAAAATCGATCATTTTCTTTGATTTATACAGCCCCATTATCCGACCTTATACTTTTAGAAACCTTTCCAAATTTATTCTTAACCATTTCAATGTATATTTTTATTTTGTCTAAAACCTCAGATTTCTGATTAAGTAGATATATCCCAGTATAACGACTGTACTCATCGATCATCGTTAAAAAATTTCTTTTGCCACCAGGGGTAACGGTTTTCATTGGACCACAGATATCAGAATGTATTAGTTCGAGAACTTCCCCAGTTTCTGTATCAGACTTTTTAGGAAAAGGCTTTCGAATTAACTCACATTTTGTATAGACTTCACATATTCCACGACTTTTGCAATCTACAATTTTAAAATCATTCTTAAGCTTACCAGACTCCATAGCTTTCACTGCATTGATGTCCCTGTGGCCAAAAGTTTTATGATAAAAATGTTGAAATCGATTTAGGCTGCAAACAATAACCATAGCTTCTTCGCAACTCCGTGTTTTAGATGGTATAAATTGTCAATATATTTTGCAACACCAACTTCATTATCATTTTTGCCAAGTATTTTGCAATTCTGACCATGAAACAACACTTTAAACCCAACAGCCGACACTTTCTGCACAGATAACAGATTTCCTCTAAACGACGGAATATATAAAACATCTTGGATAGTAATTGAAATTTCAGCACCTTTTTATTAACCAAATTTATTATACAGGAACCTTTATACACGACGTTCCCATTTGCTACAGTAACCTTTTCACGCCAAGTTAAATCGATATTAATAAATTCATCTTTAATGCTTCGCCGCAGCAAGATACACGAACACACGACAGCAAATGACATTAGCAACATTTGTGGTCTTGTACGCAGCTACATAATTATTTTGAAGGCAGCAGCTACATAATAAAAATATGAATTAATTGTATTTCACTGATGTTACTCAAGCGATTTTTAAAGAAGCAGCTGCGATTTATAATTAAAAAATATTTTAACTATTTTGTAAGAGGCTATTAAAAGAGTAGAATAATACGTCGATTTTCGTTTGAATTGTCTGTAAAATTTAAAATATATTGAAGTATTTCTCAGAAGCAATAATAATTACAGTAGAGTGTGTCAGTATAAATACAAAAAACAGCAGTTTTATGATATCTATTAAAGCCAATCGTGTTAAAAATTTACAGATTTCCCATACCACAATTGAAATTAATATAAGTACTTCAACCAGGAAGTACTAAGAACAGAACAAAATTTTTAACTAAATTTTGTCCACACAAAATGGAATTTTAGTTTTATATACATCTTAATACATTCCTTTGAAAATTCTACAATTATTCTTCGTATACTTTCGCCATGACAATTGTAGTATTTTTAATTCGTCGTTGTGGCATTTCTAATTTTTTTAAAATTCAAATTTCGAAAAATATGTTTTAAGTAATTCTTGAAAAGTATGTAAGAAGTGTAAAAATTCTGCTATATACAAAACTAAAATGTGCTGACAACTGTTTAAGTACAATTATACCGGTAAAAGTGGGTGATTTTACATTTGTTTCTCTATTTTTCTACGAAAAAAAAATCCATGTTTGAACCAGGGTTCTAAAGGATCTTCTCACTAAATTTTACTCAAATCCATCCAGCAGCACTTACGTGAGACAAATAAGAATTCAATAAATAGGTATTTTGTATTCCAAATCAATTATTATCTTCACCAGCAACAATATTTTCCCTCAATATTTCATGTACTGAAATAATCCTGTTACAGTTTTATTATAGATTTACATTTAAATCTTTAAATAAATAATTTTTATTTTAAATTTTTATTCTTCTTTTCTTTTTTCATAATAAAAGATTTTAAGCACTTATTTTTTACATGTCTTATAGTACTGACATCACTTAACTCTTATTGTCGCCAATAAAAATAGAAATTAGTTTAATTTGACTGCAGCGGCGAATTCAGCCCAGACAACAACCTGCCGCCTTATTGCCTTCAAAATAATCATTCTCATATAAACACATGCATTCTAATTATGACATTTTGCAGTCGGTAGCTGCTGTCTCGAATGAGTTTACAGCATAATGCTACAGATGTGGCAAGTAGCACCGGAATCAACCACCCAAATATCAGCTTTAACATTCAAACCGAAGCAAGAATTAGCACAATCTTTGCTATTTTCAACAATTTTGGCTTTTTGGTTATTAATAGACTTACTATTTTTTAACTTCCAACAGTCCTTACGAATGTGACCAACGCCACGACAATAATGGCATACTATATTTTTGGAGGTATTACCATAAGATTTAAATTTGTTGACAGTCTTTAACACAGTATCATCACAAGACTGTCTTCTTTTTTTTCTCATCTTCTTCAAGTAATTTGTTTTCCACTAAAGTCATTGTAAGATCCTTTTCATCCCTTACATCTAGAGCTGTAACCAAAGTGTAGTATGTGTTTGGAAGACTGCTTAGCAACATTGAAACCATCTATGACTCGGACATTTCTTCTCCAAGCGATTGTAATTTTGAACTCAATAATTTCATTTCATTTATGTGTTTATCCATATCAGCTCCAGACTGCAGTTTCAATTCGCAAATTGTTCTCATCAGTTTCACTTTATTGCTTAGCGTTGATTTCTCATGGTATGCCTTCAAAATGTTCCAAGAATTTTTGGAATTTTTGCTATTTGCAATTCGAAAAACTTCCGATTCTTCCACAGCCAAACCAATCAAAATAGATGCCTCTATATCACGTTCTTTCCACCTCGCATCAGGATTTGCAGGTATTTAATTTTCAATAATATCCCAAACCTATTCCTTTCTCAGCAGCAACTGCATCTTATACTTTCACAGCTCATAGTTGTCTCGGTTAAACTTCGTTATTAAAAGTCTTGCGTCAGCCATATTCAACAGCGTAATAAAAAACACAACCGAACTATCTTACAAGTTTTAAAATACAGTTTTAAGCATACAGCGGTGAGAGGCCCATAACCTATTACAAATAAAAATTCTAATTCAAAACAAACTAATTGTTTTAAGTTTATTTTAGTAAAGAACAGAATAGAATAATTTTTTTAATAAAGTTGAAGTTAGAAAAATGCTTATATGTAGTTCAACGGTAACTAAATTGAAAAATTTATATTAATGTCTACAAAATTTGTGACTGATAATTTTTTTCAACACAAATTTCGGACTCGAATATAAAGAACGGTGGGATATTCTTGTTGAGGTCATTGTTAAGAACATTTAGCTAAACTTCAGTTTCAATCTATGGGTAAACATATATGATACCTATTTAACCCATGAAGTTTCCAATTTTCGTCATAATCTTTCCAATACACTTCTATGTGGAATGCATGTCAATTTAACCATTTCATCACAAGTAAAATAAATTAACTATCACAATTAAGGGAACAATCGCACTTGGTGCATTATTAGACACAAATGCCTGACCACTAAATTTTCATTGATTTTCATTTTTTTCTGTACGTTTTTCTTTTACGAGTATTGATGGAAGACCTCTATTATTTTATATCCGTAAAAAATTTCAATCAAATTTTGTATAATATTGCCTAAGCATTAGAGTCAAATAATGTGCCCAATGTGACCTTACCTTTGCACTTTTAATATTAAATAAATAAACGTTTTTTTTAATAAACTTAAGCTTTCTGCGAACCATAAAGCTTAGCTTTATTTGTTTTCTACACAAAAAGTTAAAACTACCGGAAGTAAAACTCATCGTTAACTGCGTATTTTGTTTCCTAACAATAAAAACACTTGATTATATTTATGTAGAATTTTTATTATTTTTATTGTACGCCTGAATAACATAATTTTAACTAACAATTATGGCCAAGAAAATTTTTCACAAAAATAGGATTGAAACATACTACATGCTGCTTTGATTTTTTTTTATTTCTATTTTTTTGGTTTTGATTTGTTTTCAAGTGTTTTTGAATTAGCAGGTTTAAATGTTTTTTGTTTTTTTTTTTATTTTCCTCCTCAGGTGTGACAAAACAAGTTGGTGATGCTTTGCTTTTAGAAGGCCAACAGCGGACAGGTCGTGTTGTAAGTATTGGTATTGCTCCCTGGGGTATCGTTGAACGTAATCACGAACTGTTGGGCCATAATCGAGAGGTGCCATGTCACAGCATAAGTTCACCCAGGTGAGTCATATAATTGCTATTTTCAGTAAGTTATTTAATAAAGCAGTGAAAGTTGTTTTTATTTATATATTTTTATGTAAACGCCATTCATATTGTGCCTTTAGGTTTGTTTGCGTTTTGTTTCCAGGAAGAGATTTAACAGTTGAAAAACTTTTAATGTAATACATGAAAAAAGCTTTTACTATGATTTGATTTAAACAAATGTACTTTTTACTTTTTAGAGAATTTAATTAATTTATTATCAAATGAACTTGCCCTTCAGGATGTGTTTAAATTGAATAATGCAGAAATGTGTATGAAATACATTTTAGACTTTAAATTTTAAATGATTTTACTTTGAAAATTTAATAATTATGGTTTAAAAATTACTTAGCATAAGTTTGGAGTTACTCCAAGGTGAGAAATAGTTTGTAGTAGTAATTTAAGCAAGTTTTTAATGCAATTTAAATTTTTACAAACATAATTAGTTAATTTATAACGAACAGCTTGGATATTAGTAAAACAAAACCATAACCCAAAAATTTATGTTTGAGGTCAAAGTAAAA
Source organism: Gymnosoma rotundatum (assembly GCA_916610165.2). NCBI lineage: Eukaryota > Metazoa > Arthropoda > Insecta > Diptera > Tachinidae > Gymnosoma > Gymnosoma rotundatum. The sequence continues at coordinate 71,551,498 of OU744339.1, read as the reverse complement.
TCTTAATTCCTTAAATATAAAAAATCTTATTCATAAAAAATAAAGTAAAACGTTGAGTTCTGGCCGAAAACAAAATTGAATTATCGAAATAAATGTTAATGATCGAAATTAATATTTTTTTTGGAATAAATGAATTGAAATTATTTTGACTTTAGTTATTTTTTAATTTAATTTCTAAAAATCCTTTTAGAAAGAAATTTTATTTTTACAAAAGTATGCGGACGTTTTACAAAGAAAACAAGAAAATTTAGACGCTAGCAGAATGTAATGCTGCACTTTCTGGACCGCTACGTTCTTCATCAGCATTCTTCGCATATCTACCTTAGTTGTGTAATTATAAACATCATCTATTTAACCAACTATCAATATTAATTTGGTTAGACGAAATTTTACACACAAACAAGTAAGAATGACTTAAATAAAAATTGCATTCGCGTTCAATCGATGATTGGAAAAAAGCAAAACAAATGTTCAAGACCAAATACAGAGAGAACAAATTGCAAGAGCAACTATTTAACTTATTTTGCATTGCTAAACATGCAAAATTTTAACTATCTGAAGCACTAATAAAATGTATTAAGATTGATCACATAATTATTTGTTAATTTATACTGGTTAATCATCCTTTTCACTAAAAACGAATTAATTTACCCTTTAACTTTTAAAGAAAGTAAAAATTGGTAAAACTAATTTTGGAAATTTTTTTAGTAACGATACAATTCATAAATATTAAAAATCTAACAAAAACCTACTTGTTACTAGGAATTTCTTTTCTAGGCAATATTTTTAAGCGCTTGATAGTTTTAAAATAACTCAGCCCAAAAAACTTAACAAATCAAAGAAACTTAAGTTAAGAGACGTAGTTTGTTTGTTCTTAAAAACTTTAGGCGCTGGATGGATTTTAATTCCCAGCGATGACTAAAGGGTTGTCCAGAATAAAGCTTTAATTTTTTATTTATTTTAAATTCATTCGTTGTACAAATATTGAAAACTACCAGTCATTGTTACATTAAAAAAAATATCTGATGTCAATCTATACGACAAATTTACCTCAAGAAAAGTAATGCTTCAGTTGAATAAAACAAAAAATGAAGCTCTTAAATTCCTAAAATTAATAATCAATTAAGTTGTTGGCCTTCATAGAACCGATAACAATATTTTATAAATTTACATTACAAAATATTCGTCAAATTCAAATTCGTTATTTTAATATTAACTGCAAATGAAAGAAATTTAATAAATTTTATATCTTATAAAAATTGATTATTTTGTTTCTTGTTTTAACATAAAATTTTTTATTCGTGTTTTATAATATTTATAATGCTTAAAACTTTAAACCGCTTAATTTACAAAACAACAACCTCAATTTTATTAATTATAATTTCCAAAAACTCTCACATTTGAAATGGAGTCGATTTATAGCACAGCCTTGCATAATAACAATTCGAATTTATTATCTAACAGTGAGAAATCAACGTTGTTATTTCGTTACGACAAAAAAAAAAGAAGAAAACGTTACTATAATTGCTTGCAACAATTCCTTCTGTAGTTGTGTATAACGTGAGTTTTTGTCTAGGCATGACGCTGTGTTGAAAATATTAAATTCGAAATTAAACAGCAGGGTTTTTATAAAACAATATTCTAGATATACAGGCAGATAGATACACAGACACTATAAAATATCTAAACCCAAAAAATTTTTGTTAAAATTATTTGCTCATAAGAAAATTTTTAATTATTTTTTTCTTCTTAAGATCTAAATTGGCTGTACTTAATAATCGTCACGCCTACTTTCTTTTGGTTGATAATGGAACCCAAGCTAAATATGGTGCCGAGCTGATACTGCGAAGAAAATTAGAAAAGTTTATATCAAATTTAAAGTTGCATCCGTGTAAGTACATTTTATATTCTTGCTACATTCATGAACTTTACAATTTGTAAATAAAATGTATAACTACGGGTGTTTTTAAGAAATGTTTCTTAAGGTGCGTTTAGACTGTGCTAATATTTGTGCAAAATCATAAAAATTTTGTTTGTCCTAGTGTAAACACTCGAATTTAATAGCCATAAAATATTTTTCGACTGTTTGTTGGCTAAAAAAATCTTTGTTTGTGAACAAAGATTTGCATAATGTAAACACTTTGTCAGCACGTCCTTACAAATATTTGGCTTGATATTTTGTTTGTTCTCGCAATATTTTTGGCGAAACAAATAGCGACAAATAATTGTAGAAACGTGGGTTGCCAACAGTTATTTTTGACAGAGCTTAACATATAAAAAATAAAATAAATTGAAATGGCAATACTGGTCAATTCGTTTGACAGATTGGTAAGTTAAAAGCGCTTTTTTGTATTTCTTTATTATAAAGCATATTTTTCTAAAAGAAAATGGACAACATCAATGCAGCAATTATTGAATCGCCACCATCTGCCAAAAAAACCAAAAGGAAGAGGATGACGCAAGACTGGAACGAAGAAAATATATTTAAATTGATCGGCGAAGTGGAATGCCATGCGGGATAGCGCATGGACTGAAATTGGCGATATGCTTAATGTTACAGCGGAGGAAGTTTCCACAAAATGGTCGAATTCGAGGATTCAGTACCGGGGCTACCTCAAAAAAAAAAAAAACAAATCTGGACAATGCACCAAAGTGGAAATATTTGGACTTCATGGCTTTTGTTGGACGTGCGGAGGTTAGCTAGCGGCAACCCATAACAACAAATTTAATTATTTTAACTGAAAGCGAAGGCACCAAGTAATCGAAGTCATTTGAACCCATGTGCACGAAGTTTTTATGCAGCAAAGGTTCTTCAAAACTTAGTTCCTTCAGAAGGTTTTGGCAACATCCTTCCATTTTACCACGCTGCACCCACGCTCGAACCCACATTCTTCTGGATCTTCTTTTTTTCTTTTTGCTGGGTTTCTGAAACTGCTATAGCTCCAGCAGTTATTAATAATAAATCTTCAATATCACTGTCACTAAACATTTTAACTTTTCACGTTGCTTCACAAACACAATTTCATACTATTTGTCAGATGGATTCCATAAACATAACAACAACATTATTTGACAGATGTTTGTCATACGCACCGGACAAATAAAATTATTTGTGCAGTGTAAAGGGGCATACAAATATTTGTACCAAACATGGCTGACACAAAATCGTCTGTTATTTGTGCAAATAAAATTCATACAAATATTAGTGCAATCTAAACGCATGCCCAAACATTAGTCACAATATCATATTATTAGCCCAAACCATTATTTGTTGTGTTTGGACAAATATTCGCATAGTCAAAACGAACCTTTACTAATAGTAAATTCGTTTGAACAAACAATGATAACAACAATATTACCAATATAAAGCCCAGCAACACATCAATAATGACAACAGAAAAACCGCAGCGAGTCTTAAAAAATTACTCCACATTATTATCTGTTATAGAGATATTAGAAAATGAAGAAAACGACACTGAACTACAAAGCGTTATCGCATTCAGCTGCCGAATCAACTGGAATTCAGCAATTATCAAAGAACGCATTTCTTCTTCCAAAAAAAAAAAAATTATTCAAGAGAAATAGACAAAAACTAAAGAAAAAAACATACTAAAGGAATAATTTAAATTACAAGATTTAAATTAAGGCACTATTTTGGGTAACTTAAATGCTTGGCAGAGATTCTGTGGTTCTCCATCTCATAAATTACGGGGAAGAATTATAGAAAAATATAACGAAAATTACCTCCTGTTATTATTAATGATGGGTTCGCTACATATATAAGCAGCCACAATACTCTTACGCATTTAGCTTATACATTTTGTTTTTCTTTTAAAAACAACTAAGCATAATTGGGAAATCGAAAGTAGCAGCGATCACTTTCCAATTACAATTTCATTCTAATCTTGGCCATCACCAAACACACAAACTTGTGCTCCCAAATCGAATTGAATAAAATCTACTCCAGCCTAAATTTAGCAAAAAGCACAGCAAATAAAAAAAACTAAGAAATTTCAAATATATGCAAAATAATAATTGAGGCTGCAAGCCATTCTATACCACATCTCTGTACGAAGTTTAGACGTCGAAAATTCTATTTTGGAATAAAAGTTCTTAAAATAAAAAATAAAAATAAACAAATATTTTAACGAAATGTGAATAACTAAATTCATAAGACTATAAAAAAGCCGAATGCAAAACTCAAAAATGGTATTAAAACTGCTTGAAGAAAGTCTATAGAAGCTTTTACGTCTTTTATTTACCCAACGTTCTCAATAGATACAATTTAGAAAAATATAAACAGATTCACCGGATATAAAACAAAGAACTTGCTTTAAAAACATCATAATGTCCATGCACATTGTGTCGTTTTTAAACACTTAAAACAACAACGGCTACGCTTGCTAAAGATTTCCTACATAGCCGCCCTTCGGCCGGGAGGAACGATTTTCTCCTCTATGGTGTAACCAACACCAGCTTCGCTTACCAAAGATTTTCTGCAAGCCAGTTTACAAAAACGTTGGATCTTTCTTATAAAATATACCTATAATTTCCATGGACGTAAAGAAGCTACGTTGATAGATATTATGTCGCATCATAGTATGACATTACGTTAATGGACATTATGTTACTTTCTGGTGCGACATTATATCCTAGGACGTTATGACATGCCACCATTGAACAATGTATTAACACTTTCCACTCGAACTGCAGTAGCACACATTTTTAAAGAGAAATTACCGAGGTTAGACAGAATTTCGAATCAACTATATAAGAGAATACTCTTTCTCATCGATTTAAAACAAGCGTTAATATACCGAAACAGCAGTCTTATAAGACCCTATGTAATTTATACCGGACAATATCTCTTAACTCCTGCCTATCGAAAATTCTCGCTAAAATCATAGCAAATAGGCTTGGTGGATTGTTAAGACATACAAGCTTCTGTAGCTAATCTACAATCGGCCTTCTACTATATGCAAATTACCAGGTTGCAAAAAGCCCTAATTTACCACTTGATGCCAAGAAAGCATTCGACAAAATTGGAGGCCCAGCAGTTATCGATCAACTCCTTGAATCGGTAGTAATACCTAAAATTATAGTTTATATTAGGAACTTTGTGTCGAAAAGAAAAATTATAACCATTACAAAACGAGAGATCCCGCTGTAAGTAGACATAATTCGTCAACTTATATAGACAATCTCTCAACATCGCTATCCAAACAACTTAATGTAATAAAATGTGTGTCCATATCAATATTGAAAACCATACCGCTGACTAGAAATAATTGCACACTTTCTTTATAACACGTGAAACTACGACTATTAAGCACACTGTTACGGATGTCCAAATTTCATAAACAAATTTCGTAAACAAATTCTTTTTACTCAACTTCCTCGTAACCAATCCTACTGTAACAAATATATAAGACATAATTATTTTCTTAAAAGAAACCAATCTACAAAAGCTCCAAGTGAAACTCGTACACTTTAGACTTATTTTTAAACTATCTTATAACATTAAATAAGAAGCTCTTAACAAATAAAACTGTATTTATTTTATTAATTCATTTTATAGCAAATTTAACAAAACATAAAAACTTCAAATTATTATTCAATAAAAATTTTTTTAATAAAAACATAAAATAATAGTAATTTCTGTGATGAAGCCAAACTAGTACACCACACTTTAATCAAATATTATTTTGTTGGTTTTAAATATTAATATTTGGTGTACATGCCTTTATTTTTTATCACCATTTTCAATCTATTTGGCATACTGCGCACAAGGTTTTCGCAAAAACTTGGTTCAATTTTGCCCCATTCGTCCTGAAGAGCTCTTTTCAATTCATCCTTAGAACTTATTGTATGACTACGAATTTTACGATCGAGATAGCTCCACAAATTTTCGATTGGGTTTATGTTTGGACTCTGGGCTGGTGTATCCCTAACATGTGGACAATTTAAAGTAGCCATGATCGCACATTGTAAGCCTTATGCTTAGGGTCTTTGTCTTGGTAATAATAAAAGTTTTTACCAATACAAAGTTTCTGCTTACAAACTGGCAAACTTTCTATTAAAATGTTTAGATACATATGCTGATCGATGGTACCATCGATAAAGTGTAAAACACCGGGCCCAGATGCAGAAAATGATCCCCAAATTATTACTCACCAACCACCGATGATGTTGTTATGATGTTGAATTATTAATTTTCTTACTTCAACAGAAGTTTGTCGTCTTTGTTTACCCATTTTGTTCTCTTTTGTAACTCTTTCAAAAAAAAAGTCAAATAAATGACAAAAAAGGTGATAATGGGGAAAGTCCCTAATTTTTTTAAAATTATTTTTACGTAATATCCCGAAGTAAGATGCAAATTAAAAGAATGTTGCTAAATTAAATAAGACTGTACGAGTTTGGCCTTGGCGTCGAAAGTTGCCACTTTTTAAAATATTTATCTGTATTTTAATAAATAAAGATACATTAAAAATTTCGTTTCTGCATTTAATTAAGTACATAGTTTTGTACTAAAATTAAGTAATTTTTTTTATTAGCCTATTTAGTTTTAGACATATAACATAAAGAAATTTGTTTTCGTAGGTGTACGAGTTTCGCTTGTAGCTACTGTATATAATATTGTTACGTTTTTGCCTTTTTAGAACAAACATACGGATTCTTTTTGATTGAAAATACCACTGTGGCTCATTGTAATTTCTGTCTTCAAACTTTATGGCTCTCTCTGGCTATACTTCTTCATCCTACCGGTCTTATGAACCCTTGGTCTCGTATTTACTAAACATGCGTTATTACCACAAACGCAGCCATCCACGCTACACTACTGTGTTACTCCGGCGAGACATGAACTACTCGATGCCTTGTTTAGTAACCTTAACCATCCACAGACCTCTCCACTACTCCTTTTATCCAAGCCAGTAGCCACAACACACGTCTGCCATACACTGTTGTTATACTGTTACACTTCGCCGCGCTAACCGCTACCGTTCTCACTTTTTATTATAAAGGGCTTCTTGACAATTATCTTTTGCTCTTATATTAAGTTGGACGTCTCCACTAAATTATCTGCCATGGCTTCACACAATAATTGCCTTTTGCCTCTCGGGAGGTTTGTACTGCTGTTTATTAATTTTAATTGAATTATAACAATTATTATTTTTTCATTGCACGCATGTCCAAATGCGGTATCGAACTCGGACCCCCTGTTTGGCTTCACACAATAATTGCCTTTTGCCTCTCGGGAGGTTTGTACTGCTGTTTATTAATTTTAATTGAATTATAACAATTATTATTTTTTCGTTGCACGCATGTCCAAATGCGGTATCGAACTCGGACCCCCTGTTTTGCAGTACGTACCTCTACCAACGCAGCCATTGAGGCTGCTCAGCTTTTGTTGGCTAACTTGTGGTTTTTTTATTCTATAAGCACACCATTAGTTGAATTGGCTTATTCACCACGCTCGTACGGAAACAACTACAGGGGTTGCCAGATTTTATAATTCGTAACAATATTATTCAAGTGGGAAATGATGTAAATATTATAAATAACCTTACCTAAAGCCCTGCTGCAATGGCTTCTAATACATTATCTTATAATTATATTGTTATGCCTTAAATAAATAAATAGATAAAATAATATATTTCTTTAACCATGAAAATGTTGTAATAAAAGTCAAAAAGCCAAACAATAACAATAAATCCAAAAGACTTTAATATTCTAAAAAACCTCTAGAATTCTCATAAAATATTTGAAGTTTATTTCTATGGTTTCCCTTGAAAATTTTAAATTATTTAAATCGCTTTTTTACCACTATTATGTACTTGCGATAGGGTAGATTCTACCACATTTAGCAAAAATGATAACAATCTGAAATAATTTTAGAATAAATTTTATATCGATTACTCTGTTTTGAAATTCATATTAAAAACAAAGTATTATTTTTATGAATACGGCAGTAAATGTGCAAATTCGGAAGCCATTTTAATTTTAACTGCTGATTCCGAGTGAACATGATGAATAATATGAAAATTTTTTATTCGGAATCTTTTTAAATTTAATTTACTTTATTCGTGCTTGATTCCTTTAAGTGTAAATATTTCATGAGAATATTTATTATTTTAAAATAAACTAAAAATGATGTGTATTACTGCGGGGAAAGCATAACCATATGGCCATTTCACTACTGCTCAAATAGCTCATGAGTGGATTTTACCCAAATTTTAATTAATTAAATGGAACTCCAAAATGGGAAAAAAAATAGTTACTGAATGTTTTTGTATAAAACATTTTTGAGTTGTTATTGTCTTTTGTCTTATTGATTTAATGGAGTTCTCATTTAATCAATTTGGCTTTTAATATAAGACTTTATAGTTTATATCAAATAATAATAATAATAATAAGAATTTCTTATGCCGCGTTTTATCTAAACTATTCAATTGGAAATCTGCAGTATGGTATATATGGTTATACATACATATACGGTATAGGGTGGTATAAGATTCGGTATAGCCGAATATAGCACTCATACTTGATTTTTAATTGAATTTAATTTACTAAATAATATGATGGATAAACATTACCAGGTTTTAATGCAAAGTATTTTTAATAAGAATAAAACTTTATTTGGTGAAATTTAAAATTTCAATTATCTTCGAAGTTTCATTTAAGAAGAGTGTTGTTCTTATGCCAATACATAGAATCCATTGTACGTTATACTTTAACGTATTCAACTAAGTATTTTGTTAACGGACCAAAAATCATTAAAATACAGAAAGAGCAAAGAAAAAAAAACAAAAAACAGCTGCAACTGAAACATATCAAAGTATTCAACGTACATCAAAAGTGAAAAGTTGCCCATCTTTTTTATTTTGCAATGACGGAGACGTACTGATTATGACAGCACTCATGAGAAAACATGTATTTTAACTTGCTCGTCAGTTGAAAAAGACAAGTATAACGTATAAGAGATTCTATGTTCCCCGACCTTGAGAGCCATTTTAGTAAAGTGGCATTAAGGCTTAATCATTAAGCATCACAAATCATATAAAAATAACAACCTTTTGTTGTCATTTGTAAATTTGTAAAAATTCCATTCATGTGTTGTGATATAATCGTGAGTAAATGAAAGCAACAGATTGTCCTGAAATAAAAACGCTATAAAAAATTTATTCTATACTCACTTTAAGCAATATATTGCTGCCTTAACCTTAAACTCCATTTCAAATTCAAATATAATATTTGGATTATGAATGTGTATAATATTTGTTTGTTTAAGTTAACACTGCGTCAGTTACCGTTTTAGGTAACGACATATAAAAGAAAATGACAGTCAAAAATGTTTTTGCGCTTAGGCGAAAAATTTCACGCTGTTGTATGTTTGTAGACGGTCATTTCCACTTGCAATATTTTTTATTACAATCTATTTCATTATGTTTTTCTTTTTACATTTTACTCATGGTTCTATTTTTATCTTGTTTAATTTACAGTTACACATTCCAGTACACCTGTAGTTTGCCTTGTTATTGAGGGCGGTACGAACACAATACGTGCAGTTTTAGAATACGTGACGGATACACCGCCAGTGCCGGTGGTAGTCTGCGATGGCTCAGGGCGTGCTGCCGACTTAATAGCTTTTGTTCACAAGTAAGTTAATAAACACTTATTAGCAGATATAAGCGATTTGATACTTTTAATAGCAATAACTTTAAAAAATTCCTCTTAATTATTTAAATCTGGTTTGAGAATTTAAAATAAATAAAAATCATTACATTTAAATTATAAAAAAAAATAAAAAAAAAATGAAACGAAACGAAACGAAATGCAAACACAAAATCTACAACTTTGCAAGTAAATTTACGTGTGGTGTTTTCAACTTTTGTTTGATTTCGCTGAAAGTTTGTTAAAAAGCAATAAAGGTTTATTTAGATAAACTAAATCTTATTTGAATTATCGGAAGGAATTTTGAATCCAAATCTTTTATCTTATAAATTTTCTGAACAAATATTGCACAATAATAACAGGAATTAGAGCACTTACAGACGAGATAGAGAAGGCAAAAGTAATATGATATTTTTAATACGCTTTAATCTTAAGAATTAAGGACCGAATACTATATAACTTCTCGGTGCTTATTGTTTAATTTACGTTAACTTGTTTACTGGTTGCTTTTTTCTCAACATCAACATTTTGGAACTAAGAAGCCGACTTAGTAAATCATGTGTTGTTTATTTGCAACATTTTTTAAATAAAATTAATATTTTATTTTTAATTTTCTTTTTAATCGTTTTACGTTAAAGAAATTTAAGAACACAAAATTAAAAAATAAAAAGACTTTAACAGGTTCAGAACTGAGAACTATTTTGATGCATTATTTTAATAACGTTTACAATATCGTTTTGTTTTTCCGTGGGCGTTTGCGTGAAGAAATACCGAAAGTCCCGGGGCTTACAAATACATTCTAATGTAATTACCTTTGGGCTCTTCTATTTTGGAACTTAATTAGTATTTACCTTCTGTTGTCGCTTTCCATTGTTTGCAAAAATGAGACAGGATATATGTGAACATATTTTAAATAAGTAATAATAACTGCTAGCTTAAGTGTCAGTTTAGCTTTGCACCCATCTCCTTAAAAACTATTATATTATTAAAATGTTTAAATGTAGATCCATCCACAAAAGGGTTAAAGTTAACTTGTATTTTGCATAGGTCTGTTGAAATTTGTGTCCTATGCTTTGTTTCAAGTTTAATTAATAATTGGATAATTTCTTTTATATTTCATTACCACTGCAATAACAAATGTAAGTGAAAAAAAACTCAGTAGCATTAAGTGGTAGTTAAGTTTATGTCATAGTAATTATTTTAAATAATGCCAGTGACCATAATTACCATAATGATACTTGACGTATTTAAATACTTGATAATGTATAATTAAACTAACATTCGTATTTAAAAAAAATCGTTTTTATACCTTTCACTCCAGGTGTAAATAGATAGATAGTTTGTCATTCCGCTTTTGATTTCTAAAATATATATTTTTCCGATCCCACGAAGAATATATATTCTAAGTTCTTATGCATAGCATTGTCGATTGGAAATCAGCAACCCGGTTCATATGTTCCAGACAGCGGGCAAAACATCACGCCTCCCTCTACTTTGTTCATATTTTTCTCAACCTTTGATAATATTCCTGCAGGGTTTTCTCTGTACTTTTAAGTAATTGGTTTTTCTGAAGATATCATACTTACTACTACTTAGTAGTTAGTAAAGACAATTATATGCAAGAATACAACAATAGATGTCGTACCACATATGATTATACAAGGGGTATATGTATAAAATTTGGCTTAGCCAAATATAGCACTCTTACTTGTTTATCCAACGTTTCGTTGTTATTTCCCAGCCTGAATCTGGGAACGAGATATAAACACAACAAGTAATTTAAAACAACAACACAATAAGTTAGTTCTTCTTATTTGATTATATTTGATTATATTTACAAAAAAAGTGTAGCATACTTACACTTATATAAAATCTAAAGGTACAATTAGTAATACAATGTCTGTTTATAAATGCTGCACTGCATGTGCTGGGCAGTACGTTCGAAAATGCAAAAAGTGGCAGCACTGCAAATGTCATCTGTTCATAAATGTATCACTAAAGTATATCATGCGCAAATAAAAGCAAAAAACTATTCATAAAAATGGCTGATGCAGTGAACGTGTAGCAAAAATTTTGACAAGTTTTTCTTAATCTATTTCTTTTAAACTTTTCCGTGCGACATACAGATTTTCAAAAGAACCTACTTTTAAAACGACATAAAAAAAAGAAAAAAAGAAGGTTATCAATTCATCTGAGGCCAAATTACTGCATTCGATATCTATCGAAATTTTAATAGAATTCACATGTCAGTTTCGATCACAATCGAATGCCGCAATTTGCCCCCTAAATTTTGCTGAACCCAGTCGTTTCTAAACTGATTTCGTGAAATTCTTCTTTATTACGGTTCATAATTTTAAAAATTAAAGGATGTCTCCATAGAACATACATGTTTCTGACGTGTATTATAAACCGCCAAGGGTATCACTTTAAAATAATAATAAGTATAAGAATTAAAAATTTGATAGTAAAGGGTACCCTAATAGATGATGTAATTTGATATTTATTTCAAATCGTTTGAACACTTAAAGACAAACGCATAGAATTTAAATAAATTTTGTTGTACTGCGTGAGCAATAATAAGTATAACAAATAAAGGGTGACCGCATAGCTGCTAAATTTTTTGGTATATGGTCTTATCTTTTGACCCGTTATAGAGGGACGCTGAACAAGTTATACTTAAAGAAATTTAATCTATATGACATTGTTTTTTTAACCTTTAAAGATAAATTCTGAAAACCTAACAAAGACCACATTACTACGCGCACGAAAACAAGTGCAAAAAACTTAAAGTTTATTATTATAGGTGAGATAATTTAACTCTTGTGACATGACCTTCAGAAGCGTTACAGACAAATACTTAATATGTACATGGAATGCTATATAAAAATTACATTGGAAATAAAGCTTGTAGCTAATAAAATTTGATGTATGACTTCTCCGTTAAGCCGTTATAGATTGAAAAGCGAAATTTAAACAATGTTCATATCACTTTGTCAACAATTAATACCAAAAAAATGATGTACCTATAGGTAGTGTAGTTTGATGAATATTGCGTTATTTTTTAACCTTAATAAATAAAGAAATTTTAACAGAATGTGTATTACAATATAAATTAAAAGGTGTATAAAAAAACAAAAACAAAATAAACATTGTCTACAGGTTAAGTAGCATTATTATGTATCACGTATGTATGTTTAACGGTATTTATTTGTTATTTTATATATTTAAATTAAAGTCTATGGATATTAATCCTTACTAGAATTTTTCTTTTCCCGGACTTTTCACTTCTCGGGAAAGTGGGACTAATTTTGAACTTTTCCGGGATCCCGGAAATTCCCGAAAAATATACCGAACGAACGATTTTGAAAGTTAGTCTGTTTTATTAGAAATTAAATTTATTAGTTAAAATTATCTTAACAAAAATTTATTAAAGTCAGTTGTTTCAATACATAAAAAAAAAATCATAACGTTTTCAAAAAACTTACAAATCAAGTATAAACACAAATAAAAAATGAAATGAAAAACGTCTCTTCTAATTCAACCTGTTAGTTTTTCAAAGTAATTCTTATATACTAAAAATCACATTCATGAGAATAAACTATTTGATGTAGGTATTTAACAAAATAAACAAGTTCTGTTTTTTTTTTAAACATAACGTTAACAAAAACATTCAAAATTAAGAATAAATAAAAAAATCCTTTCTGCACATGTTAGTATAAGGTAAAGAATTTATGTGTGTATAAAGATAAAAAGTTATAATTGTAAGTCTCTGATTTTCAAGTGTGTTTTTAAAACACATATAGCATTAATATATTCATCTGAAAGATTATTTCGAATTTTATTAACTAAATGTAAGACATGGCTGAGACAAAACATTCCTTCAACGGGGCTTTTTTTTCACAAACTTCTTCATTATGTTTTGTACGACAGTTATAGATGCTACCATGTGTTTTTCAATTCTGCTTCTATTAGGTTACGAATTTCAATAGCTCCGCACTTTCCAGATATATAAGCCATTCTTGACTTGTGGATAGTCTTTGCGTTTTCATATAAACATATATTTAAGTATTTTTAATTTTTTAAAACTTATTCATACATCCATAACTTATCTACATTTGTCATTTAATATTTCATATTTAACTTTAAATATAATCAATAATCAGATTTTGTACATCACGTTCAGTGATGAAACTTCTGATTATTAAACTTAAAGAAAACCCATCAACTGCAGCTGGTTTTAAAACAACTAAACTCCTGTCATCCTTCCTGTAATCCTTCCTATTACTTGCATATTGATGTAATGTACCCTGTGTTTTTCTAACCTTTTCTTAAGGTTCTTCCCCTGGTATTACTTTATCCAATTGTTTATTATGTATTCCTTTTAAATGACGTATACGCCCACTTGTGCTCTTACCTTTGCAAGAAATTAATTTCGCACACAACTTGGAAGCAGCGGTATCTTGCATTTTTTCAAACTAAATATGATCAAAATTTAATGAAATTATATATACACCTTGTTAACTGAACTATTTTTAATAAAAGCTTTAAACAAACATGGGAATTCCCTAGAACAACACTAATCCCTATAGACCAACAAAGAACAAAATAATAAATTTATTTACAATTATAGTTTAATATTTTTAATTTAAGCATTAAAAAACAATAAATATTACGTTTTACAACATTAACATTTACGGAAAAGTCAATAAAACTGAAAGGTTCATTAACTATAGAGTCGATGCCATGGCGGTAATGGTTGTGAACATTATTTTGCTTGAAATGAAAACTTTTATACCATCAAAGCATATCAGCATTAAGCCAAGAAAGAATTCTTGGTTTAATCAGACTTGCAACGACGCAGTCAGATCCAGAGAGGTAGCAGTTAGTACATGTCGGTGTAACAAAAATGCAGGTACTGATTCGCTACGGAAAAAGGCGAGATCTTCGTTTGCCAAAGTACTTAGGAACGAAAAGGCTTTATACAAGCAGCTCCTTCGTGCTAAAGTTCTTGCTTATCCTCGGGGTAGCAAGAGCTTTTGGTCATTCGTTAAAAGAGTGAAGGATAATGCTAGTTCCTCAATTTCGCCTCTTTTAAGGGATGATCAAATAATTAACGACCCGGTTGATGAAGCAAACCTATTGGCTGAAATCTTTGCAAGTAACTCTTACTTGCCGGAAAGCATCAACCACTGCCCGCACTGAAAAGAGTATTAGTAACTTTGCCAGATATATTCTTTAGAGCACGTGCAGTTAAAAGGGCTTTAGCGGGCCTTAACATAAACAAGTCCTCTGGTCCGAAGGGAATTCCAGCACTTGGCTTGAAGCAGTGCTCTTCGACGTTAGCGCGTCCATTAGCAAAATTTTTCAACATTTTGTACCATGTTGGGGAGTTCCCATCGTGTTGGAAAATTGCTAATGTAACACCAATCGCCAAAAAGGGAGAGGATAGCAATTTAAAAAGTTAATGCTTAATCGCAATTTGTTCTGCTCTGTTTTTAAATACTAACTGCCGTATTTAAAAAATTAACTTAAATTATTTTTTATGAATATGGCAATAATTGTTCATCTCTAGTTAAGATTTTGATTATCTATACATAGAAGTTTCGTTTTGAGAACTCAAATAAATATTAGAGGTTCCGATTAGGTTTAGAACCTTGTAATCGTAGAAGTATTTTTATTCCGATAGAGACCATATCTAAAGCAACAAAGTAATTATAAAGAGGCAAATAAAAAAAAATTGAGGAATTGACATACTTAACGGGTAACATAGCATTAACTATATTGGTTTGCAATCGATTTCTGAGCTTTGATTTAGCTATATCAAGTAGACTAAAAACTCGTTGCAATTCAAGCATTAGACAACGGCATGCAAAATAATCGCAAGGCTAACTCAGCTAGCTCTTGGAAAATTTTATTTCCAGCCGAATTTTGATATTGAAAAACCTCGTAACAAAAATATGTAGTATCCGTTAGATTATTCCATTTTATAGCATTTATTTATATTATTAAGCTGATTTAAAATTGTTTCGATTATTTCCGAGCTATAATCCAGTTGTTCCAAAAATTTAGTTATTTGCTGATAATTTATCAGTTTTTTCTAAAATGTCCCGATTTTCTGGTAATCTAAAATGACAGTTTCTATTAGTTAGAAAAAGTTTTTATTGGCCTAATTAAAATATATTTCGTTATTAACTTTTGGATAAGTTGTTTTAACAGTTTAAAAAACAAAGAAGAACAATGTGCTGTTAGCGAAGGACAGTAAAATTTGTTTGCTGTTGTTTGATTGTTTTGTAGAACACTCAAATAACTTATAAAAGCACGTCGTAAAAGTATTCCCCAGCGTTCAGCAAAAAAAAAAAAAAAAAAAAAAAAACAAAAAACAATGTCTTAGCCGTACTGTTCAAAGACCACAATATATTTTTTTAATTATTTCGTTAATTATATTTTGTCAAGTATTATTTAATTTTTTAAACACTTCTAATGTTTAGTGTAATTAATATTTCTTTTGTTACTCTTCAGTATTTTTGAAGTTATAATTTTTTTGTATGTCTCCAATTCTATTATAAAAAAATCTTGAAAACGAGGAAATTGAAATTAATGTTAATGAAAAATATTTGTCATTTTAATTTTATTAGGTATAACACCTAATACTTGATGAATTAGTTGCCACAATTATAAAATAACTATTAGAAGTATTTATTAAAATACTGTCATCTACATAAGAATTAACAAAAATTTATTTTTGTTAAAGAGTTTTCTAACAAATTCATTCATTCAAATTAGAGAAGTTTTTAATATTTTGAAAGTGCAAATAAACAGTTTTTAGCATCTGTCTTAAAAATTTGCTAATATATCTTTGCATTTGAAAGCAAGAGATTTATAGATTTGCATGTAATCTTTTTTTATGAATAAGAAAACTGGATTGACTACTTTCTATGAAATTATTTTACCTGTCACAAATGGTCTATTTGCGTAAATAAATAAGTTTTTTTTTGCTATAATATAAATTAAACGACAAAAAAATTGTAGATTTTTTGAGAAAGTAGAAAGAATTAAAATAAAAATAAGTATATATACACATTGACAAATATAAGTTTTAATGGAAAAGAAAAAGCAAAAAAGGCAAAAGTGTCACTTCTAACCAGCTGACTATGGATGATGATTGTGCTAAATTCAATGCAAATTCTTTTATTCCCTTATGAGCTTATCCATTGCCTCTTATCATCAATATATTTTCTCTAATGAAAACCATTTTAATGTAATCTTAAATTATCGCCTCATAAATACATACAAGTATATATGCTTCGCAAGTAGATTCAAACTTAATAGACGCAAAACAGCTTGCTTCGCGCCCAAGATTTTATATGGCGAAGCACGTTGATGCGCTCATGATTGAGCTGTGAGTATTGAATGAGAGAGCGAAGCAAGAATATTGGGCTCTGTGGAACAGTGTTGACAGGGAAGGACAAGAAAGAGTTACGCTTTTCCTTTACAAAAGTTACATTTTTTTGTTGAAAGTTACATTTTAAAATTTTTCATTAATAAATTGTGAGTTTATGTATTTTAAAGTGAATAAACCGTATAAATTGCAATTACAAGATAGAATAAAAATAGTTATGCTAAAAATTGTTAATACTTTAAATGATAACTTAAACACACAAAAAGTAGAAAAATGAATTATTACGGTATCTTTTCACTTTCTTTGTGTTCAAGTATTAATTTTGTTATTATTTTTTCAGCCATCATTAGCGCAGCTATTTCAGTATTTAACTGGGTAAGGTGGTCACTTTTTAGAAGTTTCAGTTGACTAAATATTCTTTCCACACACCCATTGGAAGTATAATAAGAATAAATTTAAATTTTTGAGCATTTCAAACTTATCAAAACTTATCCTTTATATTCCGTAGTTGACAAGTGCAAGCTCGCGCCATTCAATAAAATTAGTTGAGAAAAAATTGTCAGTCATTTTATGTTGAAGTTTTTAAGCAAATAAGACTTAAATTTGTCTTTACCAATATTTTGAAATGATTGAAATAATAAGATCTGTCGAAGCTCATGCGAAAAACAAACAGACATAATTTCATATTTCAAGGCAATAAAACCAAAGTTATCTTCTAAACAGTAGTTCTGGCTCCACAAGCAAGTTATCAAATTCTTTAAACGAACTAAGTAAAGTGGCTAACAATTTTCGGAAGTTCGAATAGAGCACACGTATAAGTGCAGGTCATATTTTTTAGCAGTTGGAAAAAACTGTTGCCAGTTACATTTTGCTCTTAGTCCCCGCTTAGACGAGCAAACATTTGAAAGGGAAACATTTAGTTTAATATCAAATTACGGGTGGGGAAGAGGGAATCGTGTGTTCGGTACTCGGCGATACACTCTGTTGACATTTTCTTTGCATACATTTAAAAGCGAACTAAAAATACTAATAAAATATAGCCGACAACATGTTCACCTGTGTGAAGAATGAAAAAACAAAAGAGAATTCCAAATGTTTTTCTTCCAAATGTTCGTCCGTCTGAACTCGGACTTATTAAACAAAAAGCAAGAAACATTTGGTAGCTTTTCACAAGTTAAACAACTTCAGAAGTATTACTTTTTTGTTTATTTTAAACTATTTTTTTAAATAGAATTGAGAATTCTTTTTAAGATTTTGTTGGTAAAAATGATTTGCTAACAAAGACAGTTATTTATTGTCTCTAATAATAAAACAAGTATTTTTTCAGTAATATTATTTTACTTTGTGGCTGTGCCGTCAAAATTTACGAAAATATTTCCAAATATTACAAAATTATACATGTTACGTGGAGCCTTCAAAAGTTACAAAAAATGTAAAAAAAGTAACCAAATGGCAACACTGCTTTGGAAACATAATATAAGCTTAGGTATGCAGGAGATGGTATAGATTTTTTTGGTGTTACCAGTGTTCCATACTCCTTGAAGTTTTTATTAAATAACTCATCATTAGTGTAGGATAATTATATATATTTGATATTTATCAGATTTTTTTCCATGTTTTTTGTTGAAAAATTTGTTGTCGCTTAGGTTACGTAATAACTATCGTGAATAAAATGTGAAATTGTTGTTCCCATCAAAATTTCATTCCCCATGAAGGGAAAATTGCTATCGTTAGTTTCACGGGAACGTTTGTTCCCGCTATCAATTCGTACTGAATACAAATTAGAAAGAAGAAAATATTAATAGGGAAAAAGTATTCAATTTTTTTTAAAGTTATTAAAAATTTCGAAATGTTAATGATTGGTGTTATTGTGTTGTTGCAAGAGGAGGAGATACTACAACAGAGAACAATTTTATTTCAATAACGTGACGTGCAAGACGCTTAAAAGCCCTTGAAGTTACCCTAGACACAAAAGGTCCAATCAATGGACTCAAGTGGGCTGTGGCAACACGGCTGCCTGCCTAACATACCCTAGACATTGTATCCAGGGTTTCCAAAATGATGATTTTATCATATTCTTCATGATTTTTTACCCAAAATATGATTTGATGATTTTTTTCTTAAATTATGATTTCTAATTTATAAAAACTATGATTTTTTTATTTCAAATGTGTAGTACTTTCATTGTAATTGTACTACATAGTGAAGTTAAGTTTTGTATCAGCTTGTAGTAAACAAAACAAAATATTTCAAAGCTTATCCTGTCAAATACATAGAATGTATAAGGAACTGCAACGCGTTTACTTAAAAATTTTAGACAATTTTATACAAACAGAATATATGAACATGAGTCTCAATATTGACCTTAATTTTGAAAACAAAAGTCTATTTCTACATAAGGAAGAAGTCTATCTGGGTGTTTTTGTTAAACAAAAGATTTCTAGCTGAAAGCTCACTGCAAATGAAACAAATAAATTAATGAAAAATTGTGTGGCATTTTAAATTGAGTTATGTAAACAAATATTAAAACGATTTGATTTTAACTCATGTCTTGAACCTTTGAAAATTATAAATAGAAAAATTAATTCTCTGACAGGCTTAATACACAATTTTCCAAATTTAGTTATTGAAAAAAATATTTAAAATAAAGATAACGACTCTAGATAAACTTATCTGTGAGGGTTTTTGGTCAAAAGGTAAAAAAAAAAAACTCGTGCTGACAATATTCCAGCTTTTCCGGTGTTGTCAAAATTATAAGTCTTTCCACTTCTTCAGCAAATGTCGAACGAGTATTTTCAACAGTCAATTTCTTAGCAATAAGAAACTGATCCAGCTATAATTTAAAATTAACCAAGATATTAAAAATATGAAATTCTGTATGTTAATATATGTATTTTAATTATAATTTTTAAATAAAATTTTGTATTGAAAAAATGATGATTTTTTTCCGTAAAATATGAATTTTTTTCTCCATATGATGATTTTCTACTCAAAGCTTCTGGCAACGCTGATTGTATCGGATCATTTAAAAAAATATTTTTTAATAAAAACTCTTTATAAATTTATAACCAATAGATAAATCTCTTTGTTTTTGCATCTTGACGAGCATAATGTCAGTCTGCACTGCACTAACTGGTGTTGAATTAAAAAAATGTGTTATTGATGTAAATATTCTGATTAAAACATATAAAAACTGGCATAATGTATGCAGTTCCCCAGCAAAATTTAAGTGAACAAATCTAAGGGAAAAGGGAAAAAATTTCGAGAGAAAAATCAATCCCGATAGGGGAAATTTTTGTTTAAGTGAAAAATTGTTCACGTGAATTATTCACGATTGCAATTTGGGGAAAAGGGAAGAAATTTCGAGAGAAAAAATATTCATGATAGGGGTGAATATTATTTGGTTCAACAAAAACATTATATGAACTAAAAAAGACTTTTGAAATGTTTTTCCTTGATATTATTATTATATTATTATTTTATTATATATTATTATTATATTATATTATTATTATTTATTATTATTTTTTTTTTTGGTGGCCGAGGTAGGGTTTAAAATGCCTTCGCATTTACAGCGACCGTCGTCAACTGCGTTATGTGGTGTTCACTCCACTAAAACAATCCCCCCTCCTCTCCTGGGGAAACTCCCTTCCCGGAACCGCTTTCTGCATTACTTCGGGAAGGGCCCAGCACGGCATCCTAGAAAAGGATCAGTTTTCTACTCTCCCACGCCTGGGAACACCATATTTGTAGCCATCATCATGCTATTGGCTCGTCTTCTTATGTCTCTGGTGGGGGGGCCTCGACTTGCGATGCGTTGAGGTCTCTCTTCTTTTTCCGAAGGATGCACTCGCAGTACCTTTTTACAGCGTTCCATCCGTTCTCACACACGAGCATGTTGTCAACTATGTTGGTGGGGGCAAATTTTCCAATCTGCTCTTCCAAGGTGTCCCTCTCAGCGTGCCATCTGATGCAGCTGAAGAAATTGTGCTCAGCATCATCGTTCGGCGTTTCGCAGTAGATACAACCAGGGTCATCTACCTTTCCCATGCGGTGTAGATACTTTCGAAAGTATCCGTGAACCGAGAGGAACTGGGTCAGGAAGTAGTTAACTTCCCAAAAAATCCTCTAAGTCCATCTTCCTACGTTTGGGATGAGGGTCGCCTTCCATCTTCCGACCGTCTTCGCATTCCATCTGTCCTGCCTTCGCTGGATTGTCCGCAATCTTCGCTCGCTACTTTCAGTACTGTCCTCCCTTGTGTCCCATTCCTCCTTCCGCTCACGGACCAAGTAGTCGACGGGTATTTCCCCACTTATTACGAAGACTGCCGCTCCCGAGACAGTGCGGTGGGCTGATGCAACTCTGAGTGCGGCTGTGCGCTGTACTGCTTCCAGTGCCTTGCGCTTGCCCTTCGATCTTAGCGCATCTCCCTAAATTTCACTGCCATACAACAGTATGGAGCTTATTGTTGCCATGATCAATTTTTTTTTACTCTGCGTGGGGCCGCCATTATTCGCCATCAGTCTGCTCAGCATACCCGTCACCATTGCTGCCATGTTGGCCACGTACTGTATCTGGGCCCAGTAATTGAGCCTACAGTCCAGTCTTAAGCCCAAGTATTTCACCACCGTCTGCGTTACCAGGAAAGCCTCGCCCATCCGCATGCCAACCTCAAGTGGCAAGAGCCTCGTGTCATCAGTATAACCTCGGTCTTGTTCGTGGCAAGCTCCAGACCATGGTCCTCAAGCCATATCCGAGTCCTTATTATGACTTTGTTTAACTTTCTCCTGGTATCGTCCATATCCCGTGCTGAGATGACCGCCGCTATATCATCTGCGTACCACACGATATGTGTATCCCCCGGCATATCTATGCCCAGGATCTCGTCGTAACTCACATTCCATAGATTTGGACCCAAGATAGATCCCTGCCCTGCGCCAGACGTGATCGCCCTTGCACGTTGTCCCACTGGTTTGTCGTAAAGGAGCAGACGGTCGTTCAGATAACTGCGGAGAATCCTCAGTAGGTATCCGGGGATGCGGAATCTCTCCCGTAGTGCCCTTATGATATGCGCCATCGTAAGCTGTTAAAAGCATTTCGTACATCCATAACAGCCAATACAATTATGTGCTTAGGATAATAGCGTCGGCCCTGAGCGCCTTAAAGTGCCTTACTAAATCCTCAATTGCGCCAAGTGTTGATCTACCGGGTCGGAAACCGTCTTGCCTTTCGGGCAGTCCTCCAGCAATCTCGACGGAATCTGATAACCTGCGTTGAAGCAATTTCTCCAGCAGTTTCCCGGCAATGATTATTATTATTATTATTATGATTATTATTATTATTATTAATTTTAAACACATAACACACTGATTATAACATTTACTTTATTAAATAATTTGTCATATTTTTTTATTGTTTTTTAAATAAAGAAACTATCAACAACATTACAAACAAGTTTATCTTTCATGACTTTAATTAGATTTTCTTTTACATAATTTTATATAATTCTAGGAATTAACTAAAAAAAATAAGAAAAAAATCGTGTTAAAAATTAATTAAGTAAAAGTAAAGAATTAGCTTAAGCATTTTTTTAAGTTAAATGGACATTCTTTAAATCCATACATAATTTTTAAGAAACCGAAATCGCCAATATAAATGCAAGTGCAACAATATAAGTTTGTTAAAATTAATAATATGATTTCTTGGAATAGAAAAAAGTACAGCGAAAAGATTTTTTTTAATAATTAATTAGTATAAAAAAAATTCTTGTCGTGTAATTTAAGGAAGTTTTTTTATTTATTCACACAACTTAAAGCTTCTCTTTGTCGTTCTCTTTGTAACTCGTCTTGTACACTTGTTGTTGCTTTTTTTTGTGCTTCAAGTTGTGTGTGAACTTCGTCTCACCAAATTAGCATTAAGATTAGTTGGTTAAATAGGTGATGTTTACGACGTACATAACATAAGGTAGATAGATGCAAAGAATGCTGATGAAGGATGTGGCGGTCCAGAAAGTGCTGCATTTCATTCTGCTAGCGTCTAATTTTTCTTGTTCTCTTTGGAAAACGTCCGAATACATTTGTAAATAATTTTTCTTTCTAAAAATGTTTAGAAATTAATTAAAAAGAACCAAAAAGCGGAAAATAAAGTCAAATTTCATTAATTTATAAACTCGATGCATCAAATCCTGGTCATAAAAAAATCAAAAAAAAAGTTTTTTTTTTGTTTTCTAGGGTAAGAATAATTTTTCTTCTTAATGTTTTTTCAGACACTATTGAAAACATTTATAACTTTACAAATAAGTTAAAAGGCATTCTCAACGGATATGCAATAACTCTGATTCTTCTTATTTTACAGATATGCATCTGATGGCGATGAGCAGCCGGTATTGGAATCAATGCGAGATTATTTGATTAGTACAATACAAAAAACTTTTGAAGTCGGCTCAGATCAATCAGAAAAACTTTATCAAGAACTTTTGCAATGCACACGCAATAAAAATTTGGTAAGTGAGGGTTTCAGTTGTATATATTTTGCTCTTTCTTTTAACAAATGACTTCTATTGTCGAAAAAACATTCACAAAAAACTTTTTTTATACTCCCGTAACCTAAAAAGGAAACAAACAGCATAATTTTTCCTAAGTTATTTAAATAAGTTTACAAATTTTCCACATAATCTTAAATGATGTTGTATATAACTTGCAATAATTTAAGAAGTTTTCTCCCCCTTGTGTCACTTGGGACTAGCTATCATTTACTTTTATATATTTGTTTTTTTTTTTTTTGTTTTTAAAAATCCTATAAAATCATCTACAACACACAATGGGGCAGAATCAAAATATTTTGCTAATAACTCAGCCACTTGTAAAGGGCTAAGCCGGTTGATTAAAAATTTAGCGTGAGCAGAAGAGCATATGAGCTTGAGTTTTGCAGATGGGCGACATCCCTGGGAAGTGGATAGTATGTGTTCTCAAATTTGGGTACCTTACATTTCTTTAATTTTTGTCAGATTAAAAAAACTGTGTTAGAGGCATTGTGAAAGCTTATAAAATTGTGCTTTAGTTTGCATGTCAAAATGATCTAGTTATAATAAGCATTTTAAAATTAAAATTTTTGATTTATCAATACCATGTCCACATTTTTCAAATTTTTTCTAATCAAAAAAACTTTAATTGGTATCCTTTTTCGGCTAAAATACACAAAAATGAAATAATTTTGATTTTTTTAAGGCCATATAAAATTTTTGATAATCAGACAAAAATTAAAGAAATGCCAAGCATTACAAAATTTTGCAGGTGCGAGGTACCCAACTTTGAGAACACATAGCGCCATCTTCAAAACTAAAGCTCAAATGTTTCTTTGTTATGCTCATGCCAAATTTTGAATCAATCGGGCTTACCATTTTTAAATTGTTGAGGTATTTAGAAAATATTTGATTATGCCCTAGTGTGCAACGTATTGCTTCAAAATAGCTTTATTGTTCTTCCATTTACGGTCAGTTTAGAAGTTTTGAATTTGACACTAATACTTTGGCAAATAATACACAATTGATTTACATACATACCTACCCAGCAAACATTTAATAAATTAATTGTATCCTCATGGTAATTTATGTCTGTATAATTTATTAATGTTAAGGTTTAAGATTTAATCGAATATCTCGACAGCCGAACACTTTTGTTTAATTAATAAAAATTTTTTTTAATAAATACGTGTTTACAATGTTAGCTTAGACTAAAGCTGCGGCCATTAAGCTACTTTGTAGTTTCAATTGAGCTTTTGTATGAGTTTCCCAAAAAAATAGTCGATTAATGGAAAAAATTTATCATTAGAAATTGTGTTGTGAGGTTATTTAATGGGAAAGAATGAAAGCGTCTTTCTTGTTTAATATAATATATGTTGCCTTTGTTCATTATTCTTTATAATTAATCTGCAACAACTAAACTGGGTCTGTAAATATCGGGATAGTGCTAAGAGTCTGCAAATCTACCAGATTTCCAGTTTACATGTGTCCAACATATGACAAGTTTGAACTTCAATTGTTTAAGCCGAAAAAAATATTTATTGTTGGATATTAAGCTTCGACCAGTCAAAATAAATATTTTCCCATTGTTCACAATAAAAGTAATACTAATTATCAAGGTTTCCCGAGTATGTTTTAGTGTTGCATTTTCGAGATTAAACATTTAGTAAATCATTTAGTATCTTATCTATCAATAATTGACAACTCCATATATTGCATCTGTTATTTTTGTCAATAAATAAATAATATAACATGACTTTATGAAATATTTAAATATTATTATTGAATGTTTAAATTACATACTTACTTTAAATTAATACTCCATATAGAAATTTAAAATAAACAATTACCTAAAAAATTTGGTTTGCATAAACCGTTTTCCTTGAAAGTGGTTGAAGTCCATATAGACAAAAATTAGTTAGTGATAAAAATAAATACAATTTACAATGAACTATTTATTTATAAGATTTACCAAAAAAATGTGTTAAAATTATTATTATTATTAATTTTATCATTACAAATTTTCGTAGTTAAGGAAGTTAAAAATATACTTACTTTGAAATACGTACAAGTACTATTTATTATTATTTTTTTTTTACATAATTTCTTAAGTGAATTTTTATATGTGTGGCAGCATCGTAAATGACATAAACATTTTTATAGTTTTCCGGAATTTCATTTTTTCCTGTTTCCTGCATTTGTCGCATTTATTTACTTATATTGAAGGACGTGAAACATATTATTAAAAGTAAATTGGTTAAAGATACTTTTGAATAAGGGTTTTAAAAGTAGAAATCATATACAATGTTCTATAAATTTTTATTAGTGAGAGCGATGATTTAAAATCTCTCGTTGGATCCCGCACAATTTGAAAGTCGCTCAAAAAAGGCTCGTGTCGATTGGTGCAAAGAAATGTTGCAAAAATATGAAGTCATCGGAGAAATTCGAAAAACCTACAAGAGAAGACGAATCATTGTTCACCATGACAATGCGAGCTCTCACACATCGGCTCAAACCAAAGCGTTTTTGACCGGCCAAAACGTCGAATTAATGGGTCATCCGCCGTAAAGCCCTGACGTGGCACCTAATGACTTCTTCTTGTTTCCGCACATCAAGAAAAAAAATGCGTGGTCAACGATTTTCGTCGCCAGAAGAAGCTGTTGAAGTGTTCAAAAACCATGTTTTAGAGGTATCTCAATCGGAGTGAAAAAAGTGCTTCGACAACTGGTTTGAGCGCATGCAAAAGTGTATAAATCATGCTGGAGAATACTTTCAAAAACAATAAAACCATTTTTGATTATAAATATTCGCATTTTCACTATTAGGCCAGAAATATATAGAGCAGCCTTCGTATAAATTATATTAGTTGATTAGTAAATGTTAAAATTTAGCCTTAAGGAGGTTAGTTCTGCTTAACGAGCAGTTATAAAAAATATTTCCTTTAGCTATTGATAAGCTACTCAATAGTAATAAGTCTGCCTCTCAGCTTTATCTATAAAACGATTAATCAAAATATAATCATCTCGATTATTCTTATATTCTTAACGCTCAGTTGCCAACATGTACACAAATACTTTACCAATGCTTTTATTTATTTTTTTTTTTTTTTAATTGTGTTATTATTTTTTTAGCAAGAAAGTCTACATTAAAATCGAATATTTGTTTTGGAAACTATATTTGTAATTTAGATTTTACTCATCGACTTTTCGACACTAATCTGCAATTTAAATCCGTGTTTTTTGTTTATAGCTTAAAGATATTTCAAAATTCTGGTTCTGTCTTCCAACAGATCTCAATATTAAATTTGCAAAATTTATCAGTCTTCGGAACGATAATTTGTTTAAAAAAAAACTTATTAATGCGATTGAGAGAAAAGCTAACATTTATGTTTCACTTCCATTAAACTCAATGTGACATACATAACTTCACAAAGTTTAAAAATCGATTAAAAAGCCAGAAGCAGTTCAAAGTTTTTAGAGTTTAGAGTTTAAAGCAATATAAGGTGCAAATTCATTCTGCCCGACCCGGCAAACACCAAAAATTGCAAGTGCGATTTGTTTCACTGTTCGTCCCAAGGAAGTGTTTTTATAGGTACTGACCGATGTTCTTGAATACACAAAACAAGTTCTTATAAATGCTTACTCTTTCTTATATCTTGAAACTTTTTTAATAACACGGACGGACAGACGTTTTGACGGACATCGCTTAATCGACTTCGCTATGCATTAGAATTCAGAATATATATAATTTATGGCGTCGGAAATGGATATTGTAGAAATTAAACACGGAATGCCAAACTTATATGTATATGCCCCTTTTCCACTTTTTGTGGTGATGGGTATAACATGGGATCGTAGTCCACATTTCATATTTGATACTGTTAAAAAAATATTGTTCAACTTCATAAATTTATTGGTTCAAATTTGTCTTTGGACATGCAGTTTACTATTCGCTTCAATATGCTTCAATAATCGAAGAAAAACAACACATACATGTACGTGTAAAAACTCCATGTAACAGCATACATGTCGACCTTTACCTGAGTTGTACTTAGTAATTTTCGTAAATGTTTTGTGGGTAAAACAAGAAAAGAAGTGCGGGCCACTTAAACGATATATAATTTTTTAGAATTTGTGCAAATCTTTTTATGAGGCCACCAGCTGATGATTTTATTTGTGAATACCCGCTCTCGTTTGATTGTTTACTTTGTACGAAGTTTTTGTGTGTTTTGTGTGATTTTTATGAATTTTATGTTTTTTATCTTTGAACGAATAACTCTGAATAACTCTAAAACTGTTGCATATTAGTATCTGTGAATCAAATAATAACCTGGTTCACACATCTTCGGTCTGTTATAGGATCTGTAAACAAAAATATTATTATTCTACACTTATAGGATGAGCGCATTCTATAGGCCTTTTTTAAAGTTTAAAAACTTTTTTTTAGTGTTTGGAAGGTTAGTAAAATAGTTTCAAGCTTTAAATAAAATCTAATTAAAATTAAGTAATGCAGCAAAAAATTGTTACTAATTTTATTCAAATTATATAATTATATTGTACCTAATAAGTAAATTTCAAAAATGTCTTCTTGTCTGAATATGTTAATATTAAAAAAAAAATTACTTTCTATTCTCGGCATTGCTTTTATTAGTTTCCTGTTTCATTTTTTTTTTTTATTGTCTACTCTGCCATTACCATTCACATATTAAGTACGTACACGTTGTTCCCTTTATATTGTTTGATTGACCGTAAGAAAATATAGTTTTGATTAACTTGTGTTTTTCTATTACTATCTACATAACTTATGAGCATTATCTATCTGTTTTTCTACAAAAGATAACAATATTTCGCATTCAGGAAAAGCCAGAAGGAGAAACACAAGAACTGGATCAAACAATATTAACGGCACTTTTTAAATCACAACATTTAAGTCCGCCTGAACAGTTAAGTTTGGCATTGACATGGAATCGTGTTGACATTGCACGCAGTGAAATCTTTGTCTATGGCCAAGAATGGCCAATAGGTAAGTAAAATCTTTCGTGCAACGAAAATTATTTTTGTTGGTTTTTTGTAATCAAAGTCAAATTAAAAAGACATTAGTACACTTAAACTGGCATAGTATTAAAAAAATAATTTGTAGAATTTTTTACAATAATAATAATCTTTTTTCTCTTGGTTTCCCTTTTGTCCTTTAAACTTAATGAGTGTATATATTTATTTCTCTAAAGGAGCTTTGGATGAGGCCATGATGCAGGCCCTAGAACACGACAGAATTGATTTTGTTAAATTACTATTGGAGAATGGCGTTTCAATGAAAAAATTTTTGACAATACCACGCCTTGAGGAACTTTACAATACGAGGCATGGTCCAGCAAATACTTTAGGGTGAGTTTTTAATATAAATATTTAAAATACTTTTTATTAATTTTTTTTATTTGTTTTGCTCTTTTCAGTTATATTTTACGCGATGTACGTCCGCATATACCCAAAGGCTATATTTATACACTTCATGATATTGGTTTGGTTATTAATAAGTTAATGGGTGGTGCCTACAGGTATGTTTATTTTTAATTAATTTTAACATAATTACATTTTAAAAGTGAAAATTATATAGGGCTTGTTTGCAGCGAATATAATTCCCCTTCACCATAAAAAGTCTAAATCTAAGTTTGTCATTCCGTTTGTACTATCTGCAATATCGATTTCCGATCACATAAAGTATATATATATATATATATATATATATATATATATATATATATATATATATATATTCTGATTTCTTATGCATAGTGAAGTCATTTGTGCGATGTCCGTCTGTTCGACCGTGTTATTGCTGAAATCAAGCTTAACAAGGTAATAGATCAGCTAGAGAAAATTTAAAAAAGCCAATCGATCAGACATAGTGTCGAAAAAGGTGCTATTGGAAATCAGCAAGATCGGTTCATGTCCATCGAGGCAGCGGACAAAACACCACGCCTACGTCTAATTCTTCCATATCATTTGGAACAATGAATAAACTTCAATCAAAAAAACAGATATATGGGGCGACAGAGAATTAAAAACAAGGGCGCCAACTTTTCAAAGACAAAATGAGTCGACTAACAGATCAAAAGGAGCTAATTTGCAAAAAAGTTTACTTTTATTTATCTGTCTATTTTATTACAATATTTGTACTTAATCTAGATATTTTTTACATTTATAATGAAATTTTAATTAATTTTTGCTTAGTATATAACGTATTAAATTAATCCTCTTTCCACCTCAGCATTAGAGTACGGAAATAATAATAATAAATTTGAGGTTATAAAAATAATGAACAAATGAAAAAATTTATATAAAAATGAGCCAAACGCGCTGTTTATAAGAATAAAAAGCGCTATGGTAGCTCTTTTTTAAAAGGAACTAACAGAAAAAATTTCGCGTCAAGGGTAGCTAAAATTAGCGCAAAAAAGATAAGTTGGCATCACTGCAATAGGTCAAAAATTAAAAAAATACTGTTATGAAGCAATATTGAAAGTTTCTTTTCTAATTTTTTAGGCACTATGTTTGAAAGTTTTATATTGTTGAAAAATTAGGACTACTAGAAGCAAAGATGGTAACACGGGCAATAATAAAAATAATATTCTTTAAAAATTTTTCTTCAAAATTATATATATTAAAGACAATTGTGAAAGTCTATAAGAGATTGTTATTACCCAATGCAAACAATGAGAATTAATTTCAATTATCCGCTAACAATTTCAAACCAAAGAAACCAAAATAGCTCGTTCATATTTTATTTAATAACAATTCAAACAAAATGTAATCATAAACTTAAATACTATTGTTTGTATTAAGTAGAACTGTATAGAAGGGTCGTTAATATTCGAATATTTTTAAAAACATATTGCCGATAATAAATTTATTAAAAACTAGAAACGGGTTCTGAAATTCTAAAAACCCTCATTTAACTGGCTGCTTAGAAGCAAAAAATAATTTATAAACAAGTAAATTTAATAGTTTTATTTGAAATAAAAACCAATTTATGGTAAATAGAGATATAAAAATTGTTTATATTATTTTTTTATTCTTACTAAACTAAAGCAGAAGTTCATGTTTAACGATTTATTTACCATTTTAACCTTTGGTCATACCTGCTCTAAGATTAGCATTAATAAAAGTGACATGACATATGAAAAAAAAGAAAAACAAACATATTATACGAGTTTTTACAAGTGAAAACGATAAAAGATCTACTATTGAATTGACAATAGTCCTAATGAAAGAACTTTAATTTTTGATTCTGTATGTTTTTTGGTAATTTTATGTTGGTGTGAACAAACTTCAAAATCAATCACACAAGTGGAAGAGCATTCAAATATAAAAGGTTTTTTTTTTCTAATACCAAAGAAATAAAAATGAAAAATGTCTTGATGTCTTACTATGTCATAATAACATCAAGATGACTTGAAATGTTTTAAGATGTCGTGTTATTTCATGACGTCTTGACGTTTCAAGATGTCTTAAAACATTTCTTGAGTAAATTATAAAGACAGACGTAAATGGAAGAAAACAAACAAAAGAAAATTATAATTTGTAAAATTATTTTGGAAATTTTATAATATTATTTATTATATTATACTAATATCCAATAACATTTTCAAATAAAAATGCAATTTATTTGTTGGTTTGGAGTAGTAGGTATCTACACGTATTTCGCGGGTTGTTAAAGCCTTTATCCAAATTTGTAGAAAAGCCAAAAACATTTCCTTTCAGTATAAAAACTTAAAAAACAACAAGAGTATTTTAGAAGCCAATACGGAAATGTTAAGGCTTTAACAAAAATAACCAGCAAATAAACCACGTTTTTATTGTTGCTTACATTCCCTTCTGCGTTAGGTTGGTTACATGCCGACTCTTAATGCAGACGTAAGGCGTCTAAACTTTATAATTCATATTCTTTTCTACTTTTTTTAAGCACTAGGACAGTTTTTAAAATAAAAAAATTGTATTTTTTTTCAATACTTCACCACTCCTTTGGGTGGCGTCTTTAGGAAACAAGTCCTCTACTCTGCCGATATCTTTTAAAAATATTAAAACTTATTGTTATAATATTTCTGCGTGCTCACTTTTTAATTAAGTAATATTGTTTTTAGAAGGTTAAAATGATACCCTTATTGATATCTGAAAAAAATATGGTGCACAATTTCTATGAGAAGTTCAGAGGCCCATAACTCCGAAAATATGGGCGAGCGCCGATTTCTTCACGTGTTGTTTTTTCTTATTTTTTAGTATTTATTAATATTTATTTAATATTTATTAATATTTATTTTTTAATATTCATTGCCCCATATATATGTATATATATGTATACTATATTTTTCGAAATGTTATGGAAAGTTAGAGGCAGGCGTTATGTATTGCCCGGTAGCTCTAAGAACAGAGACCTATCTTACTGATTTTCAATAGAAAACTTTTTGAAACTATGTCTGATCGATTGGCGTACTTAAATTTTTTCTAGCTCATTTGGTGCTTTGGCAAAGTTTATTTGAACACGAACACGGATGGATAGACGGACATTTATTTGATCGATTAACATATTTTTTTTTTTGTGAAATCAAGTTTGCCTCGATATTGCTCAATCGTTTTGCATAAGAAGTCAGAATATGTATACTTTATGGGATAAGAAATGAATATTGTAGAAATTTCAAACGGTATGACAAACTTGTATAAACCCTTTTCCACGTGTGGTGAAGAGTATAAATCGATATGTCCACCTGTCGTACTAAGTACTACTTTGTAATTAGCGAAGGAAATCATCGTCAGGAATACAACAATAAATGCCGTTGTTAGATCATTTCGTTAAACATATATAATGAAGGGTATATTATATTTGGCATAGCCGAATATATCACTCTTAATTGTTTTCATTACTGTTTTTTTTTTTTTTTGTTAATATAAGAAATATAATAAACTCAAAAATATATCTTAAAAATAAAACTTAATAACATTTAAAGAACAAGAACAAAATAAATAATTTTTACTACGAAAAAGGTGCTTTTGATAAACTAAGTTTGAGTGTAACCTTGGGGGCCCTTTTTGTTATTTATTATTTTGTTGTTAAAAACTCTTCAGAAGTAGACCTTCTTTTTTCTATTGTGTCTTTTTCTCCTAGGAGATAATACTTTGTGGCCATAAAGATACCAATCGAAAAGGATGTCTTTTTTTTTACTTCAGCTTGATTTGTTTGCACAGGTTTCTTTGTTAATAAACGTCTTTTTCTCTTCCTTAATTTCAATTGTTCTTTGATGTTGTTTAAGCGCACGTGTATTAGAAAATCAATTTTATCTTTTGACAACAAAAAGCTTATAACTGGGCAATGGGAAGTAGTATCCTTCCTTTTTTTTTTTATTTCCCATTAAATACAAAAAAAGAGAATTAAATTAAGTTATATTTTTTTTTGCCGCCAAGGATGCCACGGTTAACATTTTAATCCTAGGTTGTGATAATTTTGTCATTCGTATTTTGAAAAGTAAACGTTATTAGAAATCGCTTTACCAAATTCTTTACGTATTTCTTTTTATAACCTTTACCACAAAAAGGTAATCGATAAATCGTTTGGCGTATGTAAATTTGTTCTACCTCATCTAGTGCCTTGGCAAAGTTGACACGGACGGATAGACGGACATTGCTCAATCGACTTCGCTATGCATAAGAAGTCAGAATATATATACTTTATGGGGACGGAAATGGATATTTTAGAAATTACACACGGAATGACAAAATTAGTTTTAACTATTTTCCACTTTTTGTGGTGAAGGGAATAAAAAGTAACAAAGAATATTAATAAAGATGATGACACATAAAGTCAGTCAAATGAAAAAACCGGAACGTGTTAAATAGGCGCTAAGCACTACGTATTTGCCCATATGCCATCCGGTTTCATTACGCTTTTAACGTGTTCTACAAACAGACTGTGAGGTGCCTTGGCGAGTTAAAATTACCATAGAAACTGCTTTTACCATTAAACAATTTCAGTGATTTTATGTAAAAATACCAATTGGGTTTTAAGTATGCTAAAAGTTTGCTAATATAAAAATTATGTCAACTTTGTTTTTCACATTTTACTTTAATCAAATTTTTCCCAAAAAATCTATTCCACATTTTACACTCCTCCGTTTAAAACAAAACGTAAATTGAAATAATCTTTTAGAAAAACACATTTATTTATAGTAGAGGAGTGGGTTTGGGCAGAAAATTACATGAAGAGAATTAGATATATAAAATCACAAATTATAGTTCTATTTGACGAAGAATGAGCAAAAGAAAACAAAAAATACCATAAAGGATACAATGATTTAGAAAACAATTTGAACTATTTGCACGTAATCCTGCAATAAACATGGTATCGAAAAGCGGATCTATTTTAAGATGTCACCAAATGATTTTTTTTTTATATTTTCAATAAAAAGAAAAAAATCTGAATTAAATTCCAATAATAGATGTTCATAAATTATAAGATTTATTTCTATTGGGCTTAAATTGGCTTTTGTTTGTTTGTTTCTTTTTGTTACAGATCTTATTATACTCGCCGAAAATTTCGTCCTATTTATGCCAAAGTAATGAACAGTTATGCAAATGCCCATCGAAAATCCTCCACCTACCAACGGTTTGCTGGCGCAAATTCATTGAGTTTGGTAACAGGTCTCTTGCCCTTTACATCGGAAATGGCACTTTTTGAATTTCCTTTTAATGAACTTCTGGTGAGTGTTTATCAGTAGAAATTATTCACTTTAAAAATTGTTTTCAAAATAGAAATTGAAATTCAATTTGCAATATTTTATACATACACACACAAACTCGTATACAAAATTTTGTATTTCAAACACTCATTGTGTTGTTTATTTAATGATTATTAATAGATTTGGGCTGTGCTTACGAAACGACAGCAAATGGCTTTACTTATGTGGACGCATGGTGAGGAGGCTTTAGCCAAATCATTGGTTGCATGCAAACTTTATAAGGCCATGGCTCATGAAGCAGCTGAAGATGATTTGGATACAGAAATTTATGAAGAATTACGTTCCTACGCCAAAGAATTTGAAAGTAAAGGTACGAGAATATAACTTGTCTGTAGTATAGATTTATTTAAATCAATTACACTTTAAATTGTCTTCTAGTTTTTGGTTTTTAAATATTAAATAACAAATTTAGCCTGAAGTCAAATTTTACTTTGGTTTTAGTTTTTTTGTATCCAATATTTGGTCGTTTCATTAGATAGCGTCATCAGGGATAAATAAAAAATCAAATTAAATTAAAATGTAGCCTTTAACTTTTCAGTCACTACGTTTATACGCACGTCTTATTCGCAAATAAAAATATTGTGAATAGAGAATTTTGCCCCATAAATAATGAATTCATTTTTTATTAGCGAGTAGCTTACTCACAATAACAATTCCTGATTAACTACTCTATCTGCAAATAAAGTGTAAAATTGTGCCACATTTATTTTTCTGATTATAAAAATTTATAATAGAAACATTTTGAGGGAATAAACTTATTGTTTAAAAACAAAAAGTTGTTCATAAATTATTTTTTAATATAAAAATTGAGCGAAAAGTATTTCGGCTGGTATAATTATAAAATGCTCCAATGTTTTCTATCGACATTTTACCAGTTAAAGATATTATTGCTATCTGGTACTACTTAAATATTGAAAATTTTCTTGCTATATAAACTGTGACTTAAATAATTAGAAATAATTTTTATTTGCAAATAGGGTACGTATAAACGCAGTATGTGATGAGGCTATTGTCAGATTTGTTATATTAAAAATTAGTTTTGAAAGACTACATAAAAACAAAAAATAAAATTTTATTTTATTTTTATTTATTTTAATCGTGCTTTATTCCTTCAAACATATATATATATATATATTTTCTTTGATTTCATGAGAATATCATGAAATATTTATGTTTAAAGGAATCAAGCACGATTAAAGTAAATTAAAATAAAAATAAAAAGATTTCGAAAAATTAATTTTCATATTAATAAAATTATATTTAATAACGTAGAAATTTATTTAATTAATAGATTTGTTTATTTATTATAAGTCTTTTTTTTTAATTATTTTTTAGGTATTAAGTTGCTAGATTTTAGCTATAGGACAGATGGTGAAAAGGCGCAGCGTCTATTAACTTGTGAATTACACTCATGGTCCAATCAAAGTTGTCTTTCACTGGCTGTAGCAGCAAATCATAGAGCATTGCTGGCACATCCATGCAGTCAAGTAATTTTAGCTGATTTGTGGATGGGTGGCTTACGAACGAGAAAAAATACAAATTTCAAGGTAAACTTAATAAAAATATATGAATATTTTTAAAAAAAAAGTGGGCGAAATACAGTAGCTCCAAGCGAAACTCGTACACCTATGAAAACAAATTTTATTATGTTATATGTCTAAAACTAAATAGGCTAATAAAATAAATTTACTTAATTTTAGTACAAAACTATGTACTTAATTAAATATCAGAAACAAAATTTTGAATACACCTTTATTTATTAAAATACAGATAAATATTTTAAAAAGTGGCAACTTTCGACGCCAAAGCCAGACTCGTACAGCCATATTTAATTTAGCAACATTCTTTTAGTTTGAATCTAACTTCGGGATATTTCGTTTTCTGGAGACAAGCTGGAGGCAAGCAATATATTTAACGTGAAATAAAAAAGAACTCATTTTTAGGTCTCCGAAACTCATAGAAATTGTTGAAAAAGACTTAAGAAAAAAATGCTGCCAACAGACCATAAGAAACATATTAAAAAGGGCTAATTTTAATGGTATAAGGACAAGAGTTAAACTGATTAATAAGAGAAATCAATAGACAAGGTTACGATTCGCCAAGGAACATGAAACAGAGGATTTTTCATTTTGGAAGCAGGTATTATTCACAAATGAAAGTAAATTCAACTTGTTTGGTTCAGATGGAAGACCTTATGTATGGAGAAAATCCAATGAGAAGTTGCTTGCCAAAAACATGAAACCAACAGTTAAGCAACTTGGTGGGTAAGTAATGGTTTGGGGATCATTTTCTGCATCTGGACCCGGTGTTTTACACTTTATCGATGGTACCATGGATCAGCATATGTATCTGAACATTTTAAAAGAAAGTTTGCCAGTTTGTAAGCAGAAACACTGTCTTGGTGAAAACTTTTATTTTTACCAATACAACACCCTAAGCATAAGGCTTACAATGTGCGATCATGACTACTTTATAATTGTTCACATGTTATGGATACACCAGCCCAGAGTCCAGACATAAACCCAATCGAAAATTTGTGGAGCTATCTCGATCGTAAAATTCGTAGTCATACAATAAGTTCTAAGGATGAATTGAAAAGAGCTCTTCAGGACGAATGGGGCAAAATTGAACCAAGTTTTTGCGAAAACCTTGTGCGCAGTATGCCAAATAGATTAAAAATGGTGATTAAAAATAAAGAAATGCACACCAAATATTAATATTTAAAACCACCAAAATAATATTTGATTAAAATGTGGTGTACGACTTTGGCTTTGTCACATAAATTTCTATTATTTTATGTTTTTATTAAAAAAAAAAAATTTATTGAATAATAATTTAAAGTTTTTATGTTTTGTTAAATTTGTTATAAAATGCACTAATAAAATAAATATAGTTTTATTTGTTAAGAGCTACTTACTTAATATTATAAGATAGTTAAAAAAGTAGTCTAAAGTGTACGAGTTTCGCTTGGAGCTACTGTACATAATTACAAAAATTTTGTTTACGCCATTCAAATATTAGTAGAATTTAAAAATTTCTTAACCTTCAGTCTGTGACAAAAAATGAATGACGTCTAAAAACCCTTGTTGCATAAGAGTAAAATATTAAATTTGTATCATTTAATAAACTTAAGGATTCAATTGAAAAACTTTTAGACCTACATAGGAAAGTAGCGGGCCCTTAACATCGTCGTGGTATCTTGCATGCGAAAACATGCTCTTTATACCCTTCACTACAGGTGGAAAAGAGTATATCTTAGTTTGTCATTTCGTGTGCAATTTCTACAATATCCACTTCCTACAACGTAAAGTACATTTATTCTGAGTTCTTATTCATAGCGAATTCGAATGGGCGATGTCCGTCATTAAATCTAGTTTTAAAACATTATTTAAACTGATTTCATTGATAATAAAGTTGTAAACAGCATCAGTTTTTATTTTTTTTCGTTTCACAATTTTAACAGTTTTCATCAGCGAAAAAGACGGCAGTGCACGGCTAACATTATTAAAAGCTTATGAGAAGTTTATAATTATGAAAAAAAATATTATTAGTTTATTTAAAGTTAAGTTAGAAATTTTTAACAAAAGCAATTACGTGCACCAAAATATTTAAGTTTTTTAATTCTTGCTATCCCCTCTTTTTCCACATTATGCACGATTCTACTTATTTTAAGATAAAGATGCCCCAAGTAAGAATTGATAATACTTAGAAGAAGGAAATTTGCTTTAAAATCCTGTCTACACATTTCTTTAATTATTTTGGTAAACAAATTATTAAGCTTTGTATATAACAAAAACCTTAGTTAAACTTATTAAAACATAACAAATGCTCATTTATTTCTGTTATTTCTTCTTAAAAAATTAAGCATAAAATCCGTAAAATTAAATAATTTCTAATAAAACATATTGGATTTCCTACTTTTATTAAAGAAAACTTTAATTGGAAAATAAGTTGATTTTTATGAGCAGGAAAATTGCAAAGTAATGTAAACAGATCTATCAAATTTAAATATTAATAAGACTAATAAATAATAATAGCGATTCCTAATTTTTAAACCCTCAAAAAAAGATTTTCCATATTCAGTTAAGGAGGACACAATGTCTACACAAACAGTTGCTAAAGATATGGACTCGCACGTTAACCAAACGGAAATCAAATTATTTTGCAAAAATGTGGATGATATAAATACGTAGGAGTATTGTCCTGAGCCTTTAAATCAAAAATGTTGTTGGCAACACTTGTGTACGACAGACTAGAAATTTGCAAGCTCCAACTTAACTTATTATTAAATCATTTAAACTCATTTGATTAAAAATCGTGGTGTAAACCTTTTAACAAAGAAAATAGTAAGTTATAAAAAACACATAAAATATGGCTGGTTCACGACGTAAAAGCACTGGTTTGAGTAAAAAAAATAATATGTGGTCAATGCAAAATGCAAGTTGAAGAAGATGATGGAAGTATAAAGTGTGATAAATGCTCTAGAACATTTCATGATATATGCACAAATTTAGATAAACGTCAATTTGATAAATTGCTATTAAATGAGG
Organism: Gymnosoma rotundatum; assembly: GCA_916610165.2. Taxonomy (NCBI): domain Eukaryota; kingdom Metazoa; phylum Arthropoda; class Insecta; order Diptera; family Tachinidae; genus Gymnosoma; species Gymnosoma rotundatum. The sequence goes on along the minus strand of OU744339.1, from coordinate 71,512,573 downwards.
AAGAAGAGTATACTTGTCATATCTGCAACGAAAGTAGTGGAGACCTCAAACATGAACTAACTGCTATAAAAGCTCAGCTTACCAAACTTAATCAGCTGGACAAGTTACAAACAACAATGCAGTTTATGTCAGCAAAGTTTGATGACATACTTAAAGGCATAAATGAAAACAAGAAAAAAATAGAAACAGTACAAAAGGAGAACAAAAATCTTAAAAAAGAAATTGCAGATTTAAAAACATCTGTTAAAATATTAAACGACCAAAGGGTAAAAAATGATTGTGTCATAAATGGTTTAGAATGTAATGGTGCTTCGGATGCTGTTGGAACTATAGTAAAGTTTATGGATGATTATAATATTAAAATGCAGCCAACTGACATCGATGAGGCGTATTTTTTGAGAAATAAAAACCACTTAACAGATAAAAATAAACGGTCTATAATAGTGAAATTTAACAGCAAAAAAGCTAAACAAATGGCCATGTCAATTAAACCTAAGCTTAAAGAAAATAAAAATAAAACTGTTTTTATCAATGACTTTTTAAGTAAAGAAACACTTGCTTTGCTTAATCATGCTAAAAGTTTGGAAGAAATTGGTTACCGTATAATTTATAGTTTGGCTGGACGTGTGTTTGCCAAAAGGAGCGAATTATCGAAACCTAAGTACATCAAAACTTTTGAAGAGGTAGATAGTCTACTACTAGAAGCAGCTACAAATAGTTCTTGGAGAACTTTACGTCGTGAAAATACTATTGCAGATGTTAATGATAATGGTGATAATGAAGCTCACTCGCCATTTTTGTTGCCTGTATGATACTAAACTGGTTTTCCTTTTTGAAATTATTATTCTAAATAAAGCATATTTTAACATTATTTTATTTATACTACATATTATGAATTCAAATCAATATTTTAACTCTTTTGCGTGTTATAAAACATTTTTAAAAAGTCAATAATTTCTGTAAATGTTAGAAGCATTTCGTCCCTTACAAGGTTTAATAAATTTAAAGTCCTTATATCTCTTTTTCCAAAACTACCAGATATTATTTGCATTCAAGAAACTTGGTTTGACAACAGTTTGGTACAACTTTACAAAATTCCAGGATATAACGCGGTTCATTGTTGTAGATCTGATGGATACAGTGGAACGTCTATATATATACGGGAAAGGGTATTGTTTTCAGTTGAGGCCTGCGAAAGTAAAGATTTTATTGAGTCTTTAATTGTGTCCATATATAGCAAAAATATAACTAGAGGCCAATAAAACTAGTTTCCTTTTATAGATCGCAAAAGTGCAATTTTCAGAAATTCTACGAATACCTCGAAAAATGTCTTTCAGGTTTGGCGCAGAATCCATGTATATTTGTTGGGGATTCTAATGTTGATTTCATGGCTAATCCTTTGGCTCTTGACCTAAATGATCTTTTTAGATGTTATGACATAAAAAACTGCCATTCTTTAATTACCCGACCTATTAGTAGTACCTCAATTGATACTGTGTTAAGTAATATTGAAAGGAAACTAGAATTTAGTTCTATTGAATCTGAATTATCCGATCATAACGTAATCAATATTAGAATTGACTCAGCTGAAAACACTAGGGATTATGTAGAAGCGATAAGTTATCACTGTAATTATGAACAAGTTAAGGAAATTCTAAGTCGTACTCTTTTAATATCAGATTTTATTGACAATCCCAATCTTGATACTTCTTACTTGATCGAGTGTGTTTCAAACGCCATTACTAATTCAACAGTTGTGACCGTCCTGGTCAGAAGAAGAAGAAGAATAAATTGAGTTGGCAGTTAACTCCATGGATTAATAAAACTATACTAGCGCTTATAGAATACAAAAGGAAACTTTTGAAAAAAAGGAAAAGACAAAACAGTAATGATATCGAAACCAGTATTAATAGAATTAGCAAAATAATAAAAATAGCTATAAAAGAATGCATGAATAATTATTTTAATCACAATCTAATTAAAATTTGAGAGAATCCTAGAAAGTGTTGGAAGTTTTTAAATCAGACTCTTGGAAGAAGTTCTAAATCTGCAATAAATATAAAAAATGATGTCGGTCAAATAATTGTGCATGATAGTGAAAAAGTTGAAAATTTTAATCAATATTTCTTAAACTTTGTGAGGAACTTAAATAGTAGAACTGAATCTAATTTTGATGATCATTATAATGCTTTCCGTTCTTTTAAGTATTCTCGCAAGCAAATTAGTTTAAATCAAACTACAGAAAATGAAGTCTATAATTTGCTAACTCATATGGATTTGAACAAAAGCCCGGGAAGCGATGGCATAACTTCGAAGTGTATATTTGAATGCAAAGAACTTTTAGCACCTTTCATAGTGAAAATCTTTAACTCTTTAATTAATCAAGCAATATACCCTGATGAACTCAAAATTCATGAGATAATTCCGATCCCCAAGGAAATTCATAGTGATACAGTTGATAAATATAGACCGGTAGCAATATTATCTATTATAGATAAAATATTTGAAACGATTTTGCATAATCAATTGTCAACATTTTTGGAGAATGAGAAGTTAATGTATCCAAATCAATATGGCTTCCGCAAAGGTTGTGGTACAGAAGAAGCTGTGGTGAACGTAGTCAATTATATCTGTGATGGCTTAGATAGGGGGTTTAGCGGAGTTGCAGCTATATTTTACGATTTTTCTAAAGCCTTTGATCTGGTTCATCATTCCATTTTGGTTCAAAAACTAAAATTTTATGGTGTAAGAGGTAAGGAAATTGATCTTTTTAAAAACTATTTACAAAATCGAAAACAATATGTACAGATAAACAGCTATAAGAGTGGAATGGATAATGTTAAATTTGGAGTCCCCCAAGGAAGCGTATTGGGACCCTTACTGTTTAACATTTATATTAATGATATCAACAATCTGGGATTAAATGGGAAAATTTTTATGTATGCGGACGACTTATGTTTTCTTTATCCATATAAGGAAAATTTAGTTTTTAAAAGAAATGCCGAACGTGATGCAGAATTTATATCGGAGTTCGCAAGAATAAATAAGTTAGTACTGAACCCAAGTAAAACAAAACTTGTTCGATTCAGACCTCAACCTAATCGAGATAATCAAGGTATTGTAGTACATATGGATGGGAAAGAAATTGTGGAAGTGGACTCTATTAAATATTTGGGAGTTTTTCTTCAAAACAACTTATCATGGCAAAATCACATTAAATATGTACGTTCGAAAATATCTCCGGCACTTGGTATTTTATTTAAACTTAAATATAAGCTCAATGAAAACACGAAGTTTGTAATATTCCAATCCCTTATTCAAAGTCATCTGAATTATCTAACGCTTATATATGGGTTCAAAAAAAACGCTGATTTAAAATCTTTACAAATTATTCAAAATAAATCGCTCAAGGCTGTATTGAACCTTCCCCGGTTATATCCGACGTTTTCACTTTATAGAGATGCTTCCAAAAATGTATTACCAATTTATGGAATTTACAAATTACAGTTATTAATATATGTTTTTTAAGTTATACATGACATTGGACATCACACAATCCATTTTTCTATAAATCAAACCACTTTTAACACACGTAATAATTCGAATTTAAGGCTTCCAGATGTCGCCTGGAAACTACCAAGCAAAGAATTGAGTATATCGGTAGTTTGGAATACAATAATTTGCCTCAATATATAAAAAATTGTGCGTCTATTTCTTCTTTCAAAAATCGATTGAAAGATTATCTTTTCAACAATATTGATATGCTTCTAATATAGTAAACAATTTTATTCAAAATTTTGTATTGAATATTTTATATACATGTACATATATATATTTATTATTAAGATAAAAAAACTCTGAATTGTTACTAAAAAAAAAATTTCTTATATTATAAATTTGATATAGTTGCCAACGTTGTCCCAACAAAGCCCTAGTGGCGCTGAGACTGATATTATATTTGTTACTTGAAATTTTATTTTTTGGATTTAATAAATGAAAACATTAAAAAAAAAATTTAAGTTAAACCCGCTGATAAGCTGTAAAACCCCGCATAGCCAGCCTAAGGTGAAAAAAGGTTTTATACGTATCACGCTTGACTATTTATAAAGGGGCAAACCTTGACCGATAAAAGATACTTAGATAAAACTATAAAGCAGCCGTTAAATTGTTCATAGATTTTTGCTTTAAAAAAAGTGTTTCCTGCAGTCAATTCAAGCAGGAGTTCCTCTAAGTAGTTTTTTCCACCTATCAAATAAAGTAATTAAACTGAAGAACGACAAAGCATTGAGTTACCAAGTAAACTTTGTCATTGGCATAAACTCTAATTTAACCTTGCATTGCATTTCTAGAGTTAACCATAATTTTTTTAAATATATATTTTCATAATTCTGTGTAATGTTAGTTATCTTTAATTATTCAAAACGCAGTGTCAAGGCTTTATTTTATCATTTCTTGTGCCAGAGTATGAAAAAAATCCGATAATACGATGCATATTTTTATTTTTTTTTAATTTAATTTAACTGTTTTCTGTCTATTAAGCGGCTATTAGACGATCAAACTTCGCCTGTTAGCACGGCCTGATGACAAGCCATCAAACCCATGTAATAGGGTTCGTGTTTGTCAGCCGCGCTGGATGAAAATCAAAAATTTGTGATATTTTGTGTTTGCCATCAGGCCATCATACTCGTTTAATAGCGTGTTTGTCAAACACAGTGTAAATTTCATTTGTGTTTTTGTCGGCGAACAGTAAAGATGGCTTTGCTAGAGCGCATGAGTTAAATAAAGATAATATGTGTAGACAAATTATTAGAAGTAATAGGTAAATTATATTACACTGAAATTCTTATTAATTGCTAGGTTGAATATAAAATAAAATATTAACAATTTAAAACTTGCTTTATTTTAAATAAATGAAATTGCACTCATATTTTTATAATGCAATACAATAATTTAGTGAATTTTTTATGATAATGCAAGTTTGAATATAGGTAAAAATAACTTAATTTGTAAGTTTAGCTTTAACTTTTATATTCTTCTGTTAATATCATAATAAAATCTTATATAAAACAAATAAACAATAAAATAGTATATTTTTTTAATAACTAAAAAAACATTATTTAATTCGAATTTTTAAAGAATTTATTAAAGTATATAAAAGTTTACTGGAATTATGCAAATAGAAAGTGATTTTTTTAATAATAGAAATTTAAAACAAAAGTCTTGAAAAAGTTTTTAGAAAAATTGAAATTGACGTACAACCAAATGCAACAATTAAAGTTATAAAATAAAATAAACATATTGCAACTAATTCATACGCTATCACAAATATGAACTTTACTATTCAGAATCTGCTTGCGCACTGATGTTTGACAAACTTGGCATGATCGTGTAATAGGAAAACACTCTCTCTCATCATACACAATATGCAATGTTCGAAAGCAATATACACATGTTTTTTATGTGTGTTTATTGTTGTGTTTCTAAATTTTGTATGTTATTGCCTAACACACATCAGTGTTGCCAGGGAAAGACAGGAAAAAGTTAAATTTTTTTATTAAAATTTCCATTTTGAAATTTTCCTTAACTAAATAGTAATTTATTGCAATTTATATAAAATACTGTAAAAAGTTTTATTTTAGATTTCAGGCAAAACAACAAGGAAATAAATTCATTTACTGAACAAAAACAAATCGAAAATAAAATAAAAAATAAAAAGTAAGAGTGCTATATTCGGCTTTGTCGAATCTTATATACCCTTCACCATCTACGTAAATCTAGTTAAGTGAAGTAATTCCTATTAAAATAGCAAATATTGGTGTGACAGAATATTAAAAAATTAAAAAGATTTGGTACTGCGTATATATTATTTTACATAAAAATGCTATCGGCTTCTAATGGGTTAAGGATATTTAAAAAAATTAAGTATTTTCTTAAAGATCTCTTTAAAAGCTTTAAAATGATATTTAAAAAATTTGAAAATTTCAGAGCCCCGTAACTCGCAAAATATGAGTGAGCGCAAATTTTTTCACGTGATGTTTTTTTCTTAGTTTTTAATTTTCTATCGCCCCATATATGTAATTATTTTTTTGATTTAAGTTACTTTATTGTTCAAAATGACATGAAAAAATTAGAGGTAGAGGTGGTGTTTTGCCTGCTGCTTCGAAGAACATGGACTGATCATGCTGATTTTTAAAAGAACCTCTTTCGACACTATATCCGATCGATTGAACTTAATTGAACTTGATTTCAACACTAACGCGAATGGACTGACGGACATCGCTCAATCGACTTCGCTATGCATAAGAAACAGAATATATAAACTTTATGGGGTCGGAAATGGATATTGTAGAAATTACACATGGAATGACAAACTTTTTGTGGTGAAGGTTATAAAAAGATTTCAAATAATAAATTTTCTTGTAAACATATGAAAAAATTTCAGCTCGATAATACTTATGAGTATTTGAATCAAGAGTCAATACTAATATTTGGGTATGGAAAAGTACATGTTCTCGCCATTCAATTAATTTAGTTAAAGTAGGTTTGTTTTAATACATCCGTTTGACCTTATTCTTTAAAAGATTGAGCTTCAATGGAATTTACTCTTTTAATTATTTTCAAAATACCGTTTTAAAGACAAATTTTTTATCTGGTTTGCTGTAAACTTCAACATTAAATTACTGACTATTATTCTGTATTATAATCAAGGAAATTAAAAGACAATTCTCTTCTAAATCGATGTATTGGTATAGTACCAATAGCAAGTTGTCAAATTTTTTTAACGTAAGAAACAAAGTGTATAATAATGTTCGCAAATTATACATGTTACGTGGAGCCTTCAAAAGTAAAAAAAAAATGTAACGAAACGGCAACACTGACACACATATAGGTTTGTAGTTGTTCTTAATATTTGGTTGCTACACGAACAAGTGTTTGGCAAGAAAGAACATGTGTTGTATATGGAAAAAAATACATTAAACTAGCGATGTCAGTATGAAGATTCTACCTTAATTTTAAAGATATTTTCAATTAAAGGTCTTTTCTTTAAAAATTAAGATTTTTTGATATAGGTGCTTGACACCTAATATTGGAACTTCTTGTTAAAATTTATTAAACATATTTACCTAAATTTGTGATAAAATTTAATATAAACGTATTTATACATATAGTAAAAAAAAATTTTGTCTGTCTGTCTGTCTGTGTTAGCATCGCGGTAAAACTGCTGAATGGTTTAAAATAAAACTTTGTAAGAAAATCCCTTAGAATCTTGGTCCAAATATACAGTACTTTTTTTTCTTAAAATTATGTAATTTTGTAGTGAAAATAGAGATACAAATGCTAAAGCACCCAATCTTACAGGTAGAATGATACTAAAACAGTTGTCAGTAAATTTTATTGTTGTAGATGGACAATTTTTAACACTGTCCGCAGAACTATATAATAAATATTTAAAAATACATTTTTCTTAATTAAAGTTTTAAGGCAATTAGAAATAACATGCTGACAATGTCGTGGGCACTGCTAGTATACACTAAAACAAAGTCTTGCTTCAGTACCGCTAACGGATAAATTTAATTTATCGACTTTAATAAATATTTTAAAAATTTAGAAAATTTTACACAAGATGAGTTTTTGCACACAATCTCAAATATTTCTGAAGCGGATAGTGAGTTAGTGTTTCCAACTTTGTCGAAGATTGATTTAAATTTCAAATGTCACCCTTCTTTATCTGCAAACGTTGAAGGGATATTCTTAAAAGTAAACTTAAAGATAACAAATATAGAAGTACATTAGCCAACGCCACATTAAAGGGTATTTTATACACTAATATTATTTGTTAGTTAAGAAATGTTCGTGCCAAAATTAAAAGTTTCGTGCTATAAAAAAAATTAGAAACCTTCAAAATATTATAATTGGAAATGTGTGAAATATTTTCAATTGTAAATAGAATTTTGGTTACTTTTATAAAATAAATATTTTTTTACTTGTTGGCTTCAAACCAGAAACATTCATAAGTATTTGATCCGAAAGGTACAGTGTTTAGTTACAACTACGTTTTATTATTTCATAAAAAATTTTTGTTTTACGTATGGTAACCTCATTGAAAGTACAAACACATAATAGAGAATAAAAAATATTGAAGATAAATAATATTAAGATTTTTTATTTGAGGAATAAAGTTTTTTTATGAAAATTTCTGACACCATTGCATTAAACATATGTTTGAATTTCTTGTAGGTGTATCGAACATATTCACGATTAATTGTATAAAAATTAAAACTTTTGGCCCTAAAACATTAACAATATTATATTGAAAATTAGCTGTATCTTGGAAACCTAAAGTGAAAAACTTTTAAAATTTTGTCTTAAATGCCAAACGATAAATCGCCAGTTAAAGGGGTTCCAAATTTAATTTTTTATTGGCTTTATCTCTTAAAATAAAGCACAGATATAAATGACATGGCTATCATTTATGCCTTTCTACTGGCATAAAATATTTTATAATTAATTAATCTGTTGCAAATAAAAACGACAATTTTTCAACAAAATTTATTTAAAAATCACAATAACTCATTACCAATTAGGACTAAAAAAAATTTAAATAAAAAAAAAATAGTTCATAAATAAATCCAGATACGTAGAAATTTCTCTGTGTGGTTAAATTTAAACTTGTTATTAACGGTTTTCTATTTTAAGTGCTGAGCGGCTCAACAAGACAAACTTTAATTTTATACTAGCGCAATATATCAACCTACACGCAAAGAAAAATAATAGTTGAGGTAACCATAATCTAAGAGCAACATATTATGGTTAGTTATATTGTTGCTAAAAAAAACTTAGTATTGTTACATTTGCAACCATATTATTGTCTAGCAAAACAATTAGATTCTAAAGTATAAACGTAATTATGTTTAAATATAAACATTAAATGGTTAAACTAAATTATCATAATTTGGCTGAAAATGTCATATTATATAATTCAATTATAATATAATCTCGTAAGTGCAAAATTTTCCTGATATAAAAGACTTATTGTATTATTCATTACCGATTTCCCATAAAAATTATTTAAAAACATAAGTTCACAAAAAACTCAATTATTTGCTTAAATATCGCTTAGATTATTGGCTACAAGAATAAGTTATATAAGTCCAAATAAATGATTTCACAATTTTGCTTCAAACACAAAAATAATCATTTAAATGGTTACAATATATACATATTTTTTTCAACGTTTTTCTTTAATGGTTTGATTCCATTTGCATATTATTTTTAATTATTTATTTTGTATATAAATTTTAATTTTTTTCACTTTCACAACAATAAACAACAATTTCAAATTTTAGCTAACAGAAAAATTACTAAACTGTCAACAACTAGAACAAAATATTTTTTATCGAAACATTATTCTGTTGCTTTTAACCATAACTTGATTAAAAATAATATATTATGGTTAAATACTTTATATTATTTTTAATAATAAATTAAAAAATTAATTAATAATTTTAAAAGTGTACCGCCAAATTTAGAATAAAAAAAAAGGTTTATATCATTAAGTAATATGAATTACAAAAAAAAAAAACTGGGTTGTCAATACTTATGTGGCGCCAAAAAACATAATTAACGGCTATTTTGCAACCGAATAACTTGATTGTTTGTAATGTAAAAACGGCGAAGTAAAATATCAGCTGATGTGTTCAAACAGGAGCTATGTCAGGTGCAATTTTAAATGTACGTTTCTGATAATAGTAGCTTTTGTACGTTACACACATTGTATCGCTTTGCTTTCCAAAAATCGAGATTTAATTTAAAAACATTTAAAAAAATAAAGTAGTTTTTTTCGGCTCAACATTAGATGTGATTATCAAATGACAACCAAAAAATCAACCAACATTAAAACTAAAAAAAGAGAGATTATTAAATGTAGAAAACGACATAAAAGTAGCATTGTTATTTTCACGACCCAATATAAATGAAGTTATCAAAAACATCAAGCTCAAATTTCGCCTTAAAAGTATTTTTATTATTAATTTGTAGTTAGTCCCTTATAAACATACGTTATTTTTTTACATTATTTTACTTACTTTATTATCATAAACTATTTTACACAGTGTGTTATAAATGGTAAGCAAATAATTTGAACACTTATCTTTTTATTTCTATGCCGCCAAATTTTGAAATAGTTAAAAGTGTGACGTTACAAACAAAAGTTAAAAATTACTGATCGAGCTCTTAAAAAATTCTCTTTCTAATATTTTTACAGCAAAATTAAACTTTAAATAGCTCAAAAGTTCAGCCCTTAATATAGTAATTATTAAGTACATATATTTTGTTTATGAAGTATATATGTAGTTTTGTTTTTTAATTAAACTCTTGAATTATTCGTTGTAATTGCTAATAATCTGTTATATGTTTTTAAATAAATTTAATTGAAATAATTGTCGTTTTCATTTGCAACAAATTAATGAATTACAGAAATTTTAACGCTTTTTAACAGAACTTCAAATTAATAGTCGTATCGTCTATATCTGTACTATATTCTAAAATCTAAAGAAAATAAATAAATTGAGTTTGGAATCCCGTAACTTCGGCACTTTTTTCTTTTGAGTGCTTTTTTCATTTTGTGGATTTTTTGTTTGAAATTTTGATATTTTTGAGATTTAAAAAATTTTTAAGAATTTAACTGATTGAATGCACTTTTAGTTCTTATTGTTTTAGATTGAGTAATAAGGTTCAATTAGACGTGCCTAACCATAACCATAGAAAACAGCTGTTCAAACCAACCTTATGGGATTATGGGTGACATGCAATATTGCCGTAGTTGACTATTGAATTTAGGAATTGATTATTTGTTTTTTATTTTGTGCTTATTTTTCATGTTCGCTGCATTGTGTTGTTGAGTTTAAATTTATATTTTTCGTTGCGCTGCTTTCTTAATTAACGGCAAAAAAAATATAAGAGTTGCTTATAGTTATGGCACCACTATTCGCTAGCAATAAATATGATTACGGTTATGGCGTTATGGTAATAAAATACCCTTGATGATGGTGATAAAATACCCTTTAATTTTTTTTTTTCGTTTTTTTTTAGCATTCTCTACTGTGACCTTTAACCTACAACATTATGAAAAAATTTCAAGTGTTTTTCTCTTCAAGATAAAATATTCATTTGTTCATTTATTTTTTACTTTCTAAAAATCTTTTTTCTCTTTGGAAAACGTCCGCATACATTTGTAAAATAAATTTTCTTTCTAAAAAAGATTTTTAGAAAGTAAAACATAACTGAACTTAAGCCAAATAATTTCTATTAATTTATAACATTCACAGTTCAAATAAAAATTCAATAAAAATTAAATTATAAGCACGCAAGGCACAGCGAGCATTCATGCTTACATCATAACAATCAAAATGATACTGGAACAGCATCTATAAGAATGATTAAAAATAAATTTCAATTCGTGTTCAATCGATGATTGAAACAAAGCAAAAACAAATGTACAAGACGAAATACAGAGAGAACAGTAAAGAAATACGTTGGTTTGTGTGTAAATTTCGTCTAACCAAATTAATGTTGATATGAGTATATGAGTTTTCTCGTATTCTTATTTACAAAGTTAGTTGGTTAAATAGATGATGTTTATAAAAATACACAACTAAAGGCCCAACTATAATGTGCATAAGCTAGCTTTAGCTTATGTCAAAAATTCAACGAAAAGCCTGTCAAATGCTTAGGTAACTTATCAAAGAAATTTTTGTAGCTACAATGTACTTATATAAAGTTAGTAACTTATTTGCCACAGTTGCACATTTATGTTTAATTCGTAACTTTGCCAAAAATAATTTCTATATAAATCAACAAAATTTTTTAACTAAAAGGCTTTAGAGAAAATATTTAATATATTTAATAACATTCACAAGCACATTTACATATTTTGGTTTATGTTCTAAGAAAATGTAAAAAAAAATTATTACAAATTATTTTCTGTTTTGTGTTTGTGGCCAACCGTACTAAAAAATGCAACGATGTTCATCGCTTATATGGTATACATATGTTTGTATAAATACGAATTTAATTTAAATATATTATAATTGTAAAAAATGGCCATAAATAAAAATGTTGTTTTTACTACAATTTTTATTGAATTAAAAACCAAAAAATTTAACAATTTAGGTCTTAATTAAAATTTGTCTTTATTAATGTATAAACCAAAGCACAATCAGCTGTTTCCGTACGGAAAGTGCGATCAGTTTCGTACCTTGCATAAAGAAATGAAATTTAACGAAACTTGACGAAAAGTTATCTTATGTACATTATAGTTTACCACATATAATTTAATGCATTTGCACAGTTGTATAAGTTGGCATAAGCTAGTATATGTACATTATAGTTGGGCCTTAAGGTAGATAGATGCGAAGAATGCTGATGAAGGTCGTAGCGGTCCAGAAAATGCAGCATTTCATTCTGCTAGCGTCTAATTTTTCTTGTTTTCTTTGGAAAACGTCCGCATACATTTGTAAAATAAATTTTCTTTCTAAAAAAGATTTTTAGAAAGTAAAAAATAAATGAACTTAAGCCAAATAATTTCTATTCATTTATAACATTCACAGTTCAAATAAAAATTCAATAAAAATTAAATTAAATTAATTTTTTTCATTTGCAGTGAACTTTGAGCTAAAAATCTTTTAACAAAAACACCCAGATAGACTTCTTCGTTGTGTAGAAGCAGAATTTTGTTTTCAAAGTCAAAGTCGTTATTGAGACTCATGTTTACATATTCTGTTTGTATAAAATTGCCTAAAGTTTCCTAATACGTTCTACGTATTTGACAGGTTGAGCTTTGAAAAATTTTGTTTTGTTTACAACAAGCTGATACAAAACTTAACTGCACTATGCAGTACAATTACAATAAAAAATTAAAGTACTACACACTCGAAATAGAAAAATCATAGTTTTTATAAATTAGAAATCATAATTTAAGAAAAAAAATCATCAAATCATATTTTGGTTCAAAAATCATCAAAAATATGATAAAATCATCATTTTGGCATCGCTGCATACTTTGCTGACAGATTTTAAATCAGCTGTTAATCTTTTCATTAGTGTTGCCAGAGAAAGACAGGTAAAATGATGAATTTTTTCATTAAAAGTTACATTTTGAAATTTTCCTTAAAAAAAATTGTAATTTAACGTAATTTGTATAAAATCAAGGAGACACGGCAGAGCACCATGATGTCAAAAGTTGCTGGCTGAACAGAAGGAAGCCGAATAATTTATCCTTTTATGATCATATTTCACTTTTTGTTTTTGATATTTAATTTTATAAAATTTTAAATTTTTAAAATTTTTTAATTTCAAAATTACTTTAAAATTTCGACATCAACGTCGAACATAAACAAAAATTAGCTGGCCTATTAAGACCACCTGTAACTTAATGCGCCTTGGTATAAAATATAGAAAAAGTTTTATTCCATATGTCAGGGAAAATAACAAAGCAACAGTCATTCATTTACTGAACAAAAACAACACGAAAATAAAAAAAGAATAACGTATGAAACAAAATTTCATACCCATAATACTCATGAGGGTTTAAATTAGGACCCAATACTAATACTTTGGTGTGGAGAAGTGCATGCTCTCACCGTTTAATAAAATTAGTTAAAGTACATTTTTCTTTTAAAGATCTAGCTTTCATGGAATTAACTACACTAATTATTTTAAAAATACCATTATTAAAAATCAATTTGAGACTTTTTTGCTTAAAACTTCAACATAAAATTACTGATAATTTTTCTGTAATATAATCCGACACTTCCTGAAGAGAAGTAAAAAACAATTTTTTCTAAATCGAGGTATTGGTACAATTGTCAAATTTTTTAAGCGGAATAACTAAATTTGCTACCAATTTTCGCATGTTTGAACATAATGCTTAGTTGAACGCACGAAATGCAGCTCCTATTATTTCCCAGTTGAGAAAAATTTGTTGCCTTAAACATATTGCCTTAAACATATTTCTAAATTTGAAACAAGAAACATTTCGCGATTTCTCACTAACAGAAGAGAGGTAAACTTAAGCAATATTATTTTTTGTTTATTTCAATTTCATAATGCAATATAGGATTTTGATTGGACTCGCAGATTACCTTTGTTATTAAATTCGAATTGGTATGTTAAGAAAGGTTGATATGTTAAGTAGGATTTTTACATCAAATAATGAAACAAGTACTCTTTTAGTGATATTAATTAATTTCGTGTTTGTATTAAAAGTTAGGAAAATTTGGCCTAATATTACAAAATTTTACAATAAATAAATAAATAAATTACCAAAATTTACAAAAATGTTAAAAAAGTAAGCAAACGGCAATACTGCTTTTCGTGTATCTGCAAAAAAGAGTACAATTAAAATACAACAAGAGTTAAAAGACAACAAAGAAGAAGAAGAAGAAGCAATTGAAAGCTGTCAAAGTATTCAATGTACGTCAAAAGCAATATACCAAATTAAGAAATACAATAAAAAATACACATAAAAATTATATGTATGTTTTTTTGAGCTGTGTTTGATCACATTTATGTTCGAGTTTTGCAGTCTTGTTGTGTATTTTACTGAACTCTGCAAAATAATAATAATTCATTATTGATTTATAAATTGTTTAATTGAAGGTCATACTCGGTCTAGTTTTGCCACTTTATATCAAACACTTGGATTTTAAATCAAAGGAAGAACTCCAACAAATGCCTCAAACTGAAGAAGAACATTTGGAGAATCAAAACTTGGACAACGATGATTCAGACCGTTCACATCCCGATGCAGAGGTAGGAAAAAATATTCATATATATTTTCATATTTCAGTATAACAAATAATAAAGTAAAAAAAACATACAAAAGATTTGTTCTGTTAATGGGCCTTTTTTTATGAAATTGCTTATTTAAATTTAAATTGGTATTTGTTTTCAAATTAAAGTTTTTCTTTCATGTTTCTTTTAAAAATATATTTAGTTCCCTTAGTTAAAAACTAAATTTGTTTAATTTATTAAGTATAAATTTTATAATTTCATTGTTTGGAATATGAAAGATTTAAACATTTTAATATTTCCACTACTTTAACACTTTATTTATTATAATAAATTCGTCTACTACTGTCGTTTCGTACTACAAATTGTTTTTTAGAATCCTCTTGCTAAAGCGAAGAGATCTATATCTTTGAAATATAGGATGGGCACTAATAACAATAACGCTGAAAAGGTAGTAAAATATTAATTTAATAGTAATTGTTTTTGTTTTTCTCCGTCAAGAAAATAATAATTCATCATCTATGACTGTGTTTTTATTTACCAATATTAATAATTGTTGCAAAAATTTATCATACTGAGTTTTTATTTTTTTATTGAGTTTGTTAAAAATTTATATTATCTCTATTTTAAAAAATGTATAAGTGTAAATCAATTTCAAATGTATTTGTATCTGACTAAAGGGTATTTCTTGTACTTTGTAATGTTTCGTTTTTTATTTACTAACTATTTTGTTATTTCATAAAAACAAATTAGAATATTAGTTATTTCATTAATGTATTTATGTTAAAAAGTTTCATAAATTTCTAAAAAGTTAAACATAAGATGTAAGACAGTAGTGGTTGCACAGAAGTCAACTTGGTTTTTTTATTTTTCTAATAAAAAATTTCATCAAATCAAATACGAGGGCTGCTATATATATTTCTGGCCTGGCAACACTGAGTGCTGCCAAGTTCAATCTGACATTTCCATTGGGAAGTTTGTCATTTTTAAGCATAATCGTACTCAAAACGTTTTGACGTACGACCATTATTTGTGTTATTTACAGTGACTTGAAAAAATTAATATAGAAAAAATGGAATTAACTCGTAAACATTTTCGTGCCATCATTTTTCACAATTTTCGACGTGGATTATCACGGCAGGAGTGCATTGATGAACTTAAATCTTTGTATGGCGATGAAGCACCATCCTATAGCACTGTGAAAAATTGGTATAATGAATTTAATCGTGGCCGAAGCTCGCTCAAAGACGAATTCCGTGAAGGTCGTCCAAAAACGGCTGTTGTGTCAGAGAACATTGATGCCGTGCGTAAACTCATAAAGAAAAATCGACATGCGACATACCGAGAGATAGAGACATCCTTGGACATTTCTTCCACCAGCACACATTCGATACTGCATGAACAGTTGGCCGTAAAAAAGGTTTGTTCTCGTTGGATCCCGCACAATTTGAAAGTCGCTTAAAAATGGCTCGTGTCGATTGGTGCAAAGAAATGTTGCAAAAATACGATTGCGGTGCTTCAAAAGACGTTTATAAGATCGTCACAGGTGACGAATCATGGATCTATGCGTATGAGCCCGAAACGAAACAACAATCGACCGTGTGGGCCTTCAAAGACGAGCAATATCAAACGAAAGTTGTTCGTGGAAGAAGCACTTCGAAGCAAATGGTCGCCTGTTTCTTCGGCAACACTGGTCATGTGGCGACTGTTCCGCTTGAGCAACGTAGGACGGTCACTTCTGAGTGGTACACTACAATTTGTTTGCCTTAAGTCATCGGAGAAATTCGAAAAACCCACAAGAGAAGACGAATCATTGTTCACTATGACAATGCGAGCTCTCACACATCGGCTTAAACCAGAGCGTTTTTGACCGGCCAAAACGTCGAATTAATGGGTCATCCGCTGTACAGCCCTGACTTAGCACCTAATGACTTCTTCTTGTTTCCGCACATCAAGAAAAAAATGCGTGGTCAACGATTTTCGTCGCCAGAAGAAGCTGTTGAAGTGTTCAAAAACCATGATTTAGAGGTGTCTCAATCGGAGTGGAAAAAGTGCTTCGACAACTGGTTTGAGCGCGTGCTAGAGTGTATAAATCATGCTGGAGAATACTTTGAAAAACAATAAAACCATTTTTGATTATAAATATTCGCATTTTCACTATTAGGCCAGAAATATATAGAGCAGCCCTCGTAACTAATCAAAAATATAACAATGCATATGATTCCTAAGCATTGAGAAATATGACTTTAAACAAATTTTCAATTTGTTAAAAGCGTCCAAAACAGATCTTTAAAGCTCTTTGGGAAGAGTTTTTTCTGGAGGTACTCGCCTCCCTTACTCGATATTTTATGCAGCACGTAGAAGCTTCAGTTCAAAAAGCTTTAGTATCCCGAGATATCGAAATAAAGTTCAGTAGCAGTAGCCAAATTTTTGTACAGCGGGAAGTTTTGACCGAAAAAACCCCACGATACATGTGTCGGTTTAAAGAGAAAAAAAAAATTAAGCTCACGATGTGATCTTGGTTTACAACAGACAACGCTGAAAGTGTGGTGCGAGACAATATTTTCCGCATTACTTTCACGTAGTGGTAAAAGCAACGTTGACTTAAATCTCATGCGACCAGCGCCATGCTGTACAACAAGCCCACATACATTTAAACAACTGTAGCTCCTATAATATAAAACTGGCAGGAAAACTTGCTGAAGGTCAAAGTGCCTCTACAGCAAAGCGCAGAGTTTGAATGAAATTAAAGAAGATTCGAGAGATAAAAATCAGAAAATGTATGAAAAACTAACAAACTGAAAGATGACAATAATAATGCAAATTTAGAAGCAAACAAAATTTAACGCCAAGAAGGGCCGATAGTTTTGATGGCAGTAAACCATAAAAAGAAACATATTTCTCAAGATGCATCTTTCCGCTGGTCATTAAAACGATATATTATAATTGGCAGAGCACGTCCTATTAGTAGCAATGGCCCCAGTTTGCCAAAATATCCGTCAAAACCATGAGCAAAAATAGAAATGTAAATGAAGATAGAATAATAGCAAAAAATATTCTAGAGGAAAAACAAATCACCCAAGGCTGAACTTTTACATAGTTAAAGTATTTTTTCTCCGTTGCATCGCGTTGGTGCAGGACCGAGCCTGTGGTGAGCGTAGCCTTTGGAATTCCCTTGCAATCTTTCAAATTTTTCCTGTGTTTTTTTTAAGGAAACCTTTATATCATCCATATAAAATGTGATATATTTGAAGCACTCTGTGTAAAGAAATAAAACTCATTTTATGCCTAGCATGAACAAGCTTTGTGACTAGTATATTATATATTCTATTCAAACTGTCATAAGTTAAATTCACAAGTCCCTGTTATCATGTTATATTATTTATCCTCAATTAATTTTTAAATAGTTTATGATTGTTGTTGGTAATTTGCATAGAAAAACATGATGTAAATATACAATTTCATTTTGTATGTGTGTGTGTGTTGTAGGTTGTAACGAAACTATACCCGGGACTTACTTATTTATTTAATATGTTAACCACCTAATTGTGTTAATTATGCATAAATTTCGTGCGATTTTAATACAAATTCATCTAACTTGAAAACAAATTTAAATTTGTTTAAAGACTATTTGTAAATAATTTTCAGTTAAAGGTTCCCCTACCTGAATCAGTTTATTATATTTTTTTAAAAACAAATAAAACAAACAAATAACTATACCATACAAAGAGAGAGAGAGAGTATTCAATGTTTAAATTGAGGAATTTATAAGAAATATTTTCTACAGTTCCTTCTACTGGAAGACAAGAATATAAAATAAGAACTTGTTAAAATATATTTTAAGTTTTGAACGCGTAATCTGGACAGGGTAAATTAAAATAGTTATTTAATAATAAATTCATCTCATAAGGCAAAGGAAATTAGATCATTTATTTTTTGCCAGCTGTTAAAACAAAACTGTTTTATACCAAAAGTGACATCACTATTAATGGCGGTAGTTATTGTAGACTAGCGCAGCTTGCCTGCTGGCGCTATCTCTGGCTACCGGCACTATCCACCTCAGAACTATTCTGCTTCGATTTATAATAACGTTTCCAGCTTGCAATTAAGTCACTGATGCTGTCTGATTTACGTTCTAAACATGTTCTGAACATCTACCTGAATATGGTATTCAGTACGAAGACTGTATTTCGATTTAAGTTTTTTAACAATGCTAGAACCGCCAAATTACACCCCTAAACACATGCCCCAGTTCGCTTGCTGTCAACTAGAGTAGTCTCTTATTTTCGCATTCCTACGTTGCTATAATTTAGAGTTTTTGCTCTTGTGAAGACTTTCCTGTATATTTAAAGTTTACCAAATTTGGAGAAACTAGATCCTTTGTGCAGAACTCCATTACAAGACAAAATTTACTAAAACTGCATGTCATTAGGTAATCGCAAACTAGAGATTATCTTCTCTCCTAATCTCCTGTCCCTGCCATGTGCTATTTTATGACGCATTTAGGCGATATTTTTACCCGATTTATTTATTTATGCAGCATGCCTATACCGAGATGTTGTCTTAACTTATGTTCATTAAAACATATGCAACATAAATGGGAATGATATTTATCTCATTGAATATATTCCCAGAAAATGTAACCACTAATTTAAAGATATATTTTTTATAATTATTTTATTTAAATTAAATTACTTGTTAAATGTGGATTTAAATATAACACAAAATTAAAACTAGTAATTTTTAATTTGTTTTTTCCGTGTTATAATATAATTAAGTTTTTTCGTATTATAAATCTTTTGCTTTCATAAAATTTAAACTTAATCCGAGGTTTATTCTCTTTCTTTGACTTTTATCCTTAATTTTTTTTCACTAAAGTATAAATTATTACAAATTGAGACCAAAATTGAAAAATCATCACCATCTCCAAATAATAGTTATACAAATTCTACCAATGTAAGTTACAACAATTGTCGAATACCTACTACATAAATACATATGTATGTATGTATTTATATCGACTGATTAAAGCATATTTTATTCATTGTACCCTTCACCACAAAAAGTGGAAAAAGGGTGTATATAAGCTTGTCATTCCGTGTGTAATTTCTTCAATATCCATTTCCGACCCCATAAAGTATATATATATTCTGACTTCTTTTGCATATATAACTCGATTGAGCGATGTCCGTCTGTCCGTCCATGTTAGTGTATAAAACCCCGAGGCAAACGTGATTTCACAAAAAATGTGTCAATCAACCAGAGATAGCGTGGAAAAAGGTGATAGTGGAAATCACCATGATCGGTCCATGTCCTTCAAGGCAGCAGGCAAAACACCACGCCTACCTCTAATTTTTCATGTCATATGGAACAATAAAGTAACTCCAATCAAAAAAACAAATATATGGGGCGATAGAGAATTAAAAATAAGAAAAAAACATCATGTGAAAATATTGGCGCTCGCCAATTAAATAAATAAATAAATTATTATTTGAACTGTAAATAATATTAATGAATTGAAATTATTTTGGCTTAAGTTCATTTTATTTTGAATTTCTAAAAATCTTTTTTCGAAAGAAAATTTATTTTTACAAATGTATGCGGACGTATTTCCAAAGAAGACAAGAATAATTAGACGCTAGCAAAATGAAATGCTTCACTTTCTGGACCGCTACATCCTTCATCAGTATTCTTCGCATCTATCTACCTTAGTTGAGTATTTTAATAAACATCATCTATTTAACCAACTAACCTTGTTAATAAGAATACGAGATATATTCATATCAACAATAATTTGGTTAGACGAAATTTACACACAAACCGACGTATTTCTTTACTAAATTTTTGTAAAAATGGTTAAGCTATTAGGAGCCGATGGTGAAGGGTATATAAGATTCGGCATAGCCGAGTAAAGCACTCTTACTTGTTTTTTATTAGCTTTGATTTTGATTTTGCAAATTAATTTATAATTACTATTAAATTTTTAACTCAAAGTTTTGTTTTTAATAAATATTATTAGAGAGAAATATTAATAGATTTTTTTAAAGTATATTATTAAACGATATTTCAACAGGCAGACACTAACAAACGATTACAAAGGTTTTCGCGGACGCTCAAGATATTACTATCTATCTATAAATGTCCTTACTTGATGTTTTTTAGTCTTTGTCTTTATTTCCTGAGAATTATTGACGACTATAATAAGAAAAAATAAATTATAATCATTAATTTTTTATATATATAATTGATATTGCCGTACCACCTTTTTTGTTTTTTCTTTCATATTTTAACTGCACTGTAAAATTTTCTTAACAACTTCTAGGTTGTAAACAGCACTAATTTTACGAATCAAAAACAGAAAAAAACACAATACTCAGTATTCTAAAAACAACACTCGTGTAGCTGTTATTATGAAAACCATTTTATTCATAGAAGAAAGTTATATGTAATTAAAAAAAATTCTAAAAAGCACGACGATAAGTCATCTTTTCTAAAATTTCTTATATTTTGCATTTTTTTTTTTTTAAATGAAATTTATAAGCTTGATAAAATAAAATAAACCGTTTGTCTGCTATTATAATATATACTTCCATAAAAGTTTTTTCACGTACAGCTGACTTAACTGAATTCCTTTCTGTACGTGAGGATCAAAACATTTTCTTCTCACTAATTTTATATATTGGAGATGTATTAAATTTCTTATAACTACTTCTAAGTGACTTAATTTACCAGATAGATTATAGTTAGTCATTCCTTAGTGAAACCATATTTTCAACCGACTTCCAAAAAAGAATTCGAATTTAATTCATTTTTGACCTGATTTTGAAAATTTTTTCTTTATGCTTAGATATTCTAAAAATAGTAAATTATTTTAACAACTAAAGGTTGTCCCCATGCAAAATACATATTTTTAAGGGTACAATGAACCGTAAAAGGCGCAACTTTTAAATTTAAAAAAAACTGCTTATCACTATAGCTCCAAATAGTACAAAATAATACAAAAAAACAAACATAAAATTCAAGGGTAACGTAAATTTGCCTATATGGGCCTATCTTCTTGATCGTTATGGACAAACGGTTAAAAATTGATCGGAATGTCGATTACTTTGATCGTTATAATAACAAGTATAAATATTGAAAATTATAAATTAAAGGGTACCCCAATAGTTCATTTAGTTTGATGTTGATAGACGGTTGAAATGTATAAGGAAACTGTATAGCTATATCCGATATAATAAGTATAAAATGTGTATTTGGAAATTAAAGGGTGTCCCAATAGTTAATGTAATTTAATTTATACAGCCAAACTTTCGAACCTTTATAGACAGATAGCTGAAATCTTTTTGAAGCAGATTTTTTTCGTAAGAATTATTTTACAATAGCTCAGTTATAATTATTTTATCGCACGGCAGATTCAAATAAAAGCCTGCTGAATCAAATATTCAAATTATAGTTTATTACCATAAGTCATACCTGTTTCAATATAATCGATATTAAAATTGGATCAATTTGCTGGCGTAATTTAGAATTTTACTATCGGTAACATTTGAATGTAAAAAACCTGTGCACAGACAGACGTATTTATTTAAATGTTTGTCATATTAATTAACAGATAAACTTCCCAAAATTACTGTTTTTTATTTTACTAATTACAATTCAATTTCGGAAAATAAGTACAAAAATTAGGATAAAGTGTCAATTGCAAAAAAATATATACATACATATTTTTAATGTGGAACATTTTATTCAAAAAGGACCTGCATCTTTTCTTATTGCACCTGCTGTATTTGACAGTGAAGCATATTTTTCGTTTGCAATATAATGCGAATTTAAAACGAGTTCTTTAAAGCAAAATTAAATAGTAAACATCAAGGAAATGTTTGGATTTAAATTTTGGTTATTACTCTTGTTTGTATTCTTCTGGAAAAAAATGTAATATTTAGCCGCATCTTTAGCCATTAAATAAATGATTTATAAGAACACGAGAAAATAAAATATTTAAAAGTAAAGATTAAAAACTTTCCAAAACTGGAATTCATTGTGTTAAAATTGATAGATTTATGCGCGATTGATTATACTTTTGTTAGACCCGACAAGCAAAAACAACACTATTAATTCCAATTACTTAGTTGAGTTAGTTAGATTTTTTTACCTTTTGTATTCAAGTAGTTTTATGTTTTTGTAGTTTTTCGTTTATTTTGTTGCCAAACTTATTTATCGTGAAATTCCGCATTGAACCAATTACAGGCACTTTTGGCAGATACATATTCATTGCGTGGTACCAAAGTACATGAAAATGGAAAAGTGAGTAAAAGACTTTTGAGATTTATACTAATATACTTACGTACAACACAAATATGTATAAATATAATACATGCAAATCTTAACTAAATATTATAAACTTTTAGCATATAAAAATATTAAAAAAAAGAATTTAACCCAAAAATTTTTCCAAATAATCACTCTGTGTAGAACACAACCGCTCACAGTTATACAAGTACACTACACCATTTCTGTTTATCCTATCTAATTAAAATCTTGCTTATAAAAAGAAATCTGTAGATCAATTAACCAGGTTAAATTAACAAATTATTTTGTAGAGAATAGAGTTGACACTTGAAAATTCACCAGTATAATTTTGTTTGAAAATTGTAAAAATTAAATTCACTACTTGAGCAAAATGTAGGTAAAGTTAAAATTTAAAATTCAGCAGACATAACTATTACTTGGGTTTTAATATTTAAAGCCTTTTCCTTTTAATTTTAGCTTTTCACTCTTCCCAAGTGGTAATAATTGCAAACAACCATTTTATTTGTTTTTAAAAATACGTAACTTTTTACATCATATATACATATTTAATTACAATATCTATTGTGCGAATGTTTTAAATATTTTCCTTATATGCATTTGTATCACCAACGATTTATTTCAGGTTAATAACACTGCCGGAGCGGAAGAACCACCCTCCAAAGTTAGTTTAATGAAAAATATTTCTTTAGTCCTTTTTAGTTCTTTAGTTCTTTTTTTAAAGCACAATATTTTTTTGTAGCACTATATAACCAAAAAATATTGCTCATTCAATCAAAAGCTTAAACTTTTTTTTTTTTTTTTGTATTTTTGTCACAATTTCAATTAATATTAAACATTATATTTAGCCTAAATGAAAAAAAATCGTACACTGTTTATGATAATGACTTATTTTTTTCTATTATTGTATTTTTTACCTCTTGAAAACAATCACTGATTACGGCCAATATCTTTTGCAATCGCAACAAAGTGAAATGCATGCTATTATACCCTTTAACACAAAAGTTTGAAACAGGGTATATCTAAGTTTGTCATTCCGTTTGTAATTTCTACAGATTTTTTCCGATCCCATAAAGTATATATATATATTTAGCTATGTACGTCTGTTCCTCTGTGTTCGGGTTATAATCAGCTATGCCAAGCCACTAGATGAGCTAGAGGAAATTCAAATACGCCAATCAATCAATCAAACATAGTTTCATATCCTTCGTGGCAGCGAACATCACACAGTGCCTGCCTATCATTTGAAACATATAGAGCTTAGTGAAGTAACTCCAATCAAAAAAAATACAAAAAACAAATACAAAAATTAAAAAAAAACAATACTATTTGGTATCTTTTGATTGGGTAAAAAATAAAGCACTCGCTTTTGGTTATCCATTTTCATAAGTTCACGCCCATCAGTTTTTTAAATCACTATTGATATAATGAAAGCATGTATGCCTAAGTCTTTTTGACAATATTAGAGATTGAAAAAGAGAGTGCATTTAACATTCGCTTTGTTAATTTTCTTTTATACAAAAACGTCTTAATTACTTTAAGCTTTAGATTATTAATATTGTGTCCTGAAAATTTAATAAGTAGCCTGGAGTTATAGGAAATAGTTATGCTTGTAAAATTAGTAAGAATATCACTAAATATTTTATTTAAATTAGGAAGAATATCACTAAAGGCCAGGATTCACTATTATACTCAGTCGTACGATCTGTCAAAAATTTCATATGTGCTCAAAAAGTATGATAGTGTGAATTAAAATTGTATGTGTGTGACAGAGTTTTTGACAGATCTGTACGATTTTATAATCTTTTGAAATAATTCATAAAATATTTTTTTCTATGCGATCAGGGTTGATTTTTTTAAGATGATGGGGAGAAAAAACAACTAAATATTAAAACCATATGTTTTTGCACGTTTTTTGTATAATAGTGTGGCACATACGACGCCATTTTGCAACGATTTTTAAAGTAGGACAGAATTCTGTCAGATTTTTGTGTGATTAAATCGTACGATTGTGTATGATAGTAAATCCTGGCCTTAAATATTTTATTTTTATTAATAAATAGCGGGTTGAACAGCTTCAAAACTTATTTGTTATTCGTGTCCTTATTTCAGAAGAAATCATGATTATTTGGAAAGAGTTGCGAAGAGTATTTCTTTTTGTTTTTATATATCCCAAATAAATCATACTACTTCTGTTAAAGCTGCATCGAATCTTTGTTAAAGAATGAAACGAGAATCAAAATATATATATATATATATATATATATATATATAACTGAATTGAGTATTTCACGAGCAAACACCGCTAAATCAAAAAAAAATTGTAAAAGCCGCAATTTTTATTTATTTTTGAAAATGCAACTCTTTACAGATATCGTTACTTTTGAAAATGTCGTCATCAGTTAAGTACGAATTCTTACGAAGCAAAGCCTTTACTTAAGATTTAAAACGCTGACATTTTACTCGAACGCGATCAAGCTAAAAACAAACAAAAAAAGCGCAATTTCATTTTATTGCCCAAGAAGTTTTGCATACTTTAGCAATCAGCTTTATGCATATAATTTAACAGTTTGTCAAGAGTTTTCTTTTGGGCCGCAAATTCATTTATCTGCACTTATCTAAAAGCACAGACCTTGAAAAGATCGGATTAGATAGCTTTAGCATTATTTCAACAACTAATATTTACAACTTCTGCAGAAACTGTAAATCCTGTTAGATTATTTTGTGATGGCTGTGGGGGAGAAATAGTATTGGAATGCTTGCCAATTGGTTAAAAACTAAGGTTCCAAATAACATAAGAAAAGTTTTGAAATAATATTTGTAAATAACGAAAGGGCAACACGGATCTACATAGAAATGATTGTAGATCTAGAAAATTATTTTGATATTTTGCAAAATTATAGCGTGGATCAGAGAATTGGCAAATACCGAAATATTAAGAACAAAAATCACACGAACACATTGAAAAACTTTCCAAATCTTTCTCGTAATATAAATGTTTATAACGGCATTTTAGGATTTTATCCATTTTCTAAAAACTTCATTCTTTTAACATAGTGGACTTTCAAGCAATGAACTTATCTGCTGTCCAACTAAAAAAATAAGCGCATTTCTGAAAAGTTGCTCTAACAACGATAACATTTTGTTTCAAGAAGATCATAATTAAAAATTTTAAATTTCCTAGTTAAACATCGGTAATTGTTTTTATGTAGTAAACTTCTGACTCAGAAAAAATCTTTGATTTTATCTAAGATTGTGTAAAAGATAGAAATATGTAAATAGCCGCCAAAGTGTTGAAACAAAATTTAGAATCTTAAACGTAAAATTCAAAATATTTCAAAAGAGGCTGAAAGTTTTCTTTAATACTTTAATAAGAAAATTTATTATTTGGAATCTTTTTTGTAATAATTTACTTTAATTGTGCTTGATTCCTACAAATATAAATATTTCATTATATTCTCATAGAATAATTTTTTTTTCGTAATAATAATTCATTTCTTACACAATTGCGAGAGCACCCAGTTTTACGGGTATAATGGTACTAAAACAGTTGTCAGCACTTTTTAATTTTGTAGATGGAAAAGTTTTAACACTGTTTACAGAACTCTGTAATATATAGTTAAATTTTAATTTTAAGAAAGTTAAAAATGACACGCAGACAAAGTCGTGGGCACTGTTAGTCTATAATTATTAATATAACTGGTATTACAGAAGCAAAATTTCGTTAAACAATGTAGACATTCGTTTTTTAGATCAAGTTCTGCGTGACCTTATTCTCATTTACCACAACTAATTTTTGTGCGGTGATTGATAATTCATAAATTTCTTTATTGTCGCAGATGCTCGCGTAGAATCTATCACTTGTTTTAGACTTAATTGATTTACAGGCGGATCGAAGCAACTTCTGAAAGATATCTGCTTGATAAAGGGACGCTAACGGCCCCAATTTTAACCGATATATACCTGCACCTGCTCTCGCAAACATAAATGATCCATTTGCAATGAGTGTTTTATATGACTTTTAGGCTACATTTCTGCTGCTCGTACATTTCACCTGCTTTTAAGTCTCACTCTCCCTCTCACACTTTTCAATCTTTACGAAACTATACTAATAGAAAGCTTTGCTTACCAAATACAAATAAAAACATATACAGGTCTTACCATCATTGCATAATTCTAGTGAGCAGTTTTTGATAAGATTCATTATTGGCAAACACTTTCTCGCTTATCTTTACTATCCACAAAGGAATGGATTTTTGCCAAGTTTTGTCGCTAATATTTTGGTCCTAACACATCTTACCGGGTTATTCTGAGAGCGTTTCTTATATAACCCATATTGGTGTACAATAAACAGTATTGTATGTCCATTGAGTCCATTTTCCATACGAAATTTGCTATGCGACGTTCCACTTATTCCATTATCGTATAGTTGCATCAGTCCCACCATTCTCGAGGGCTCTTCTCGGATCTACGAAAGGGATCTCCTCGAACACACACAGCTATAATCTATGTTTCCACAAACATAAGAAGTACAAGTAGAGAAACCATAGTTAATGTACTCAGCTGCGTAAGCTTATGTTTCTCCATGAGTTTCGAGAAAACCTAAAAACAGCATACTTGAAAGCGATGTTTTTTAAAGCTTTCCGGTATCTAACAGTAGGATCCTCAACGCATTCTTCAAGGTATTTGTCGTGCATGGTAATGTGTAATATGTAAAGTTCCAATTACATTAGATGTTGTTTTTTAGGAAAGTTCTATATTTGAGACTAAAGTGGTAAAATAGCCATTTCCCCTCATAAAATATAGTTCTTTTTATAAGCTTCAGCACAAAAAGTGGAAAAAGGGCATATCTAAGTTTGTCATTCCGCGTTTAATTTCTTCAATTACCATTTCCGACCCCATAAAGTATATATATTTTCACTAATTATGCAAAGCGCAATAGATTAAGCGATATCGAGGCAAGCTTGACTTCACAAAAAAAAAAAAATATGTCAATCGATCAAATTTAGTGGTTATAGTGGTGCTATTGGAAATCAGCATGATCGGCCAATGTCCTCAGAGGCAGCAGTCAACACACCACGCCTATCTCTAATTTTTTCATGTTATGTGGAACAATAAAGTAACTCGAATCAAATTTGAAATTTTCAAATTTTTTAAAATATCAATATGGGTATAATTTTAGAGTTTTTGAACAGATCTTAAGGGAAATATTAGAATAGATTTCATTTTTATGTAAACTTATTGCAGTAACATTTTTTATTTTTTAATTCTCTGCCACCCCAACATTTGGAATTACTTCACTAAACTAGATTTACATAGATGGTGAAGGGTATATAAGATTCAATTATGATATAAAATAATAAGCTTTGGAACTAAGGCAAAAAGTATATGGTCGGCTTGGAAAAAATTTTACAAACTGGTAGAAAAATCAACAGAATAACGGAATAATTACATGTTGGCTTAAAAAACTCGAAAGAAATATTGCAATTTATCGTTCATTATTAGTTCATTTTGTCACTGTTGTTTAAGCGCCATAGTGATCATTTAGAGCAGTTTTTTGTATTAAAGATTTACAAGAGAATATCATTGTTTGTTTTATTTTTTTATGTAGACGCAATTAATAGATTTTAATATTTTTATTATATTGTTATTTCTATGGCATGAATATTCTTTTTCAAACTAGACATTTTCTTTTTCTAAATAGTTTAAATAAACTAATATTGAAAAAAGCACGTACATGGTAATTACAATTTTTATTTATTCAAAATGAAAGAAAAAACATTTTTATTAATTGGAAATTGGTTTTCTCCCCCATTTTTATTTGTAAATAATAATTAGATTTACCTATTAAATACGTCTTGTAAATAAACATATGCATACAAACAAACATAATTATAAAAGTTTTTGTGTAGTAAAAAAGAAAAAAAAAACATATGTTAAATGCCTAAATAAGCGCATAATGTAATAACTATTTTTCTTTTTCTTTCTTGCAAAATTACAAAAATATACACCTAAAAAATACCAGGTTTCCCTGACGGACTCGGATCCATCCCAGTTTCGTGAATTTTTTCACACAACCGATTATGAAATCAAACAACATCAACCTTTAAGGCTTAAAAAGAAAGTGTACGAATTTTATACGGCGCCGATTACAAAATTTTGGGCTGATTCGGTAAGTCGCACATACTCTAGGCAATATAGTCAGGATGGAGTAGTTACTATTGGAACTAAATATTTAGTTTTTAAAAGGAGATTTAATCACATTAGAGTGAAATTTTGAGTTTATTATTGGCGAATATTTTATATAAAAAACCAAGTACGATTTTATAACTGTCTCTTTATATATTTATTTAAAATAAGATGGCCTACATGTTCTTTCTTGTGATGTTCACATTTACGGTTTTGGTGAAAATGGAACAGAAACCACGATGGCAGGAAATGTACTCAATTGCCTACATAGCAACATTGGGATTTGAAAAGATGCGTGAAATCGTTTCCTCTGAACCAGTGGCAATAACGTAAGTGATTCGTAAACAATAGCGAATTGTAAGTATTACACTTTTCGTTAAAATTTTTTCAACAGTCATAAATTTTCCGTTTGGGCGTGGAACATGTGGAATCCTTGTGACGGCGCTGCGATAATATTGTTTTTTATTGGACTTTCACTCCGATTTCGCCCAAATACCATGGACATTGGACGAGTAATTTATTGCGTCGATAGCATCTACTGGTATTTAAGAATATTAAATATTTTGGGTGTAAATAAGTATTTGGGTAAGTTTCCTTTTTCTCATTCCAAAGCCATAAATATTTGTTCAATTAATAAGCTAAATTTTATTTCCAGGTCCTTTGGTAACAATGATGGGTAAAATGGTCAAAAATATGATATACTTTGTCGTGCTTTTGGCAGTGGTATTAATGAGTTTTGGCGTCAGCCGTCAAGCTATATTGTTTCCTAATATGGAGCCCACTTGGCGCCTAATACGAGAAGTATGTTCCAAAACTCATGTTTATATATATATTTTAAAAAAAATACATATTTCTAAATTTATGTGTGTGCGCGTGTGTGTAAAATAAGTGTCACGAAGTCTTAACATAATTTTAAGATTTTGCAATATTGTTATGAAGACTGTAAATAATCATCCTTGTTTTAAAAATTTATTTGTGACAATAATGCTTTGAGAATTCCAAACGTTTTGATTTTGATTGAAATACAGAATGGGACCAAGTATAACTTTTAAATAATATATGGTTTTGTCTCAGAGAAGTACATTGTAGGAGTCTTCTACATAATTCTTACACGAAAACGGAGTCATAGGTTACCAAAATTAGGGAAAGGTAATCAAGTCGCCAGAGCAAATAGAAGCTCAAATGCTTGACAAAATTTTCTTCTTCTCTTAAGGGCTATAGCTTCTTCAGAAATCTTCTCTAGTTACGCTTACAAATCAAAAAGCAGAAAGAGACAAGAAACATACGTTCTTATTGGCATTAAATTCAGTCGTATAATTTTAAGACCAATTGTTTTGGTCCATTTTTTATAAATAAAAATTAAAAAAAATATTAGACACTTAGTTGACTATTTTTATTTTAATATCGCATATGCTGCGCCTGGTAAGATTTCGGACCTGCTCATTCGAGAAGAAGAATCTCTGGAATAAGCCTAGGGTACTAACTGCCGAAATCACACAAATGTATAGCTGAGCATTATGTTCAATGACGAGGACTGTAATGAATGGCACAATGTAATTCGATTTTGTCAGTCAATTGTTTAAAAACAATTGACAAAAATCTTAACCTATAGTTTTATTTTTTTCTAAATTGTATTATAGTATTGCACATTGAACTCGTTAATGTTTTTGATAAAAAAAATTTTTATTAGACAATAGATATAAAAATTCCGAAATAAAATATCGGTCATTTAAGTATTAAAGGTTAACTGAGTTAATCAATTTGGCAGTTTAATCATTCATATAATAAAAAAATGCAAGGTCATAATCTTGCTTAGCAGTTAAATTCTTGTTTTATTTTAACAATAGATATTTTTAAATTGATTAATAACTCATTTGCACAAAAATTCCGTTCGCACGTTTTTCCTACAAATGAAAACTCGCTACAACTACATATCAAAAACTTCTCTGCAATGACAGTGTAAACATTTTATGTAAATCAAGAAACCAATTATTGAAATTTTTTCAAGATATTTTCCTTCTTTATTTTGCTACACAGGAATAAGGATTTTTTCCACACTCATAGAGAAAACAGACATGATTTAAAGTGGACAAGAATTCTTCATATTTTTTTAATATCTTTACTTGCATAATTCGTTTATGCGTTTTACATAAATTTGTAGTTGTAAATTAAAGTTTAGTTGTAAATAATTTTCATTATTTGTATTAAATCAATTAAAATTTAAATGAAGAAGACAAAAATATTTTTAATGGAGTACATACACCACTATTAAAATCATAAGGTGTTTTATTATTTCATATACTCACGATAACATTAAAGTAAATATTTTTTATAATATGAAATTTTCAAATCTCTCTTTTTTTCTATTTTGTGTATTTCTGCAACATTTTTTCTATTTTTTATTTTATCACTACACTTACAAAAACTTAACACACCTGAATTAACTTTTCAAACCCTTTTTCCCGCTCACTAACACATTTTAATATATTGAATCAATTAAAAATTTTTAAATTAAAACACACGCACGCACACACGATGAATTGCGTACTTATAATAGGTTATTGCCGGTTCAATAGTAGCACCAGGATTTTTAGGAGCGTTAAGACATAATAGTCCATCACATGGTTCACGAGATTCCACCAGTGGTATTGGAGGTTACACATCATCTCACCATCGTGGTCATTCAACAATGTCACATCAATCACCATCAGTGCAACCACAACTCGCTACAACATCTGGACAGATATATCAAAAACCAGATCTGTTAAACATTTTAAGTAGCAATATGACCAATAATGTAAACGATGCAAATAATAATAAATAATACTTTAGTTGGATTTAGAAGAAAAACTTTAATATTTGATGTTGTGAAAGCATCTTGAAATTTCTTAATTTAGCCCCTATAATAATTCTTCAGCTATTTTTGTGACTGTCTCTTAAGTTTCCTCTTTTTAATGTGTCTATAACTGCGTTTTTCCTCATGAATTTTTTTTATTTGCCCCGCCATCCTGGAATTAATTCGTCCGCACTAAATTTTACAATTATTTGCCTTTATAATTAAGCAAAAACATTCTTGCTTTATTATTTTTGCATGAAAATTACGTGTAAATAGTTACAAGTCGACGTGTATGTACTCTATTATTTATAGGCTTACGACTTTAATGAATCTTGTCCATATTTCTGAATTTTTGTAAAATGAACGAATCAGTTTGTGTGGAAAATTGAGACAAATTTTTGTGCCTATTTTTGAAAGAATATTTTATTTGTTTTACAAAAATATATACATTCTCTATTTCTTTCTATTGAATAAAAATCTAAACCCCCCTTTTTAAAGTAATTTACATTCTAAAAAAATTTTAATGTGCTTTTTTAACGGTATTTTATGTATTACTTATTTAATATTTATTGTTTGCTGATTTTTAATTTTATTTACACTATGCAACAAAATTAAAAACTCTTAACTTGCGATGACAACCAAATTTTCTGACGATTTAATTCACTTTGACCGTTTTTATTAAATTTTACAAAGTTTGACAGCAATGCTCTATTTAATTATAATAAATAAATAATATTAGAGTAATAAAATAATAAATAAAAATAGAGTAAAAAATTTTTAATTAAATTAAAAATATATTAAAAATATAGACAAGGAAAACTTGAATGGGAAATAAAAATGTATATTCTTTTTAATTTAAAAAAAAAAAAACAAGTTAGCGCTAGGCCCTTAAGACTTTTAACATTTTCATTTATTCATCATTTTTTCTAAAATAAAAGTGATAATTTAAGAAGCCTAATTATAATCCGGCTTGATACCACATAAATACCTACTCGTAAAATTTAAAGTATAAATATATTTTTTAATTTAATTAATAAACTTAAAACGGTTTCGCCTTCTGCTTTGCTGGTTGTTATATTTAACGTTTGAATCTCTAAAACCAAACAAAATGCAATCTGCTAGCATATTTGCATTCCATAAGTCCTGCCAGCAATGCTTACTTGGACGGTTAGTAGAAACGCTTATGCTATTTGCAAAAAGGCCTGATTAGGAATGATATATTTAATATTGAAGTCGCAATCAGTAACTTTTCCGAGTGAATAATTTATGTGTAAGCCATCAATTTTGATCGAAATAAATTTAATTCTGATTAATTTATTTAATTTTTGCCGTCTTTACATTTGCATATATTTTGACTGTTCCTGAAAATTGCTAAATCTTCACTTAATTTTAATATGGCAACACTGTGCACTTGAGAAAAAATAAAATAAAATTCCACAGAATCCAGGAATTTATTGAATTGGCCAACTCCAATGTACAAGGATTTTTTTCTGTAGTTCATCTTAAGCGGCTATTATGCGGTCAAACTTTGCATGTGAGAACGAATTGATGAGTATGATCGTGTAATAGCGTAAAATTGATGTTTGCCAACGACGCTGAATGGATTTTAATTTTTTTTTATATTAAAAGTTACTCTCATCTCCCATGCTTTCTTTTTAGCATGCACATTCTAGTCATTCTTTATTCGGTGGCCTTAAGAGAAGTTCAAATTTTCCGTTAAATCTAATATAATACACATTAAGTAAATACTTTAAAATGAAAGAAGTAATTATCAAATATAGTATTTGATTTGTGTCCGCAGAGATTTGACATTTTCTAAGAACGAATTAACGGGTTTGTGACATATCTGTATACTCAAAATTTAAAGAAGTTCTAAAATCGAATCGTTAACTTTAAAAAATGCATTAAAAATTCAATTAATTTATAAAAGTAATGCAGAATGCAAAAAAAAATTAAAATAAAACTCTTTTGCTTGTCAAATCAGAAACTTTGTATCTAATTTATGTTTTAAATTTGTGTATGTGTTTTATTTATTATCGTAAAAAATTTAAATGAATGAAATGATATATATTCACATTATATTATTATTTATTTTATTATTAGGTAACGTATCAACCATACTTCATGTTGTATGGAGAAGTATTTGCAGATGACATCGATCCACCATGTGGCGAAAATCCAAGTCAACCTGCCTGTGTTACTGGTTTGTAATTTGCTTTAACAATTCAAAGCTAATGCTTTTGGTAGTAGCCATTTCGCATCTATAATTTATCAATTTTAGTTAGTTCGTCATTCCTTAGTTATATTGGTATCAAGGCATGTTTATACAGATTTATTTATAGCATATCGAACAAAAAAATAAAAAAGATTAAAAAAAATATTTAAATTATTTAATAACAATAGAGAAACGCCGGCCTTTTAATAAGAAGTTGTCCCTTAAAAAAACAATTGCGTTTTTTAAAAACCCAAAATAAGAATATTTAATTTAAAAAAAATACACGAATATTAAGTTGATAGTGACTGAATAATAAAAATATTAAAAGTTTTTAGTAATTTTAATAAAGATATATAACATCAAATAAACAGCTGTTATAATGGTTTAATCTGTATGAGTATGCTTCTTTAATATAAATTGTTTAGTTTTTTAACAACATTCTTATACATATATTTATGAAAATATTTTTTTCTACATTTTGAACAGGACACTGGGTTACACCTATAACAATGTCAATGTATTTGTTGATAGCAAATATTCTATTGATTAATTTACTTATTGCAGTGTTCAACAACATTTTCAATGAAGTCAATTCGGTATCACATCAGGTAAATACAATTAAAGAATAATAATTCAAAATTTTTGTGAAACTGGTAATTTATTTGTTTTTAAATGTTATTATATAAAGGCGCAGATTAGTTGGTCATTTACTGCTTAACCTTGACTTATCAGTTAACCTCTCAACACAAATATAAATTATTTTTATATAATTTTCAAAAGAAAAACTTTATGTTAATTTTTAAAATTATCCCGATTAAAATAATTACCGATATTGAATATTGAGGGTCAAAGCACATCTCGATGGCTATTTCGCTACCGCTTACTTAGCTCTTCAGGAAACTTCCGACAAACATTTTAAATAAACTAAAAATTTTCGTCCAAACAATAAAGCAAAGACAAAAATCAAAGTTTAATTAAAAACAGTAATAACCAACAATAATTCTATTTGCCTTTCTCCACTGTATAAGGCTGTCTTTTTTTCGGCTCTTTTATGACCACCGGGATGTGCTTTGATCCTAATAATCAATATCGGTTATTATTTTAATCGGGATAATTTTAAAAAATAACACAAAGTTTTTCTTTTCAAAACTAAATAATTTAATAATATTCCCGTGTCTTTAATTTTATAAATTATTTTTATTTTACAATTATGTATGTATATTAATATTAAACACAGATATACAAACAATTGACGATCCTTAAATTAACTGAACACAATGGGAATTGAAAAAAAGAAAAACGAAAATAAGAACGTTTTCCCCCATCGCGACATTTCCTTCCCTGAGAGGAATGAGGCCGCCCGCCCTCGTGATTTCAATTGAGGTCCGAAGCGTACAATAGCCATCCGTTGGTGCTGATTGCCAAAAAGCATGAAAACACAATATGCAGAATTGTGTTAATATTTCTTGCACAAAAACCGACTTCAAAACAGCTTTTTGCCATCTATAACGGTTCAAAAGTTTGACCAAATACACCGAACTACTTGGCTATTCAAAAGTTCGGCCATATATATACATCAAATTAAATGAACTACTGGGGCACCCTTTAATTTATATTTTAAATATTTATACTTATTATTATAACCATTACAGTTATCGATATTATGTCCAATTTCCAGGTATATGTCAATAACGATTACGTTACTTATGTAACACTCTTCATTTTTGTATTTCTATGTGCCTGCCATTGGAAGCTGTAGTGATACGCAGTTTTTTTTAATTGTAAAGTGGCGCCCATTACAGATCATACGTTGTACAGGTACACTCTTAAATTTTGAAAATTATGAACTGTTTCTAAAGCAAGATCAATCTGTAATAATAACCTTTCAATGCTCAGAAATGACTGAGTTCTGCTCAAACACACAAAAGCTACATTCAGACCTGTTTCTTTTTATTGAAGTCGGTTAAGAACAAAAGTAGGCGAGATTTTTTGAAATATTTCAGTCTGTAATGTAATAAGTATATCTAATTGACCGATGGAGTGATATATATATATATATATATATATATATATAGAGTTCTTTTTGTCTTTCTACTGTTCTTTCTAATACCCAAAATATTCGTTATTTAAACAATCAATTACAATTATTTGATTTTAATTTAGGTTTGGATGTTCCAACGTTTTACAGTTGTTATGGAATACCAACAGAAGCCCGTGCTGCCGCCGCCATTTATAGCACTTTGCCATTTCTATTCGCTGCTTAAGTATTGTATACGTAAAGCCAAAGGTGAGAGAGGGATGAGAAAGTTAAATTTTATTCCCTGTGAGTTTTCATTTATAAGCTCGTAAATATATTTAACCAATAATATTGTTATATGGCTTTTTATTTATTTATATGTTTTACTAAGACAAAGTTTTATCAGTTTTATCACTACTTGTATTTAATGCTCACAAATTCTCATTCTGAATTAATGCTTGATTTTAAATTTTAAAATGTTACAAATTCCGCACGCGAACCGCTAGATATAATCGATACCGAAATAAATCGTTACTCCAAGGCAAATTGAACTATGTAAAACGAAGAGCCCAGATGATCGAATTCGCTTTGTACTTTTTCTCGTGGTAACGTCAGAATTCGTTTACCGTTTGTTGGTACGCCATTTTGATAAAAATAAAGAAAAAAATTCAGTTAAAAAATTCAATTAAAAATAGAAAACTCTAAGCAAAATTAAGTAATTTAGTGACAAAAATGTTTAAATTAAAAGTGTTTGTGGCCATGAATTAAAATGGTTTAAAATTTACTACAGTCAAATTCGGAGAAGCGCATACTTTTTATATAAATGACATTATTGATTTAAATGAAATTTTATGCCTCGGAGTTCGCTAAGAGGAAAGAACGCTAAAGTCCACAAATGAATGTAACTACAATGAAATACTCTAAAGGGGCGTCTCGTTAAAAGAAACACAAGAATAGTAAATAAAAATAATATTAATTAAAATTAAACATAAATATGTTTTACGTTTATATCGTGCTAACTAACTTCGCTTAAAAGAAACCGTTTTCACCTATCAAAAATACTTTTAATTGAAAATTCCATACAAGAAAAAAATGGTTGCATTTTTTCCGTTGCAACTAATGGAATTCGACTGTTTAAAAAAATTATATAAAAGAAGAAACAAAAAAGTTCCTGTTTCATGGATTGATTATTCATTGCTATCACCTGATACATGATTTCTCTATAGGTGTGGAGTGCGAGACATTTTACAAAAATAAAACACACATAGGATTATCATGTTGGAGCTATACAACCACCTAATATTCAATTTGCCTTTGTCACAACAAAAAAGGAAAATGTTTTAATTTTTTTTTTTAAAAACATTAAATTTGGATTTAGTTTTTATACTCTAAAAGTTACTTTTTATTTTTACTAACAGTTATGATTTGCAATGTATTTATTATTATTTTAAAAGTGAATAACAATATTAACTAACGTGTCAAATTTATGTATGAACAATTAGTAATTAAAAAATGTTTGGCTTTCTGATTTTGTTATTATTGACGGAATTTATTTTAACCACGACGAAAAATAATACGTTTCTTCCATATTATGTATGGAACAATATTCACACATTGAATTAAATAAATAAACAGGATTGGAGATACAACGCGACAATGGCTTGAAGCTTTTCTTAGAAAAAGATGACCTGGAACGTCTATACGATTTTGAGGAGGAGTGTGTGGAAGGTTTCTTCCACGAACAAGAAATAATTTTAAATCAATCGACAGAAGAACGTGTAAAAAACACGACAGAACGTGTAGAGGCAATGGCTCAGAAAATCGAAGACATCAATCAAAAGGAAAACTTGCAAACTGCTACTGTACAGGTAAACTATTTTAGTTGAACTAGTTTTTCCCTCTTAACTTTAAGCAGTACTTAATCAAATATAATCAAAAACTTGCAACTTAAATTTGATTTATATACAAAATATTTAAAATTTTCTGTTTTGTTTTATTTTATTTACAAAAGTTTTAAGAAAAAAATTCTTTTAATTAAATTACTTGGCTGAAAGATAAAAAATTTGAAATAGAGATAAGTGTTTACACTAAATTAAAAAATTTTAAGAATATCACCATCTAGGAGCCACCCGTCAAAATAATAGTTTGATTAGCTTGCCTCAAAAAAGTAATTGTTAGACTTATATACATATTACTTATAAGATACAGAAGAGCTGTAAATGAATCATTAATTTTTTAATTAATTTGCGAATCTTTCATGCACTGAATTAGTAAATTTTGAATTAATTCTTTTCACACAATTCGATTGAATAAAATTTGAGTCAATTCAAATGAATTTGGTAGAAATGAATTGCAAATAATTTTCACTTTATTTGAATTTAATTAATTGAAATGATTTTGTAAGTAAATATGCAGTTAGCAACGCCATGTTTTTTTTTTTTTTGCTCAGTCGTGGATCCTGGACAAGGCTTTTTAATTTTTGTATTGTATATTTCCAATTCGGTAGCAGAAATTTCCGTTGTTCATTTTCTCTAGATCTGATTTAGAATTTTATTGATTCGCGATCATTTTTGGTTTCACTTATTGAAACTGCAATTCATTGTTCTAAATTATTTGAATTAATTCAAAATTTATTCAATTTAAACGAATTGAAAACGAATTGCAACTCATTCTACAAACTCACTTAAATTGGAAACAAATTGAAAATCATATCTCCATAATTCTTTTGAATTGATTCAAAGTTCATTCAATTCTTTTTTAATATGAAAAGAGTTAAATTTTATTTAATTCGTTACAAATCAAAATCAAAAAAGAATGATTCATTCACCAGTCTCAGACAAAATATAATAATAAATAAAGGAAAAAATTATGTTTTGCTTAAAATAGTTTCATAAGCTAAACATGCAATTACCTTGTTAACATATGGCAACACCAGCACCTCACATCTATTCAGAGTTACTCAACCGGTTTTCGGCTACGAGTTCTTCAGTTTCAAAGAAAATAAATTTCTTAACAATCTCAACTTAAAAACCTCTAGAAAAGAGTATAAAAGTAAATTTCCAGTAACTTTTTGATTGTAAATATTCTGCTTCAATAAAATCGGATTATCCGTTTAGAAACTAAAGGATTATTTTCATTTTTTCTAAATCCCCCAGTGTGCACCATACTACTAAACCGTTTTCATGACCTAAACATAATAAATTTTATTGTAATTAATTAATGTTTTTAGAACATTGACTTTCGATTACGAAAAATGGAAGAATCGTCAGAACAAATCTTAAATCATTTGGCGGTGATACATCGTTTCATGGCAATGCACACAATGGACCAAGATGATTTACATTCTTCTAATGTAAATTTGCCAGGTGAAGTGCAGCGTTTACGAACGGTATCAATGTCAGATAATGAAGCTGGTGGGCCGCCACCCGGTACTGGAAACGGCGGGGGTGGAGGAGGAAGACTAGTAAACTTATCAAATAGCTTACAGGCATGTTCACTAAAGTAGAGAAAAAGTAATACAATCATAAATTTAAGTTTGTTTTTGAACAGGTGACAAATCGTCGAAGATTTAATCGTTCATTGACTGAAGTCCGTCCGGATGCATACATTTTTGATGATGGTACACATTTTGAAGTTGTTCCTGTGCCGGAAGAATCAGATGAAGTTGTAAAATCCAGAGAAGCCTTAAACGAACACGTTGTGCGTAAAATATCTGTACCATCCGAATCAGATTCAGATGCTTATGTGCCCCTATCACAACGCCCCTCTACGTGTGAAACTGTGAAACGTACACCTTACGTTACTGTAAGGCAGGATACCGGTGCAAGTACAGAAAGTAAAGACACACTCACGCCTCTAGGAAACGATGACGATCATACTTTAATAGGTGAAAACTCTGATGAAACGGGGCCAGACATAACTTTTGAAGGTAGATCAAATATAACAATAACAATATTGATTTGCATGCAATTATTTTTTACTTAAGCTGCCAAACATCGAGCTATGCGCCAACGTACGGTTTCTCTGTGTCGCAGAAATTCTGAGACATGTTCAACTGTGGGCGATATAAGTCGTTCGCATATAAGTCTGAATCAATTACATTTATCACGACGTCAAATGAGTCTGACATACTCGGAACCCGACAGCGATAAAGAAGGACAAGCAGGTAAAATAAAAAAATGGGTCAATCATAAAATTTATTATTTATATTATATTAGTCTTTTCTTAATTACAATTAAAATTTCATTAACATTATTAAAAATAATTACAATGACAAGGAACTTAACAAAGAACTTAACGACCTTTTAATGTTACTGACTTTACTTTTCAATTATAATTGTTTTTACTAGTGACAGTGAAACTGTTAAAATACTAATTACAATTGAAAAAAAAATGATTGTATTTATTATCGTCGAAGACAATAAACAATGTATAAAATAAACAAACATTAACCTTTTTGTAGATGGATTGGATCGTTTTGACTTACTGTTATTGCCAATTAGCACGATTGGGAATGACGTTTATTGATGGTAGTGCCTTGATTAGTTAATGATTTAAATTTTTAATTCATTACCAATGAAACCGATTCATTTAGATGAATTAGAAATTTTGAAAAAAATAATAACGCTTCATTTATCATTCAGCTAAAAAAATTGACAATCAATTAATCGATCTAATGTATAACTCTCACGTATGCTCTGGTTCACTATCATACCCAGTCGTACAATCAGTCAGTAACTGCATGTGTGCTTGAGAAGTATGATAGTGTGAATTAAAAGTTGTTATATCTTTCGGTGGAAACTGTCGTCTCTGACTGCATACTTGGTACGTTTGGCGAACGCCACGTGTTTTTAGTACTTAAGTGTTTGTGTGTGAGAGACTTTTTGACAGATCTTGTAGAATTTATAATCTTTTGAAATAATTCATTGAATGTTTTTCTCTGCGCGATTGATTTTTTTAAGGTGAGAAAAAAAAACAACTAATTATTAAAACCACATTTTTCATCTTTATTATTAAAATAGTATGGCACCTACGATGTCATTTTGAAAATGCTTTTAAAGTAGGACAGAATTCTGTGGGAGTTTTCTGTGATTAAATCGTACGATTGTGTATGTACATGAATCCTTGCCTTTAGTATTGCTTAATAGAAAAATATTTGGAATTCTTCAATATTATTTTATTATTTTTGTCAATATTGCTGCATTTACACTTGCTATTATTTGTAATACTTACACAATATTGTTATTAGGTTGCACCCCACACTGATACCAGTACTGCGTGTTTGCTGTTATATCAGTAAGTAAGGGGTAGTTCATGGTTCTGACACCCACGTTTTTAGATTTGCAAATTCGTTGGATTAACCAGTGAAGGGCGATAGTCGACGCATTGTATTTCACTCAGTGGTAAGACCACCATCAGGTTAGGGCATCATGTATATCGGTACCGACGATATTGTCGATCCAACGATACTTTATAAAGTTCAAAATAATAACTTATAAAATAGTTAGTTTCTTTACAAATAAAAGTTTACAATTTTGTTTTAAGAACCGTTGTAATGCTTTCAAATAACTGAGAAAATTACCACATGCAAAACCAAATATAGAAAAAAATTAATTTGCTTTAGTCTCACATTATTTATGGGCGCTTTAAATTGCAGTTACAGACATTAGAGCGTTTGCTAACATTACAAATTGCAGTTCAAGCTATTTATGGAATAGATGGGGAAAATTTTACGTTACTTCAATGAGGCTATTAGTCGTCATTCTATTCTTGCATTCTTGTATCCAAACTAAAAAAGATGTTGCTTAATCTTACAGTTAATTTCTTTAATAAAAATTATGGAAATAAATTAATCTGATACATGATAAAAAAATTTGTTGGCAAGCCGACAGCTAGTGTTGCTAGTGCTTTAAGCTTTTGATTTATTGTAATTTTAATTATAATAAATTTGTAAATAAATAAATAATTTGTTGATATTTTATTAGTTGTGTAATCTGTGTTTTGTTTTTCACCCTTTTAATTGTTTAATTGTTAATGTTTTTCACCCTTTTCATAATTTAAATTTACTAATTCAATTATTTCTTTAAAATAAAATAAGAAAATTTATTGACCAAATAAAAATATAATTTAGGAAAATCTATGCTGCATGCAAAACCCTCAAGAAACATTCTCTTAAAATTACATAGCGAATACACATCTATTACTGATGAATTGGAGAGTGTTTGTCATCTAATGTCATCGCCCACAGTATCACTTCCAAGTCACAAGAGTAAGTAATAAAAACTATAAATAATTTAAAATATAAATTTCCTTTAGAAACAAAAATTAATTTTGTTTATATTTTAAACTGCCATACATTTAATTTATGAATTAAATATGAATATTTTTATTAAACTCATTGTGATTTAAGAATAAAAAATCTTTCATTTTAGATAAATCTGATAAAACAAATTAAAGGAAAATAATTAGAAATTAATATTCGAAAGTTTAAGCAAAAGTAATTTATGTCAAATTACTTCGTTTTAAATACCTTTTAAAAGGTCTAACAAGTTTAGAAAAATGTGTTTTAAAAATTTTAGCTCCAATGGCAAACTTTTACTATTGTAAAAAACAAAGTTGAAAAAATACACTCATCGTACACACAATCTTCTGTTTACACCATATGTCAGTTATTTTGTAAAAAATCTTTATTATAGGTATTCTATAGATTTTTATTTAAAGACCGTAAATTTTGTTAAAAGCTCAATTTAAATCGTGTGGTAATACAACACTAATGTTTCCTTAGGGCCTTAGGGTATTTCAATAAAACACATTCGTAGATGTGTAGGGAAAATTTCAAAATTCAGAGACGTACATAATTGTTATGAAGAGAAAAATATTTACGGGTTAGTTTTAGTTGTGTGTTTTCCATTTATGTACGAGAATTTTGTACAGTGAGTATACTTTTCTAAACTCTGGAAGAAAAGCTAAATTTTCAGGCTGAAATACCATTTCTAGACAAAGAAAAGATTAAATCGAGGTAAATTAAAGTTAATACTTAAATTGTAATGCTTCGAGTTCAAGTTAAAAAAGTTTGTTAATTTAAATAAATAAAATAAAATTAATTGGTGTTAAGAATCTTTTGTAGTTCGAAGTTTGAGGTGCTCCGTTCAACAACAGTGGACCAATTGATATTTTCTTGATTTAAAACCACGCTACTTTAAATTTGTTCAAGTAGTTTGCAGCCACTAATGATTTTTATTCCAAAAAGACAAAGGAGGAGGACATACATTTTGTATTCCAGAATGCCGTTGCCATTTCTGTGCTTTTGCTACCAAAATTTTGTCGGTTTTCTATTGTTAGGTATAATGGTATGCATCATTTTATTTTGGTGTCAATATTTTAATAAGCTCTTAAATAAGAAGTTATACAGGAAATACAAGAAAAAAAGGCTTTTTGATATAAGACTTTCTAGTTTTCTATACAAAATTTGGGTAAAATCCACTGATGAGCTATTTAAGCAGTAGTGAAATGGCCATATGGATATGCTTTCCCCGCAGTAATACAGTTCAATTTGTACTTTTAAATAAAAAAAACTTTCATGAGAATATCATGAAATATCTATATTTGAAGGAATCAAGCACGAATAAAGTAAATTAAAATAAAAAAAGGTATTTTATTTTATTATTTATTTTATTTTATTGTTTTTTTCTGTCGTGATTTTAACTCTCCCACCACCGTGAATAGGAAAAGTTTTCGTTACATTGTTTGTTGCTTAAAGTAATTTCATTGATAGATTTTATAAACTTAAACTAAAAATCGTTCTTTATATTAAAAAAGTTGTGTTCTTGGAGATGTTTTAAAATTGGAAGAACAACAATTTAAAAGTGGACACCGTTGCCACTTGAGCATATTCGAAAGGTAGCAGCAGCATCATTTTTGTTATTTGAATCTTCTTTAACAATAGTCGTTCTATCAGAATAAATTTTTAACGTATTTTTTTTTTTGTCTTTAGAACCCGATTCTTATTGTAGTTTGGCCTGATAATTTACAGATATATATATACATGACTTATGTTTACGTAACTTCCAATAAGGCGTTTCAAACCTTTCCTATAATTTTAAAATGAACATCATTAGTCGCTCCTGAAAAACTTTATTTTAAGACAGTTATACTTTTTTACGAGAAGCTGAGAATTTTGCACTTACGCAATTTCTTTTTAAATGAAATATCAAATATTTTAGTTCTCGAAAACTGTTTGTATTCATCACATCTTAAATCACAAATTTGAGTCAAATCTTGTTTACACAAGAAAACATTTGATAAAAAGAAATTTATAATGAGAAGAAATCCTAAATCGTAATGCAATTTTTAAATATACTTTATTTTTTAAAAGCATCTATGGACCGACCGAAAACGGAAATGTCGAAAGCGGAGAGAGCAGCTCTGCTGGAAAAACAGCATTTAAAAGAATGCGAAGAAAATGATTACCAAATGCTCGAAGGACTTTTT
The DNA here is from genome assembly GCA_916610165.2 of Gymnosoma rotundatum. NCBI lineage: Eukaryota > Metazoa > Arthropoda > Insecta > Diptera > Tachinidae > Gymnosoma > Gymnosoma rotundatum. The sequence goes on along the minus strand of OU744339.1, from coordinate 71,467,729 downwards.
ACTGCACGAGCATCCGTTGATGATACAGACGAGTCGTATGAGGTAAAACAATAATTTTTATGTACAAAATTTACAATATGAAATTTTTTGAGTTTAGAAAACATGTGAAAATCAACTTGAGTAATTTTAAAACAACAAAAATGTTAGGAAATTCTAAATGAAAAGAATGCTTTACATGGTATTCATGGCTTAACTTTATACATAAATACCTACTAAAGACGTGCACAGATATATCTGTTTATATCAGTTTTTGTGTGTCTACCAGCGTTGTCAAATTGGTGCGTTTCGCACTATTTTGGGTGCTTTTTCGATTTTTTTGTGCGAAAATTTCACGTGTTGGTGCGTGGTGCGTTTTTTTTTTTAAATTTTGGTGCTTTTTTTAATTTGTGGTGGCACCAAAGAGTGGTAACACCACTCTTTTTTTAGTGTGAGAAAAAATTTTTTTTACAAAAAATACACCTGTTTTAATACCATTTCGTTTAAGACGTACCAAATCATAAGCACAAAATGAAACGGTATTGTTGTTGTATTAATTTTTTTTATGTTAAAAAAGAAACATTTCACTGTATGGAATATACTATTCCTTTTAGATTTTCATGGTCACTGTTTTTGTAGTAAAGGCTGCTGTCGTATCTGTTAAACAGCTTAGCAAATGCAGAGTTTAGTCGTGATCAGTTAACCGACTTCAAAAAAAGAATGAGGTTATACAATTCGACTGAATGTTGCTTTTTTATGTTTGTGCCTGCAGAACTCAGTCATTTCTGAACCGATTTTGAAAATTGTTGGTAATATGATAGATTATGCTTATAGATTGGTTTAATAAACAGTTCATAATCCTAAAAATTAAAGGGTGTCCCCATACATATTTTTACGTGTATTATGAACTGTAAAGGACGATTCTGTAAAATATAAAATAGCTGCGTATTACTATGGCTCCCAATAACAAAAAGATATAAATAATAAATCTAAAAATTAAGGGGTGCCCCCATAATTGATGTAAATTTACTTATATGGGCCTATGTTTTGAACCGTTATAGATAAACGCTTGTAAATTGTACAGAATGTCGGTTGCTATGGCCGATATAGTAACAAGTATTAAAAAAATTATAAGCTAAAGGGTGCGCCTATAGTTCACTTAATTTGATGTATATGGCCATACTTTTTAACAGTTGTAGACAGACGCTTGAAATTTACAACGAACCTGAATTCCTGAGTCCTAAATCATTAAAGATTTTAAATAAAAAAGAAATTCTACAGCTTGGTGCGTTTTCTCTTAAATGGTGCGTTTTTTCTCCACTTTGGTGAGTTTTGAAATTTCAAAGTTGACAACGCTGGTGTCTACTCTTATGAGTGCGTATAGATGAGTACTTTTGTTTTTTTGATGTAAGTTGATATTGTTACTTTTTCTCTTTGGATGGATACGAATGAGTAAAGAGAGAATGAGAGTAACATATCTGTTCTCCTATGTTTTGCACAAACGGGTATAAACAGATATTGATGGTTGTACCATAAGTACTTATTGTGTGCTGCGAATTAATATCCATTCATACGTACTAATGCATTGGTTTATTAAAATTAAAAAATAAAATTATTGTTTCTAAACATGATCAATATTTTTAATTGTTTTATTGAAGTTAAATATACAAAACAGAATTCTTTAACAAAAATTTTTTTTAATTGTTTTTAAATTACTTTAATGTTTTTTAACAACTTTTGCCAACAATTACAGCAGTTCTAAGGATACGATAACTAAATAAATATATGTATGCATGTTTCTATATTTAGAGAGACGAAAAGCCTGATAATTTAAAATCAATTAAAAAATATTTTTATCTTAAGTTTGCTTTAAAATACCTTTTGAATCCAAATTATTTTTAAAATTTTAAAATGAAGTATGAATATTTAAACATTTTTAGCAAAAATAAAAATTAATTTTTATTACCATTAAAATTGCATTGGCATTAGTTGAAATAATGAAATAGGAAAAAAAATAACTACGATATCATGCTAATAATTTTATTTTAATTATAATTGTTTTAATAATGGCAATGAAATGGAATTACAACCTTAACCCTTTCGTTGATGGATATACATTCGAAAATTTTAATAACTTATTAAATTTAAACGAGATAGGAATAAAACTTGATGTCTGATATCTAAATTTAATTCAAACCCCAGCTACCAAATCTTATTACTTACTCGAAAACTAAATATAATCTTATATTGCCTAATGTTAAAACGTACATTTTTCACCAGAATTTTGTGATAAAAATGTCACTTTAAAATATTGTTTTAATATGCTTTATGGCGTTTACTTAGTGTACAAAGAAAAGAAAACGTATGTTTTAAAGCCATTTAACTAATTATCGAACAAACTTTTTCATAAAATTACCGCTAGTGAAAATAGTGAAAATATTAACAACATCATAAGCATTTATGAAATTGTCAACGAGTTAGTCCATCTAATTAATTGCTCCCATTTATAGTAAGAAACTTGCATTTTTTACAATTTATTTTTCAATCAATTCATTATATATTCTAATTAGTGGTTGACAGCCACTTATTTACGCACACTAGTAAGAGATATACTATACTGTTATATTTTATATTTACCGTTGTTAAGCTGACTATCCTTTGGTAAGCCGTTACAACGAGCTTGTCCATTGTTCTCTTTTATTTTTTTTCATTAAAACTTTTCAATAATTTTTTAATTTCGAATAATTTTTACTCTCTATTTATTTAAGCTGTAGGACTTTTCTTTAATGCAGAAAAGAGGTTTTTTTTAGTAAATGTTAGAAATTTTTAATGCACAAATAACATAACTATAATATCCTTCTAAGTGCATAGAAAATAAAAATTGCGTTATTTAATACGTACATATATAAAAGGGACAGTATTATTACTGGGTGTATTCTAGAAGTGTAAATGTTTTCCCTAATTTTTTTTATTGAAATTTTTGGAACTCCTATTTTTATGTACATATGTTTGTACAGATGTATGTAATAAACCTATTTTTATATATTAATTTTAACTATTTACTAGTTTTTATCAAAGCAGAATTAATATTTTTAAATAAACATACAATAAAATTTCTTAATTGAATTAATTCTATCCCTATAACTCAACGCGCAACTAGACAACAATTTATTAATTTTCCATTTGTTTTTATAAAATAAAATTATCATTAATATTATAAATATTGCTAATTCTACATTTAAAATCATATAAACTAATTACTAAAGCTAAACAATAATAATAACAATTCGGGTTATTACCACGAAGTTAAAATACTGCTTACTAGTTCTCGCCTCTATCATAAGCAGCACACAAGTATCAAAAATATCTGTTTCATAAACAGATATATCCAAATACTCATGGTACAACAGGTATTTAAGAGTAAAAAACTGATAATTTGCTCACTCTATGCAATACCATAAACAACTGTATGTGTTTATATCCATAGTGTGAGTTCGCACAAGCGAAAGCATACAATATCAACTACACTCATGCGTTCTTTTGTATCTGTTTTACTTGTTATGTATATGATATATCTGTTTTTGCCATACTGTTGGATATACTAGTACACGTCTTTAATACCTACATGATAAGAAATATTTATAATGATAATTACGTTTGGTAGCTAAAATGTTCTAATTTGTTGCACTTTTTTAATTTAGGCTGGTGCATCTGTTGATTTCATTCATCGACACCCTTTAAGACGAGAGACTGCTATCGAGTTATCACCGTCCAAACCAATTGCCACTGGGGGAACTATCGGTGCTTGTGATAGCAGCGATACAAGTGGTCCTGCTCCTGGTGCGTTTGAAGTAAGAGATGAACGTCCATGGCAACGAAATGCTTCCATGGAACAACAACAAACATATCATTCACCTGTAGTACCACAAAGAGCTACCAGTGAATTTTTAAATCCACCGTATGAGAGTACTGGACGTCTTTTTAAAAAGTCAAGTGAAAGTTTACAGAAAAATTCCAGTACTGACACCGATTATTCACCTCATCCGTATCGCGTTATTAAGCAAAGTTCAAATGATACCACCACCTCAATGACTGGCTCCTATAACATCGACACACCGTCGCTGACTGCTGAACCTTCACTAGATGCAGCTGATATGCAGCCACAGACACAATCGCGTACAATGGCGGCGACAGTCTTCGAGGGTGGTATTGCCAGTAGTTTAAATACATCAGCACGTTATCAACCAATGCGTACCTCATCCGTTGGTGCTTCTGATGTTAAACGCCCAACCGATGATTTTAAAACGGCGAACAAAATGACTCAAGTACAACCACTTACACGGGCTTTGCAGTTGAAGAAACAATTTAGCTTGGACCAAGGCAAACAGCAGCAGCCTCCTCCGATACCACCAACCACACGATTGACATCCACCGATGCACCCACCTCAACTAGAGAACCTGCACTCTCGTCTTCATCAGTAATGGGATCATCAAAACTACATACACCTTCTAAACATGCGACTTCAATTACAGCCGGTGCTGTGTTGCCATCGTTGGTTCCGGCCAAATTGATTTCCTCATTGAAACCACTGCCCACGAGTAAACTCGGCATGAACATACTAAAAGAGAGTAGTTCCAGTACAGAAGAGTCTAAAGATGGTGATCAGTCTGTAGTAAATTCCTGCAGTTCTGCAGCTGCAATACCACAAATAAGCACTGATCTTGTGCAAGATGAAATTGCTAAACTCTCGTCAAACATTAAGAGTAGCACCGAATCGGACAAGGATCCACCCTACAATGAAACAATGTGCTGATTTTTATTAAAATTCTCAATATTATGCCCCCAAGAACAGCTAAACCAGTATTCATTTTTTCGACATGGTATCATTCGTCAAGATATTAACTGAGATTTTCTTAAACTGTTAATAAAATCATAATTAAATAAACGTTATCGGCAAAAAATTTTATTAATTAAAATGCATAACAACAATATCGGCTGTAAAATACCAAGAATACAAAACATACTGAATGTCATATCTTAAGTAGCTACATCTAATGGCTTTGAAGAAATTAGTCGTTACAAAAGTATTTGCAAAAATTAAATTAGAATTCTTTAAGAAAAAGCCATTTAAATATATAGAAATATTTAAGATTTTTTTAATGTTGAAAAAAATGTGTTTATGTAAACGTTTGTCTATATGATAAAGTTATTATTGAACGTGTATTTGTGATTTATATATGAATGTACATACATACATACATCGACGTACTTAAACATTTAAGAATTGCCATTTGTTAAAACAGATTTTAGATAATTATTAAGTTTTTAGACAAACACAAAAATAAATAAAGAACCGAAACCCAAAATCGTAATCATTTGATTTATGTACAAATAAAGGCTTTTAATCGCATACGTCCTTAATTAATATTAAATTACATGTTTTTTAATAAAATACAAATCAAAAGCTTTTTTTCTTCAGTATTCTTGCCGAACTAAATTTTTAAAATCCAATGGATTTTGCCACTATTAAAACTAGCAAATCGAATTTTTTTTTTTGTTATGTAATAAAATATAGAAATTTGGGAACATCACTACTAAACTTAAGAAAAAATACAAAATACTCTATGATTTGCTTATGCATATACTTTGTTAGTGTAGATATAGAATATTTGTACAGTTTTCCCAGATTGTTTTCGAGTCGAATCCCCAAATTTGTTGTTTTCGAGTCGAATCCCAAACAGCCCCTTCAAAAATAATACTACTACTACTACTTTTTACAAATTACAATATCCCGATTCACATTCTTGTGCAAATGGTCTTGCATCATAGCATTTGCAAAATTGTGTAGCATATTTCACTCATCACTATATAAGTATTTTGTTGGTGTAGACTTAAACTGTAACACTGCTGTATGTATACAGTACGGCGTTGTTTTATATAATTTAATATTAACACGTGAGCACGTGAAAAAATAATTGCAAAGATAATACAGAACTCATGCTGAACGCGCTAACTTGCACTTAAATTTATTGATTTAGCTTCTTTTTACAACACTGGTGCTAACAACTTACAGTCCAAACTATAGGTCTACCTAATAAAAAGTGCAGCAGTTTCTCTTTGGATATTTCGCTTTTTCTTACTTTAGTTATTTGTAAGTTTTGCATTTTTATCATTTGAAATACTTAAAATAACAAATGATAAAAATCGAACACATTATTTTTAAGCGGAAGCTCAAGTATTTTAAAAAAAATTAAAAAAAAACCTAAAAAATTTTTTAAAAATATATCGTAGCTAAAATCCAAAACCACGTAACTGCCATCCCTAAATTAGCGCGTAAGACGGAAAGCAATGTAATTCATAGCTTTTGCGCTGAAATGCTATCCCTAAATAACAGCGTTAACTTCGTGTCGTTAAAAGTAATGTTAACTCATTTTATTTCATAAAACCCGCTGTATAAGAATAAAGAAGAGATAAAACCGCTAGATTGCCTTGAAAATTACAAAATTGTCACTACTTTTCAACCATAACAAAACAAAACAAACCAACAAACAGCAAACTTCACTTCCTAACGCACTGTCAAAATTGGATTTTCCAATTGCTAAGCGTTGACGCCAAGCTATTTAGGGATGCTTCATACATTTTGTATGTACATGAGAAATTTTGACAGTTATCTTGCGCTTTACGCGCTAATTTAGGGATGGCAGTAACTAACAAAAAATTGAAAAATATATTTTTTGATGATTATAATGCATATTATTAACATCCATTCCCTTAGCAATTTTTACTCTCATACAATTAAAATTAGACATTTTATAAGCGAAAACCGAAAATACGTAACTACATTCTTGTTTCTTGTAAATAGTCACCAACACATACTTATTTCAATTGAATTTTAAGAATTCCTAGTAAGTTTTGAATTTTTTCATTATATATCTTATTGTAGCTTTATAAACAATTCTAAAGTTTTCTTTTTAATTTGGTGTTTTTTTTTTATATGTATATATTTTTCCACATATAACATATTTTGTTTCTACTAAAAAATAATAAAAATATTAGTAACGTGGTTTTGGATTTCAGCTAACGATATGTATATTTGTAAACAAAACAACAGAGAACAAAAAATTGTAATTATTTTCTACAATATTTGAATATTGTAGAAAACGTTTTTTGCTTATTGAAAATTAAAGTAAAACCGTTGCACGACTATTTGGACGAAATCGATATATAATGCGTATTTTTAAAAAGCACATAATAACTCACTTTTAATAAAATCATTGAATTCGGTTATTAGTACTCGAAAATTTTAACGCTGAATACTTTAACCCTTTCGGGACTACTGGGATAATACGTCCCAGCAATTTTCAAACTATCTTTTTTCTTTATTTTCAACGCAACTGCCAGGGAGGTAGAACTCCCAAACGTCCAAAAACGGATAGCATTAATATTGGAGACCAATTGCCAGTAGAGCAAGAGAAGCGTTGTCGCTGTGTCCGCTGTTCTTCACTTGGCATAGAAAAGCGAACAAAGATGATATGCTCAGGTTGTAACAACGCCTTATGTTACAATTGTTTTGGGCCATTCCACAAATAAATACCTATTTTAATTTCTAAAATGTTAAAAATAAATGTAAACTTTTATCTAAATCTAATAATATTTATATTTTAGTTATCTTTTTAATTTCGAATCGCTCTTCGAGAACACTGATTGGGATTTTATGCCCCATGAAAATACTTGTTGGGATTATATGTCCCAGGATAAAAGGACGAATTTAAAATTTTTAAGTATGGAGAACATAATACTTTTATCATACCTTTTAGAATATGAAAAAAATTTTACCATACATAATTTGGTTTGCAAAATAAAACTCCGTCCCGAAAGGGTTAAAAGAACTAATGGACCCAGCCGACTAAATGGATCAGTTCTTTTACTTATTTTGTTCAAAACTGAAGATCGATAATTTTATTATCTTATCTTTTTTTATAGCAAATTAAGCTTTACCTTCCACGAACTTGTAAATCTAATATATATATTATAAGCTAAGCGACTGATCTGATTTTAACGAAATTTGAAACACGGGTAGGTATTATTCCTCATGTCAAAATAGAGCATTTATATATCAAATAGCGGACCAGGATGGGACAAAAAGGGGAAAGCAGACTTTTTTATGAATATTTAACAATCTTAATTAAATCCGATTCTTAATAAATTTGATATATAAATATCTCCTGATCTATAAGATCCAAACCAATTTAATGGATTTTTTTCACGTGTTCGGAGTAGATCCCTATAGCGAACAAGGCTATTATATATTGTACAGTATCCAGACACGCCTTAAAATTAAACCGGGCAACGCCGGGTACAATAAGCTGGTTATTTATAATTTTTGATTCAATCTACTCTCGTTAATTCTTGCATATACCAAAATCTTATGGTAACAATGCCAAATAGGATCTTAACTTCTATGGTCTTTTTTTTTCTCCTGTAGATTTGCTTCAGATCGATGAGTATCAGGTGCATTAGCAAGCGCCTATCTGGTAACTTTTTATTTATTTTTCTTGTTATTTTATTTTCGATTCAGTATTATCGGTATTTCATACCGATTTTTATAATCAAAATAAAATAAAAAAATAAAAACTTAAACTAAATAGAAATTATTTGTAACATGTACATCTCAATACACTTTTGCATACATATATCTATGAAATACATATCTTATATGAATTAATAATAAATAAACCATTTTAATAGCCGCACTTAGTAAAACAATACTTTTTTTATTTCTAGTTGTATTAAAAATAATTGTTCTAAAAAGTAAAGATGGTTTTTAAATGCAAAAGTCAAATGTTTTTAAAGTATTTTTAATTGAAGTGTTATCGAAATCTATTTATTATATTAAACCTATAAATCATAAATCACAACTGTTAAATTAGTAAAAAATGCATACAACTGATATATGACTGCTTAAAATGAACTTGTGTGTGCATAGTTTTAGGCTGTTATTTACTTTAACATCAAATCATCCCAAAAGTATGCTTTACTTAAATACAATAAAGCACGAACTTTTCTATTGTTTAATCGTAAAAAATGTGCTGTTATACTTATACTAGTAAATCTTTATATTTAACAAATAAATCCCGGAATAAATAAAATGTACATCTTTGTATTGTTACGTACAAATTAAGAAGTTAATAAATATAATAAAATTTTAATAGATAAAAACGATGTTAAATTAGAAAAAGTTATACTTGCTGGCAAAACCTGAGGAAAAATTACTTTATTTTTGTTGATATATATTTTTATCAAAGCAAATATTAGAGATATAAAATAAAAGTTTTTAATGATTTTATGTTAAATTAAAAATAAGAAAGTTGCATTTACAAAAATGAACAAATAATGAAAACTGATGTAGACCAATAAACACTTTATCAAAATATAAGTTGTTTCATTCTAAAAAATGTTATCAAGCAAGCATAAGCCAAACTTGCTTGCAAAAAAAAAAACGACTTCAAAACAGATAAAACAATTACCGAACTTAGCAATACAGGAAATACACATCAAATTAAATAAACTATTAGGGCACCTTTAAATTTCAATATATGTACATACTTGTTATTATAACGGTCATAATAAGCGACATTCTGTCCCATTAATAAGCGTTCGTCTGTAACTATTAAAACATGGTATGAAGATAGAAGTCAATTTACATTACCTCTGGGAGTTCTCTCTTAATTTTTCGATTTATACGATGTTCAATTTTAAAGTGTTGCATAATAATACACTTAAACAACACGTGTATTGTATGGAAACACCCTTTAATTTTTAATATTATGAACTGTTTTTAAAACATGACCAACGGGCACAATCAAAAAAAAGGAAAATACTTTTTGCAGCCGGTTAATAACATCCGGCACGTATGCTTATAATAATCCGTCAGTCCGTCCGTGTTAGGCAAACTTGATGTCACAAAAAAAATATAAATAAATAAATATATCAATCGATCAGATGGTGTCAACAGAGGTGCTATTGGAAATTAGCATCGGTCCATGTCTTTCGAGGCACCAGGTTTACCTCTAATTTTTTCATGTCATTTAAAACAGTAAAGTAACTCCAATCAAAAAAATTAATGTATGGGGCGATACAACCAGCGTTGCCGCTTTGGTCCAATCGGACCAAACTTGGTAGTTTTTCGTTTTTAAAAAACAGTTTGGTAGTTTGGTTGGTTTGTTGAATTTTTTTAAATTTTTGGTAGGTTTTCCACCTGTAGCAATTTTTTAGCATAGTAAATTTTTCATCTTACAAATTCATAACATAAAATAAAAAAAATGTAACTTTTAATAAAATAAACAATAACTTTGATAGTGTTACCACGATTTTCAAAAACTGTTTTGGGTGTACTAAAAAACATCTCTGCTTTTTTGCATAGAGATGATTAAAGCTATAACCATCTTTGGTTTAAGAAACGCGAACTATTTTATGAAATTGAAATTAACAATATTTTTAAGTGAAGGTTTATTTTCAAGTGTATGTATTAAAAAATTAATAGACAAAATGGAAAAGTAATTAAACTTTATTAATTCTAAATATGTATCTATTAATTACATAAATATTTACTAATATTGCATGTATTTTTTTCAGATTTTTATCAAAAGCTCCAAAATTAAATGAAAATAATATAATAATATAATTTCAGAAACGACATTCCATCAACGAGGTAGAACCACTCTTAAAATTTTTGTTTTAAAACATTTTTAAATAATATAATACTTTTAGTGAACATTCTAAAGAAACAGTCAAAAGAAAAATTAGAACCGAATGGTTGAGCGAATTTGATTGGCTCCAGGAAAGGGATGGGTGTTAATTCTGCATAGTATGCTCTAAAACTATTTTGAAACCAATGAATTATATGTGATATTTTTTGTATTTTAAATTCCTTTTTGTTTTTTTATCTGTATACATTTTGTATACACATACATACATCCGTTATTTTAAATGAAATATTGCTTTTATGTTGTTATTTTATGTATATTTTTATGTTTTTTATAAAAACTGGAATTTTTTATTATATTACTATATAAGCCAAAATAAAATTTTGATTTTATTGAAGAATTGCATTTTAAAATTTTTGGTAGGCTGTTAACGATTTTGGTAGGATTTTTGAAAATTATTGGTAGGAAGTAAATTTCTTGTGTGGCAACGCTGGATACAACATTAAAAATGAGAAAAAAGCATCTGTAAAAAAATTGGCGCTAACCCTATTTATCGAGTTATGAAGTTCTGAAATGTTCAAGTTTTTTTCAAATATCAATATGGGTATCATTTTAAACGTCTTGAAGAGATCTTTAAGGATATACTAAATTTTTTAAGAAATGCTTAACGATTGCATTTTTATGTAAAATTATATATTTGAAGTACAAAATCTTTTTTTAATTTTTAATTCATTGTCACCCTGTTATTTGCTTTTTTGATTGGAGTTACTTTACTAAACTAGATTTATATAGATGGTGAAAGGTGTATAATATTCGGCATAGCAGAATATAGCACTCTTTCTTTTTTTATATATAAATGAATTTTTTTTTGGTCCAAATTCGATGTTTATTTGGAATATCTGTTAAGCACAAATTGGGAGGGAAATTGTATCGAAAATAAAGGACGTTTGACTTTAACGTCTGAGTCAGTTGGACCATCTAAAATTATTATCATGCTGCCGCGTAAAATACAGATTTGCTGTGATCGATGGCGTATCGACGCGCGATACACAAATAGATTAACCATAAGTGTCACGTCTCCCGAAATTTCTGAGAAAATTGCATGCAAAAAATACGGTGGTCGCTTAACTTCGGCCAAAAGTCTTAAAAAAGCACACAGTTTGAGCAACTGATTTGCGATATTTCCCAAGAACTTTTCTATTAGCTTCGGTGCAGCCCATTAGGTGCCTTATCACGTTAATTAGCGTCCCATGAGGCGGGTTAGCCCCATGTATGATACTTTGCAGTCGATCGCCCCTGCACTGAGGGCAAAATCACGTTTCAAAATCAACAACGAATGTGATCGTTTGGAGACCACTACGTTGACACTTTTATTGAAAACTTGCGTTTACTTGCGTGGTTGAATTGACACTGCTAGGTTGTCGAATTATACAAACACAGCGTGTTCACAATAGCTACGTTGCCGTATTTTTTGGGTAAAGTTCGGTAAATTGTCTATTAAAGACAAAAATGCCCGAAAGTACGGGAACAAAAAACCAAACTTCTATCCCAAACAAGATGTCAAACAAAATATACATGCCGTTGTTCATAGTAAACATTAAAAACACAAATATTATGTATGTTCTTAAATTTATTTTAATATTTTTTTGGATAAAACTTGTAAATAACTGTTTTGGTAGACATTTGAGTCAAAGAAACATAGAATTAAATTAATTGGATTAATTCCGCCAGTATATAATAAACTGTTGTTATAATTTTCGGTAAAAACCGTCGACTCTGGCTGTGTACTTCGTACGTTTGGCGAGCGCTTTCGATGTGATAACATCATTTTCAAGGCACGTGTTTGTTAAAACACGTTTACAGTGTTTGCTACTGTTAACTTTTCAATCAGCTTATTATTTTTTAGTCTACACCAGAGAACTGCAAGAGTGTCTATTTTTAATACTCTAAAGGCCGTGTCAGATAAAACTTTTGCTTTGCGTTGCGTTGCAAATTCGCTTTGACATCTAAGATAAAATTCATGAACTTATATGAAGTATGTCACATAAAGCACTTTTAACGCAAAGCAAAGCGCAAAGTTGGGCAACACTCATCTTTTTGCGCGCTTTGACAATTAGCTGCTATACATTTGTATATTATTTTTGGCAAAATCGAACGTAAAAGAGTTAAGAATTTTAAAATATTATTTTTTATTATATATTCTTCCTTTATTTTTTTTTTAGAAAATTATGAAAGAAAAACTTATAAAAACAAACAATAATTAGGCGCTGTTAAAGTTTTTATTGTGGCATACCTCTTGCGTTATACGCTTTTTTTTTCAAAGTTTGAAACGTCAAGCGATAAAGTTTTATCTGACACGGCCTTAAGTATATTCATCTTTTGTGCGAGTATTTACTATACCCATTCCATTTGAGTATTGATGAGTTTAAGTGTCTAGCATACTCAAGTAAAGCCCTAAACACTTAGACGACAGCAGGCAGCAGATAGCAAACTGTCAAAAATAAAATACATGTGTTTAAATGAAAACGATTATTTTGACGACATCACAGCAGCACGACTACACGACAGCACTTGCTGCTGCTGCCAACTTAGGCTATTTTCTATTTTGACGGGCAGCAATAAACAAATAGAATGTTGCCATTATACATATAAATTGGAGAAATAAAAACAAAAACATTTTTTTTAATATTAAACATAAAAGAACATTACAAAAATACAATAAGGAAAAAAATTTATGTGTTTTTATAGTTTTTGTGATATTATTACATTTTTTTATCAATAACTTTTTTATCAATAACATTTGAAGCCGTGAAGTTGTGAAGTCTGCTGTCGTCTAAGTGTTTAGTGCTTAAAATGTTTGCGATGCTGGCTTTACTTTATTCGTACTCATACTCAAAGCAAACATCAAGAGAGAGATTTTAACGTGTGTAGTTAGAGGAAAACAGAGTTATTAGATCAGAATTATTAAATCAAACACAATATCAAAAGTCGCCAATGTCTAAATTAGCTAACATACATACTTCTTTGAAATTATGAAAGTTTATTTAATATTTAATTTTGCCCTGACCAGTACCTCGTTTCTGTATTTCTCGCATCGTAAAGGTTTTCACATCAAGTGTGAAACAAAAAATTTCATCGTTTCTCGATTTGCGAGTAAAAAGTGTTTCTGGTTCTTAATGCGAAAACAGACAACATTGATTCTGTTTTTACTGGAATAATTCCAGTACTAGTGTCAAATAAAAACAAAACGTCAAAATAAAGAAATAAATTATCAAACAATATAAAAGTTAATAAATAAAATAAGTTTTAGATAATATAGCGAAAAAAATGTATAGTGTGGTCTTAATAATAGCTGAAGGGAATGATCGGCGAAATATTATTAAATTTTCTATTTTGTAAATAATAAGATACAAAACATAAATAAATGCATGAATACTTATTGATAATACTTTTTTATTATTAAGTTAAATTGCTTTTTACCTTTTCGTCTGAATTAGACTCCATGTTTACACAAATTTAAAAATATATTTTTAATCTTACTCGTTTTCGCACTGTTTTTAAATGTGAGTTGTTTTGACAGTTCTTGCGTAAAACTTTTCACAAAATATTGGTACAGAAACACTTTTTCTCGCATACTTCCAATAACTGTTGGAAAATAACTTAAATGACATATAGTTCTCGCATTTTAAAGATACAGAAACACTTGTGTGAGAAAACCCATTTTTTGTTTCAATTTACATCGTTTTTCTAAAAATTCAGTTGTCTCATGCGAAAACTTTTACGATTCGAGAAATACAGAAACGAGGTACAGGATTCGAACCATCGATTTTATAAATTAATGAAATTTTACTTTATTTTCGGCTTTTTGGTTCTTTTTAATTAATTTTCTAAACATTTTTAGAAAGAAAAATTATTTACAAATGTATGCGGACGTTTTCAAAAGAAAACAAGAAAAATTAGACGCTAGCAGAATGAAATGCAGCATTTTCTGGACCGCCACATCCTTCATCAGCATTCTTTGCATCTATCTACCTTATGTTATGTACGTCGTAAACATCATCTATTTAAGCAACTAAGCTTAATGTTAATTTGGTGAGACGAAGTTCACACACAACTTAAAGCTTTTTTCTTTGTCGTTCTCTTTGTAACTCGTCTTTTACATTTGTTGTTGTTTTTTGTGCTAGCAATTTGATAGCCACAAATGCAACTTTTTATTTTTAGTTATTCATACTTGTTTGCTCACAACCCGTAAAATTCGTCATATTTTCATTTATTAAAAACACAACAAAAGTTTACTAATAACTCAAGAATAGTTCATTGTTTATTATATTACGTTTTGTTAGGTTTTTTTTTAAGTCACACAGAAATTTAAAAATTCTATTCTTTAAGCAAATAGATTTTTAAAATTAATAAATGGGTATAAAAGCAATAATTATATTTAACAAAATAAAATATGTAAACTAAAAACTTTATTGCAATTTATTATTTATAAGGTCTAATGAGATTCAGTCAATGCAATATTACATCTGCGTATATACAGTTTTGTTTAACTCTAAAACAATTAAGTAATTTTCCTTTTATTCACGGATTCATTTTATCATTTTGTTTTCCTAAATACCGTTAGTAGCACGTTTATGACAACAAGGCGCATAAACTGAAAATATTTGTTCATAAAAAGCTGTGCATGTGTTGTATTTTATACCTTTAAAAACGGTTGTTGTCTGTTTTCTGCTTATAATGTTTAAGCAATAGATTTGATCAAATTTTGTTTTTTTTTATTGTTTATAAATAGATCTGCATATAATGCAGTATTTCATAAAACGGCAGTAAAAAACTTTAATAGGGTAAAAATTAAAAAATTAATAAATTAAAAAATTCTCGCGTACGAGTAAAAAATATACTTAAAATTCTGATTGCGATATTTTTGATATTCGTTTTTACAAGAACAACATTTTATTACGGTGTTTAAAATACTCGAGTATGAAAAGTATAGAGTAAGTATGCGGTGTACTCATGGTTGCGGTGTACTCGTGCAGTTCTCTGGTCTACACATTCTACCAAAAACAAAAAAAAAAAAACAAGTCTGGGCTGTTTCTTGCAGAAAGAAGAAGAATTTTATTCTCTCAAAAGCTCTCTCTTCTACACAAACTTGTAGTGCGGGAACAAAATTGAGTACGGGAACGCACCTAATTTGTTGACAAATGTAGTTTAGGTTGTCAAATTACATAAAAAATGAATTTATAGTGTACGGCTTGTTTTTTATTCTTTAGTGATCAGTGCCCGTGTTGACAAGCAAACTTCGAAAACTTAAATAAAATGGAACAGAACAAAGTTAATAAAATGGTTGAGGCTCAAAATGTTATTGGTGATGAAATAGAGCTGGATGGTGATATTTTTGTATTTAGCAATTCTTGCTTTTCTAACCAAAAAATTTGGAAGACAATGATTAAATCAAAAAGCTGAAGAAATTCCTGGTAGACACAAATATGGAATCACTTTTGAATCACTTTAAAGTGTTAGTAATTCAAAACTTACAGCATAACCTTTGCCACCACTAGGATTAAGTGTAGAGTTCCGAGATAAGCTCTTTGCTTCGAAAAAACGGGGTAATTCCGTATGTTTGTATTCCATGTTTTTTATGTTTTATAAAATCTTGTAGCTTGGGATCAATTATGGCACGATGTAATTATTGTATTAATAAAATATTAAACTACAAATATAAAGCTACATCTTCGTATATTCTCTATGTTTACACATAACATATTTTTTCACATTTACAGGACTATTACTATGTTTTAAGAAAGGAAAAAATAACGGGAAACTTATTGCGAACTGAAAAAAGCTCTTATACGAGTATACCTTACCATGTAGTAGCACCGTTGCAAACCCGTCACTGCATTCGATTGATAAAAGATAAAGAGCTTGTGGAAATTGATTAGTCAGTTTAGCTTGCACTTAAAACTTCGCTAATAAGAGACTGTGACAGTTCATTTCTTAAACTTGGAACTGAATTCAGTGATCACTATAATGAACTTAATGGCACAAGTCTATCACAAACGTTGTTGATACACTTTTGACACCGTTTGTAGTTACTTGGTATACGGATGGTGTCAAATTAGCGCGGTGCTTCCTAGAGCTAGAGCACTACAATAGGTAAACTTGTTTAAAATTTTCACGAGCAATCCTTTTATCAGAATACATAGTTAAGCGGAACATATACTGGATTGAAATAGTAAAAATAAAAATAAAAAAAAATTAAAAAAGATTATATTGTACCTAAAGAATTATAACACGTACAGCCCTGATTTTTTGTACTAAACACTACTTTATTAATATGCGTAGTCAAGTTAAATACTGAATTATTTTAAACAGTGTACAAGGTATCTCCCAAACTAAGTGAACAATTCTTGTCCACTACGTAGGTTACTGTAAGAGGAAGGCTCTAAAATGTTGTACAAGCATTTTTTATATTAGTGTGCATAATCAAATAAAAAGCTGGCTGGATTTAATGATTGTCGTGTTACGATTATTATAATTAGGATAGCAAAGCGCACAGAGGGGTATTTTACCAATCTAGCGAGACATTACTCTCTTTTAGCTTTTATTGGCTTTAAAAACTTACTGAGTACACCTAGGTTAATGAAACTTGGTGTTCATAGGATGTTAATGCTCTAAAACAACAACAATAGGACTAAGGAGATAAAAGTCCCCCTAAGAGGAACTAAACATACCTTTAAAAATTCAAGTTTTTTTAATTTTCAGTTTATGTTGTTTAGCAATTACAACTTTTAATGTCAAGGATTGTTTTAAAACCTTAAGTTGAACTCAAGAGATTCTATAATGCCATTTTAACCCTTTTTGTGGGCGGTGAAATAAAATATTTTTTGCAAAAATAATGTAATTATTGAATGAAATGGATTACACACGCCTAAAAACCCTAGAAATTAATTTACATGGGGGCAGTACAGCGTACTTAAATTTTTACAGTTCTTAAATATAATTTTAGTTTAGTTTGCAACGCTTCTTGCAAAACACCACGAAATTCACAGATGATTAAAAAATAGAATTGTTTTTGAGTTTTGTTGATTCTTTAATAGCCTTGGTTCACTGACAGTCAGCTGTCGGCTTGCAACTTAGTGTTGCATAATTGGAGTAAATATAAAATATTGGTTTCAAGAGTTGCAAATGCATTACTGTATGTTTTGTTGATAAAGAGTAAAAATATGTTAGCCCAATTGTGAATTTGGCCTTGACCCATTATTAGTGTTCACTCTTTCAGATGTTTAAATTTTATCTAAAGTTTTAGTAATAATTCTTTAATTAGGGCCTATATCCGATATTCAAGGTTCAATTGTTTAACATCATCTGATACCGACTGCTCCTTGTAAGCTGTCAATAATTTTTTCCTTGTGATAAAAGTTTTTCGCAGTTATTTTGACTGGAAATATTTTTGGCCACTACAGCACTTAGGTGCGTTCATGAAAATTAACAGGAAATAACCTTAAAATCTGATAAAATAAAGAAACGCAATATGCGGTGAAATTTGCTCATCTTGTATTAATTATTTAAGTAATAATTTTTTTTTTTGCATAAGGGACAGAAATGGTATAGCTTATTTAGTAAACATTATTAGCACAATTAATGCTAAAATACCAATATCCATAATTTTTTTAAACTCAGGAAAAACCCCGTTACTTTTTTTGTCATTAAGAGCAGAGTTCAGAAAAGTACACTCACTGTACAAAATTCTCGTACATAAATTAAAAACAAACAACTAAAACCAACCCGAACATTTTTTTTTTTCATAACAATTATGTGTGTTACTAAATTTTTAAATTTTCCGTACACAACCACGAAGGTGTTCTATTAAAATATTTTTTTGCGTACTCGAACGCGAATGTTCCACTAAAGCTATTGTTTGCGAACGCGTACTCTACTTTTAGTATGCGTTCCGAAAAAAAATTCATTGAAAAAGTAAAGTATTACATTATTTTATTGAATATGCAAGGAACTCTACTACTTACCAATAATCAAAAACAATCTGCAATGGTATACTTAAATTTTAACTAAAAAAAACCTTCGATAAAAAATGTTATTATATTTGCCGTCCGTACACGCATATATTTTTGCTTCTTTTTTCCAACCACGAAGTTATTTTAATTTTACCCTGTTCTTTTTTTTCAACCACCAAGTTATTTTCATTTTCCAATATACTCTTCTTTCAACTTGGAAGTTATTTTCAATGTACTATTTTTTCAACCACGAAGTTATTTTACTTTTTCATTGTGCTCTTTTTTCAACCAGGAAGTTATTTTACCTTTTCAATGAATTTTTTTTTCGGAACGCGTACTAAAAGTAGAGTACGCGTTCGCAAACAATAGCTTTAGTGGAACATTCGCGTTCGAGTACCCAAAAAATATTTTAATAGAACACCTTCGTGGTTGTGTACGGAAAATTTAAAAATTTAGTAACACACATAATTGTTATGAAAAGAAAATTATGTTCGGGTTGGTTTTGAACAGAACATTGTGTGTTCGATGAGTGTACTTTCTGAACTCTGATTAAGAGTTTAGCAAAAAAAACAAAAAAAAAAAAAATGGCCTTTTTGTGGACGATAGTAAATAGAAGGAAAATATTTCACAACACTCTTCAGTCAGCACCCTGCCAGCATTTAGCCGACCAATTTAGTTAGAAGTCACTTCTTCGTAACTTCTTCAGATTAAAAATACATTGAATGATTGTTTATCACCCTCTTTAACAATTTCCATATTTATATATGCATTAAGGTCAATTTTTGTGTTTGTATTTAAATATGGTAGCAATCAAGATCGGTCCATATCCTTTGACGCAGCAGGCAAAATTCCACGCTTGCCTTTAATTTGTCCAAATCATTTTCAACAAGGATAGGGAATTAAAAAACAAGAATAAATATCAAGTAAAAAATTGGCGCTCGCCCATATTTTCTGAGTTTCGGACCTCTGAACTTTTTAAATTATTTAAAATATCAATATGAGTATCATTTAAGAGCTTTTGAAGAGATCTTTAAAGAAATACAAATGTTTTTAAATGTTCAACACATTAAGAGACGATGACATTTTTTTGGTTTTTGTAAAATTATATATAGTACTTATTTTTTCTTCTTCTTATTTTTTACTTCTCTGTCACCCCAGTATTTTTTTATTGGAGTTACTTCACTTAACTAGATTTGATCTTAATCAACATTTAATTATGGTTTCTATATGTTCGACAGAAAGTAAAATCTACTGAAAGCGCTATAGTTGAAAATTAAAATCAGATTCGCTTAGGCTTGAGATTAGCCGCGAAAGGTCAAAATAAAGGATAATGGGATAAAAAGATGTTATTGAAATACAATATCCACTCTTTGTGTTGAAGGGTATAAAAACAGCAAAATGCAAGAAATTAATCATAATGTGGCGTGAATTTACACACTTTTTTTACATCAAGGCGAATAGGTGTACGAATCGACTCAAAAACAAAAACCTAATGTAATTTTTTTGTTGCAACAAATGAATTCGCTTTGATTCATATATTGTAAATTTAACTATTTGTTGTAAAATTAACATTTTTATTATAAGTAGTGTCTTTCATTAAACTTTGTTAAATTGCGCTTGCGATCGTTAGCATAGAAAGAATAAGAGTAAATGTTTTTTTTTGCCTGACGTGGCGTTACCAAAGAATATCATTAAAGCTTATTAAAATATTATCGTTAATTGATAATTGTTTGCTTTTTCGCATTTACTTTACGGTTAGTTGTTGTTGTAGCAAACGTATTGCGGTAACAGAGCAATTGCACAATCAATATTAAATTGTTCTTCTTCCATCTTTTCCTTTGAAAGGTTAAGCGGTCTTACCCACCATCTTCTACCTGTCTTCGGAATAGATTCTATTGCTCCGTGTATGTTAAATATGCACTCAACGGTACTTAATATTCTTTTAATTTTCTCATTGAATTTGCATATTAAAAAATTTGAATAAAAATATTAATTAATATTACGACGCCAATAGGGAGAACGTCGTTATTTTGTTATCTTATTATCAGTAACGACAAAACGTTCCGTTACCGTTATCTTTTGTGTTTCTACACCAGCGTAAAAAGATTGAAATATGACTTTAGAGGCCAGTATCAAGCTGATAACCTAAAAAATCAAATTAATTTGTTTTCACAACCATAAAATTTGCAGTGTAAAAGAAAACATAGTAACTTTCTAGAAGAGGTACTAGAATTATACTACAATCAAAAAAATTATGAAGTTTGATTTCTTACCCGGTTAAGCTTCTTTTTACGGTAAATTCTATTATTTGAGAACAAAAATCGTGAGTTTTTAAATAATTTACTTTTTAATTTCATATAAAAATATATTATAATACTTAGGTAAGTCTTAAATTTACTTTTAAAATTTACAATTACATTTATTTTAATCCTGACAGTTTTATTACATAGAACCATCAAAAATGCAATACGTTACTTAGGAGATAGTTTTAATGTAAATGTACAATTTCATTATTGGAATCCAGGACAATTTAATATTTACATGGCAGCTCGTTTAATAGATAAAAAGATATTTATTTTACTAAAAATTTCAAATATCAAAACTGAACTAAAACAAATAAATTAATTAACTTAAATTGATAAACATATTCTTACATGCGGAAATATATTATTACAAAAGTTTAGTTAAAAATATATATAACGTTTAAAATAATATATAAATAGTAACATTTGGTATCGACTTCGTGATTTAAAGTATAAAATTTTATAAAAAAAAAATATAAATTTTATGTTTACTTTGAACTAGAATATTAATCTGGTCAATTTTTGTGGTGGTTTTGTATTTCCGTGTGATGTATTTTATGGTAATGAACTGTTCTAAACAAGTTAAAAATCGAAAACGAAAACAAAATGCAATTAAAAAAAAATAAATAAAGAAATTGTGTCAATTATATAAAACACAATTCGCGAAGGAAATGTATTCATCACAGCTTTCTAATCACAATGATTCATCCAAACGTCATTGCTTTATTAATCTGCGACTAATGCTGATGATGATGACGTTGAAATATTGCCAATGAATGTGTTAAATTTAGTTGTGTTCATCGTTTAGATTTGAGGCTTCGGTCACACCATCACTAGATATCTGAGCTTGATGAACTAATTTATCCATTTCTTCTTTTGTGGCACGTTTAAAGAATCCAGCCTAGAGAACAAAATTAAATTATTATATATTTACAAATAATTAAAATTCCCATAATAAAGAAAATACTTACTTTATACATGCCGTAAGTTATCAAAGCTAATACTAAGATGCCACCAAGAATGGCGAGAATAATAACCCAGAAGGGTGTTCCATACAGCTGATGTTTAGAAATGATATTATATTCTATTTTTTTGTTAACTGCTAGGGTAGAGGGTGAACCATTGGTTTTCACTACGTCTAAGCCAACAAGAACCACAAAGAATTCCCAGGGTTCAATGAGTATTTGATTAACTTCGTTGAGATCGACGTTATAGGACATTGTAATGATTATAGGTGTTTCCGGCTTAAAATTGTACACCTCCATAACTGCTTGCATGCATACTGTTCTTTCATGGTCATTGCAATTGAATACAATGGTACGATTAACTGGTAAAGTGCCCTTTAAATCATCACTTAAAAGCTCGTATGATTTGGCCTGAGCAATGCGAGCATATTGATCTTTGTTGGCTGTAAGAGCTGCAGCTTCACGACGTTTTCGACTTTTTCCCATGGAAGCAGATATTACAGACTCTAGAATAATAATAATTAATAAGAATTTGATTACAAAAAAATGCTGTCGATTTTTTACCTGCAAAATCATCGTTTGTATCTTTAAAGGAAATTTTATTCACTTCGCCAAAGTTAATGGAATTATAGTGCATGCTATTGCTACTTTCTATTATGGTTTTTGTAACTTTAGACGATGCACTGGACATGGTGGTAATGGCATTTCTAAGGAGTGTCACATTATTCTGAAAGAAATCAAAGACGACCAACTGAGAATTATAAGTGGCCTGCATTGTTATATTGTTCACGTCAATAATTGGTATTGTGGCAAGAGATCCGGCAATTCTATAAGCCACCGGTATACTGAAAATGACCTTCATAGCACCAACATTACTAGGCCCATTGCTTTTAATCTATAATGGAAGTAATCGAAATGTGTGTTCAAAAATTTTTCTCGTAACTTTTATTGCCGAAAACAAACCTCGTAATAATTCTTAACATCTGCTTTGTTTGACATCTTTTCCAAATTTATATGTGGCGTTTTAGGAGCTCTACAATTAAAACGATATAATTTTTATATTTTTACTAAACGGACTAGAATTTCATAAGATTTATTTTACTTACCCAACTGCTTCTATTTCAGTAAATTCACCTAATGTAATAACATCTTTTACAATATTGTTTCCAGGGAAATGTTCTTTGCCAGTACTGAATACTTCGGCTGTTAAGACCATTCCAGTTCCCGATAAATTACTCACATCGTATATTACAGTCACTGAGTCTTTGGCACCCTTCACCATGGCTTGACCACGATTAAGGTCACACAACATCACTGATTCGTGCACTTTACAGTTAGAAGGATATTTTGCAAATGGCATACGATTCGATGATGTAATATTGATTTGAGGTAAATAGGCAGTCTCACCAGCATTAGTTACATCGTAGGTGACCTTTAAAGTGCGACTGCTTCCCAAAATGTATGAATGACTGAGGGTTTATTTAGTAAATAATATGCATTAATACAGTCTTTGTACAGCAGTAGAAGGAATGTCTATTTTACTTACTCTAAACCACTACTCTTCACTTGCATATCGGCAATACATATTTCGGAAGCGCAACCTGTACTAAAGATGATCTTTTCAGAAAAGACTTTCGGTTCAGCTGGGTCAACGGCAGCGCAAGTTTCACAAAATACTAGAAAGAAATTTTAAATGTAAAAAGGGAATTAAAAAAATTTTGCACCATTTCATTACCTTCAGAATCTGGAACTTGGTTGACAAGGCTGTAGTGCAACTCCAGTTCAATGGGTTTAAAAATCTCTGATTCAATGAATTTAACATTACAGTCCATAATTCTACACTGCATTTGTGTTTGGGCTTCAGCATTAAATTTCATTTCATTGCGTCCGGTTGATGATATTGTAACTCTCTTCACCTGGGGATCAGCCACTACTTGTAGGGCTAGTTCTTGAGAAAGAATTCTTGAAGAAGTCGTTGAAATTCCGTAACATACAGACAAAGGAAAAGAGGATTGTCCTGGTTTAATTTCGCGAGTTTCGGATTTGAGTGTTGCTAAAATTTTAACTACCGGATAGGCTTTGTACAACAAGACAGTTTCCACATTTGGAGCACCAATGGCAAGATCGTTAAAGCCATTGCCGTCAATATCTGAACCTTTAGATAAACCATGGCCAAACATGTGAACTCCGTACGATGACTGAATAAAGTCCTTTGGTGAATCTAACCGTTGACTGTGCTGATCACGCAAACCTCTTTCACTTCCTAAGTATATAAACACCGATCCATCAGCGGCAAACGGAGCACTTACCGCAATATCATTGTAACCATCGTGATTAATATCGCCCAATTTAGTTAGGGTTGTGCCAAAGCGAGCTTTTCCATGAATTGGAGAAGTCACTAATTTACGCTCGAAGTTAAACTGAAAAAAAAATAATTATACTTTTTATTAGTTTACAGTATTAAATATGTTAATTAGCTTACCCTTCCTTGATTAATAAATACATAAATTGCACCGTCATCAAATAAACCTGAAACTCTGTGTTGAGGGGCAGACACTATTACATCGGTTAACCCATCTCCGTTGATATCTTCGGCTAATACCGCATATCCAAAGTATTCACCAAATTGTTCACCACGAAAAACATAACTCTTTGTTATTCTGTTGCCACTGTAGTCGAATATGTAGGCCTGTATGTCAATTAATAAAAGTTAAATTTAAATTTTAAAAGTCATAAAATTTAAAGAACTCGACCTCTCCAGATTGTTCATTAGCCTGCGGGGCAGATGCTAGGTACAATAGTTTTTCTTTATTGTTTGAATCGAAGTACCCTGAGCTAACAGAGTAACCAAAGTATGAATCACTGGGCTGATTGAAATATTGAGGATTTGGAATGTCCGATTCATAGTAAACTACTGAATTTTCCAAGTCCAATTGTCTGGGTATACGTAACGCTCTTTCAGTATCACGTCGACTTAAACTCGGATCATCGTTTATAACTTTTTTACGGTGTCGAATAACAGAACCCTTCCATGTATGAACACCAGGAGCACCAATTAAGAACTCTTCGTTGTCAGGTGTAATATGAGCACTTAAGCCTTGTTCAGCCAACATATAGTAGTAGAATTTTGTATCATCATCTTTGCGAATTTGATCCTGCTTTAAACGCAAGGGCGATATTTTACGAATATTTGTGGGCTTATCGGTTAAGGTATCATTGATCCAATAACATAAGCCGTGCATTAAATAATCGATATTTGCCACAGGGGCAATAAACCTCGGTGCACATACAATAAGTTTATCGGTGTCCTTTAAACCACCATCCATTGCAGCACCGAGCCATTGGAAATCCCTTTTCTCTGAATCGTACGTATAATCACTTTGTTCGATATTACGATTTCCCTGATCATCGAAAACGAATGGATAACAGGAATTAGGTTTATCTAACGGACACCTATAGATGGCACCAGTTTCATTTACTTTTCTCTGCAATTCCAAAGTAGATTGTGCTCTAGGTGCACCAATTATTATACTGAAATTATAATAGTTAAAAAATTATTATATTTTCAATTTACTTTTGATATTTTACATTAAGTTACTTGAAATACATTTTGTATATAAAAAAATATTTACACGAAATTAAACAATTAGATTTGTTAAATGAGAAAACACTAAATATTCGTATTTGCTTAAATTGATATCCCAGTTTTGCCTTTTTCAAAAGGGTTTTGAAGTTATTTCTAACGTGTTCTGTTAATATACCAAAAATCAAACACTGAATAAACCATACTACTTTCTTGGGGAAATGATGAAGAAGAGATAAAACACGCGTGAAAATATACAGATAGAGAAAACTTTATATTTTATTCAACACTGCCATTGCAGTTTATGCAGTGGACTGTGATAAAACGCCCGCCATATGTTTTTAGTAACGCGGTTGTTTTTTAAGCAAATATGATCTTATTAGCTGTATATATCAAATTCAGGATAAAATATATATATTTTTTTTTTGGTTGCTGCTGGGGATAAACCCATTCTATTAATAGCCAACGTGCTTACTAACTACACTACAGCAGCCTCATTCCAAAGATATGTATTCTTTATTGTAGTTAGCTTTTTAACCGACTTCAAAAAAGAAGGCGGTTATCAATTCGTTTGAATGCTGCTTTTTTAATGTTTGTGCCTGCAGAACCAGTCATTTCTGAACCGATTTTAAAATTTTTTTGTAATTTAATAGATTATACCTACAGATTGGTAAAAACCAGTTCACCATCTTAAAATTAAAGGGTGTCACCATACATATTCACCCCTATCGTGAACAAAATGTAAAATTTTTGTTCCCATGAAATTTTCATTCCCCATGAAGGGAAAATTGGTATCGTGAATTTCATGCGAACGTTTGTTCCCGCTATCAATTCGTACTGAATGCAAATTAGAAAGAAGAAAATATAAATAGGGAAAAAATATTCCAAATTTTTTAAAGTTAAGTGATTTGTGCTATTGTATTGTTGCAAGAGGAGAAGATACTACAACAGAGAACAATTTTATTTCAAGAACGTGACGTGCAACACGCGTAAAAGTCCTTATAGTTACCCTAGACGCAAAAGGTCCAAACAATGGACCAAAGTGGGCTGTGTCAATACGGCTGCCTGCCTAACCTACCCTATACCTTGCTACTGACCCATTTCAATAAAATAAATTTTTATATCTGAGTTTTTCTATCTCCATTTTTTTTCATTTAAAAATTGTTTTAATAAAAAATCTTTATAAATTTATAACCAATAGATCTCTTTGTTTTGCATCTTGATGAGCATAATGTCAGTCTGCACTGCAGTAACTGATATCGAATCAAAAAAATGTGTTATTGATGTAAATTTTTGAATTAAAACATATAAAAACTGGCATAATGTATGCAGTTCCCCAGCAAAATTTAAGTGAACAAATCTAAGGGAAAACTGAAAAAATTTCGAGGGAAAAAATCAATCATGATTAGGGGAATTTTTGTTTACGTGAAAAATTGTTCACGTGAACTATTCTCGATTGCAATTTGGGGAAAAGGGAAAAAATTTCGAGGGAAAATATATTCATGATAAGGGTGATTATTAACCGTAAAGAGCACTTCTTTAAATATAACCGACGTATTACTATAGCTACTAATAACTAAAAGTAACACAAAATTAAATTTAAAAATTAAAGGGTGTTTCCATTAGTGACGTAAATTGACCTATATTGGCCTAGCTTTTGAACCGTTATATACGAATTGGACATAATATTGATTGGTATGGCCGTTATAGTTATAAGTATTAATATTTTAAATTATATATTAAAGGGTGCCCCAATAGTTCATTTAATTTGATGTATTTGATGTATACGGCCATACTTTTAAAGCAGGTGTCCCAATAGTTGATGTTATTTGTTGTATGTGGCCGAACATTTGAACTTTTAGGCAGACAGCTGAAACTTACAAGGCACCTATATTGCATGAATCTATTATTTATATTTCTATTACAAGAATCTTAAAATTTGAATTTACAAATTAAAGGATGTTCCCAAAATTAATGTAATTTGACCTATATGGCCGTATTTTTTGAACCGTTTTTTACAAACACTTGAAATTTAGACAGAAAGTGGACATTTATTTGGTATAAAGAAGTATAAAAATTTTAAATTCTTACTTAAAGAGTTTTACAATTGTTGATGTTATATGATGTATATGGCCAAACTGTTGAACTGTTACAAACAGGCGATTGAAATTTACAAAGAACCTAATTACTAAGTCTTAAAGGGTGCCCCTATAGAATATGAGTATGTCCCAATAGTTAATGTAATTTGATGTATATGGCCATACTCTTGAACGGTTATAGACAGACAGATGAAATGTTTTTTGGTCGGTTTTTTTGTGCAAGAATTATATAGAGCAAATATGAAATTATTTAAAAACAATTTTTGAATTGTCTAATTAGCAAATTACTGTGTACAATTAATGCACATTTAACGGCTGTATTATAAAAACTAAAACCTGATTAACTATTTATCATTATTATTATTATGATAACTGCAACAAAAGTGCTCTTACAAACTACAAAGATTTCTTTTAACACTTATAACCTTGGTTTTGATTATTTTTTATTATTACTATATAAACGAAATATCCATTTCCATTTTAAGCGTTACTTTCCTAATTGTGAACAGTATAAATTTGAAATCCTATTTTAATTGACGAAATGGTAGAGAATTGGTATTCCCAAATGAGAAACTTCTGAGCCAGCTTCAACATTCACATGCCCAAATTAACTCATTCAAGCTAAAAAAAAAATTAATAAAATCAATTTTTGTTTGATAATTTGGAGATATCAGCATACGCTTCACTTTACACTTGTTAAAATATGTTATTTTTTATAAGCATACAATATGGAAGATGTAATGTATACTTGCGCAAATACTATGCGTATGAACATTTTTCATAAATTGATTTTCAAAAGCTTTAGCATAAAATAACTCAAGATGACTTTATTTTCATAAGCAAATAAAAAAAAAAACAAATTAAATTTAATTTTAGATATAAAGAAATAACAAAACCAATCCCAAATAACAAATGAATTATAAGCCAACTTCTTAATTTTATCAGTATAAAAAAATCGAAGAAAAACATTCATCGAGACATTATTTGTAAAGAAATTACTGTTTTTGTTTTTGAGGTGATATTAAAATATATTTATTTATTTTTTAAAGGTTCAATTATGAATTTTCATACATTCACAAGACACTTATTTTATTCAATTAAATATATATATATATATATATATATATATATATATATATATATATATATATATATATGTATTCAAACTGACTGTGACTTCAACTCCATTTAATTGGTAAAATAAATATTTATTTTAGTATGAGTTGAAATAAACTGTGTATTAGTGAGTACTTTAATGTTTTACGTATTTATTATCATGAGTTATTTAGAGATAAAAAATATTTCTACTTTTAGTATGAATGACTTCATATATACGAAAGAAACAAAAAATCGTTATGCTTAAAAAACCTCATAAATATTAATCAAGAATTGATAATCAAATTTTAACAAAAGAAAAAAAAAACGATATTCAATCTTTACTTAATGATGAATCATTCAGTAATGCACTTACATATACTGGCTTAATTTGTATTAAATTAAATTTTATTAAAAATCGAAAATGACACGTTTGGGTATAATAGAAACTCACCCTTTAGTTCTTAAATTTAAACTGAAACCGAAATAAGAGGACTCATGTTTTGGCATTAGAGTTGGTAGTTGTGGATCCTTCATGACAACATTTGGTTTTGGTGATAAATTGTAACAGTGTAAACATGGATATAAAAATGCAAATATGCAAAAAATATTTATTAATTGTAACACTTTTAACATTTTTATTAGATCAATTTGTGATTTTATTCACACTAACACTTTTGCACTTAACAATCTTTTTTAAATTAAATTTAAATTATTGTTTTAGTTTTTACTTCAAAGACAATAACGTCTCTTTAATCAGGTTATAATTTCGTTGTCGCCGTATATAACAACCCAACCCATGAATCGCGTAAATAGACTGACTTGATGTTTTGCTCACATTCTATAAACGCCCGTTTGCGTCTAGAGCTGTAATGGAAACTAAAGAGCCAACTCAACCACAAATTCACTTCGCAGTTTAACAAACTTTGTTGGGAATATCGTTTGTTATTTGTTGTTGCTTTTTAATTAATTTCTCTCATAACATTTACCAACTATACCGTTTATTTACGAGCGTACTCATATGAACCCATGATGATATGAGTAATCCTCACAACGGTAGCACTTATGGTTGCCATTCTAAAATTTTATTAATTCGTCAAATTTTCTGGTAAAAATCGCTAATTGATAGTTAGTTAGTTAGGGATTTTTTTTTGTATTGTAAAAGATAAAGGTGCCTATTATAAGCAACTTTCGATCTTCGTCTGTAGTCGAAATATCTGATCGAGCGAATTTTCATTTAATATTATGGCGCACATTCTATAAAAATAGTGCTATTGTGAATTTAACTCATTTGGATTATTCACAATAGTATATGTTTATCAGTTTTCACTCTAAAGAAATATTGTTTTACAAATTAATAAACGAAAAATTAAAATAATTATTAATAAAAATTACTACGACGGAAATTTTACGATTTTAGACCCGCATGTAACTAAAATAACTTATTGCCACAATTTATAAAAATACATTTACTTCTTAAAATACCACAAATCAACATTTGCACTTAAAGAGTGAAATCAAATAAATTAATAATGTTTCCTAAAATACATGTCTTTATTTTAAATCCAAAGGTTTGAACATTCCGAACGGATTAAGAGGAATTCCCATTAATTTGTTTATAATAGTACGGATTTATTTTACTTACTGACACCAAAACTTAAAAATCGTCAAACTTGTTGCTTAATCTGGTAGCCTTTGTTGCCATTCAGTACTGATCATATACATACTTACATACATTTATGCACAAGCATACATTACCCATCTGCATGTGTTCGTTTGAATTAAACCGGTATAAAGTTTACATGGCTTAGAACTTGCTCATTTTTCTCTTTCGTCTCTAAGTCGAAAATAATAAGAGTTTAACATTTTAATTATTCTCTAATTGTGGCATTAAACCAAGTTTTTAGCAGGTTTTCTCCCAACCACCACTCAGACTTGTTGTTGGCTTAATGTCAAAATACATACATGACATATTGCCGATTTAGTTATACGTTGTTTGTTCGCAAGCAGCTTTTGTTTTAAACTTTTGTTATGATTTCTCATGAATGTGTACCAAGAATATTGTATGAATCATCTTTCTTTCTGTTACATTTGTTTTCGATTTAAAGTCAAAGAAGTTGTATACTGATGACGTATATTTGGATATAATTACAAAAAGCAAAACAAAAGAAATTATCAAGACAATG
The DNA here is from genome assembly GCA_916610165.2 of Gymnosoma rotundatum. Taxonomy (NCBI): domain Eukaryota; kingdom Metazoa; phylum Arthropoda; class Insecta; order Diptera; family Tachinidae; genus Gymnosoma; species Gymnosoma rotundatum. Next base: position 71,436,803 of record OU744339.1, on the reverse strand, counting down.
GAATACACTTACACCAGATACACTAACAAATATTTTGGCTTGTAAAACAAAAAAAGAATGAAAAATCTTTATTGGTGGTTTATTATTACTTTAATTTAAAATTACTTAATGTCAAAGTTTGACTTCCGAGATTTTAAGGTTGCTTTTGCAATGAGAGATAATGTAAAATATTTTCGTATCGCTATTGAAATTTTTTTTTATAATTTTAATTATAATTAAATTTTTATAAGTGGCTAATTAGCAAGGACGTGTCTAACAAACAAAATTATGCTAAATACATTGCTACAGCTTTCTATAAAAAAAGGAAAAACTGACATGATCCAGAAGAATTCGAAATATCTTACAATCAATGACAATAAATTATTTAAATTATCAAAATATAACAAATTTTTAGAGTCTTTATCAAAAAAAAAAAAAACTTTGAACTAAATGTTTCAAATTCCTGGTAAAGGGCTTATTTTTGTTTCTAATTTTATTGAAACAAAATAATCAGTTTAAAAAATCTTAAACCATATGTTCCATAGATAATTTATTTATTTGGCATTAACAACTGAAAGTGTTACACCCTTCGTTTTTAATAAAAACACAACCTTCTTGTTTAACAGATTTTATTGGAATAATTCAAATCATAAAGTGAGAAAAGAAAATGAAAAAGTAAAAGAAAATAAAGTAAAATAAAGATGCAATTGGGTTGCAGTGTTGCCATCGTGCACACCAATAAAAATTCCCAACATACTCCCGCTCAACCCAAATGCATTTACAATTTATGCAAAAAAAAAAAAAAAAAATTCAAATTAATTTTTTATACATTCTCAAAAGTTCACATGCTCTGGCATGTTTTTGTTTAGTTAATACCTTTGTGAAAATGTCCGCAGCATTATCTTCAGATGGTATATAGTCGACATCAATTGACCCTTCGTTGAATCTATCCCTTACATAATGAAATCTAATGTCTATATGTTTGCTTCGTTTATGAATAGCTGGATTTTTAACCATAAAGTTTGCTGCCTGATTATCGCAAAAAATGATTGTGGGCTGCCTAGTTAGCTCCTTAAAACCTATTTCATTTATCAGACTTCTTGCGAAAATAACTTCTTTACTTCCTTGGCAAAGGGCCACATATTTCGCCTCCATGGAACTTAGAGCTACCACCGTTTGTTTCTTTGACTCCCAAGAAACAGCACCGCCTGCCAGAAACATTACAAATCCTGAATATGATTTCCGGTCACAAGTATCACATCCCCAATCAGCATCTGTATAGCAAGTAAGCATGGACTTGTCCTTAGTAAAGGATATACCATTATCTGGATATTTAAAAAGATATTTTAATAAATTTTTTGCTGCTCGCATATGCTCATCATGAGGGTGAGAGTTGAACTGGGAAAGTTTTGAAACTACATGAGCAATGTCTGGCCTAGATATTATCGCCAGATACATAAGACTACCAATCAAACTTTGGTACTCATGTGGGTCTACTTCACAATCAATATTTTCACATTTTCTTAATATTGCCCCACTCGGCCAAGGCGTTGACACTGGTTTGGAATTCGCCATTTCCCAAGTTCTTAGCAGCTGGGAAGTATACTGCCTTTGATGAACTAATATGGTACCTCTATCGCCCTCTCGTTCGATTTCCAAACCTAAATAAAAGGAAATTAATCCGCGATCCTCAGCTTCAACATGATTATTAAGTTGGGTAATGATCTGTTCCATATCGAATTCAGTTGAAGATGCTATCATCATGTCGTCTACATACAATGCTATTATGCTAATACATTCGCCATTTCTTTTAAAGTATATACAATTGTCTGTTCGAGACCGTTTAAACCCCATCTCCGATAGAATTAGTGACACTTTTCTATTCCATTCTCTTCATGCTTGACGTAAACCATATAAAGCTTTGGTTAATTTACATACCTTGTTAGAATGAACAGGGTCTACAAACATCGGTGGTTGTTCCATAAAAACTTCGTCTTAAAGATCTGCATTTAAATATGCAGATACAATATCTACATGCCTTAGTAACAATTTGTACTGTACTGCAATTGCCAATAAAATTCTTATGGTGGCATGTCGGACTACAGGAGCAAACGTTTCAAGGTAGTCCACGTTGAACTTCTGAGAATTGCCCTGAGCCACCAATCTTGCTTTATATTTTTCTACAGCGCCATCTGGTTTGCGTTTAATTGCGAACACCCATTTTGAACCGATGATGTTTCTTGATTTAGGTCTGTCAACAAGCAACCAAGTTTTATTTTTAATTAAAGAATTGTATTCACGTTCCATGGCAGATTTCCACTCTGAGGCTTCATCTGAAGTTAGTGCTTCCTTTAAAGTTAACGGACTTTCTACTATCGAGTTCAGCATTTCGGTAGCTGCTGCATATTGCCTTTTTGTACGAGCTGATTGTCTCGTTGGAAGTTGCTTTGGCTTCTCACGAACCCTCTTTGTGTTCTCTGTAAGTTTGGATTCTTTGGTGTTCTCTTCTTTCATATTTTTAGTCAGTGCTTCATCTTCACTTGCCGTTTCAAAAGATTCATTTAGTGAGTCGTGGTCATCAGCCTTAATAATGTTATTATTTTCAAACGTTGATTTAATTATGTCCACACAAAACTCTTCGTCACCATATTCTTCAGCTTGTAATTTCTCAAACGAATTTTCAAAAAATATAACGTCCCTAGCCTTTACTATTTCACGTTTTGTTGAATTATACAAACGGTAACCTTTTGTCATGGATTCATAGCCAACCAGTTTCATTTTAACTCCTTTCGGCATCAATTTACCACCTTTACTATTTTTTTGTAATACTACAGCATCACACCCAAATCTTCTCAAATGTGCAACTGAAGGCTTCCTGTTGAACCATTTTTCATATGGTGTCATCTCACCAAGGACATTAGTTGGGCTTCTGTTTCTTATATAAGTAGATGTATTGATGGCCTCAGCCCATAAATTTTGTGGTAGACCAGACTCGTGTAGCATACAACGAGTCATCTCGAGAATGGTCCTGTTGAGCCTTTCAGCTATACCATTCTGTTGTGGTGTGTGGCTAACTGTTGTCTGGTGTATCACCCCACTTTTCTGAAAATAGGCTTTAAACTTGGAATTAAGATATTCCTTACCATTATTGCTCCTTAGCTTCATTAATTTTGCGCCACTCTGTTTTTCGGCCATGGTAACAAACTTTACGAAGACATCAAACGCATCTGACTTATGCTTTAAAAAATACGTAAAAACATATCTTGAAAAATCGTCAGTAAACGTCATCATATATAATGCGCCGCCTAGTGATTTTACTCTAAAAGGCCCACACAAATCTGTATGAACTAATTCCAGCACTGCCTTTGAATTAATTTGCGAATACTTGTTAAACGGCTTTGTAGTAATTTTCCCAATAGCACAAGTAATACATTCAACATTTTTAGGCACTTTCAATTTCATACCTCTTACCATATTTCTGTTGCATAGCATACTTAAATCTCTACCGTTTAAATGACCAAATCTAGAGTGCCATTTAATAAAATCACTTTCTGCTACCGCACCATACACATATTCTGCCGACGTCTCGTTGTTCACTTTAGCAACAAAAATACCATTTTCTTTTACCGCATACATCATTATCTTGTTTTCATTGTTCTTAATATTTGCACTATTTTTTGCAAAGCAAACAGTGTGACCAGCCTTTATGAATTTGCTGACAGATAAAAAATTTGAGTGAAGACAGGGTACATATAAAACGTTGATGAGTTTTATACTCATATACTGTGATATTATTTTAACAGTGCCTTTCCCCTTTGCAAATACAGTTTCACCAGATGCCAACACAATTCTTTGTTCTTCTTCTTGCAAACATGAAAAAAAATTTCTGCTGCTGCACATATGCGACGACGCACCGCTGTCTAAAATCCACTGATTACTATTGTTAATTTGTTTTTTCACTGCACACAGCGCCGACGCAATAGACTCACCACCATCAATTTTACAGTGAGAGCGAATATGCCCTTTTTGTCCACACTTGTAGCACTTAACATTACTGAATCTATTTCCTCTCTCTGTGCGAATATTTTTTCTGTTAAACCTGTTACTTTTGTTAATTTTTTCCTGTTTTTGTTTTTCAGTTACTGCAAAAACTCTGTCATCATTTAAACTGCTTTTTTCTCCTTGGCGTCGCTCTTCTTCTAGAACTTTCGAAACTAACTGTTCTATACCGGGCAAATCATCTCTGCTCTCAACAGCAACAACAAAACTTTCCATTTCCTCGGGCAAAGCACACAACAACAACACAGCAACAAAATCTTCATTTAAAACAATACCAATAGCTTTCAAATCATCTATAATCCCACGAAATTCACCAATTTGTGTGGAAATTTTCTCACCAGAATTAATTCTGAACCGTACCAGTTTTTTGAAGAGGTTCACTTTTCTACAGGCTGTGTTTGCCTTGTACAGGTCACTTAAGGAATCCCATGCACCCTTCGCTGTTGTGCAATCCTTAATATGTATCAGTTCGCTAGGCCTTACACTTAGGTTAATCATTGCGAGCGCTTTCTGGTCCATTACATTCCATGCCGCCTGTTTATCAGCTTCTGCTGGACATACACCCTGGATAGCATTCCACAAGTCCAATGTAATTAAAAGGCTTTTTATCTGTATTGCCCATGTCGCATAATTCTCACCATTGAGCTTCTCCAGGCTAGCGACCGAATTCATTTTTATTTCTCTTAGCAAACCAGCACAACACTTCAATTAATTTCTTGGTATTCCAATTACTTATTTTATTCTAACAGCGTGGCACTGGTCCCATAACCTTTGTTACACCCTTCGTTTTTAATAAAAACACAACCTTCTTGTTTAACAGATTTTATTGGAATAATTCAAATCATAAAGTGAGAAAAGAAAATGAAAAAGTAAAAGAAAATAAAGTAAAATAAAGATGCAATTGGGTTGCAGTGTTGCCATCGTGCACACCAATAAAAATTCCCAACAGAAAGAAATACCGTGATTCATATCAAAAAAAGCAGCTGATTTTGGCTAAGTGATCACAGACGTTCGACGTAAGTTGCATTTTGGCTTCTGAAAGAAAGTCTGTTATTACTTACATATGTATATACTTAAAAAAGAAACAAAAAAATATTACAAATGTGTATGAGAAAGAAAAGTGACGCATTGTTAGCAATAAAATGACGACTGATACAATTTTAGCACACTTTTTGCTCGCTTAATTGAAAAATGTTTTCACTTGGCTGTAAAACAGCTGTCATATGGTAAACGGTCGCTTGTTGAGTAATTTGTTCTAATTTGTATGTGAAAGGTCTTCTTTATTTTCAATTCGAGACACAATCAAATTTTTTCAATTTATTTATTTTATTTTTACTATACAACACTACTTAAAACAGTTAAAAGAAGCATACTGAAGTCATCAAACTTATTAAAACTATATTTGAGGCATTTCCTTTAAAAGTGATGTATATGTATTTTGTTTAGTATGGAGATATTTCCAGTTTTGGATTCGAATAATTTGAGATATATGGATTTATGCTATTAAACTAGTTTTGTATCTTTTAAATATTAAATTGGTTTGAACTTATTATGTTATCGTATTTTAAGTAATATTAACAACAATTTATACTTTGAATGACTTCAAAAGGACCTATGCCACTTTCAAAGCTAGCAAAGACTAAAAATCTTACATTTGTTTTAAGTACTTAAAAAAAACACAAAATAAAAAGGCTTTATTTCAACATTTACCATTCAACAAATATTATTTATTATATTAAACAACGGGAATTTTTTTAATTATATGTCTTTGCTTTATTGTTTGAACAAAAATCTTTAGTTTATTCGAAAGTTTGTCAGAAGTTTCTTGAAGAGTTAAGTAAGCAATAACGAAATGGCCATCGAGACGTGCTTTGACCCTGAATAATCAATATCAGTGATTTAAATAATTGATCGGGAAAATAGCGCGATAAAAATATTTTTTGAAAATTAATTAATATTATTAATACTCTTGCTCTCAATATATCATAACTGTTTTCATTATGGTCAAGTTTTTGGAAATAGTTATGATGTATTGGAGGATATGTGGTAATGAATCAATTGTGTCTTTACATTTTTTTAAATATGATAAATCTGGAATAACGATATAAACTTGTTGGTACTATATTTTTGCAAAGTTTTGAGATGTTTCCGGTGAGGACAATAAATTTCTGTGTGTGAAGATAAATACGTCAAGTTAAATACGTTTTTTAAAAAATGTAGCATGCGATAATTTTTTTCTCCCAATCATACAGTATAATTTGTAAATTAAATTCCGGACTTTTTTAACGAATACGAGTACAGCTACAAAACCCTACGATCTCGGAGAATCAAACCTATTGGGAAATCAAGAGCACATATGGAGCTATTAATCTGTAAACACAGTTTATTCAAATTAAATTTGAGAAATTTTTTATAAGACGCGGAAAATTGACTTAGCGCAATTTTCTCATATACGATGAGTTCTGTGAGGGATTTTGTCAATGTGGCCAAACCCTTCGATCTCGCGGATTTACACCTATTGGAAAATCAAGAGCACATATAGAGCTATTAATCTGTAAACACAGTTAATTAAAATTGAATTTGAGAAATTTTTATAAGACGCGGAAAATTGACTTAGTGCAATTTTCTCATATACGATGAGTTCTGTGAGGGATTTTGTCAATGTGGCCAAACCCTTCGATCTCGCGGAATTAAACCTATTGGAAAATCAAGAGCACATATAGAGCTATTAATCTGTAAACACCGTTAATTCAAATTGAATTTGAGAAATTTTTATAAGACGCGGAAAATTGACTTAGTGCAATTTTCTCATATACGATGAGTTCTGTGAGGGATTTTGTCAATGTGGCCAAACCCTTCGATCTCGCGGAATTACACTTATTGGGAAATCAAGAGCACATATAGAGCTATTAATCTGTAAACACAGTTTATTCAAAATGAATTTGAGAAATTTTTTATAAGCCGCGGAAAATTGACTTAGTGTAATTTTCTCATATACGATGAGTTCTGTGAGGGATTTTGTCAATGTGGCCAAACCCTTCGATCTCGCGGAATTACACCTATTGGGAAATCAAGAGCACATATAGAGCTATTAATCTGTAAAAACAGTTTATTCAAATTGAATTTGAGAAATTTTTTATAAGACGCGGAAAATTGACTTAGTGCAATTTGCTCATATACGATGAGTTCTGTGAGGGATTTTCTCAATGTGGCCAAACCCTTCGATCTCGCGGAATTACACCTATTGGGAAATCAAGAGCACACATAGAGCTATTAAACTGTAAACACAGTTTATTCAAATTAAATTTGAGAAATTTTTTATAAGAAGCGGAAAATTGACTTAGTGCAATTTTCTCATATACGATGAGTTCTGTGAGGGATTTTGTCAATGTGGCCAAACCCTTCGATCTCGCGGAAATACACATATTGGAAAATCAAGAGCACATATAGTGCTATTAATCTGTAAACACAGTTTATTCAAATTGAATTTGAGAAATTTTTTTATACGAAAATTGTTTTATGAGTAAATTACACTAAGTCAATTTTCCGCGTCTTATAAAAAATTTCTCAAATTCAATTTGAATAAACTGTGTTTACAGTTTAATTGCTCTATATGTGCTCTTGATTTTCCAATAGGTGTAAATCCGCGAGATCGAAGGGTTTGGCCACATTGACAAAATTCCTCACAGAACTCATCGTATATGAGAAAATTGCGCTAAGTCAATTTTCCGCGTCTTATAAAAAATTTCTCAAATTTAATTTGAATAAACTGTGTTTACAGATTAATAGCTCCATATGTGCTCTTGATTTCCCAATAGGTTTGATTCTCCGAGATCGTAGGGTTTTGTAGCTGTAATCGCATTCGTTAAAAAAGTCCGGAATTTACTATACACGCTACTTTTTTTTTAAACGTATTTAACTTGACGTATTTATCTTCACACACATTAAATTTCTTGATTTGAAATCCTCATTCTCACTAAATGACGTTTAATGGAACACTAGCAGTACCCACGACTTCGTCTGCATGTCATTTCTAAATGTTTTATAATTCAACTTTAGAAAAATGTGTTTTTAACTACTTATTGCAAAGTTTTGTAGACGAAGCTAAAAATTGTCCATTTACAAAAATAAAATGTGCTGACAACTGTTTTAGTAAAGTTATACATTTGTTTGCTTTCACACTTGTATCTCTTGTTTCTCTACGAAATGACATATATTTACGAAAAAAAAAAGTATTCTTCATTTGAACCAAAGCTCTAGGGGACCTCTTTACAAAATTTTATTCAAATCCATCTAGCAGCTTTCACGAGATGCAAACACAGACAGACAAAATTTCCAACAATTGGTGTTTTCTATTTCATACCGATTACTGATGTACAGAAATGACCCTGTTATAGTTTTATTATATGTATAGATTGTAAATAATTTTCTTTTTAACGCCTTTATCTAACAAATCTTCACCCAATTATCTTTCAACTAATTTTTTCGACTTCTTAGAGTTTTTCTTTAATCGATCTGTCATATTTATTATTTACATTTGAGCAGGTTTTTATTTTTTTAGTTAAAAATTAAATAAACTTTCGGCGAAACAATTCGTACTTTCTGATTAGCTAAGATTTAATTTCTATTTATGTGGGAACGATGAACATTGGCGATACCAATACACATAATAACAAATTTAAGCCTACTTAAAAATTAATAATTTATTTGTAATTATAATAGTACGAATGAAAATATAAATTAAATATAAAGAAATTTATATAGAACTTTAAAAAAATTGTTTTTTATCACAAAAAAAAAAAATGTTTCAAATCTGACTGACTGACCACTTTCGAAACTTGACATCATTCAGAATATTTTTTTGTTTCGTTTTTAAATGTTACTTATATGATTTTGTTATTTGAACTTTTCAAGTGTTTTTAGAACAAAATTTTTGTGATGGCAGAAATCACCCAATCACGATTTTAATAGAAAGTGCTTTAATAGATTTTTATAGATTTCGTTACAATTTTTTGGAAATATTTAAAGTTTCCTGTTTAATTTAATTAAATAAATGAATCTTTCAAAAGCATTTATAACAAGTAATGAATGTAAAAACAATTCTTTCAAATGCTACAATCGTTTAATTAATTTAATTCTTAAAAGTGTTTGCACGTTTTAATGGGGTTTTAGGATTTTCGGCTTCTGTTGAAATGCAAATAAAAGACCGGAAATTTAAAACCAAATAAGAATGGGTTTTTACACCGCTTATTAACATCACACTTCCCTCCTCAAAAAACATTGAAAAAGTAAGGAAAAAATAAAAACATGATGATAAAATGTCATTAAATTAAAGAGGTCAGCTAAGCGCAAATTCACAAAAAAAATTTTTAGCAAATCACATAAATTTTTCGCTTTTTTATCCATTGTCATACTTAAAATATAAAGTAGAGAGAAAGTTTAAAAAGATTTTTAAAATATTATGGTTTTTTTTTACTTGTTTGTGGGGCGACAAATATTTTGTTTACCAATTGGTTAGTTATGCGACAAAACAATATTCTACAAACAATTATAGTATCCTCCTGTTATTTAATCAAACGTTTTCAAAGATCTAAACTAATTAAATAATTGAATTTAATTCATTTCGGATTAGTTTATTTTTATTTAAATTTTTGAGAAAGTAACATTATTTACAAATCTGTGGAAACTTGTTCTTCCTTTTAATTTTTCTTGTTTTCTTTGAAAACTTCCACCCACATTTGTAAATATTTTTTTTGTTCTTAATGTCTCATTACAATTTCGTAAATGTACAGGTTGCGGATCAGCTCATCTGTTTTCCTTACCTAGGTTGTGTGTAAATAGGTTCCCTTTCGTAAACGTAACGTTGCGTTGCGGACGAACTTAGTAAAATTGAAAATTCTATACGTATTTACGTATCAGCTGATAAGGCTTCATTACTCTTACGTAAAAACAGATACTTACGTATCTTCTTCGGTGGTGCTGTTAGAAAACTAAAATGCGGAGCTTTTAGTGTATTTTGCTTGATGTTGTCTTAAATAAAAGTTGATAGATGTTTGTATAGTATTATTGCTATTCTTTTTTTAATTAGTATTGTTATCATATTGTGTGATAATATATAAACACAATACGTCTGTTTTTTTATTCTACTATGGGATACTGTGGGATCCCAATTTGCAACAAAATTGTTTTCTTACTTACAAATTGGATAACTGAGAGCGATTTTGAGAGAATAAATTTCTTCTTGCACGAAACAACCTAAACTTTTTCTTCGTGCTAGTTATTTAAACTTGTGCAACAGCCTTAAAACACAAACAAAATACCAAAAAAGTTATTATTTTTATATTTGATGATTTATTAAAATTAATTTTTTTTTTTATTAAAACAGTCAACATACTTTAAGTTTTTATTTCTTGTTTTAGATTTAGATTTTGTGTTCCCGTACTTCTATAAATTTTGTCTCTTTTAAAGAGAAAACAATGCTTACTCTCAGTTTCACGAATTTTACCCAAAAAGTAAAGAAATCAGACTTAATATAATATAAAGGTATGTATATAAGAAATTATAACATAATATGTGTATGTATGATAATGATAATAATATAAGTTATAATAAGTAAAATAAAATATAATTATTAACAACATTGTTGAAGTCAGCACTGCTTTAAAATTAAATTTAATTTAAACTTTTTAGTCATCTGGAAGACGAGAAATTAATTATTTTTACGAGGGCTGCTCTATATATTATTGGCCTAATAGTGAAAATGCGAATATTTATAATCAAAAATTGTTTTATTGTTTTTCAAAATATTTTCCAGCATGATTTATACACTTTTGCATGCGCTCAAACCAGTTGTCGAAGCACTTTTCCCACTCCGATTAAGACACCTCTAAAACATGGTTTTTGAACACTTCAACAGCTTCTTCTGGCGACGAAAATCGTTGACCACGCTTTTTTTTCTTGATGTGCGGAAACAAGAAGAAGTCATTAGGTGCCAAGTCAGGGCTGTACGGCGGATGACCCATTAATTCGGCGTTTTGGCCGGTCAAAAACGATCTGGTTTGAGCCGATGTGTGAGATCTCGCATTGTCATGATGAACAATGATTCGTCTTCTCTTGTTGGTTTTTCGAATTTCTCCGATGACTTCAGGCAAACAAATTGTAGTGTACCACTCAGAAGTGACCGTCCTACGTTGCTCAAGCGGAACAGTCGCCACATAACCAGTTTTGCCGAAGAAACAGGCGACCATTTGCTTCGAAGTGCTTGTTCCACGAACAACTTTCGTTGGATTTTGCTCGTCTTTGAAGACTCACACGGTCGATTGTTGTTTCGTTTCGGGCTCATACGCATAGATCCATGATTCGTCACCTGTAACGATCTTATAAACGTCTTTTGAAGCACCGCAATCGTATTTTTGCAACATTTCTTTGCACCAATCGACACGCGACTTTTTTTGAGCGACTTTCAAATTTTGCGGGATCCAACGAGAACAAACCTTTTTTACGGAAAGGCGTTAATGCAGTATCGAATGTACGCTGGTGGAAGAAATGTCCAAGGATGTCTCTATCTCTCGGTATGTCGCATGTCGATCTTGCATTATGAGTTCACGCACGGCATCAATGTTCTCTGGCACAACAGCCGTTTTTGGTCGACCTTCACGGAATTCGTCTTTGAGCGAGTTTCGGCCACGATTAAATTCTTTATACCAATTTTTCTTAGTGCTATAGGATGGTGCTTCATCGCCATACAAAGATTTAAGTTCATCAATGCACTCTTGTCGTGATAATCCACGTCGAAAGTTGTGAAAAATGATGGCACGAAAATGTTCACGAGTTAATTCCATTTTTTTCTATATCAATTTTTTCAAGTCACTGTAAACAACACAAATAATGGTCGTACGTCAAAACGTTTTAAGTACGAGTATGCTTAAAAATGACAAACTTTCCAATGGAAATGTCAGATTGCACTTGGCAGCACTCAGTGTTGCCAGGCCAGAAATATATATAGCAGCCCTCGTATAAAACTTTTATTCGCAATATACATATGTACAAGAGCAGCCATTTTTTCCGAGCTTTCTAGCCAAATGGCCTGACGAATACCGCCAATATAAAAATATAGTATATTATAGTTATAAAAAGTGTGTTTTATAAATACCAAGTGCGTTATTAGGGGCTCCAAATTTTTTAAAAACTTTTTGAACTACAGAATATTTAGTTTGAAAACTGACAATAAACTTCTAAAATAGACATATTTTCTGGAAGCCGATCAACCATTTCATTAAGTAACTTTTTTATATATAGAAAAAACTTTCTTGCAAAATCAACGCATCAGTTACATTTAAGTCTTGTTCAATTTAGTTTGAAAATTTTTGCTAAAATTAATGCTGTCCATATTTAAAAACGAATTTTTTAAATGTTTTTCCTCTTTCAATTTTTATTAATTAATCGCTATTACTCGTATCTTTATTATAACTTTTTGTTTTGCTGTTATCGATGCCATTTCTCATTTAATTTGAACAATTAAAAGCGCCTATTTGTATATACAAGGTAGATAAAAAGGTTCCTATAAAAACGGGACTCAAAGTGAATTTAGATAATCCGCCAATATACATACAGTTTTTTATCTTTTTTTAAGTGCAATGTTATAATAGCGAAAATCATAATAAAATTTCGGCGAGTATTTTAAATATCGCCAAAAATCTCGCCTCTAGCCATTTATTATCAGCCAAAAGGATTTTTTATCGCGACGCTATAACTGACAACACTGTAGGTACATATGTATCTCGTTTTAAATTACAGCTATCTTAAATTAGTAATTTTTTTCTACAATTCAAAAATATTAAATAATATAAAAAAATTATTAAATAAGAATAATTTAGCCAGCACTGAAAGGACTCAAGCATAATTTTTATACAATCAATAGTTTGTAAAAGAAGAATTCTTTCTGAAAGTTCTTTGTACCGCAGTGCCAACATTAATTCATCTCTTAAGATTCCCGGTTGAGAACTTTTGTACTAAAGAAATGTTTTGGTGTGGTGTTATTGAATACCATTTGTTGGTAAAAATGACGTACCCAAGATTCTTATGGGATACAAAAACAGCTCTGTCCTTCTAAATCTTATTCGAAAAAATATTTTTCCAATTAATCTTTTTGTAAGAAGGTACAAAAAGTAATATTTTCTTATTCTTCACATATATTTATGTTATGCGTTGCAAACATTATTTATTTAACCAACTAATTTAATATATTGGAATAACAAAAAAATGTGTGAAAAACAATTGCATTCGTTGCTAAACCGCTTGAAAGCAGAAACAAAAACACATACTTATATGTAACGATCAATAAATAGAACAACTAAAAAGCTACTGACACCAGAGACGAATTGCATTTATGAAGAACTGTTGTTCAGATATAGCTCTGTTGTATCTAATTAAATTTATTTTGTTGCCTCTGCTCGATCTGGAGAAATTTAATTTTACATATAGATATCCGGGTTGGCAATCAAATATAAGTCTGTGTAGGCATAGTAGGACTCGACACTTGTCAAAAGTTATGTTGTAAATTTGTTAAGCAAACTACGAGATACTGATATAACGAGCAATATTGTTGTACGTGACATTTAGCCGTCGTTTACTATGGGCATCACAGCTTGCGAACAACTCACAACCGTACATTAAAGTTGGCAATATATATCTTTTAGCTAGTAGCAGTCGGATATGATTTGCTGTAAAAGCTTAAAGATTTTTTCAAACGCTTTAAAATGCTACCCATATCTTAAAAACGATTACGTTTCTATGAAAAGTACATATATAAATCGGAAAGTTTGGGCAAGCGCCAATTTTTTACTTGGTGTCTTTTCCTTATTTTTTCATTCTCTATCGCCCCATATATTTGTTTTTCGATTGTAGTTACTTCATTGTTCCGAATAATATGGAAAAATTAAATGTTTTGCCCGCTGCCTCAAAGGACATGCTGATTTTCAATAGCAACTCTTTCAAAACTACGGCTGATGTATTGTCGTATTTAAATTTCTCTAGTTGATTCAATATCAAAAAAAAAACTCCCTTAAATTTTAAATTTATTTATTCATGTCATTTAATTATAAATAGCACCTGATTGTCTATTATATTTAAAATATAAGACCAAATACGTCCTGTATTTCGCAATTTTTGAATTTAAGTTTTATGTTGTTATTGTGTGCTACTGTCAGCACTTAAGCATTCACTCTGTATACATTTTAAGTGTTTAGGGGTTACTGTTAAAAAGACAGGGCCAACATATTTTTCAAAACTTAGATTTTGATGCAGAATTGTCCCTATAAAATATAGTATCGATAATGTAGATATTAAGAGAAATACGCGCGCTTCTATTTTAACATAACCCACATATGCCTAAAATAGTTACCGCAAAATAACTTAACATAAAAATTACAACGGGAGAGCTGCCATATAATTAGAAAAATATAACGTGAATTGAAGTTATTTTGGCTTTAGTTCATTTTTATTTTAATTTCTAGAAATCTTTTTAGAAAGAAAATTTATTTCCCAAATGTATGCGCACGTTTTCCAAAGAAAACAAAAAAAAATAGGTGCTAGCAGAATGTAATGCTGCACTTTTGGACCGCTGCAACCTTCATCAGCATTCTTCGCATCTATCTCTACCTTAGCTGTGTAATTATAAACAAAATTAACTTTGTAAATGACAATACGAGATATATTCATATCAATATTAATTTGGTTAGACGAAATTTTACACACAAACCAACGTATTTCTTCACTTTTCTCTCTGTATTAGGTCTTTTACATTTGATTTTTTCCAGTTCAAATCCTAATTTAATAGAAATTAAAATTATATATAAAGTTTAAATATAGTTTTTATTTGACCTTTTAATTAATTATATTTTAATTTATTTATCAAGCACTAGGTCTTTATCATTTATTTTTATTTTTTATTTACTCCTACTCCTTTGAGAAGCATCATCAGGAAAAACAAATATTTATTTGCACATAAAATAACAACAAAAAAAGTAATAAAAAAATTTTCAAACTAACAAACAAAAAGCAAAAAATTATTTTGTCATATGAAAAATTTTTAAAACAAATATAAAGTACAAAATTATTTCTCATTTATAAAGTTTAAAATAAAAAATTAGCAATAACGATGCAATCAACGTATAAACAAAAATTACTTTTATCTACAGTAGTTTTTTTGTAAAATGTGTGTTCATTCACTCGTAGTTTCGATTATAGGTTTGAAACACGTTTAAAACATTAATATTACTTGTTTGTTACCTGCGGATGTTATGATACCAGTGGATTCTGTTCACAGTGCTATAGAATCATTCTTTTGTAATCGAACAGTATGGACGCACAATGAGCCTCCAACAGTTATTCTCAATGCTAGAAAAAACCCTTATGGATACGAATGTATTTCATTGCAATATTCAGATTTTGTAAGTTGGAATACATTTTCCGCAATATTTTTTTTTTCTACGAAATTAACCTAAAATTTATTTCCCTTTTTTGAAAAAAATTTAATTTCTCTTAAATATGTCTACTTGCATAAAACCGAAGTTCAAATAATTAATATCGGACCGAATGTCCTTTTCAAGAAGAATGCCTTCGGCACAAACACTCCAATACGATAAAAATGTTCTGAATGTAACAAAAGAGAAAATAAATAACATAATATTTGTTGTTATAATTTTCGGTAATAACCGTCGTCACTGGCTGTGTACTTTGGATGTTCGGCGAGCGCTTTCGATGTGATAACATCATTTTCAAGCCGCGTTTTTATTAAAACTGAAGAGATAGTGTTAAAAATAGATAGTGTTAAGAATAAAAGGTGGTGGGTTTAGGTAATTTTTGTCCATTTAAATAGTATTATGCAGGTAGCTTCCCTGATATAATACTATTTAAACGGACAAAAATTACCTAAACCCACCATATCAGGGAATCTACCTGCATAATACTATTTAAACGGACAAAAATTACCTAATAATTTTTACCTTGCTCACTAACACAGTGCGTGTAGATTGAAATTATGTGGAACAAATGCTAAAACAAAATATTAGAAAAACTACTACAACTAAAAAAAATTCCGTGATTTTACGCATAATTTCCTTCTTAATAAAGCACGAAACGGTTTTTGTACGTAATTGTAGATAAAGAAAGCTCTGTTAAATTACTTATAATCTATAAAAACTGCAATAAACTGAGCAACAAACACTTCTTACAAATTTAAACTACAATTGACATAAACTCAGTTGTATTTACAAACATGTGTTCGTTTTTACATCCAGATACATAGAAACCACATCTTTTTTTATTTATGAAGAACAAAGAAACAAAAAAGTTTTTATTAATTAAAAAAAAAACGTGGTTCTTTATTTCACATTTCCTTGCAGTAATTTTATTTAATTCACTTAAGTCGTTTAGAAAATTATATGATTACAAACAACAACAAAAAAAAAAAAAAAAAATAAACAACCAATTGAAAAACAAAGTTCGAGATAAACAGCAGAAGGTGAGAGTGGAGTTCGGAGTGTAGCAACCAGAATAAACATGGCTCTTTTAAATGTGAAGCGTTCAATTTTCAATTAAAGTCAATTAACAAAACGATGTGCAATTAGTAATAATCACACTTTATAAAAATATCGAAATTCTACCTCTTACGGTTCAATAAGCTTATAAATATAGGGCTATAGTTAGTTATACACACTTTGTTAAATTTTCAAGTCTCAGCCTATTGCAGCTTGAAATATAAGACCACATGGTCATCAACATCACTTGTTTATGGGAACATGTCAAGACATATTCAAGACAATGCCATACAAATAAAAATCGCCCAACGGATGTAATATAATGAAGAGAAAGGAGTATTCCTGATGAATGGAACAGAAGGTGTCGAAACTTAATAACAAGCTTACTAATTACTAAAACTTGTTCCGAACTTTATAAATCTGAATTAACTGACATTCAAATAAAGCATTATGACTTCTCTTACCTTTCAAGATGATAAGAAAGTTATAAAGCAAATTTAAAGCATAAAAATATGGTTTTGTGTGTGTTTATTGATTAAAAAGAGGAAGCATATAAGCAATCCGAAATTATCAAATCATAAACCTAAAATCTAGAAGGTTTCCCTCCTTTCATGAAAAACTTTTGGGGATAACTTAAGACATATAGGGTTTATTAAGACATGTTTAACTTTCTGCATCCAGCTGCGTTAAAAAGTTGATTGATTTCGAAGAGGTCCAAGGATAACTCATTGTTAAAATTTGTTGTTTAAAAATCCTCTCCAAAATTGTGTCTTTCAGAAAATGCAGTTTTACGTTTATCGAAAAATTTCATTCTCATGCAGGTAGGATGACGGTGATTTTTTTCAAAGATATTAAGCAGGAACAAATTTAAATTTACAAATTGCATTTTATCTGACCCAGTAATGATATTGAGCTAAAACTAACTTAGGAATTTTATCTATTGAAAAATTTAAAATTTTCATTACTTATTAATTACACTATGCGCCAGTCAAAATCAGGATGGGATAACACCAACGGGAAATGTTATAACGGTAAAAAATAAGTTATACGTATCTCGGCGTTTCGCTGGGTACGTCTAGAAATCCAGATGTATCGATTTTAAGTTAGTAACTATCATACAGGGGAAATTGTCACGTTTGGTGGTCTTTTTTGTGTGACATAACTCGAAAACCACTAGTTCGATTTTGCTTCAACAAATTTAAAAAATTAAAAATTACAATTCCTTTAATCTATTCAAACATGCTCAACAGTTTTGCCGGTAAAAATATATGTAAGAAGAAAAAAAAATATTATTTGCCTAAAAAATTATTTTTTTTTTATTTCTTAAATTCATAAAAAAACCAAAACGGAGAAAATTGTCAATTCCTATTTCTTTCACGTAAATTCACATAACTTTTAAACAAAATGAGACATAGATCATGAAAATCGATGGACGCGTTTCGCTTTTATTCGCAATTTAGTGAAGGTATAAATTTCAAAAATTTGCTCGAGATATGCTCAAAATTCCTTGGAAAACATTAATGACTCTTTTTATGATTGTCAGAATTAAAAAAAAGTAATAAACATAAAGGTATTTGATTTTTCTACACAAATTGCATCCACATTTATGAGTGGTCATGTTTTAGAACGTTTCGAAAAATTTAAAACGCACACGAATCAGGTATATATCCTGCACGAATTCATAAGCTCCTCTCAGTAAAATATAGAAACTTACGTAGTATTTATAGGTGTTCAATGATCGAATTTTGTCATTCAACAAGTGCCTCCGAACGCGTTTTCTTAAAGTGACGAAAAAGTAATAAAAGTATAAAACCGAAATGAGTGCAAATTATCCAGAAATTCATACATTCACTTAATTGTGAATAAAAGCTAAAAGCCTGCATCGATTTTCATGATGTTTGTATCATTTTGTTTAAAGGTTATGTGACTTTACGTGAAAGTAATAGGAATTGACACTTTTTTCCGTTTTGCATTTTTTATGAATTTAAAAGATAAAAACAATTAATGAATGAAAATTGACTTATTTTCAGCTTTTTGTTTCATCTTAAATTTTACTTCTAAACATTTTTAAAAAATTAATATTTTTATTATTTATTTATTTTTACCGGCAAAACTGTTTAGTATATAGAAAAACGTTATATGAACAGATTAAAGGAATTGTAATTTTTATTTTTTTTAAATTTGTTTGAGCAAAATCGGACTAATGGCTCTCGAGTTATGTAAAAAAAACCACAAAAGGTGACAATTTCCCTTATATGATAGTTACTCGATCGATCTCGATTCCTAGACGTGACCCAGCGAAACGCCGCGACACATATAACTTAACTTTCCCCGGTAGTTTAAACCCTTCCCGATTACTGACCCCTACCATTTGTCTCACAGTATTATAGATAATAACTTTACGGCTCATATACAGTTTTAAAATCCTTAATCAGGGCTATACAAGAGTCTACTTTTGAAATCTGAAGAGTAAAATAAAAATTACGAGCCTTGCAGAAATTTACTTGACTGAGGTTCCCTATTTTGTTGCCCTATGTCATATGTCCTGAAAAGCTTGCAAAGCTAAAACTGTTAACTTGAACCCCAATATTCCTCTGCTATTAGAATGTGATATTTTTTTTTTTTTTTGAGATTATCCGTTTAGAATTTTCTGAATTATTTCCAACATAATTTAGTTTCTATCTTACTGTGGGCTGCTGCGACAATGCGTATAATTTTATATTGATAACACTCTATTGGTTTTGTTGTCGCGTAAAGAAGTAGTAGCTTGCGTTCCATCGTATCTCACTACTTGAATCTGTTGCTTTTTTTTGAAGTTAGTTTCCTAACAGAATGTATACGGAGAGAGTTTGGGTATTTTTTTTTTGGTTATTTGTTTGAATAGGGGAGCATTTTCTTATAACCATAATTTTTGTAATTAACATTTACTTTGCATTTTTTAAAAACTTTCCGATTAATGTGTGTACTCTAGTAAATATCAGTAGGATATGTAGACAAGAATGCCATTTTGTATGTCCGATGTATACAGCAAGTATAAAAATGGATTCAAAATACTACCTTGATTTTTGTTATAAGATCTAGTAAGTTTATAAAAATGTTAATTGAAAGACACTTGGAAAATCTTACAAATTTACCACCGACCCTTCCTTGCAACCAACATGAATTAATTGCTAAAATCACGTCCAACGTTTTTAAAACTTGAATCACATATTCAATCGTTGCGTTAAGTAAAAAAATAATATGGAAACAGAGTAAAATTAATAAACCAAGTTTTAATTGAATTAATTATTTAGTAAAAAATTCCACTAACAAAACCTTTAAACCTCAATAATTTCAAGGTCCAAGCCTAAAAATAAACAATGAAAAAGCAAAAGCATGATGCATAATTGGCGAGAATATCTTAAGTTTGTTTTTTGAAATTTTGATTCTGGTTATTGCATATATTTTATACACTTAAACAATTTTGTCGGATTTTAATTTTATTACTGCTTATTTTGATATGAAAACTTACTATTTTGAATCTTTTTCATGTTAATCTACTTTTTTGTGCTTGATTCATTCAAATATAAATATATAAATGTAATAAAACAGTAATTTTTGTATGTCTGTCTGCGTGTGCATGGATTTGAATAAAATTTTGTGAGGAGGTCCCTTGGTTCCAATATAGAACACTTTTTTTTTTGTAAAAATATATCATTTCGTAGAAAAATAGAGATAAAAATATGGAAGCATCTAACTTTACCGGTGTGATGATACTAAAACAGTTGTCAGCACATTTTATTTTTGTAGATGGAAAATTTTTAACACTGTTTACAGAATTTTAAAATAAATATTATAAAACACATTTTTCTGAATTAAAAAAAAAACATAAAATTAGAAATGACACGCTGACGAAGTCGTGCGCACTGCTAGTATTTAATATTTTATGTAGAAAAATAAAAATAGTTAATCAATGGTTACTGTGTTTTTGTATAAAAGATTTTTGAATTTTTATTGTCTTTTTGGTTTGTTGATTTAATGTAGTTCTCATTTAACCAATTTGGGTTTTGATAAAGGACAAGAATCAAGAATCAATGTTTTGCAAAAAGCCTTTAGGAAACGAACTTCAATGCAATTCAGTTTTTTGCAAGCTTTTGCTAGGCTATGACATGTACATCTATAATAATATATATAGTTTTATAACTATGTGTGGTGTTTTGTTTATTTCAGTAAAAAAATCTGTAGTTTCGCAATGAAATCTTATACTTATAGATCTAGCAATTGTACAATCATTTTTATACATTCACAAAATCTCCTGAACCTTGATAAACTTTAATTATCATCTCATTTCTTAGAGTAAATGGAGACAACTGCAAGGAATTTTACATTTCGCTTTTTAGTACTTTTTGTTTGATCATTGCTTTGGCAAACTCGATTTTAACACTAACACGGACGGACAGACGGACATCGATAAATCGACTTCGCTTTTCTACTACGACTTGTAGTATATAAATGTACCATTTTTCCATTTTTTGTGGTGAAGGGTATAAGAAAAGTTTCTTAAAAATCAAGTTTATGAGGGTTTTCAATGATATAAAATAACTCATTAGGAACTACAGAATCAAACATACGTAACTAAAACATCATTTTTTTTTTTTTTTTGGAATGAGATGCGACCAAATTTATTTCTCTGTTCAGTTAGAATTTTTATCTGGAAAAAAATAAGTCCATATTATCATTTAAGAAAAAAACACGGCGGCAAAATTTAATTATATCCAAAATATATATACATATTTTATTTTGTGCTAACAAATATGTAAATATATTTGATTTCAGCAATGATTATCTTACTGGAAAAAGTAAAAAGCTAAATAGAGGAGCACCGTAAGCTGTTTTCAATGAAAACATATCTTCTCAGTGTAACGTCTAGTCTAACTAAACCAAGCCATAATCGAGCTGTCAGACAGAGCTAAATGCATGAACAGTTTTGCTTAACTACTAGCAACTTATTCATATTAGTGATTCATAAAATTTATTACATAAAAAAACATGCAACAAAAGAAAATAAATTCAAACAAAATATTCTTTAAGTACTTTCGTTCAAAATTTAGATTTGTAGATAAAACACAAAGTATTAAAACTGTTGTGGGATAAAGATCGCATTGTTTTGTCGTTAAATTTAGTGTTGTAAAAACATGAAGTATAAGAGTACTGAGCATACTTTCCAGTACTCAATACTCAAAAGCAACTAAACATTTTCAAATCTGTTTTTTTTTTTAGTTTTTAACCGTTTGTTAAAAATTTAAAATGCTGCAGCCATAATATAAAAAAATACTAAGGTTCATTATTATTTGTTTTTGAGTACAATTTCGAATAAAGTTGAGCGACAAGCAACAGACAGAACACTTTGCCTTATTCGTATCTTTTAAAATTTAACAAAAGCTTAAAAGATCATTTACCATATTCATAAAAATTAAAACGAATTTGAAATGTGTTTTATGAAAATTTTTCCATACAAATTTGCCCTAAAATGTATTCTATATTAATATTTTATGAACACTGTAGCTTCTCTTTTAAACTATTGGAAACTTGTAATAATAGGAAATGTATGGGTATTTCCACGGAAATATCGACATCAGCCCAAAAATTCAAAGTCTATAAAAGTATGTATATTTTTTTACCTAATTTTATGGGAAATCTGTTAAGTTTAGCTTATGTAAAAAAATTTATATTTATTCATAACATATTTTGAAATATTCAAATGCAAAGTCAAACGTTTTGAAAGTTTTTATTGCTCGTATTGTTTTGATTAATGTTCCTACTAAGTGACATTACGCATTGACATTTGGGCTTTTAAATTTTCCAGTTTTTAGTAAAAAATAAAAGAAAAAGGCAAAAGTAACGATGTAATTGGCAATTACCGTAATTTTTTTCTTTTCTTTACCGCATATTAGAACTAATTATCAAAGTGCCCGTGCATAGAATAAAAATAAATTATTGTAGTGTTTCTTGGTATTTTATTTTTCATCATCTTTTAAATGTATTAAAAATCGGAAAAAAGTCAGCCCTATAAGAGAAGATTTTTGTGGTTTTTTGCTTAAATTTTGATTTTTGTCGTTTGGACAAAAAAATCTTTATTTGAAATATTTGTGAGAAGTTCCCGAAAGAAGATCCCTAAGCTATTGCGAAATGGACATCTGGATGTGCTTTTAACCTCAATAATCAATATCGGTGATTTAAAAATTTAATCTGCATAACAAATATCACAATATTTTAAGAAATTAATCATTCAAAAATTTATTATTTTTGTAATAAATTACTACTTAAATATATACATATTTATTTATTTGATTATTTTAAGATGTTTTACGTATTAAATTTAGAACAATGCCTAAAAAACATAAAACATATAAATTAATCTGTTTTAATAAAAATAAATAGTAACCTCTTATGTACGCAAATACTTGTTTACATTTGAATAATAAAATAACTAAAAGTTTTGAGTAGTAACGAGTACTAAATTGAAGAAGTGTCGAGTAGCAATGGGTAGCCAAAAGTATCCGCTTTTTACGTCACTAGTTAGATGCTTTTTGTTTTATTCTTTCTGACCACGACTCTTCGTGGCACGAGCACGATGAATAACCCAAATAAAACAATAATAACAAACAACAATACTTTCAACAAATTTGAAGAGTTTTATTTTTTACAAGTAGTCGTCATTGTAAACATAAACAAAAAAGCAAAAACAAAGAACATATGCTTTCTGGATTGCTTTCGTATTTACTTTACTTTTTTCTATTTCTTCAAAAAAGCAGATATTTTCACAAAGTGATTTTTGAGCTTTTATTAAATTAATCAACCGTATTATGAATATCTTTTTCGTTGAAATATTTTCACTTTTCCACAAAATTGCATCCGTTACTAATTCACTTGAACAATTCCCAAAATCAGGAATTATTATTCAACGAACTTTTTTCACATTATGTACGTTTGCATCTATTTTATTTAAAACTAGTAGTGCCAACGAATTTGCTTGCGTGTCATTACTAATTTTCTTATAATTTAAATTCAATTCTTTATTGCAGAGTTCTTATTTTCCATATACAAAAATAAAAATTGCTGACATTTGTTTTAGTATCATTATACCGGTAAAATTGGGTGTTTTCACAATTATCTCTAGTTTGTCTACGAAATGACCTATGTTTACGAAAAAAAAAGTACCATGTATTGGAACCAAGGTTCTAAGGCACGTCCTCACAAAATTTCATATACAGAAATGAGCCCGTTACAGTTTTATTATATGTATAGATACTAAAATTATTAACACATTTGTATCAATCAAGATTAGTTACTCCAGGACAGATTAAAAATATGCTCGAAAACTGCAAGTCAAAGAGATCTTTTGTCTCTAAATTTTTTTAAATTTGCACAAGCTTCATAGCAGAGTGTAGGAAAGTGCTCTGTAGTGTTCTTTTTTTTTAAATGTCATCATACAAAATGAAGATATATACATATTTTCTTCAGAACTGGTCCAATTAATCTAATCTAAAAATTAATTTTAATGAAATGGGTCAGTAGAAATATTTCGGGTGACTTAAAGGGGTTGGATGCATTTTGCAAACACCGACTAAAAGTTGAATTTTACCTACAGTCACGTTCTTGTAATAAAGTTATTAATTCGTTTCTAAAAATTTTATTTATTTATATTTGAATTGCAGTTCAACAGTTTTAACAAAGCTTATTCTTCTTTCTTACAATTAATATGCACTGATAGCTTATTTATTTTGAACAGATTTTAATCAAGGGAACAAATATTTCACGCGAAATTCAATACTTCGATAGAAATGAAAATTTCATGAGAACATGAATTTCAATTCTTATTCACGATTGGTACATAAATGCCTAAAATACTTGTTGATACCTCCAATGTATGATAAAATGAAAATAGCAAACATTTATGAAGTAAAATTTAAAATTTGTGAATTTTTAATTTTTGTTTTTAATGTCTCATAAAACTATTTATTTTTTTAAAAAACAATAAAGACCATTCACGTCTATCAATAGCACAATTGTGCTACAGCTATGTTGCTGTAAGTATACTTGTGTTAACAATTTAGTTATTTTTAAATTATATATCATATAAATTTGCATTTTATTTCTATTGATTGTTTTGTATTTTGTACAAATTTTTTATAAATTGCACATTTATCTCAACAGATCACCACACAATTCGAACTAAAGGACATAAGAGCATAGTTCCATAATCTCCCCAACACATATCACAAACAAAAAAAAAAGACTGTGAATGGACTCAAATAACAGAACAGAATCCAAATATAAGACACATTAAAATTAAATATTTGTTTTTTCTACTGAATATTAAATTTAACTAAATTAATTATCGCTATTTCATATACATCAATGCAAGTGAATATTTATTAGTGATTTTTAATTACTTTCAACCCGCTAAGTTGTTGGACTGACTGACTCATTCAATTTCGAAGAACTAAACAAGAATAAGTATTTTGTTAAGCGCCTTATTTTGCCCTTAATGTCCTTTTGTTATACAACGACGCTCGTTTTACTAAAAAAAAAGAAAAAAATTGTTATTATAATTTTTATTCTTTTTTAAATTCATGACATTCAACAGCTAAAATATATTATTTTTGGTATCTTGCTTAAAGTTAGAAAGAATATGTAGCAATGAATAGTCTGCGCAATCGCCATCGACTGACAACCAATTGAACTTTACTGATGCTGTACATTATTTTCTACTTAATGTTTTTTTAAGATGACAAGATTTTATTTACTTTATCTTCATTTTCTTTTCCTTTCGATTCCTGTAAGTGTCACTATGAATCATATATTTTTATTAACTCTAAAAAAAGAAACGACTTGCGTAGTTTCTTTTAATGCATTCAAGAACTGTATAAGAGAACGAAATCAGCAAAGTTATGAGATACCAATTAATTAAAACTTTAATGTTCTTGTTATTTTACATTTTAAATCAGTGGTCGTCTTTTGTATTAGTAAGGTAACGAAGCAGTTAATGTATTTTTTTCCTCGTGAATATTACAACCAGGGTTTACCGCGGAATAGATATTTTTCAAATAGATTCTTGGAACAAAACCAAATCAAATTTTGACCAAAGTTATTACTGAAGACTTTATTTCTTTGTTTATTTTGTATGCACACTTATGTTTTGAATATGTGTATATTTTGCATATGCAGTGATAGCAATTTAAAGCGTCATTACTTCCCTAAATACTAAACCGATGTAAATAAGATAAAGAAGGGAAAAGGATCCCGAAGTTTTGTGTTTGCTTACAGATATCGTTCTGCATATATTGATTTTTACAACAAAAACATGTGGCAAACAAAAATTTCATTCATTAGCACGTTAGTTTTCAACAGAATGGGTTTGTATCGGATGGTTTTTATTTTAATATTCTTAAAGAGAGCTATGATTTATGACACTGTTTTTTGTGCTTCTCTTTGTGAAGACCACGATTTTAAATTTACAAATACATATTTAAGTATTTGTCCCTTCGAAATCTGTTGAATAAGTTCTTTCGTTTTGAAAGAATCAACAATGAAAGAGAAAAAAATTATCACAACATTAACGACAATCAAAAACAAGCAAGTTTCTTTCTGTTTTTATTTATTAACTAAATCTTGTCAAAGAATCTTAAATAAGAAAACGCTGTTCAAAATTATTTGTTTAATTCTTAAGGTCATTAAACTTTCCAAGGCTGCTTCCATTTTTAGCTTAACGGTAGACGACGAAAATAAAGAAAAAAATGGAGATGAATCAACCCGCTACAAAGAAATTTCATAGACCTCGAACGTCGTGAAGCCAAAAGAATTTGTTAAAATACATTTTGCACACATAGACAGGGTAACAGGGCATAGTCCAAAAATACAAACATCAGCAACAATGGCCTTTTTCCAAAAATTAATGTTCGTACCGGGAAAAATGTTTGAAAATGTTTTGTCTACCAGGTAGTTTTTACTTAGTTTTTCGTTTTAAAAAATACGTCTTTAAAAAAACTGCTCTAGTTAAAGGCAGATGTATGTGTCTATGAATTTGATAAATAATTTATCTTTTATCATTTTATAAATTATATCTGTGTATTGTATTGGCCCGCCTCTTTTAGCGAAAAATGATGAGTTTGATATTTGACACGGACGAGAATTCTAAATAAAAGAGAAAAGTCGAAGGCAGTAGTTAGTATCTTAAGAAATAAAATGTGTCAATAATAAATTTAAAATTACCTAAGTAGTGCGTTGCTTCTTTGTCTTTATTATATTTAACTGCCTAAAAATGTGAAAGGGCCCGAATTCGACCTAAAAACTCTTTGCTATCATTATATAACGAACTTTGAATCATTGTATGACCTTATTGTCACACAAACCAAATAGGCATGAGCGCGACGACGCTGTTAACTATTCGGTGTTATTATTGTTGTTTTTTTTTTTTGCTCGGAAATACATAAACAATTATTTATACAGAAGCTATTCATGATATTCGATAACAGTAAATATTTTTACAAACATTACTTCCGGGAACTGTGTATCTTATATATGGTATATTCTGTTTGATGCACTACAACTTAAACGAAAATGTATCAAAAAAATTTTAAATTTTGCTTAACCAAACTTTTCTGAACATTAAAAAAATCTTCTACAGTAATAATAAAATCTTTAAAGCAACCGTTTGACAATTACAAATTTTAACAAAACCAATCAATGAATGAATTTAAAATGCAGTTTATATTTTAGTTAAACAACCAACACACATTTAAAGATTATAGTAGTTATTATTTTTATTGTGGCACAACTCCTACGCGTTCTGAATTAATTCAATTTAAAACATTTAAAAAACAACCAGAAATAATTGAGGGAAAGAGCAGAACATTCAATGTCCATTAAATGTAATCAAATTTAAAAGCAATTAATTCAACTAATAAAATGAATAATGATGGACAAATATGCACAAAAAATGAAAAAAAGATGAATGTATAAAATATATTTTAATGTATGTAAATAAATAAATAAAAAGGCTGGCCCACAGACCGGCTGGTTGCTAAAAGAATTTTAATCGATTGTCAACCAGAGCGTCTGGACGTACAAAAAGAAAATTAAAGAAAAGAACTAAGGAGCATTTGTAGTCTGCTTTGAGTGCTGTTTGCCGGTTTTTTATAAATTAATATGGATACTTACATATTTCCATAGAAATGAATTTTCGGTTTAATTTTGCTTTACTAAATTAACTTTTTTTTAGGGGGAGCAATTTAAACGCGCATGAGCAGAAACAACCGCAACCTTAAAAGATATTATTTGTTTACCATAGGAAGCAGAGCTTTAAAAGACTTTGAAATAAAAAATGAAATAAAAACTAATTTTAACCTCAAAAACTATGCTGGTTCCACAAGTAATTGTAACACCCATGAAACATATCGCAATTAATTGTAAACTGAAGGTGTATTTTTTGAACCAAGGTTCTTACACATTGGTACACCACTCAAATTCTTTGGAAACGTTACTGAAAACCCATATTTTTACATTAGCCCGTCAATGTGGAAATTTTAATTGTGGTGCTCGCCAAATAAATACACATATTTCATAACTGCGGCATTCCTCTCAACTTCTACTAAAACATTGATTCTTACAACGAAATTCAAAATTACTTAAAGTGATGTAGGGAAGTTTTTTATAAACCTTCAGCAAATCAAAAATATTTTTCTATGAATACGGTCGTAAAATTTTAACAAAAAACTAATTTACATTCAAATTCACATAATTCACATTTACAAATCTCATTCAAAATATATATTCTAACACTCAAGAAAAAAAATTAATAACTATTATTGCACCGTGATATTTTCCAAATTAATTAAAGGTTATTTTGAATTTTTGACGACAACCTTTGACAATTCTGTTAGCCTCTATGTACATATACTTTATGATTGAGGTGCTTAGAATGTGCGCCACACCATAAATAAACCAGCAAGAGTACGGTTAATATTTACACACGAAGCGTACCATGCATGGGGCAAGTGGTGTAGTCAAAATCAGTTATTATATAATTTTACTCTTTTATTTCATATACATGTTATTTTATATACTTTTATTTACCTATAACGGCTTAAAGTATAAGAGATCAGACATATGAAAATTACTTCCCTAAACTTTAAACTTCATAACAAATCAACTTCGGTTAAAAATTCCAACATCTAGCTATTACGGTTACGGAAGAAGAGGCTTGTGAGTGCAATAACAAAAAAAGTACGGAACTCTACAAACGGAGAAATATGATACTTTGAAACCCTAAACTTTTCACAAGTTGCATAGACAATCAAAATATTTATAGGCGTGACATATTCGTGACAAAGTAAATATTTATAGCTGTATATGTATAAAACGATGATATCTTCTGTGGGTAACTTTTTCTACTATGTGGCTTAAGCTAAAACTAAACTAAACTAAACTAATAGTATAATACAAAAAGAACAATTAGGTTTTCGAAAAGAACATTCAACTGTGCACCAAGTAAAGAGAGTTGTAAACTTTATCTCAAATAACAAAAGTAACCGGAAAAGTACTGGAATAGTACTGTTAGACTTAGAAAAAGCCTTTGATTCTATATGGCACAATGGCTTAGTCTTTAAACTCCATTAGTTTGTTTATCCAATTTACATACAAAATATGGTACAAAGTTTGCTGAATGAGAGATCCTTTGTAGTAAATATTGATACTGAATACTCTATCCAGCGCGAGTTCCCCAGGGCTCGGTGTTATTACCTGTTTTGTACTCAATATATACATCGGATTTTGAAATACTCAAAGATCAATCAGTTGCACTGTACGCAGACGACACTCCCATCATAACAAGAGTTTAAGTTTCAAACGCTATAGTCAAAAGAATGAAAAAAATTCTTTTATATGCTCAAAAATACTTAAAAAAAAGGAAAATTGAAATAAATGAAAATAAAACTCAAACAATAATATTTCCTTTTAATAAATCACTGAAAAGAATACTCTCAATACCACTATCTGTCGAAGGAGTTGAAATTCCTCTTTTCGATATCATTAAATATCTGGGAAATGTTCTAAGAACCTATGAAAAGGCAATTAAATGTGGAAGAGCCCTTTTCCCATTATTAAATCGAAAATCAACTTTGAATTATAAAAATAAAATCTTACTGTATAAAATGTGCATACGACTTATTATGACACATGGGTGTCAAATTTGGTCAAATAGATGTACCAAGTCCTATCTAAAGAAGTTGAAAATAATTCAGAATAAAAATTTAAAAATCATTTTTAATTTATCCAGAAGATACTCAACAAGTAGATTGCATCAAAATTTTCAACAAGATTTGCTTAAATCAATAATATCTAATTTAACACAAAGATTTGAAATAGAGCTTCAAATTATGATATAATAAGGAATTTGTAATATTAATTTTTTTTTCAGTAATGAAGCTGATAGAAGGATTAATTCAGAATTTCTTGAAATCTTTACTAGGTTTTTCCCTATCTTTTTTTCCTAACACTGCGTTAATGTAAATACTAAATTATAGATATTTGCAATACCTTATTAAGAAAGATCTCGAAAAACGTAATTATTGCAAATATTTTAAATGTACTGATGATAGTTAAAATAAATAATAAAAAATAAAACATATAAATGGTACTACCTTCAACACAGGTTAAATATACACTGTAATATGTCTAGAACAGTGGGCGCGGCAACTTTTTTTCAAAACATCGGTTGCCCAGTTAATAATATTAATAACAGTTTTCATTTTTCTGAAATCTCTACAGCCGAATAGTACTTTATACACAAAAAATTATTGTTAGGCATATTTATGTTTATACTAATAGATGGGAGTTAATGCTAAAAATAGAAAAATTTTCTAACGATATTGAAATGTTTGAAAATTTTAATGTTGTGATTGTTTTTTATTATTATTATTGTTGTTGTATTTGCTAGCATTGGTGGTGACAAACTTACCTCGAGGTACGCATGACAATTGTGTATCCAAAATATGAACTTCGAGTTTGAGGTTTGAAAAATTTCAGCTGAGGTACCGTGATGACTACTTGTGGCTTTGGTGCATAGTTAAAGGTGTGTGCTAAGGTCAATAAACTTATAAAGAAACCACATAAAAATAAAACACATTGCACTTGGAATATTTGAGTAGACATTTTCGACTATTTTTTATACTATTTAATTTCTTTTTCCTCGTATTGGACACAGAACAAACTACCGTACAATAAATTATTTAATTTTCTTATCTTAGAAATAAAAGCGAAAAAGAAACAAAAACTAAATCGCGTTTGACCTATTACATGTGTAAATCTTTTATTATTTTCGTTATTTGTTTAAATTTATTCTGCTATTTACTATTGATAACTTTGGTTTCATTTTTATCTTAATAGTTAAAAGTAGAATTAATGATTTATTTATGGCATAAACTTGTCTGTCATTCTTTGTAAGCACTCTACTTTTTCCATGAATTCAGCCAACGAATCGGATGTGGATTATTATGTTCTCATTTATCACATAAGCAGATATCTTATTTTTTATTTAACTTATTTTGTACTTTTTTACATTTTGTTTAGGCACTAAATTGTTACTAAAGTATTTTTTTTTACTCTTTTGACTTGATTTCACTGTAAGTGGTGTGTGGTGGTGTCGTTTTATTTGTTTATTTCGTTGTTCTTAAAGTATAAAAATAGTTGCACTTTACAAAATCTTGTAGATTCATTTTGTGCGTATGAATACTATTTATCTTGAAAATAATTTTCTGTTACACTTCTGCATACTTGGCAGTCAGTCCATTTAGTTATGTACTTTGATTATTTATTTTTTCTTTAGCTACTTGTTTGACGTACAAACTCTGACTATCACTACTTACTTCGCCGGCAACCGAAACCAAAATAAACATTTATTGTTTTTCAGAAGCGCTCTAAGCTCCGCTTATTGCTGCTCAGTTCAATTTTATTTTACTTCTGCGCTGCTCTAGAATTGTTGTTGTTGGATTGTGCCTTAGTTGGTACTCTTGCAGTAAGTGGGATAGTGCTTTGAGTTGAATTAGTAATTCGTATTGTATTGAATTGTATGTGCTTGCCTTTATCAACATACTGGCCACTCCATACAAACGAGTTCTTATATATTATCCATGTTATATAAACAAAAATAATTTTCCAAGTTTTCTGTTTATAGGAACTATTTTTTATGCAATCCGCTACAAATTTATCATTAGGGACCGTAATTATTATTAAATAATTATTTATTTTTAATTATTACTCAGGTAATAAAAGTAGTGTTTTATTTTTATTAAAAATAAAGAGAAAATAAGAATTTTTATTGGACGCAACGCAAAGATTCTTAAAACACTAGGTTGAAAGCAGCATTACGTGTGTCACGGCGATTCCTGTAGCATTACAGAATTTCAAAAAACTTGGTACATTGTACTAATTTCCTTATGTGTTATCTCACGTGTAATTTCCTAAGTAATATCGTTATTTTTAGCCCTGTTGGGCTTTATATTACAAATAAAATTAAATAAATAAAAAAATAACAAAAAATATTGATTTTATAAAAAGGATTTGACCTGCGTGTAGTCTAAAGAAAATAAATGTTTCTATTGAATAATTAAAGACGCTTTACTCATATTGTTTCAAAACATATTCATCAAATGATAAATAAGTAAAGCAGAAAAGGAAGGATTATGTAGTATATCTAAGGCACACAGATAGTTGAGATATAATGCTGAAGGTGCATGTAGCTACCCATAAAATAATTAATAAATTATTTCTGATCTGTTTTAAAATTTAGCTTTCGTAGAATATAAAGGAAAAAAACACCACTAAAACTGCGAAACTCATTCTTTAAAAATTTCAACCGTTTTCCTGAAGAAAGTATACTTTCTGAATGTAACAACCATTTAATAAAACTCTTTAACAGTTTGGACTCGGATAAACAAGAGCTCAGTGGTATGCGATTTCGCAAATTGTCTACGTTTTTAATAAAAAAAAAATTTAAAGTTCGTACCTATTTGAAAAATGGTGCTCGGCGTTCCTTACTTTTGTCACCCACAAAGGTTTTCAATTGGGTTTGGGTCCAGTCTGATCCTATCAGAGGTACCCTGTTCATCTGAAACCAAAACTTTACAAATCTAGTCTGTTTTGATTTATTTTTCTGTTGGCATGTTTTTTACGCATTTGCAAATAATTATTTTCCAAAATGTGGAGATACTTTTGAGGCATATACCTGTCGTAAACTTCTTAGAAGCATATCAACTTAAAATATGGGGGAAGACCCTGGCTGTTAATCATGTAACCAAAATATGGCAAAGTTATACAAGTAAAAAATGTTCTGAATATTTTTTCCACTTAGTTTTTAATTCTGTTTAATTTTTTTCTAAATTGTTCAAGTTAAAAGTGAAAAAAATAGTTTTTATTCAGAATAAATATCCCGTACATTTAGTCACAAATTCTGATCGGAATAGTTTTAATTCCGTTTCAAGAACTCCAATCGATTTTGTTTTGCCTTTTTCAGATTCCGATCGATTTCGTTTATTTTTAGAAAATGCTTTATCTCAACTTTTTTATTTAAATGTGGCAGTATTGCGCACACCAAAATAAAGAGCAGGGCTAATCTAAATAAGGACACATAATATAAGTAAATTGGAAAACCGAAAATAACTAAATATGAAAGAAACTTAATTTCACTTTGAAATTTAAAAGTGTTTTCATTCCGAAGAAATTTATCATTTTCTGAATAACCAATTTGCAAAATTAAAACCACTTTCGATCTGAATTTAGTTCTGTCACGTGCCTGACATTATTGTCACAATGTGGTATGTATACTGAGAATTTTTTTTTTTTTTTTGCTTAATCAAAAAACTTTTATAATAGAAATACCCATAATCAATGTCGCGACGGAGCCCACTATTTAGTACTACAACAACAACAGCAGTAAACCACGACAGTGTGTAGACGCACATCTTTTATTTGACACATACAAAGAGTCTTATAAAAATGTTCTTTCGTTGTGGCTTGTGACTTTTGTTCAAATGAAATACATTTATATTCCTTAATGGTTTCCTTTTCGATTGAAATTATTTAAGTAAATAAATAAATTTATCATTAAAGAGAAAACTACTTGAGCATTTTACAGTTTTTATTTTTCATTTTACACATCTTTTTTTCCCAGTAATTCAAAGAAGGAATACCTATGATCAAATAAAGTTTATTTTGCTTAATCAAAAAACTAAAAAAAATATTCCACCCTAATTTTAAAGACTGTGTTTACTTTGAATACTTCAATATTACTACACATATTAAAACGGTCAGGGGGAGAACAAGTCGAATAACAAAAAAAGAAAAAAAAAATAATAATAATAATAAATATGACCCCTTCAAAAAGAAGGAAGGGAATATTCATATTCATATACATATGTACTTTATTTTTCTTATTAAATTGTTTTATTTTTTTTATTTTTAATAATTAAATAATCATATGTGAACATAACCTACCTCAATATTTCGTCATCTTCATTTACTGCTACTGTATCGAGTAGGTAGCTTTATACGCGACTGTGCTACAGATACAATCTTTCTTGTTTAGATAAATTCCTACAACATAAACGAATTACAGTGTTGTCTTTCAGTTCTTAATCGTATTACATTCAATTTAAAGTAAAAAGTTTGTTGGTTGGATTTTGTTGACATGGCATTGTTTGATAATGGGGGTCATTAGCTCACTTAATAAATACAATACTTTCATCATTAAAGGACCATTATAACGGTTTTCATTTTGTACATACTAATGTATTAAATATATAAAATAAATACGATCATTAATGTAACTGAAATAATATCTTTATTAATCTATAGTAAAATCATTAACAATCAGGCTAAAAATTGTTGTTATGACAGTAGATTTATAAGTTTTTAAGTTAATTTTTGCTAATAATTACTCTAAGCAGTTTGTACTTAACAGTTGTTTACGTTTAGTATTGCATTTAAAAATCCAATAACGAACTGAAGTATTATTGCGAGGACTAGCACTCACTCACGCATGTCACATTGGATTCCTATTTTTTTAGGTTTTTCTTTTTGTCTTTTTTTGTGGTTGAAAACTTATGTATTTGTTGCAAGTTTTACCAAATTTATGTACATATGTACTTTTACTTAACATATGCATCACATACTGCATCTAATTCATCCATTCATATATACCTACATATATATAAATAAAATAATTTTTTTTGTCGCACATGCAAGGGTAGTCTGAAAAGTACTATAAGCGCCCATAAATGATTATTTTAAAATCGTTAGGACAAAAGTGTTCTTGGACAAGAATAATGTAAAGCTTAGTTTAGTTTCAATAGAAAAAAATTTTGCTTGAAGCATTCAAAGTTGATATGCATATAAGAATTGTGTAATCTTTGTTGTCGATAATTAAAGAGAAGCAAATTTTGTGGCTGTTCTCATATTAATGTGCATATACCCACATATGCATACATTTGTATTCAAATGTGAACGTCCATACAAACCCTTGTGCTTACAATACATTCAAATTAGTAACACAAGAGCTCATGTCATCACAGAATTATACAGTGTGCGTACGATTATTTGGTTTTGTTCGTATATACAATGTAGATTTATTTGATTTACTGTACCTATTTAGCTGGATGGTTGCAGTAATTGGAATAATAAAACTATAAGACGAATGTTCAAACAGACGCCTACAATCATACAAAGAATCAAGAAAAACAAAAGAAAAAAAGAACGCATTCATAAAGCAGCATTTTAATAATCACAATATGCAAGTCCTCAATAATCAACAAATTGTAAAGTCGTACTCTATAATAATATTATATTTGTTTGCTTTATCTGTTAAATCACAATTTTACGAGAGAGCTTAAAAATAGGTTTTCTCGATTACTCTACAGCTAACTTTATTTTACATCCGAAGTCTGGATTCTACAAATATTTATTTAATAATTTCTAATATCCGTACCGGTATGGTAGAAAGCAGTTACAAAAAGTTGCCTTCGAGTATTCAAATAATCAGGTAGCGCTATTTGAATATGAACCCTCGAAATACAATACAATACAGATTTTTCGATTTACGCAGGACAAGACAAATACTATAATTTCAATTCAGGTAAATAAATATGTCTAACAGCTTTTCAAGCTCGGTATGTCTATATACAAGTGTAGGTTTTGTTTTTTTAAATATGCAATAAAATCGTCATCCACCACTCCCGAACTGGTTTTCAAAAACTCTTTTTATCAAAAATTTCTCAAATTACGATCTGAAAATTTTTAGCCTCAATAAAAGCTTTTCATACTCTGCAAAAATAAAACTAATTCACCATTATGCGAAAAGTATATAATTTTAAATGTAGCAAAGAAACAAGATATTTTAACCAGGGTTTCGAAAAACTGCTATTAGCAGTCACATTTTACTAACCAGTTCATCTTTTTTCAGTTACATACTGAAAATATACAACTGAAATCAGTTATCTATTTTAGGCCAACTGAAAATAGTTGAACTGAACACACACACAACTAAAAACCAACCGAATTCAGTCTACTATTTTCAGGAGCAAAACGAACACACAGCGACTGAGTTTTTAGTTTGTAAGATAACAGTACGCAACTGAGAAGCCAGTTCGTGTGCGTTTAGCAGACGTAGTTATGTTTTTTTATTTTGATTGAAAAAAAATTGTTGGAAAATTATAAATTTTGTAACTAACAATATTAATAGTTGTTGAATTGTATTGTAGAGCAGTGCTTTAGAAGAAATATTCACATTTGGGTTTTAATTAATATTAATTAATTTGTAGAAATTATGAGTGGAATTAAAATGTGAATGCTTCATTATTTTCAGAGGCCTTTTGCTATGTGAAAAAAAACCGTTCTTGCTATTGTATGTATAATTGTCCATTAAGCTAGGTAGTAAAATTGCGGATGAGCGGCGGTTACTTTGTAACAGGCACAAATCTTTTAAATTTCAATTTATGGGAATTTCGACTTTATTATAGTTGTAAACAAAATCGCGAAAGAAAAAACATAGATATATTTAAATTTTATGGGTTTAAAAACCCCAAACAAATTCCACCCAACTGAGACTTTTGTATATAATAGGTTAGTAGACTACACTTAACCGGCGCGCTAAAGCTAATTTTCGCAGACTGCTAAAATCGGTTAGGCGTAGAAAATCTTGAAATTATTTTATTGGCTTAACTTAATCTATACTTCTCGATGAAATTGTTGACGATTTAATATGAACAGCTATGTTTTATTAATACATTTTAAGTTATATAGTAATTTACTAAGTTTAAGGTTAATTTATTAATAAAGTTCCAAGTTGAAAACAAAATCATGTAAACCAAAAATTAATTTTAAGTAAAATTATTCTGATTGTGTAAAACCATTTTAATATTTAAACAATTAAAAAAGAAATAAGCAGAAAATCTATTTCTTCAAAATTATTTACATGTGCATGTAACAAGACATTTTCAATCAAACTTTCATACAAACAATATGAAAAAAATTATTTTCTATTTATACCAACAATCAGCGTTGTCAACTTGGTGCGTTTCGCACCATTTTGGGTGCTTTTTCGAATGTTTTGTGCGAAAATTTCACATGTTGGTGCGTGGTGCGTTTTTTTTTAAATTTTGGTGCTTTTTTTAATTTGTGGTGGCACCAAAGCAAATTTAACACCACTCTTTTTTTAGTGTGGGAAAAAAATTTTTGTACAAAAAATACACCTGTTTTAATACCATTTCGTTTAAGACGTACCAAATCATAAGCACAAAATGAAACGGTATTGTGTTGTATTAATTTTTGTTATGTTAAAAAAGAAACATTTCACTGTATGAATATATGTTTTTGTAGTAAAGGCTGCTGTTGTATCTGTT
Organism: Gymnosoma rotundatum; assembly: GCA_916610165.2. NCBI lineage: Eukaryota > Metazoa > Arthropoda > Insecta > Diptera > Tachinidae > Gymnosoma > Gymnosoma rotundatum. The sequence goes on along the minus strand of OU744339.1, from coordinate 71,399,293 downwards.
AAACAGCTTAGCAAAAGCAGAGTTTTGTCGTGATCAGTTAACTTTTAACCGACTTCAAAAAAAGAAGAAGGTTATACAATTCGACTGAATGTTGCTTTTTATGTTTGTGCCTGCAGAACTCAGTCATTTCTGAACCGATTTTGAAAATTGTAGGTAATATGATAGATTATGCTTACAGATTGGTCCCGTTTAATAAACAGTTCATAATCTTAAAAATTAAAGCGTGTCCCATACATATTTTTACGTGTATTATGAACAGTAAAGGCCGATTCTGTAAAATATAAAATGACTGCGTATTACTATGGCTTCCAATAACAAAAAGTTATACAAAAATAAATCTAAAAATTAAAGGGTGCCCCCATAATTGATGTAAATTTATTTATATGGGCCTATGTTTTGAACCGTTATAGACAAACGCTTGTAAATTGTACAGAATGTCGGTTGTTTTGGCCAATATAGTAACAAGTATTAATACTAAAACTATAAACTAAAGGGTGCGCCTATAGTTCACTTAGTTTGATGTATATGGCCATACTTTTTAACAGTTGTAGACAGACGCTTAAAATTTACAACGAACCTGCGTTGCTGAGTTTTAAATCATTAAATATTTTAAATAAAAAAGAAATCCTAAAACTTGGTGCGTTTCCTCTTAAATGGTGCGTTTTTTTCTCCACTTTGGTGCGTTTTGAAATTTTAAAGTTGACAACGCTGCCAACAATGATAATACACATATCTATTTGTTAAAAACTGTGTACAAACACACAGTCAAACTATTCAGTCAGACTATCCACACACATTTTCAGTTGAGTTGCGTTACTAGAAAAACATAACTACGTACGCTTAACGCACACGAACTGGCTTCATAGTTGCGTACTGTTAACTTACAAACTCAAAACTCAGTCGCTGTGTGTTCGTTTTGCTCCTAAAAATAGTAGACTGAATTCAGTTGGTTTTTAGTTTTGTGTGTGCTCAGTTAAACTATTTAATCAGTCAAATAGTTGAAAATGAATACTCAAACTATTTTTAGTTCAGTCGCCAGTCAAAAAAAATTTTGTTGGTGCTGAATATTAAACCCTGATTTTAACAACAATTTGTCTAACATCCGCGTATTGAATTCTTTTATCGACATTTAAAAATATATTAGCTGTATCATTGTTAGAGGATATTGTATTTTTAAAAGAAAATTTAAAAGGTAATCACAGTATAAAAAAAACAAAGCAAAAACCGTAAATTCGTTAGTAACACAACATCTTCTAAAAAGTATTCCCGTGAATATTTTGAGAAATTCATTTATTAATAATTAAGAAACAATAAAAAAGAATAAAATTGACTTATAATAGAATCATTTATATTATTAAATTAATAACTAATTTCTTAAAATTCTATTGGTCTAATTTACAATATACTAAGGAGAGTTATTAACATTTTAATATTATTTTAAGTTGACTTTTATTAAGAAAGTGCCTTTGGAAAAGTAAAAAGCTATTAGAAATTTGATGAAAATAAATATCTTCTGCAATACTATTTTAAATACATTCATTTAAATATCAAGCAATTCAGCAGTCATTCTATTAAGCGCCATTTGGCTTTCTTATGCCCCTAATACTATATATATAAAACGCATTTAATTTCAGAGCGTCACAAAATTTATTTTTCGGTTTTCAGAAATAAAATTTTGTAATAATTTAACAAATATTAATTCCAGATACATTTGTTGTACATTAACAGTGCCCATTGTCCCAGAAATCTAGGGAAAATGTCCTACTTATATCTCTTCATAAATTTATTTAGTTTTTTTTTTTTTGAAAGTGGTATAAGTCCATTTTTACATTTTGAGATATTTAAGTGTTTGCATTTGAATCAATTTAAAAATATTGGCCAACTTTAATAAAATCGATTGGGCTTTTTTACACTATACACCTTGTAAATTTTATTATGATTTTAATTAATTATTACTATTTGTAAATAACCGAGTTTATTGGCTCCACATGGACATATACCACTTTCAAACATAGAATTTCAGAAGAAACAAAATACTAGCCAATTTAAGTCCATATTTTTTTAAGAAATTAGCTTTACTAAAATAAATTTTTATGTAAAAGGTAACAGTTAAAATGAAGACATTTGTATACACGAATAACCGAAAACAGATTTAAGCTCCCTATCCATTACGGTTTAAAAGTGTGGCAACATGCATCAAATTACATTAACTATCGGTACACTCTTTAATTTCCAAATCCAAATTTTATATTAAATATAGCTCTATAGGGGCACTCTTTAATTTCCAACCCAAATTTTATAGAAATACAGGTGATTTGTAAATTTCAACCTTCTGTCTACAACTCCTCAGAGGTATACCTAAATACATTACATTAAATCAATTATTGGGGCACCTTTTAATTTATAATTTTGAACATTAATACTTGTTAACGGTCATAGTAATCGGCATTTTGTCCAATTTTCAAGCGTTTGTCTATAACGGTTCAAAGGACAGGCCCGTATAAGTTAATTTGAGTCACCCTTTTATTTCTAGATTTCTATTTCTATTACTTTTTGCTATTATGAGCTACAGTGATACTCAGTTTCTGTTTTAATCTTAGAGTCGTGCCCTTCACGGTTCATAATGCACGCAATATGTTGAATGGAGATACTCTTTCTGTTTTCGAAGCCGTATATTAAAATGCAAATTACTTCCCCTTTATATAAGAAAAAGATATTTTATACTTGTTTCTGAACAGGCGGAATATAAGGTAACAAACCGTAAAGTTTTATAAAATGGCAACATGTTAATTTTGCTGAGATTTTGTTTTCCCTTTTTTCCAACCAAAACAATTGTTTTAAATGAAGTATTTTCTTCCACAATAATTAGATTAAAAATTTTTTTAAGGTTCATTGTGTTTAAACCTCATCCTCCAACATATTTTGAGGCAGTTTAAAAATTTCTCTGTCCTTATTTTTTTTTTTTTTGTTTAATATTATGTGTTCTAGAGATTAAGTTGAGACAAAATGGAAAATGAAGCTGTTTTATTCGTCAAGCCTTTATTGCATAATAATGGTTTTGGAGAATATATAATTTGTCTTTTCCTTTAATGCTGTTCCCACAACTGCAAAATAACTTTCTTTTGAAAGAAATTAATGAAAGTTGTTTTAAATAAACTTATTAGGAATGGACTTATTCCACTTTTAAAAGAAATATTTGTGCGATAAAATTGTACAGCAAAACTGTTTTTGTTTATTTTATGACAATTTAGAACTCTACTGAAATTTTAATTGTAACTATAGCTTATTAAAATCACCTTTAACTTAGTTTTTTTAGAAAGTGGACTTATACCACATTCAAAAAAACAAGCACATATTATGAATTCAAGTTGTAAATTAAATTAAATTGAGAAGAGGGAATTAAATAAAGTTTTCGTAAATAGATATATAAAATATTATTTCTGCATAAAGCAACTAACTCTTCACTTAATTATGTATTGTATTCTACTTAGCAATAAGGCGTGAATATTTATATCATATATCATTGAAATACACATACTTGTGTATGTATGCATGTGTTTATTTTATTTATTTTTTTTTTATTTTTGCTTTTGTAATAATCGTTGCTCTTGAAATCGAAATAGTTGGTATCATGTATTCTTATTTTAGCAAATGTAATTCAAGCTCTTTGTATCATGCTTTCACTTTTCTTCATTTCCATTCTATAAAAGTGGGTTATTTCTTTTTAATTAATTAATTGGATGTTAATGCTTTTGGTGAGCTGTAACATTAATATATATATATATATATATATATATATATATATTTCATTTTGCGTTGGAAATTGAATGTTGCTTAAGTAAGCATGTAAAGTGGCGAATAATCTGCTGAGAATACCACTGATCAGGGGCCGAGTTAGCGCATACGTGATCGAAAAAAATTGTTCGTAATTTTTGTTTTTGAGATTAACGCATTGTTATCGTACAAGTGCAATCGTAATTTGGGATGATAGCTTACGATAACGAGTGTGCAATCGAGTATCTGCTGTTAAAATTACATTCGTCAGCTCTACAGCGACCGAAAGATAATTTGTTTTTACTTGCATGTGGAAATAAACTTAAAATGTAAGTTTACAAGACTTTTTAATATTTAAAATAAGATAATAAGACTATTTTTGCAGGACCAATATCAATAAACTAAATGGGAAACAAAAGGATGCTTAGCCAAACTTATCCAAAAATATATTACCAAATTGCAGTTAAACAAGTTTATTTTTTATTACTTTTTTTAATACAACTTCCAACTCCTTCCTTCAATCTAACTACTTTATCTACTCATGCTCTACTCATATAATCGTCTTCGGGGTCTGACGACGATAAATACAGTAAAACAAATGCACTCATTATTTTTTAGACTTAATTTTCATTAGTTTTAATAACGAAAACTATTAAATAGCATTAAAAGTTTATTTTCTTTCTTTTTACTTACAATTTTGTATAAATAAACAAATTATATTTTCACCGAAACATATATTTTAATTCCATTACAATATTAAAAGATCCCGTACATTTTATAAAAATTTCGATACGTGAACAATCGAATGCAATAATCCATCCATTCGATACGTGACGAAATTTTATTCGATACGAAATCTTGTTCGATCACGTTTGCGGTAATTTGGCACCAGGGTTTCTAGAAAAAAAAAATAATCCGGAAATTTTTCATGCTTAAAATTCCGATTGCAAATAATAAATTCATGTGTTGAAACACATGGTATTATACATAGCTAAACAAACCAATTATTACTTAATAGCTCGTAGTCTAGCAATGGTGAACAGATTATGATAATACAGTTTTTAAGTCATTTCAACAGTTTTAAGCCAATAGTGGTCCCGCAACAGATTACAACTTTAGCTGATTCTGCTGGAACTTACTTAGTATATAATATTATAAATACATATGTCTCTACCGAACAGCCAGAGTCTTAATTAAAATTATTTGAATGCATTTATTTATTAAATAAAATAATTAATTTGAATAATTTTACAATGAATTGAAAGACCTTAAATGCATTCATTTCATAAAATATCATGAACTAATTTTTTCTGTATTCAATTTAAAAACTTTTTTATGTAAAGAAAACCTTCAAGATTTGCTTCTTCTTAATAATTGCATTTTAATTCGAATTCATTTATTTCGATAATGAAGTAAAAGCATTCACGAGAGTTTTCTCAATGATGAATGCATTAAAATTTTAATTCAGTATATATAAAAAGAATGCAATTCACATGTTACAACTCATTGCAAAAATGAATCGAAAAAATAATCATTCGTGTACAGCTCTATCAACAGCTTACATGAGTCTGAAAGATTATAGAAACACTTGTGACACAAAAACATGGGTTATGTGAATTACCAAAAATTCAATGTTTTACGTCACTTGTTGTCTGTTTTTTTCTTGATGGTCTTTTTGGGTAATAACACTCTGTAGCAACAAGATCTAATCCGTAAGACCGCAATAAATATGTATTTAAAAATTTAAATATCTACAACTTGCGGGTTTCATTAAGTAGGCGAGTGTCTGAAGACAATAAATTGTATAACTTTCAAATGCCAAAGTTAATAAAATGTGGGATTTTTTGTCGATCAGTAGGCCAATAAATTGGTTCTCCAATCGAAATCTAATGCAGCAAAGGATCTTCCGGATAGATTTGTAGAAGTCACAGTCACCTACTAAAAATTTTAGAAAACAATAAGCTGTGGTTGTTTGTGGCTTAAAATTGATCTTTGCAAAAATCGTACAATAAACAGTAATTTATTCTTGTCCTTATGAGCATTGCAAAGTAGCAATATGAGCCACCGCGGCGGTGGCATTGGAGTTAAATGAGTCTCAGAGGTCAGCATTACATCGCTTAGTTGGTCTTTAGAAAAGTATTAAATTTTCTTTTTTTTCCTCAGATCCAATTTCTACAAGGATTTTATAAAACATGTTTTTACTTAAGAAATTTTATTTATTACAACTTGTCACTATAAATGTTACTTCCGGTATTTAAGAGAATATTTTTGATTTATAAAAGGTTTATTACATAAAGTGCTTATGGTAATTTGTTTTACAAACGATGAATAATTTAGAACTGTTTTTATGAATATGGCCATAAACATTTAACTAACGTTTTGAAAACAGGTGTGTAAAACAATCATATAACGCAAATAACTATATAAGTAACTTCGTTTAATTTCCAATATTCAAAATAAGTTTATAAGTAATTGCGTTGAATTAAACACTGATTTTGTATTAAAAGAAACACCTGCGTGAACTTAATAAATTAAAGAATTGACAATAGAACAATAAAAAATAAAACAAATAACTCCAAAATAACAAACGTGAAGGAAACTAAGCGGAAACACCTAACGTTAATATGTCTGTCTACACATTGCTTTCATTCAGTCACTCATGCATGATTGTTTAATACTTTTTCTAATTTATTTTCTATAGGCAAGATTGAATACCAACCGATTATAAAATGTTATTTTAATTTGAATGAATTAAATTTTAAAAACCAAGTACATAAAATCAAGTAACTTAAATGTTACACTCGCACTACTATTAATAAAAATTGTATCCCTGCATGCTGAAGAGTAGTTTTTGAGATAACGCATTTATTTACGTACCAGCAACTACAGCGCCATTTATTGGGTTCTCTCTTTCAAGTTTGCGCAAAAGGCCTTAAAAGTCATCTGCTGTAGTCTAGGTGGTAAGCACGTCGACTACAATTCTGGCTGCCCTGGGTTCAAACCTTGCGGCAGTCAAAAAATAAAAAAAATGTTTTTTTCTGTTTAATGGTATAAATTCATAATCAGAATTAACATAAAAACATGCAGCCTCCTTCGAAGTAAAATAATTAATAAAATGGCTATATCTATCTCCTTTCACCACCTGTCTTCTCTCTCATCTATCCCTTTCCTAAAGAATGTAGCACGGTTACAAAAACTAAGTAGGTATTAATGCCTGAAGTGCTACTTCTCTTTTACAAAAAAAAAAAAAAAAAAGATCTAAAAATTCAATTCAACAAACAAAAAGCTGTATGTATAATTAATTCATAAATAATAAAATTATAACTTCTTAAAAAACCAAAAATTCACCAAAAATGCTTATTTTAATAAAAATCAATTTTAACATTAAATGAAAAATTTAGTATTTTGCACGAGAAATTAATGACAAATGAATAACTATAAATCCGGTTTAAATTTATTGAAAAAAGGTAATTATTTTTATAAATTTTTGTGATAACTTTCAAAGAAGACAGGAAAACCTAGACATTAGCTGAATGAGATGCATGATTTTCTGGGTCGTTATATCTGTCATCTGCATTCTTTGTCTCTCTCTTTTCTTGGGTTTTATACAATGTATGCATCATGTATTTAATCAAATAATTTTAGAAATAAAAATATAATTTTAGAAATAAAATAACAGAGCAGCAACTAAGAAAAATACTTAATATGAATTCATTCTTTTAGGTCTGTAACACAGAAATATGCAGTTCTTATATTAAATCTTGTGCTTCACTGAATATTTTTGCTTTAATTTTCACAACGAAAAATCTTAATGGTTTTAAATTTTCAGCTACTTATAGCCACTTGCTGTTGCTTCAGTAGATGTTTGTTATTTTTACAGTTGTTGCTATTAGTAGAGATACGTTATTTATTGACATCTGCACATCTTTAAGACACTCACACACACATACCCGTACATGTACTCCCTTGTTTTTTATATTCAATTTTAAAGATGATTTCAAACTCATGTAATCGTACTTCTTTCCGTTCATTCATACATATAAGCTAGCATAAGAAATTATTTCTACCACAAAGTTTTTTTTTGTCCAAAAAAGCATTTTTCACCATAAAGAAGGACCACGTGCAGGAACACAAATGAAGGTTGAAAAAAATATTTGGAAAAACTAGAGACAATCGAGGTTTTGCCCGCTCCCTCGATGGACACGGACCGATTTTGATGTTACTCAATAGCAAAATTTTCGAAACTATATCTGATCGATTGGCCTATTTAAATATTATCTAGTTTATCTAGTGCCTTATCGAAGTTGCACGGACGCACAGATTGACATTATTAAATAATTAATTATATATATATATATATATATATATATATATATATATATATATATATATATATATATTTACTTTATGGGGTCGGAAATGGAATATCCATTACATCCATAGAAATTACAAACGGAATGACAAACTTATATATACTCTTATATATACTTTTACTCGGTAATGTAAATCTCTTTTAATGTAAATCATCAACCGAAATTTCAAAAATATATTTGATTCTAAGACTTAAAGAAAAAATAAGATTCCCAAAAATCTGATTTTTTAGCAAAACGGTTGCATTACCAAAAGTAAATACAGAAATATATTGAACTTTCTTACAATACTATATGTTTTAAGCACGATAATTTAAAATTTTGCTAAACAGCGAAAGGAAGTATGTATGTATATATTTCTCACGAGAATAAAGATTTCGTTGAAAATCTGGATATTAGTGGTAAAAATAAAATGTTATCTTATACACCAAAGAAAAGGAATCAACTCAGAAGGATGACTGGCCATCTTGGTGGTGTATTTTCCATCCAGAGACTTCTAAGCTAGATGTATAAACACAGAACAAAACCTTTCACATCTTCCTCCCGATATGAAATTAACTTTTGTTCTTATCGCTACCTTTGACTGATTTAGCCATTGTTAAGATTGAAATTTAAATCAATAAAATAAAAGTCATAAATGTATAACTTAAGAACTACTAAGATATCTCTGCGAAACAGTCGCTAGTAACAAGGAAAGGACTTTTCGAAAGTTGTTAATTTGGGGAATAACCAAACAAAGCTGACAAGCTTGTATGTAAAAATATGCATTTCCAATTTTTCCTTGACCAGGATTCGAACCATCGATTTTATAAATTAATGAAATTTTACTTTATTTTACTAAAAAAGTAAAATTTCATTAATATGCATTTCCGACATTCTTTCGCTTTAAAAAACTAAAATTAATATTTTTTAAAATTTTTTGGCTTTCGCCTATTGTATTTTCGAATTGTAATAGCGCCTCTTGAAACTTTTATTCTGTTTTACTTAAAACGCTTAACTTTTTAAATTTCTTGCTCCTCAGATAATTTATATATTTTGCAATGATTTCGTATTAGATTATACGCGTGTATGTATGCATTACATTTTATTTTATCTAAAGCCATGTCCTGCGTTAAGATATTTAACTATTGGAATTAAATGTAAATACTTCATTTTCTTCTTTATTACAAAATTTATGTGAGCTTTAAATAGTGAGAGCATTTTTGTATCTTCAAATGTGCACAAGATAAACCCATTTCAGTTTGTTTCTTTTATTGGGGTGTGGGGTGCCATGGATGATTCTCTTAAAAGTGAAATATAAGAAGAAAGAAAAACAAAAAACAAAACAAAACAAGGAAAAAAGCAATAATATTTCAATATAAAATTTATTTATAAATAAAAATGCAAATCACAACTATTGTCTGTATACGAGATAAGTATTCAATTGTGTGCACAAGCATATTTGAATAGTGTCAATCAATATAGTAGTGAAATAATAGCTATGGTGATCTTTTTTCACTCTCTTGCGCATAGTTTAACAAGTTGTATTATTTTAAACATAACTGTATATATAAGTGAACATAAAAGTATAAAAATATACGTGTACTATTTGAATGTGTTATGTATATTATGTATTAACGTTCATCACCATACATCTATATCCATTGATATCACGTTTATATAAAGAATTTTGGTATGAGGAAATACATATATAAATACAGCAGAAAAGAATTGTTCAACTGCTCTAAATTACACTTGAGTTTATTCTAAAAATAACAACAAAAAATACAATTACATTTGGGCATCCGAAAAATACATTTTTGGTGTTAATTTTCCACACTGTAGACTTAACCGTGCTATTGTATTTATTTTAACATATTTACTGCATATTTACGCAATAACATTAAAAATGTAAATTTCAATGACTGAAAAATCTTGAAGTACAGCTATTTTACCATAATTAATAACAGAGTGACCGCATCTTTATCTAATTTTCCAATTTAAATGTTTTTTATTGGAAATAAAGAGTTTTAGGTTTTTTTAAATTATCTCATTTACGTATGACATCTTAACTGTGGTGTTAACATTTTCATCTATCTCTAAAAATAAGTATTAAAAAAAAAAGATATTTGCTTTCTTAAGTACAGTACCATCCCGATAATTCGAACAAGTGATAATTCAGACACATCTATTATTCGGACGCTGCTACAAACCGGACAGCATTATTTTTTTACTCTATAATCCGGACAGTAAATTTTTTTATTGTGTATTGTGGAAATTTGCACCCTGTGCCATGCGGTTACATTTCTAAGAAAGGCTTGTGAAAGGATTTCTGAAAAAAATATAAAAAAATGCTGGCAGCAGTTGTGGACTGACGAAGAAGATGAAAGGGTGAGAAAGATTTAACACCTCTTGCATTTCTGTAAACAGCAAAAACAGGATTAGATACATTTCGCAAATTAGTAAATTTCATAGGTCCAGGTCAGCCGCTTGACTATAAAACCATAGTTGATTGAACGACAGGGAAAAATTAGTTTGCGTCCGATTTTTCCTACCATTTGTTTGGTTGTGGAAAAACGAAAATGTCGATGTTCAGCATTTACGGAACTTAAAATAAAATCAACAATAATGAGGCTACAACTTATTTTTTTGAAAAGCTATATAGTGAGGAGAATAAATAAGTGCACCACAAATTGATTTATTAATTTTAGAAAGGTTAATAGAGACAGTGCATAAATTGTGTTCTGAACCTCGAAACAAATGAAAATTAATTCATTCATAATATAAAAACTAAATAACATCCATTAACAAATTTTGTATCAAAATTTTTAAATTTGCATCTGAATTCCTAAAATGTAAATAAAATTGATTAATCTTCTATTTTTATTAAAACTTAGTAAAATGAGTTTTCTTAACACAATGTATACATTTTATTTATAGTAAAATAAACAAGCGAAAGCTAACATATATAATCTGAACACTTCAGCAATACGGACATATCCCAGATAAAGGGCATCCGGATTATCGAGATATTACTGTAGTTAGTTAAATAACTATATATTTTACATTAAAAAAATGTTTTATATGTCCCCGTCAAGACATGCAATTCTTGTTTCTGAAATTTTTTTAAATTTTCTCATAAAATTGCATCCGTGTCCACACATTCAAATTTTGTTTCTGCAATTCCGGTCTTGATTGCTTACACGAATGACAAAACAATAGATAATTGCAAGTATATGAAACAGTGTATCCGTTTCTACTCATCTTTCCTCTCTCAGCTACAAATTCAAGAATTGCGCAACAAAAGTTTCAAAGTGTGGATGAAGAGTATATGTATACAAATATACAATTATATTTTGTTCAAACTTTTAAGATAAAGTAAATTACAATAAAATACTAACATTTTTCAAAGTAGCACAATGCATCTTAAAAGTTAAAAAGAGAAAACTTTCTTTACAATTTTCGCTAATAATTAAGATTATTAAACTATAATTTTGTTTAGCTTTTTATACCAATATTCGCAGGTTTTTCGACCAATCTTTAATAATAATTTTTATTAGATATAAATAAAAAAAACAGACATTCTTAATAAATCTTTTTGTAAAGACAGAATAATGGATTTAATAACCCCCCATATTTTGTATAAAAAATTTAATAGTTCTTCTAAGGAACGAGCACTCACAATTCGGAGCATAAAGAAAACAAATTGTAACAAAGATCTTATTTAAATATAAAGTCTTGTTTTTTATATTCAACTTTTAAAGTTATTTATTTGTCGACCTATTTTAGAACACAAGCAAACGAATGTTTTTAATCCGACTTTAGTTCATATAATTCTAATTTCAAATTTTATTAAAGAAAAATTAACAGAAAATGCTGCTTTATATTCTAATAGTGTCTTTTTTTATGTTATCTTTAAACATTGATAACCGGTTTGAAAATTTTTTTTCTTAATAAACTAAGGAATGAAAAATATATAAAGGTTTTCTAAAAGTTACTTTAAAAATTTGTTAGTTTTTATTTTTAACATGTTACTATTTTTATATTTATTATAAGTTCTTTATCAATACGAAAATTTATTATTCGGAATCTTTTAAAACTTAATTTACTTTATTCGTGCTTGATTCCTTGAAATATAAATATTTCATGATATTCTCATGAAATATTTATTAATTTAAACTAAACTAAAAATAAAATGTATTACTGCGGGGAAAGCATATCCATATGGCCATTTCACCACTGCTCAAATAGCTTATCAGTGGATTTTACCCAAATTTTGTAAAGAAAACTAGAAAGTCTTATATCAAAAGCCAAATTGATTAAATGAGAACTCCATTGAATCAATAAGACAAAAGACCATAAAAACTCAAAAATGTTTTATACAAAAAACACAGCAAGCATTCAGTAACTATTTTTATTTTTTCTTTCATTTTTCTACTGATGAGCAATTTGAGCAGTAGTGAAATGGCCATATGGATATGCTTTCCCCGCAGTAATACATTTCATTTTTAGTTTAGTTTAAATTAATAAATATTTCATGAGAATGTCATGAAATATTTATATTTCAAGGAATCAACCACGAATAAAGTAAATTAAATAAGTACTTTATTTTAATAAAAAAAATATTGATTTAATATTTTTTTCTACTGGATAAAAAACATTAAAAAAAATGAAGCTAAAGCTCTAAAATTTATTTGATATTAAAATGTTTTTATTGTTGAGGCTGCCATCTAATGGAGTTATTGTTATCAGAATTGTGTCACTCATAGACTATTATAATCATGTTTAATGAATATACGTTTCTTCGTACATTCCCTTATTAAATAAAAAAGATTTAGCATATTTGTGTTAAATTTTAAAAAACAGATATTTCGTTCGGTGCCTAAGACTTTTTCCAAGTAAACCAAAACAATATATTTTCCGTTTGATTAAATGGAGATGGTCACCCTAATTGCGTCTCGTTTGTTTCTTTTTTTTCACAGTACTTTCACAACGATCAAGTTCAGGGCATGAACTCTCTCTTGACATATAAAATGTTATTATTTGTATAGTTTGACAACAAAACAAAACAAAATTTTTCAAGAACATTTGTTAGAGAATTAGTAAATTAAATTATTTTTACAGATTGTTGAATAAAAATGTATGGAATATTATCTTTTCTTTGTCATTGAAATCACATAAATGCATGCACATACACATCTACGTACATACATACATTGCTACTGTGCGTCTACACTTTTCAAGTTGCTTATTAAACAAGAATATGTATCTTTGCTTTCAGTGATTCGTATAGAATTTTACAATGGAGTAGCTCCATTGAATGTTTAAATCAAAGCTAATACTGGATGACAAACCTCAATCTTTAAACTCTTGAATGTTTTTATGCGTACAGATATGTACATATTTCAATTGTTATTTTAATTAAGTTAATCTATTACCAGCGTTATAATTTAAAGCATTACATTAAATATCAGCAACAACAACAAAAAAGACATTGAATGTAATAATATTTTCTGTTTATTATATTTTCTGTTCTGAGGGGTTTATTGTTCTAAATTTAAACACAGCGTATTTTGACACTTGTCTCATCTAGTTTCATAAATACAGTTTAGTATGGAATTCGATCACTGTGTTTTAAATATGTTTGTTTTTTCCTTTATGATATTCATAAATCGATAAAAATAATTGATATTTTACAGGCAAACTATCGGAAGTTGCATAGATATTTGTTGTGTTCAGTACTTCAAAGTTTTTGCTTGCCATTGGCATGTGTCATCATATATTACACTAAAACTTTATTGTCTCTTTGGTATGTATGTGTACAAAAGATTTTACAATAAATTTAATTGCATTTTATGCTTGTTATTTATTTAAATGTTAGTCAGTTGATGTTTTAGTTAAAAAACACGTTTAAGACGCCATTATTGTCATAGTCGTACGAAAGTGAATCACTTGTTCAAGCATTCCCATTAGTCATATTGAAGAAAATGCACTACAAGTTGTAGTTGTACAAACTTGATGTGACTATACAACAAAATAAAAAAATCAATTGTTTTTTTAATATGATGAGTAGACAAGAAGTAATATAGAAAAAAATATAAATTAAAATTTTTAAATTTGGAAACTTAAGAAATTTTGATAAAAAAAAGATCTTTCGTATTTTTTTTTACTTCTAGGCGTTAAAATAAATATGTTATCATGAAGATCGACAAACAAACAGCCTTGTGTTTATTCTACAAAAATAGTGAATTTTTGTCTGGGTTAAGTTGGAATTACCGCTGCCAGTTTTACGCATCTAAATCCAAAAAGTTTTTTTTTGTTGATTTTGGATTGATGATTTTTGTCTAAAGCCTCTCTAAAAACGAAATTGAAAAAAGTTCGATTTTGGGATCTTGTTCGAAACAAATTTCATGAAGCTATTAACAACCTTCCATATGTCTTTTTTAAATGAATGATTTTTATGAAATGCTTTTTCTTCTAAAAAAGTTTCAAAAAGCTTTTCTTAAAACTTTATTAAAAAAAACTTTTAAAATGCTAGACGATAATTATATTGGCTTTTTTTAACTTTAAAGTAGTAGCAGTAATGACTTCTGCATTAATTTCTTTTTTAAAATATAACGTTATGTGGCAGCGGGATAATAAACCTAAAAACTTATGGAAAGGTGAAATAATATGATTACAAACAAAATATGGCTTTATTTGAAAGATAACTTTATGCCACTTTTGCTTAAATACAAGTTTAAGCAGCGGGTTGCAATTAGATGTCCAATCTCAGCTTAGAACGCACGATATTTTGTATAAATCTTCGAACTCAGGTAATGTTTCCTTTGGATGAGCGTTAAATTAAAATTTTTTTTAACTGCACTTGCAATTAGATCTGTAAGAATCCAGTCTGGATCCAGAGACCCAAGATTCAAAAAACGTTTAGTTTTTTTCAGCTGGCACTTTCGATAATTGAGTCTCGTTAAGTTTTTTTTTACGCACGATTCTTTTAAAAAAGAAATAATTTCTATGTAAAATAATATAAAAATTTGTCTACTTTATATTTTTATAGAAGAAAGAAATCTTAGCTTAAGTTTAAATAATATTAAGTGTCCCAAATTTCTTTATATTAAAGATTGTAATACAGTAGCAGCTCTTAACATAAACATTTCCATGCGTTATTATATATTATATTATATTATTATATATTATTATATATTATATTATATCATGTTCTTCCACAAGAACAAAAATCTAAATAAACATTAAAAATAAATATCAAAAATTGCCTGATCCGGTTTCGATTTCGGAATATGTGAAATTTTGTTATAGAATTGTATTTGATTATTGGTGTCATTAACTTCATGGCGTGTTTTACTGTCAGTGGTTGTCTAGTTTTTTTTTTTTTTTTTTTGTTAATTTTATAAAACAAAGATGTGTATACTTTGTATACAAAATAAAAAACGGCTGGTTTTGCGAGTATTTATCCGAATGGTTTGTGTACGTATATGTATTGCAACAAAATACATGATAAGCAAGTTTATTTGCAATTTTTCTCAAACAACTGAATGTATTAAAAATCTTCAAATAAATGCAAATAAAAATAAACATGTATGCATACTAAGTTCGCATTTTATAGTTGTATGCCTCATATTAAGAATATATTAAATTATTATTTTAAAAAGATTTTATTAAATTTTTTACTTTCCTTTTATACCGACATTTTGCACCCTGTCTTTAACTTATATTCGGGGACGGTAGACTTGGCTCCAATCCATTTGATAATTCACTAAAGTAAAGAACTTTTGCAAAGGACTGCAAACATTTACTCACACACCAAAATATAAACAAATTGTTTACCTTTTAAATCGTTAAATCTTAATTAAAAATTACGATTCCTGAATGAAAACTAAAAATGTGATGCGCATGCAGTATAATAATTATTATGCAGAACAAATATTCATTGAAAAGAAGGTGGAGTTCTAGCAAACATAATGATTTAATTTAATTTTTGCGAAAACTAAAGTCAATTAAAACATTAGTGTAAAGAATATAATGAGCATTACTATCGAAGTTTTTTTCGTCCAATATACAATTTGCTGGTCTTATGTAAAAGGGCCCTAACGTTACTTTACAGGAGAAGGTAAACACATACTAGAAACTGTATTAATTTCAATGTAACATTTATAATATAAATGCTTGTATAACCGCTATTTTTGATATTATTGCTTTCAAACTTTTTGACGAGGTGTATCTGTATAAAATCGATTTAGTGAAAATTCAAGTTGTGGCCTTTCTACATGAGAGCAGCGATACGGAAAAACTACGGCAAAATATAAGTTTTTATCATGATATATAAAAAGAAGATTTGGGAGCTATAGTGATAAGCAGTTTTTTTTATTTTTATACTTATATACTAAAAAACATGTAAGTTGCATGGGGACACCGTTTAATTTTAAAAATTATAAACTGTTTTTAAAATGGGACCAATCTGTAAGCATAACCTTACAAATAAAGAAATAAAATTCAAAATCGGTTTAAAACTGATTGAGTTCTGCGACATAAACATAAAAAATCAACATTCAAAGGATTTGATAGCCTCCTTCTTTTTTTTTTTTTTTGAGTCGTTTAAAAAAGGTTCCTAATAAAAAATTTTAATACTGATGTATACATTTGCATGTTCACGTGCTTATTTGTAAAAATTGTTTACAAATTTTATTTTTTCACTTAATCTTTAAAATTGATAGAGCGGTTTCCATTGCCAACCCATATGTAGAAAAAAATAAAATAGTTACTTAAAGGTTCTTGTGTTTTCGTATAAAAAGTTTTTCGAGTTTTTGTTGTATTTTTGCTTTGTTGACCACATGTATAAGCTTTGTCACACTAATAGGTTTAATTTTTAGGGTTTAAATAAAAAGTTTTCATATTTATGTTCAAGAGTACTATTTCTCCATATTATGTATTTCAAATAAAAATTTTAACAATTAAATTAAAAATAAACAATGAAAAAAACAAAATTATTTTTCAAGAACTTCCTAATTTTAAACTAAGGGTACGCATTCTCTTGTACATCTACCAAAAAATTAACAAATTAATAATTTACTTTAATTGTGCTTGATTCCTTCAAATATTTGATGATATTCTCATGAAATATTTATTTTTTTAAATAAAAAATTAAATGTATTACTGCGTAGAAAGTATATCCATATGGCCATTTCGCTACTGCTCATATATAGCTCATTAGTGGCTTCTACCCAAATTTTATAAGGAAAATCTCAGAGTCTTATACTTAAAGCCAAATTGATTAAATGAGAACTCCATTGAATCAATAAGGCAAAAAGCCATAAAAAACTCAAAAAATTTTAATACAAAAACACAGTAACCATTGAATAAATATTTTTATTTTTTCTTTTTTTTTAAATTAATTATGAACAATACAAAATTCCAAAAAAAAGGTTAAAAAAGGAGATGCTTACAAAATCTACTTAAATGTTAAAATGCTTACAAACTGAAATTTTAAAACTAAAAGCAAATAACAAAATAAAAACAAGAAAAAAAGAAGTAAACAAAACAAATTCATATTAAACATAAAAAACATGAATTAACAATTGTAAAATAACAAAAGTTTAAAAGTATAAGGCCATATTCGACAAATCCATGGCCTCTTGGAAACAACCCTAATTTCTTATTTATATATTCTTATTCACGTCAATGCTTGGGCACCCTTAAATAAAGTTTTCTTCTTTTTGTTGCTATATCGCACACTTTTACTGATATTGTGCAAATTTGACGTGTATGTACAGTGAATCAATAAAGTTTAGTTAGATCGTAATCCCTCAATAATTTTGGATCTGCTTAACTTGGTAAAATAATAATGATGTCATTTTAAAGATAGATAGTTTTCTTCACCATTTAACATAAAAAATAAATCATATCTTTTTATTTCCACTAAACAACGCTATAAAATAAAACAAAATAAGTTTATATAAAAAAAGTTTAGCCACACAAGTTAAAATGTTCGGTTTATTCGTGGTTTTTGCATGTCTAGTATTTAGCTTGAATAATTGCTTCTAATCTAATGTTTTAGGTCATTATCTTGTTGAAACAAGAATTTCCCATCTAAGCTCAGCTTTGCAATACTTGGAAAGAAATTTTCTTTTAAAAGACAAGATTTCCCACTTCAGATGCCGTCATGCAACCCCAAACCATAACATTGCCGACACCGTGCTTCACAATCTTAGTAAGATTATTTTCTTGAAGCTCTTTGCTTTCGCCAAATTTTTTGTGGACCATCTAAACAAAAAATGTTAAACTTTTATTTATTGCAAAATATCACGCTGCTCCAGGAGGTCTGCGGTTGATTAACGTGGAGTTTTGCGAACTCTTACGTTTTTTCCTCTTTACATCCGAAAGACACGTTTTACGACGGGATACTTACTCTTCAATTTCTTATTATTTGCGCATTGAAGTTTTCATTGGAACTTTGCCTCTTTTCCTGGCACAATTTAACAGACGAAATCTTTGGATTTTGAGCCACTGACGATCGGTGTGATAATATAGGGGTATTTACGATGTTGTGAGGAAAAACGTGTAAAAGAATAAAATAGATGCAGATGCAGCGATCCGGAGAATGTTGCTAGTGTCTAATTTTTCCTGTTTGTTTCCAGACACGTCTGCAAATAATTTTCGTTTCTCAAAAATTTTTAGAAATTAAAATTAACTTAAGCCGAAATTAATTTGATTCCTTTGTTATAACTAATAATTTGCATAAAAAATTACATGAAAATATCATATAAAATTTATATTTAAAGTAATATATATTGCACTTGCAAAACCCAATGTAAACACATCTTACAGAGTTTACATGTTGCTTCTTTCATTGCGATCAGCTTATAATAATTTCTCAATACCAGCCATAGTAGGTTTTGCGTTGTGTTGCCATGCTCATAAATTCAGCGCGATTGTAGTTATTTGTTTCGTAAAATCGGTTTCTGTTTGATATGCATAATATTATTTTCATGCATTTAATTAGGGTATTGTTGTGTTCCATCAGATTTTCTTTCTTTTCTTTTTAATTTTTCTGGAATCATAAATTTACTTTTCACTACTTAAAAGAAACTTTTTTTATTTGGCAAATCTTGTTGTTTTTTTTACAAAAAATATATAAATATTTTATGTTACCTTACTCACAATACGTACGACAAAGAACAACTAACGGAAGAAAAAATATATTAATTAAACACTATCAAATTCACGAACCTACTATTTCATCTAAGGCCAGTTACATATTTTCACCACCATGTGACAACACAGTGCTTAACAACGGCAAGGTCCCACATGTGTGTTGAATTCATAGCAAAACATAGTAAACATGGCAAAATTTGATAAAATTCTATCCAAGCCATACACACACACAGTAGTGTCTTCGTAATAGAGACAAGAAGATAAATCTATGTACATTTAAAACAATCTGACAGCACAAAAATGTGTCTTCGACAAAACACAAGAAAAACAAGGAAAGCCTACAAAATGCATTTTAGATTACAATATGCTAACTAACAACAACGTTCACACATCAACTGATACTGTCAAAATTTATCGAAATTCTGACAAGTGCTTGAGCATCTCAAGAAAGACTATTCATTTTATTTATTCATTTAGTTTTAGTAAAATTCACAAATATTTTGTCATATATATCCATAATTATAATCAAAAATAAAAAAATTAAAAGTAATATAATCATATAAAAAAAAATATATAAAATTATATAATGATAAAAGCAGTTAAGAATACCAACAAAACTATTTTTTTAACATAAAAATTTCAGTTATATTCAACAACGGGAATTTTATTTAATTATATTAATTAATTTTTAAAAAATCTTTTTTTCGTGCTATTTTCCCGATTAATTATTTAAATCACCGATATTAATTATTGAGGGTCTTACTATACAACTATAAAACTTGGATTTGGAGTAAAAGGGTGTTCCAATAGTTAATGTTATTTTGTGTATGTGATCAAACTTTTGAACCGCTATAAACAGAACGCTGAAACTTAAAAGGGACCTATATCGCTAAATCCGCTATATCAACGAGTTTATCATTTGAATTAAGAAATTGAAGGGTGTCCCATAATTCATGAAGATTTACTTATATGAGCCTATCTTTTGTACCGTTATAGACAAACGCTTGCAAATTGGACAGAATGTCGATTGCTACGGCCGTTATAGTAACAAGTATAAATACTAAGAATAATAAATTTAAGGGGTGCGCCAATAGTTCATTTAATTTGATGTATATTGCCAAACTTTTTAACAGTTATAGACAGATGCTTGAAATTTACAACGAACCTGTATTGGTAAGTCCCCTATAACAACAAGTATAAAATATGGATTTGGAAGTTAAAGGGTGTTCCAATAGTTGATGTAATTTCAAGTGTGTGGCCGTACTTTTGAACCGTTATAGACAGAACGTTGAAACTTAAAAAGACCTGTATTTAAAAGTCCGCTATATCAATGAGTTTATAATTTGAAAAATTAAAGGGTGTCCCATAATTACTGTAGATTTACCTATATAGGCCTATCTTTTAAACCGTTATAGACAAACGCTTGTAAATCTTGTCCATCTGTCCATCCGTCCGTCTGTCACAGCCCTACATCCCTAGAATCATAATAGACAGACTCCTCAAGGCTTTACAGCAACAGAAATTATTTACAAATGTGTGCGGACATTTTGTAAAGAAAACAGGAAAAATTAGAAACCAGCGCAATGTGTTGCAGCAATTTTCTTCGGATCTATCTATCTTAGGTTATACGCAATGTAAACATGTGTTTCTAACCTAACTAATTTATTAAACAAAAATCCGAGGAATGTCAACTTCGTTATAACTATTAATTTAGCGCCCCTCAAAAGTTCTGCCATACCAAAGAGGAGCCCCTGTGCACGCTACTCTTAACGTGATTTTCAACAAATATGTCTGCTACAAAGATGAATTAGAAATTATGGGTGTTTCCAAGAGGCCGTGAATTTGACGAATATGGCCTTATACGTTTAAGCCGTTATAGGCAGACGCTTGATATTTGTACAGAGGATGTACTTCTAAGTCTGCTATAATATTAAATGCAACAAATTGAAATGGTTTGAAGGTATGCCGATAGAAATGAGATTTTTACACGTATGACGTTATTTTTTTGAACCGTAATAAGGTGAGACTATAAATTTACACTGGATATGTCCTTATTTTAAATTTACTCAAAGTATGTTTAAATATGTCTGATGTAACAAGTTTAAAAAATAAAACAAAAAAGGTGACATGGTACGGAACCCTTTGTGGGTGTCAAACTCACACTGAGAGAAATTTTATTTATTGATTAAGTAGTATGTATGCCTGTAAAAATGTATTATAGAAAATATGTGCAAGAGAAGTAATGAAAATACCACTGATTTTTAAATTTCTTTTTTTTCTTTTTGTTGGATTTGTATACGATTTCCTAGTTTTAGCTTGAATAAAACTATAATTTCCCTTGTCTAAACACGTTTTTCATAAGAAACCCAACACTTGACGCTCAATTAGGTAGTAAATCCTGGGACCTATTATATAGAGAATTTGTTTTTTCGCTGAACATTCCATATATTGAATAAATTTTTTGCAGACATCTTTCCCTTGAGCAATGATATAAATCGAATGCCCACAAACACTAATCCCTCTACGCTTCTTCCCTATTGCTAGCGTAGGAGTCATCCCCTGAGTGATGGTCTAAGTAAAAAAGCCATTGGACTAAAAAGTCCTAAAATGTCTACATATGACTATGGTAAAGATAAAAGATAAATTCAAAAGCTGGATACTTTATTGAACGCGACATTGTGTGTTGCGTCCTTATGTTCAGAAACTTCTCTCCTAATTTTTTTCTGTTTCTTGAATATGAACCTGTTTTATTTAATTTATATTATTACATTGGTCAATGAATTTTTCCTTTATGTATTCGTTGTCACGAAATTTATAAAGTATTGAAAAGATTTATGAAATACATAAATATTTTTTGCTTATATACAAAATGGCTAAATCTTTTGGCCAGGAAGCAATTTGTCATTTATTTAACGCTAAATGAAAAAAGTCACTAGATCTAGCCAGAAGAATAGTTAAAAAGGCAACTCTGCTTTCTAGTAAATGTAAACTTATTTAAAAATTTCTCGAATTATAATATTTATAACTATTAAGGGCGTACTCGTAATTAATTTGAAACGAGAAAATGTAAGTGAATAAACTTGAGCAATATTTCTTGCCAGCCGTTCAATATTTATTACGAGGATAATTCAATGTGTCTTCAAAAATCATAGCGGCGCACAGTGTATTTAAAACAACGTATAGATGTGCCTAAAAAACAATGGATCGATTGATGCTATTTTATTGAATATTAAAATAATAAAGTTTGTGCCATAACCAAAGCCTTCGACGATACAAGCAAAATTGGTTAAAGAATTAGCGAAAACACAAAGAAAACAAATGGGCAGTACCTGTGCTGCAGTGCACTGCAACACTCAACAGTTTCAAGCATGAAAAAGGAAAATTTTTTTAGTATCAATAATTTTTTTAAAAAGTGCTTTTATCACCCCCAGACCACTTAGCTCAATTTTTATTTTGCTTTACTAACTGAAAGCATATAACAAATTATTTATTTATACAAAACATATCTACATGAGAGGCTTAGAGCACAATCTACTCCTTGTGCGCTTAGCTCCTCATATAAAATACATTTAAAGACTTAAGCTTGACTTAGGTTTATTTCGTTTTAATTAAATATTTAATTAAATTAGGAGTTGAAGTGTGGATATTATAAATGAATTGAAATTGATTTTTGCTTAAGTTCATTTTTTAATTTCTAAAATTTTTTTTACAAATGTATGTGAATGTTTTCCAAAGAAAACAAGAAAAATTAGACACCAGCTAAACGTAATGCTGTATTTTGTGTTTCGCTACATCCTTCATCGACATGCTTTGTGTACATAGTAAACATTATCTATTTAAGCAACTAACTCTGTAAACAAGAGTAAGAGGAGTATTCATATCAATATTAATGTTGGTTTTTAGAAATTAAAAGCCAAAATCGATTTCAAATCTTTTATTTCTGTTTATTGAAAATGTTAACTCAACAAATTCTTTATAAATCAGGAAACATGAGTCTATCTAATGCATGTTTAATTTGAGATAATTTTACAAAAAATTCTTCCTTTTTTCGTTTACTAACTGTATAATTTCATTATACAGCTCTGTAATGATTACCTCTTTGTATGTAACATTAGTTATTATATTGTTTGTATTTAATTTTATTTTAGAAAGTTTTTTCGTAGTGCCATTATGCAGTTTTTTTATATACATTTTTTTGCTTCATAATATTATTTTGTTGTAATATTTAATAATTTTCTGCCAGCGTACGAATTATCATGGAAGTGTTTTGGTCCATTATTCACCATATTCATCGCTGACAGAGCTTAAATTTTTAGGGAGAAGTGTAAATGTCCATGTAGATCATATATTTTCAAGGACACACAAACTGCAACAATATTTTGTTGCAGTGACTGATCGGTAATGTCCGATCAGTCACTGCAATATGCAATATTGTGCCTTCTTTAATTTTTCTTTTAATAATAAATAAACTTCATTATCCATAGCATTAACAGCACTTTAATATATATATTTTTTCGAAAACAATGAACTTTCCGATCTCCTCTGCCCCGCTAACATGCAAGCAATTGAGTTATTTATATCCTAGTTTTTATCCGAAATTATGGCAATAGCCTCTCCATAAACTTTTTAGCTGTGTTACTTGTAATTATGTTAATTTTTTTTTTTTTCAAAGATAAATTTATTAGGATTTTAATTATTTTATCGACCTTTTTTTAATTTATTCAATGTTTGTTCTCTATAGTTTCCTATAGTTAGGCTTTCAAGGTCAAGCTTAAATAAAAAGACTATTTTTTTAACATACTATTTTCCGACGTTTAGTTGGCGGTTTTTTCCAACATCATCAGGGAAATTTTTTATTAAATATATATTCTTTTCTCGTCAAATTAACATTATTTTTATCACAGTTTTGTTTTATAAAAGTTGGACAATACTACACAAAACTTAAATTAATCAAAAAGAATGTAAAATGAACTTAAAATAATATATCACAGTAAAAAATTTTTATTTAGCTTTGTTGATCACAGTTGTTTTTATACTAATTTAATAAAACATCCCCTCAAAATTTAAACCATGCCATATTGGTTAACCCTTTGCTTCACTTCACCTCTTACCGTCAAACAAAAATTTCATGTAACTTTCATAAAAATTTCATTGTGCAAATTTGCTCATAAGCGTAACTAACAAAATTACAAAAATAAGATGAATCTACACATATGAGAACACTGGCAACAGAAAAGCAAGTCCTTAACAACTAAAAGTAAAGATCGTGTTCGAATGAAGGTTGGAAGGTAATTTAAAATTAAAAACCAGGTTTGCTGTCATAAATTTTAATTGGCAATTTTTTAATTGCCTCGAGGGATTTGTTTTCGTTCGGGATAAAACTTAATGAAAAACTAACAATGTTGTTGGGTTTTATTTCAAAAACTTTCGACAAAAAAAAGTGTTGCTTTTCCTTAAATCTTCACAAAACTATTTAATTTTTATTTTGGAATGTTTTCACTTCAAGCACTGTAGACAAAATCTTAGGAATCCAAAAATCAATTTTTTTAACCAAATGTATAGTACATGACAGAATCGGTAGCATACGAGTATTCAAACACTATAATAAGTTTTTTATATATTTTTTTTACTTTTTTTTTTGCGTAGAGTCCTTCCACTATTATTTTGCTTATTTTACATGGTCAAGCACACTAAGCAAATTGTTGAGCTGCGGTACTAGAGCACTCAAAATTATTTCAATATTTTACCTAATTCTGCAATCGAACATGGTTTATTAGGTGTATATCAGTGTTGCCAGGGAATGACAGGAAAAAGTAACATTTTTCATTAAAAGTTACAGTTTAAAATTTTGCTTAGATAAGCTTAATGTAAATTGTATAAATTATTTCATATTTCAGGAAAAATAACAAAGCAACAAATTTATTTACTAAACTAAAACAAAACGGAAATAAAAAAAATAAAAACTTGTGGAAAAAATTTCAGCCCGATGTCACGTTACTCAATAAAATTAGGTAAAGTAGGATTTTTTTTAATAAATCGATAGAACTTACTACTTTAATTATTTAAAAAATATCGCTTTCAAAGACAAATTTATGTCTTAATTGCTTAAAACTTCAACATAAAATTACTAGCAATTTTTCTGTATATAATTCGGCATTTCCTGAAGGAAATTATAAGACAAATTACTTCTCAGATATTGGAGCGGTTGACAAATTTTTCGAGCGGAATAATCGTAGCTAAAGTTGCTAACGATTTTCATAAGATTGAACAGAAAGCTGAGTTTTCCGCAAGCAACTCACCTCATATGCACCTCAGTTGGAAAAATTGTTGCCAGAAACAAAAAAGAAACATTTCGTGATTTCTCACGAATAAAACAGAATAACACTTTAGCAACGTTATTTTTTATTTCAAACTAATTTTTATGTAAAATTTTGATTGCATTTGCAGGTAACCTTTGTTATTAAAACCGAGTTCATATATTAAGAAAGAGTACTTTTTCAGTGATATTACTTTATTTCGTGTCTGTACAAAAAAAAACAAAATTTTTTCCAAATATAACAAAATTATCTTATTACCTGGAGCCTTCAAAAGTTACAAAAAATGTAAAAAAAATATAACCAAACGGCAATACTGAAGCATATGAAGAAATTGACAAGAAAGAGATTAAATGAAAAAGAAAAAAAAACATTTTTGCCAACTTGATATTCAATTTAAAACGTTAAAGAGGAAGTTTAAAATATCATATTCGTCAGGGAAGCAATACACAACTCTGGAATATTAGACGTTATTAAAAAATACGATCTTATCAAGATTTTATTTTTTTTAAGACTTTTGGTCTCCCCTTCGTAGAATTGCACTTGCGTCTTATTTTCGCCTAACACAACAATAAAGCATTTATACACATGCTATCTAATATGTTTTTGAACCGCTTACCTTTTTTAGTTATTTATATTTTTATGTTTTTTTTTTATATCTGTCTCAACTCTTCATTCACACGCTAGTGTGCAGTTCTTTTCAAATACATTCTTTCACCCAACCGTTAAACAAAACTTTTGCAGTCACTAACTTGCTCGGCCATCCATCCACTTGATATGTCATCTAAAGAAAGATTTTACAATAATTCTGAACTCATTATAGGTTTATTAACAAAGTAAAAAGCGCAACTACATAATTGCCAATAAAAAGAGACCATATAGTAAACAAATCTATTCGCTACAATGTGTCTATAAAAACAAAATAATTTAAGATTTTAGACAATAATAATATTTAATATAATAGTTTAGAGCTACAAAGGACTAAAATCTGAGAGAAGGTTTAAAATAATTAAGCATTAGTTTTTAAAATACTTTATACTATAATTAATAATATTTTTTTTTTACAAATCACGAGTATGCGGATGCTGTAGGCATTTTGTTAATTTTTGGATTTAATTTATATTTTCAAGTACAAATCTTTTGGGCATATAAAGGGTTTATTAATATATTTTTATGAATTTTACATAATTAAAAAATGATCTTGATGTCTTAGGATGAAACACATTGCAAAATTTATGTCAATGTTATTTACTTCCTTATGTAGGGTATTCTTTGAAACCACCGACAAGGTTAAAAAACACTGCAAATGTTTTTGTTTTTAACTTAAAGTCTTCTTTTCTAACATTAAAGAAAGGTTTGTTGTATTTTCTTGCAATGTGTTAAAGAAAAACTTTGTGTCCGTATGGCTGTAATAATAGTTAGTAAAATGTAAATGTGGCCGGCTAATGCCGCCAGTATCGAATATCAAATAAAATGGATGACCAAACAAAAACCGATTATTCTATTAACATCAAAGTGACAAGTTATTTGTTTATTTTAAACAATTGCAAAGAAAAATAATTTATGTGTAGGATTTAGATTTATTATCCACGACTAGCAGCAAAAGCAAACAGCGTAATTAAGTGTCATTTTTAGAAAATTTTCATTTTAATAGTTTATTTCTCATTTTGATCAAGAATTGTTAATTACTCATATGTATTTGTTAAAGATAAAGTACGCAGATAATAGCAGTCTCAATATGTTGTCTATTAATCAAATGATGTTATTTGATTAAAGCAATTGAACCTCTTACTTTTCTTTAACCTACAAGCTCTTGCCTCATAACAAACAATTTACTAAATATACATAAATTATATACAAAAGTCTTTAAAAGTACTACACGTACGTATTAGTTTTTTTTTCTTCTTTTTCTTCCACTTTATAAGTCCATGTAATCATCTACGTTTATTTGTGTCGGTGTCTTTTTATTTGCGGAACTCTCAATAAATGTTATCTAATACTGTCTGGCCATTTGGAAGTAAGTTCCCTTTTTTGCTGATACTTTTCAACCAGTCAATGAGATCAATTACCCATCACAGTCAGACAATTTAATCCTTCTTATTACTTGTTTAATCCACCTCAAACGCAAATGCTCTCTACCTACAACATATCATTTACATAGAGTTAGATCAAATGACTTGTAAATAAGTGCATGAACATTATGCAGACGAACATCTGTAAGTATGGACGAATATGGTATTAAGTTCAAAACAATTCCTGCCGATAGAAATATTTATTCTAAAGATGGTCTTACATTGCTAATCATTCGAAGAATTTACTCTTACATTGTAAAACAACAAACGCATTTTATTAAAAAAAAGTATACATACATGTATATGTAACACCCCAGTAAAATATATATGGATTATCCATAATCGAGCCATAAAGTAGTAATGACTCTTTCATCCGTTTGGAGTAATAAGCGAGCTATCGAAACTACTTTTTGTTTTATTATTTATCCCTCGCTTAATACTCCAAATGGATCAAAGGGGGACGTATCAGTTCGTTTTTGTTTTTCTTTTTTTTTTTTCTTTGACATAACTGTTAATTGTTGATGTATTCGTTTTTGTTTTTCTACCCAGTAAAATATATATGGATTATCCATAATCGAGCAATAAAGTAGTAATGACTCTTTCATTCGTTTGGAGTAATAAGCGAGCTATCGAAACTACTTTTTGTTTTATTATTTATGCCTCTCTTAATACTCCAAATGGATCAAAGGGGGACGTATCAGTTCGTTTTTTTTCTTTGACATAACTGTTAATTGTTGATGTATTCGTTTTTGTTTTTCTACCCAGTAAAATATATATGGATTATCCATAATCGAGCCATAAAGTAGTAATGACTCTTTCATTCGTTTCGAGTAATAAGCGAGCTATCGAAACTACTTTTTGTTTTATTATTTATGCCTCGCTTATTGCTCCAAATGGATCAATGGGGGATGTATCAGTTCGTTTTTTGTTTTTTTTTTTTTTTGACATGTTCAACCTTTGTTTTTGTGTAAAAAAAATTTGATTAGAAAATTTTAATTGCCTTTTAAAGAAAAACTTGAAATTCAATAAAAGAATATTTTATAAAAAAATATAAATAAGTTTTTAATAAATTACTAAACTGGAACAAGACTAGTGATCAATTCGGATTCATATTTGATTCATGAACCATGAGTTTCGAGGCGAACATATTCCAAGCGCAGCCAACATTTACGCCGGAAACTATAACCAGCGCTTCGATTAATGTGACAGGTAAATACATAGAGCCTCCTTGTTTTTTTTTTAATGCAATCAGTTAAACAAGTATTCAAAATTCTCTTTTATTTCAATTTATTTCAGATTTGTTATATTAAACTAAGGTTTGACAAAATTAGAATTGAAAAAGCACTATATGTTATTCAAATTAAATTGGAATGGAACAAAACATATGATAGCCTTAAACAAATAAAAACTGCTTAATTTTTTTGTTTCGATAATAGATGAATTTTTAATATCATGTTTTTTATGTTACGTGTTATCTTTTCTTTAATTTTCTTGCAGAAGCACTTAAAGGTACGTATCCAACATACCCGGACTACGAAAAATCTTTCAATGTGGCATTTCGTAAATGCAAAGCAACTGTTTACCGACAGACCTACCCGTCAAAAACTACGACCTCGTCGAATGTAACAATAAAACAATAACAACATTTTTGAAAAAATTTTAAAAAATAAATGAATATTTTCTTGTTTTTGTAAAAAATAACCAAATTTGTATTTCAGATGAATGTTTACTCCATTTATGTTTTGTTATGAGACAAAAACGCTTACTCCCTTTAGGCTCTTTTAGGAGGCAAAAACGATTACTCCCTCTGTCGTTATTGTCAAGATCAAAGAGAGTTCTCCATAAGAAGCTTAAAAGGAGTACTGGTGTCTGCGGACATGCTGTGTTAAAAATCCAATTAGGTTCGGAGTGTTATGGAGTAATCCATTACTCGCAAAGGAGCGCTCCAAGATTACTCTATAAATGATCATATTTTTTACTGGGTATTTAGTCAGTTTAGTTATAAAAAGTGAAAGACGTGTTTTTAAAAAAAGCGAAAAGGTACGGTTAAGTAACAAATTTGTTAAAAATGTGTGAATATTTAGTTCCTAAGCGTCATTTAAGACGACTAATTAAAAAAGAAATTGAAAAAATCTCAAATTGTAATCGGAAGACTTAAAGTGAACAAGAGGCATCAGTACCTAACAAAGACAATGAACTATCAAATGAAGATAGCCAAACGGAAATCTTTGATGTTTTTGATATCAATTTAAACAATATCAGTGAAAATTTTAAAAGAAGCTCACTTCCTGGGTAATTGAAAATCGCGTTTCGAACGAATGCTGTAATTCACTACTCTACATTTTAAAAAGTGAGGGTATGGACGTTTTACTATTCAGAGAAACATTGTTGAAAGCAATGCATGCAGAAAACCCACGCTGCTGGCACCAGGTGAATACTTTCATTGTGGTTTAGAAAAAGCGCTGATGATGCACGGCCAATACATATCACCTAATGCAAATGCCGAACTACTGTTCGATATATTTGTGGATGGAATGCCGCTAAATAAAAGCTCATCAAAGTCATTTTCTCAATTGATACTTTGAAGGAACTAAATTCGGCAGAACAACTGATTAAAACCGAGCCTGATTCAGAAGTGGGAAGACTGAGTTTTTTTTTAATGCAATCAGTGAAACAAGTATTCAAAATTCTTTGTTTTTTATTTTAATTCATTTCAGATTTCGTTTATTAAACTGCGGTTTGACAAAATCAAAATTGAAAAAGCAATACGCAAAATGATCGGCGAAATATGCTGGTCAAATTAAATTGGGATGGATCAAAACAAACAAATACAAATTGTTTAACTTTTTTATTTCGGTAATAGCTGAATTTTTAATATCAAGTCTCAAATAATATATTACGTGTTATTTTTTCTTCAATTTTCTTGCTGAAGCACTTAAAGACACGTATGCAACATACCCGGAATATGAAAAATCTTTCAAGGTAGCATTTCGTAAATGTAAAGCAACTGTTTACCAACAGACCTACTTGACAAAAACTACGACCAAAAAAAATTGCAACATTTAAAAAAAATTTATATGGGAATATTTTCTTGTTTTTGTAAAAAATTAAAAAATTGGTATTTTATATTATACTAGGTAGTCGCAATAGCGAATTCATTAATTTTCGCCGCATACGTTAACTGTCAAACACCATATAAAAAAACTGTACATATTTTTAATATATAGAGTTTGACATTTAGCGTTTACGGCGAAAGTAATGAATTCGCCATCGACACCACTTGTTTTTGTGTCTAAATGTTTTTTCTCACATACCTGATTTAATTGTTTTTATTGTTATAACCAAATACCAATTTTCAAATAAATTTATTATTTTTAAAAAAGTTGATATTGAAAATAAAGATTTTTAAAAGTTTCTTTTTGGGTGTTGCACTTTTTAATATTGTGGCGTTTTCTTTTCTGACAAAAATGTTGCATATGTTTAACACTTTTTACACCTTTGTATTCTTTTCTAAAAATGTTCGATAGTGTAAATTGTTCTTTTGAAAATATGTTGCACGAAAAAGTTTAAGATATGTTACATATTTTACCCTCAGTTTTATGAAAGGGTAAGTATGCTACACTTTTTTTAGTAGTTAATACTCTTGATAAGTGATGTTTGCTTTTGGTACTAAACCCAATGTTATACTACTTTATGTTTGAAACGCTAATTTAACATTACTGACATGTTAGAAAAACTCAATAACAGTTTTTGTTCTATTGTGGCTATAAAATGTGTAGCAATTTTTCGGGGTTTAGACAACATGCAAAACATTTTATGTGATTGTTGGGTAACATATTTTCAGAAAAGAAAACGCCATTAGATTTTAAAATAAAGGCGTTAAAAATATATCGTACAACATAAAAACCCAAATTACAACGTCAATTTATAAGCACAACATATTTTTATATAATAACCTTATTTTTTTAAAATAATCTAATGAAATTATTAAAATCAGAAAACCGTTGTTAAAGTAAAAATTGCACCTATGGAATTAACTTTAAAAAGGGAGAGTTCTATATTCGGCTATGCCGAATTTTAAATACCCTTTACCATCTATGTAAATCTACTTTAGTAAAATAACTCCAATCAAAATAGCAATACAGAAAATTAAAAAATAAGAAAAATAAAATTAAGTACTGCATATGTTTAATTTTAAATAAAAATGTCATTGGCTCTTAGTGAATTAAGCGTTTTTAAAAAATTTTATTACTTTCTTAAGATCTCTTCAAAATCTTAAAAATGATACCCATATCAATATCTTGAAAAATATGGTACAAAATCGTACTTTTCTATGAAAGTTTCAGTGGTCCATAGCTCAGAAAATAAAAGCGAGCGCCAATTTTCTTGCTGATTTAATAGCAAAATTTTCGAAACTGTGTCTGTTCGATTGGCGTATTAAAATTTTCTCTAGCTCATTCTTATCTAGTGCCTTGAAAAAGTTGATTTCAACCCGAACATGGACTGACAGACAGACAGGCGGACATCGTTCCATCGACATCAACTCAGAAACCGTTAAAGGTCAAAAAAATATCAGTTCCTTTATTCCTTTTTCATTAAATAATTTTTCAATATTTCATTTCAATTAAATTTTTTATTAAAACATTTAAAAATAAAGCCAAATATTTATTATTTTAATATAAATAATAACATTTGAAAAATTGTGAAAACTTTTACAATGGCACAGTGGTCGATTTAGTACAAAAATTCTGAATTTTCTGAACGGCTAGCACGATTGTCTTGAACCTTAATAATCTTTAAAGTAGTACTCCTCAAGTATAGGGAAAGCTAAGGCCGTTGCCACATTTTTACTTTTTCTTTAAATTTAAAAATTAAACCACACAACCAACACTAAGCAGAAATTTTAGTAATAAGACTCTTTACTTTGAATAAAATGGCTTATAGTGCATTTACACAACACCGAAATCTACTAGATTTGATTTGAAATCTATTTCAAAATCTAGTTCGTTTACACTGTATTTTTTTACACTAGCTAGATTTCCCATTAATAACAAATTGAATTTTTTTTTTTTCATTATATACATATAAAGTTTACACATCATTAATTTTTTTTTTGTTTATATCTTCATTTTATTAACACACATATTTTATAAATTTCTTTTTTTTATTTTAAAAAGCTGTCATTTTTGTACATTATGAAAAACGTTTAGTTGCATTAATAAGTACTACTGAATTTTGAGTAGATTTTATCAAAATCTAATAGCGAAGTCCAATTTAATTTATTGAATAAAGATATTTTGAAAGAAGCTTTACAAACATTTACTTTTCCTTATCGCGTAGATAGGCTTTTCTGAGAAGTGCTAAGCCACCCTCAGAAAACATAAATCATACAATTTTCTTCTGCCTTCACGGGATATAGCATAACAAAATTTTTTTGGATACGCTAATGATCTATTGGTACGAAAATAGATTTAATATCTTAACATATTTGCAAAAAATATATTCTATATTTAAAAAACACCTTATTTAAAAGAAAATATGGTGTGTTCACTACTTTTGTGTTCACTATTTTATTTTAATTGGTAAGCTTTCAGCTTGTCACATATTATTTAATTCTCTGCAATTAAACTTTTGTCACAACTGTTGCATCTTTCTATTGAACTCAGGAACTTAATCATTATCAGTCAAAATGTTCACAAATAAATCTTTACGCATACTTTTAGGCGGTGCCAATTTATTAAAATTTAAAAAGTTAAATTTAAACAATGAGTCAATCATTAAGTTTCTTGTCAATCGTGAAACGCAGCAGGAGTGTTTTAAAAGAAATTTCTGAAAAAAATATACAATTATAATTTAAAGTTTTTGCTGTAAAAAAAAATATATATATATGTTGGGAAAAAATTTTTTTTCTTTAAATTTTGTGAAATAATCATAGAATTTGAAACAATTTAAAACAATTTTAAACAAATGGAGATAGATCCATTGCTTTCCCAGTCTGGAGGACGTCCTCTAATAAACCTGTAAAAAAGCCAAAGGCAAATGAGGATAATTGTGAAAGCAGACTTAGTTCATCTGGATTTCAGACAACAGAACCAACTATGAAGAAAACGGAAGAATTAGATGGTGGTCATAATTCTGAGCTGGGTAAAAAGTTATTTGATGCAGTTTTTGCTAAAAAATTGCCTACGATTCAATACGATAGTAACTTTTAAGAGGTGCTGCAGTCAAGCAATTGGGACGCAAGCAATGGAGCCACTAGTAATGGGGTAACAATCCTAGAGAATATATAAATATCAGACACAGGAGAACAAGGAAATATGGATCTGGAAACGTGTTCATTTTCTTCATTAGATGACGAATATCGAAGAGTTAAAAACAAGAAGAGGACGTATAAATGTGACGTAAAAATCGATTTATCGAATTGTAAATTTAAAAAATTAGATAAAGTTGTAGATAGTGTAAATCGTACGAATAAGTATTCACTCTTTGGAGATTTAAATTTAGAGGCCGAAAGGCCAATCAGTAACACTCAATTGTTAAATAATGAAAAGAAAATTAATAATTTTTCCAAAAACACAATGGTTAAGACCAGGAATTCCTTTTGTCCACCAATTTTCCTAGAAAATGTGAATGTAAAATCTTTGATTGACCAACTTAACTTAAAAACGTTGAATTTAAAATTAAAAATAAGACAAGGTACAAAAGTAAATTATATTTAAAAGATTCTTCTGCTCATACGGAGATGATGCAACTTTTAAAAGAAAAAGAAATTTCTGCTTATAGTTACACTCCCAAGAAGCATAAATGTCAGAGCGTATTTTGTAGAGGGTTATATTTCAAAACCGATATCAATGATATAAAGTCGGAATTAGATGACGCTATACCAGATACTGTTGATTCGATTTCGAAGTTTACGACGGAATACTCTAGAAAACAGGGTATTGATACTAGCTTATTTTTGATCACTCTTATACCTAATCGAAAAGCAAACGAGTTGCTTAATCTAAAATACATTCAGAACCAAGTAGTATCTTGGGAAAGGCCAAGGGCTAGTACCAAAATACCACAATGCGGGGGGACATTATTCTAAAAATTGCAGTAGGCCATTTTCTTGCTTAAAATGCAACGAAAAGCATGCTTCTGGCAAATGCTCTTTCAACACTGAAAGTAATTTGTCTCCATTTTATTTAACTGCAATGAAAATGGGCACACCTCTAATTATAGAGGTTGTCCCGCATAAAAAAAATACGTATCGAATATGAAAAAATTCCATCGTGACGCAAATAATAGAAAAGTGTTAGCTGCTAGCAACGTTGCAAGGGCTATTAGTTCTTCAAATGCTATTTCTGCAAACAAAACTTTTGCAAGCTTATTAAATAATGTTCCAGTACAGAGCAAACCGGAAGAACCTGCTTCAATACAAGAATTTATGAAGGTTGCAAAGTCGTTATGTGGTCCAGATCCTATTAGTTTAGAGGACAAAATTACTTATTTCATGAGGAGCTATAAAACCTTGACAAAAGATCAGGCAAAAAAAGAGCGCTTGACATTAATTAAAGAAATCTAAGATGTATACGGGCCGTAATTCACTAAATTTGGTACTTTTAAAGTTGGTTCCCTTGTCCACGTAAGTAGGAGATTCGAACTAGGCACAATACTGAATCAATTTAATATTGATATTGGTATTTTACAGGAAATGCATTTGTCTTCTAGAACACATACATATATATATATATATTGAAAACTATTTGGTTTTAAGGGACGAAAGCTTATTAGGTGTAGGCATTGCTCTAAGGAATTCAATAGATAATTCCAAAGTTGTTATTTCAGGTCTAAAATTTCCAAATTTATTTGTTGAGGTAAAAGTTAAAATTAATAGTGTACAAGCGTCAAGATATTTGCGCAGGTCTTTCTTTAATTTTGAGTTTTGCAAACAATTACAACGGACTGATATTGGGTGGAGACCTTAACGCAAAACATTCTGCTTGGGGTGATAATATCAACAATTTTAACGGTGAGGTCCTTCAAGCTGGCTTCAAAACGAATCTTTATTAGTTAAAAGAATTAGTGACTCATATCAAACTTATCCAAGCGGTTCCTCCCACTTAGACCATTTTATAGTTAGCAATAATATTTTAGATAGCGGTTATTCAAATTACAGGACTTTCATACTACCAACCTTTTCAGATCATATTCCATTAGCATTACGTGTGACCTTTTCAGATTTTAATTTCCTTTTAAAACCACCTAACCATTTTGTTTCATATAAACACACAAATTGGAATATATTTAAAACTGATGTAATAAACACCCTTTTAAATCATTCTCCCCCGGTCAATAGAAAGTTATCTATAAGGGAAATAGATTATTTTCTACAAGAATTTAACACGTCTGTAAATTTCATTACACAGTTACACTCTAGAAAGGTTGAATTGAAAAATAAGAAATTTATAGCATCTGATAAACTTAAAAAGTTACTTGAAGTAAAATACCAGTGGCAAAAACAACTCAAGTTAATATTCACAAGAACTTGGAATAGAAGAGATCCTCAGTATTTGCTGATTTCCAAACAAATTGATTTAATTAAGGTTTTAATAAAAGAACAAATTGGACAGGAGCACGCAGATATTTTTAAAAATAGATTAAAAGGTATTAAACCTGGCCCGTGGGCTTATAAGGAGATTTTTAAGGTAATCGGAAATAAAAATCGTTCTTTCATGAAAGATATCACTGTTGACGGCGTAAAAAATATTGAGTTAGATAAAAAATTGAGCATCTTAAAGAATCATTTTTCGTCTGTGTTTCAAACTTTTCCTCCAGATAGAGATATTTCAGAGATAAACAAAACAATCAATCGGACAATTAGTCAAGCCTCAAGTAGTTCTATTTTTAACGATGAAAGCACATCGTTAAATGATTCAGGAAACTTGAAATTTACAGACCTAAATTCAGTAATAAACATCTCTAAAATGATAAATAACAAGAAGTCGACTAGATTGGACAATATATCGAATTACATAATAAAAAAACTTTCGGCTAAGGCATTTGAGTACTTTACCATTCTGTTCAATAATTGTTTAAACAATTGTTATTTTCCATCTGCATGGAAAATAGCTAAAATTGTTCCCATACCGAAGCAAAAGGGTAATAGCGATATTAACAGTTTAAGACCAATGAAAGAATCATTAGAGAGAAAATGGACATAGGCTTTCAGCATTCATACATTCCTCAAAAAAATTTTGGTTTTAAAAGTGGTACATCTACGGTACACGCTTTTTTGAGGTTTAACTCTGATCTTATAAGTAATTTAAGGGAGAGGCGATGCACTGTAGCAATATCTCTTGATATATAGAAGGCTTTCAATAAGGCATATCATGATGGAAATTTGTTTAAAATGATAAAGATTGGTTTCAGCCCATCAATTGCAAAACTTTTCCAAAGTTTTTTTGATAATAGGAGATTTTTTGTACAAATCGAAAATATGTTGTCATGTCAGGGTGAGATTTCTTGTGGTGTTCCTCTGTATTGGCACCTCATTTATACAATATTTTTATTCACGATTATCCCTATGAAGTTGTTAACTCAAAAAGTATACTGCTGAAGCTGCTGTAGTCTAAGTGGTAAACACGTAGACTACAAACCAGCTGCCCTGGGTTCAATCCAGTCAAAAAATAAAAAAATGTTTTTTTTCTGTTTAATGGTATAGATACATATTCAGATCTAAAATTAAAAACATGCAGCCTCCTTCGTCGGTACTTCTCTATAGCATATTCGCCGGCGAAGTAAAATAATTAATAAAATGGCTATATCTATCTCCTTTCACCACCTTTCTTCTCTCTCATCTATCCCTTTCCTAAAGAATGTAGCACGGTTGCGAACTAAGTAGGTATTGATGCCTGAAGTGCTACTTCTCTTAAAAACAAAAAAAAAAAAAAAAAAAAAGTATACTGTATGCTGATGACTCCCTTCTTTATGCCCACGACGAATCTCCTCTATTGTTGGATACTATGGATATTGTTGGCAGATACTATGATCATTGGGGGATAAAGATAAAGGCGTCAAAAATTAGAGTGATATGCTTACGAAATGCTTCCGGAAAGTGAAAATATACTGTTGTTCCGGAAAGCAAAGATTGAAGGTTATTGCTGAATGGTATTGAAATCATATTTAAGGACAACTACTTCGGAGTTAGTTTTAATAAACTTTTGAAATTCAATGAACACGTTTGCTATAATTTGAAGAAAGCTAACAAAGTAAAAGGAGCTTTCTCAAAATTGTTTAATAGTAAATTTTTACCAGTGAAAACCAAACTTCTTTTATATAAAGTGAGTGTAAGACCAATTCTTCTTTATGCATTTCCAATATGGTTCACTATTTCTAAAACAATGATGAAAAAATTGGAAATTTTCTAACGCCATATTGTTCGGAGATGCGTAGAGAAGAATTACAAATATTTAAATAAAAGGTTTTCAAATGAATACATTTACGAAAAGTCAAAACTTTCTCCTTTATCTTTTTACGCTCTCACATTATTGAGGAGTTTTGTGGAAAGGTTGTCCAATATTGAAGGCAACGAAATACAAGATATTTTGTCAAGAGAGCAAAGTTTTAGTTGGTCAAACACTTTATATATTTCCGCTGTTGGAATTTTACAGCAACAACTTAATAATATTCCTGGTCAGAACTTCTATTCAAGTACTACTCCCGGCATCCACAGGGGTTTTTTTTTTATTTTTTTTATTTTTCATTTTGTTTTATTTTGTCTTATTTCATTTGAATTTTTTTGTATTTTTATTGTAGGATTTAGTTTTAAGTTTATTTACGGTAGATCTAAGTGTACTGGTAATTGTAAGTGCCGGGAGCAAGCACTGTTTCTTTCAACACTGTTATATATTAATTTTGTTTATAATAAATGTATCTTAATCTAGATAAGCAAGACGCATGTGCAAATATATAGTTATGTAATTAAAATAATACTTAATAGTTTTAAGTTTCCCTCAAAAGTGTATTTTGACACAACGTGTAATATAAAAAAAATAAGAAGTCTCAATAAAATAAAATTCAATTCAAATTCAAAAATTCAATGAGTCAATTATGGTAAACATAGCGATACTAGTATTGTCTAATGCCGGGAGCAAGCATTGTAATTAAAAAAAATAATGTCAGAATTGTTTATAATTTGTTCAACTTTTATCTTGCAGTTTGAAAAACAAAAAAAAAAGATTAACTTAATTAAATTAATACTTAATAGTTTTAAGTTTTTATTTAATTTATGT
Organism: Gymnosoma rotundatum; assembly: GCA_916610165.2. Classification (NCBI taxonomy): domain Eukaryota; kingdom Metazoa; phylum Arthropoda; class Insecta; order Diptera; family Tachinidae; genus Gymnosoma; species Gymnosoma rotundatum. Next base: position 71,360,342 of record OU744339.1, on the reverse strand, counting down.
TGGGTAATCCTGTATTATGAAAAAAATGGAGTCTCAATAAATGTCAAATCAAATTAAAAAAAAAACAATGAGTCAATTAAACATGATTTCATATGAGTTTATAATTCAACAACATGTAACAAAACATTTCTGTTATTCCTAACTTTGCATACAGAAGTATCCACATTTTTAGATTGTACCGCCTAACATTTAATTACTGGTCCAGACATGTACTACACACCTTTTTTCAAAGCCTTAGAATTTAATCTGGTCAGAGCATAACAATCATATCGCATGTAATTTGTGAAAAAATCTACTGTATATACAACTCTGTATTAGTCAGATATAAAAAGAACAAAACAATTTATACTTGCATGTAATTGTTTTCAAATCGATACACATCCATACATGTGTATGTACAAACATTCACACACACATTTATTGAATGAAATGTAAGATTTCTAAACAATTCTTTGTTGACATACGTTATAATTAAGTTTTAAATCCAAAAACCAGAACATTGCTAACAAAGCTTGTTTGGTTTCACTATAATTTTCATGTATCTCTCAGCAAATCAATCTTTTCTTTCATTCGCAATATCTACCTGTCTGTCAAGTCTGTCAAATAAAAAGCATTCATTTGATATACACACATGCAACAGTTTGGAGCAGTTTATTTGGGTGAAGTAGAATAGATATTGCATACCTCAATGAAAATTAATTATTTGTTTTATTTTATTAATAAAATATCCCAATTTGATTTTACCCAAACCAGTTAGTTAACGCAAATCAAATGCAAAAAGCAATTAAATAATTATTTTTTTTAAGAAAATGCCTTCATAAGTAATACAAATTATATTAAAGGTCTTGTAGTCTTGATTTATCCTTAGTACCTATTAGATTTCTCCTACATAGGGCATTTATTAATTCTAAACTGTAACGGATTAGATACTTGTATTGACATGAAAGAGCTCTGATTACGGTCTCTTTCCGGGATTGAATTTAAAATGAAATCCCCAAGCAAAATGCTCATGTAGGCTTTTGTAAAGTTGTATTGAAGATTCTTAGGCCAAATGTGCGAGCCAGTTTTATGTAATACGAATGAGGGTCGTCAACAGTGTGTAGTTACCGAAGGCGTTTATCATGGATTCATTTTTGTAACAGCATTGTATTCCACAGCTAAAACTTTCTCTTGTTATACCCTTCACCACAAAAATTGAAAAAAGGGTATATTAAAGTTTGTCATTCCGAGTGTAATTTCTACAATATCCATTCCCGACCACATAAAGAATATATATTATGACTTCTTTAATACATACCGAAGTTCGTGTTAGTATTGAAATCAAGTTTGCCTCAGCAAAATATAAATATCGATAAGATATAGCTTCAAGAGAGGTGCTATTGAAAATCAGCATGATCGGTGCAGGATAAAGCCAGCAGGCAAAACACCACGTCTACCTCAAATTTTTTTATGTCATTTGGAATAATAAAGTAACTCCAATAAAAAAGTAAATATACGGGGCGATAGATAATTAAAAAAAGAAAAAACATCAACAGAAAAAATTGGCGCTGACCCACATTTTCTGAGTTACGAGGCTCTGAAAATTTCAATTTTTTTTGAAATATCAATATGGGTAACATTTTAAAGCTTTTGAAGAAATCATAATGAAATACTAATATTTTGAAGAAATGCTTAACCCTTTAAGAGCCAATGGCATTTTTATGTAAAATAATATAGTACATATGCAGTACCAATTTTTTTTATTTTTTGCATTATAATAAACCTCTACGTTTTTAAGAATGTACTGCACAAACGCCTGTCGGTTTTCATGGACTGTTATCTTCTTCATATATTTTTTTTTAAAGGCTTTAGACAATACTTGTTGTAAATTTTACAAAAAATCTGCATTTGTTTCGACTGATACATTCGGATTTACTAAGAGTTTTACAGATTGCTATGAAACAGCTATCAATATAAATAAAACACAATTGTGCAGCTTACGTTCTTTTTGATTTGTTATGTTTCATTTCTTTTTGGAAAAATATTGAAAGAAGTTTTCAAAATAGATTTACAAAGCGAAAAAATGAGTAAAGTTTAAATTAGATTTAATAAACGTGTAATGTATGGCAGTTTGTTGATTAAAGTGATACATAAGTGAATGAGGCTTAGTAAAATTAAGGATACATCAATTATAACTTATATCATTAATTTAAATATGTCTGACTTTAGTATATTTAAGCAGATATTTCACCTTCTCAGTCTCATTCTATTTTCAAAATAACCACTTATTTTCATTCATTAATTTCAAGCAAAATGTAAATTTTTGTGTTAATGGTGGAGATACCTGATGTCAGCACCATAAGAGGCGTAAATGTTTATTATAAAATACTCAGATTAATAGCCGAAAATTATTATGAAGCACTTTTTCTGCATAAGGACGTTTATTATGATTTTTTTCGATTGATATTTGCAAAATAATCATTATTTGCGATCCCCGATTTAAACTGAGTTACAACTTGATGACAAAGTTATTTAACACTCTACCAGAACAAATGCTATGAATTTCGTCTTAGCAGCTTAAAGATGATTGATTATAAAGTTGTTTCTCGCATTCTTTTTTTTTGTAATTGGTTGGCTGAATAGATGATGTTTACAAAGCACGCTACGTAATTGGAAAATTTTGTGGGTGATTTATGTCAATTATTGCTGGAAAGAGATTTATGTACCTTTTTTGAAGCCGCTTTGTGAGTCAATAAAAAAACACATACTTGTAGTTGTTTTAAACACGATAGCTTATCACCGCTAAGAATGGTTAATGCTTGTGTGCTACCCTTTATCGTCAAACTCAAATCGAGAATGATAACAAAATAAAATAAGAAAACATGAAATCAGTGAATGAGAGTATAAAATATTTAATATTTTTTATACGATTTATTCATTAAGTATTTCATTAATTAATCACACAATGAAAGTCTACGTATTGCGCGGAAAACGGAATAGGGCCAAAAACTTTAGTAAGTTTTAACAGTAACTTGTTCTTGTTATATATAGTCTGTCTTATTTTTTATTTTCATAGTTTTGGTGATTAGGGATGATACATTATTTTAGAAAAATTAACTTACCACGACCAGGGATATACCATAACTCAAAGATATATAAAAATGAATCTCCAAACCGGCAATGTAATACTGTTGTTAAGCTGAAGTCTTTATGCAGAAGCGCGTTGAAATATATTTATAGGATTGCAAGGATAATCTACTTTTTTTAGAGTATTGAAAGAAAGAACTGTAACTCTAATAAAGTAGCATGTTATTATTCTATTTATATGATTATTGAATTATTTTTGGTCTGAGTCAAAAAAGCTTCTAATGCGAAACTAACCGGATTTAAATTAGATCCAGAAAAATTTATATCACTATTAGATTCAGCGTAACTGAGCTGCCATCCTTAAATGAGTACTGTATGTATTGAATAATACAACAATTGTGTTTCCTCAATGGCTGCGTTAGTAGGCATGTGCTCTTGCTGTAAGACAGATGAACTGTGTCATGAGCTCCAACACTTTATGGGACATGCGTGCGTGCAGAGGAAAAATAAAAGTTGTAGTAGTACTATTAGATTAGCAGATAATTGTCAATGCGTATTAAAGAGAAAGGGGAGTGTTTTTCATACAAATTTTTGATAATATAAAACTCTTAACGAATCCACACGAAATTTTTTCTCAAGTTGCACGTTGCCACAGTTTTATTATTATTTTTCTTTTACAAAATAAAGTCATATTTGTTAATATTTTTTCTGAATGACTATGATAAAAGATAAAAAATTAAACGTTATTTTATTACTCGTAAATATTTTTTAATAAAGAAAATAAAAAATTAGAAAACAAAAAAAAAATCAATAAAAATCCGCATCAATTTATTTGTTTTTTCTCTGAGATCAGAATGCGGCTCCATCGCATCTTGAGTAAGCAATAAAAAGACCATAGGATTCAAGTACCGCCAGAGCCATAGTGTAAGAAATAGAATATTATAATACATTATGCCACAGTGGTATTAGTAATCAGAAAAATAATTTTTTTGTCATTTTTTAGACAAATCATTTTGTTCAAAATAATCAAAATATTTAAATACACATCACAGATTACTTCTTCGATTGCTAGTGCAGTTTTAGATAAGAACAATGTATTACAATAATTCTTAAAAAAAAACCGACTTCAAAACAGATTTCATCTGTCTGACTATATTACACTACATTAGATTACATTAACTATTGGGAAAACCGTATGTCTCCAAACTTTATACTTGTTCAACTGTTCAACAGTTTGGCAATGTACATCAAATTTCAGCAACTATATGGGCACCCTTTAAAATCCAAATTGAAATTATACACTTGCTCTTGTAATAGATTAAGCAATTAGGTCATGTGTAAATTTCAACCGTCTGTCTATAACGGTTTTACAGTTTGGCCATACATATCAAATTATATACATACATATCAAATTATATTATATATATATTATATTATATACATATCAAATTATACACAACATTCACTTCCCGTTTTTCGATACTCCAACAAGATAAAAACCTAATCGGTGCGTTTGAACCATGCAACTCACAATAATATATATTTGAGTAATGATTAAGATTGATTGGATTCCTTGCATTTCACATCATAACATAACAAGATGCCATTTTTAAGGAACATTTCTTAATAAATGACTGCGTATTCACAAATTTCTGTTACCCATTTAATGATTTCCTTTAAGCAACTGCCTCATTTAATGCAAAAAAAAAAAAAATAATAATGGAAAACTTTCATCCAGGACATAAATATGTTTTTATTTGCACATTGCATGAAATGCCTTATTTTAGTTGTTTTGTTAGAAAAGTGCATGCAATGTACTTACTGCTACTTGCAATCGTAATCAGATATGAAGACCTGAAAAGGAACGAACAGACCAACAAACTAACGTTTGTATGTACCTTCCTGGTACAGTTTGTATGTCAAATCTCATTAGACATATTCCTCAATAAAATTTGTTGAAACTAGCAGATTCATTCATCAGTTTCATGTTGCCAACATCATTTGTTAAAATGCAAGCAAAAAAGGCGGAATATACAACTATAACTATAACAAAATACATCTGTGTGCGTGTGTTGCTGATTCGATATCCTAATTCTTGGCTGAACAGGAAAGAAATAGTGGCAAATGAGTATTGGATTTGTATCATCTTACCAACGAAATCTAAATACTGGTATGGTTTCGTGCTAACAAAGAATAAAAAGAACAATATTTATGACGAGTCTAATAAAACTTAAAATAAAACCCATTGCATTTTAATGCAAAATTAACTATAAAGACCAAAACAACATAAGAACAAAATTAAACGCTTACATGATTTGAGTATTTGTGGCAACATCAACTGCAGTTTACCTTTTCTAAAAATAGCTGATTAGACTTTTTTACATAAAAGAATCACTCTTCACCATCAAACTAAATGGTGAAGCAAAGGTTTACACAGTTCCGTTATGTTTGTACCAGTACAAATGACGTTAGGTACCTGGGTTGCCCTAAACAAGTCGTCGTTCTAGAAAAAAATTTGAGAAAGTGGAGGTGCGTAAGGTGGCTAAGCCTGTAGGCATCTTAGCCGAGTGTGTACATCAGATTTCGCAGAAATATTTGGACTTGAAAATTGTCTCCGCGTGATGTGTATTACGATTACTCACAGTCGAATAAAAGTCTAAAAGAAATGTGTGGTGATGTTCAGGCGATAGCCTAGCTACTATCTTCATGAAAAAATATTTTTTGTTCAAAAAGTAATGGATTTATCATCAAATTTATCGATTTTGAATAAGACTAATGGGACTTCTTCGTGTTGTATATCAAATCTTTAAACTACTATTAGCGTTCCATAAATATTTTTATCCACGAATTCATACTGGAAACGGCCCAGCGTAGAAAAAGATAAAACATTAGAATTAATATGTAAAACAATGGCACAAAAAAATTATTCTAGGTTTGGAGATATTATAGAGCCAATATCAAGAAGAAAATCATAACAAACAAACAAAATCTGGAGAGCACAGGTGGCGATCCTAAAAAAATTGTTCCTTTAAACGAGTTTTGTCTTGAGTATTAAAAATATGTCTCTATGCTCTTAAATCTTCTTGATCTTTCGTTACTATTTGTTGTCAACCTTTACAATAGTTTCTAATAAGTTTTTTATTCAATTAAGATTTATTATTTTTAAAAAGCACTTAGAAAAGGTAATTGAGTGTGGAAGCTAATGATCTTAACAAGGCATGAGACATTTATAATCAATTAGAACAGTTATTAAAATGTAAAACAATGAATATATAATTTTCTTATATCTTCCAAAATTAGCAAAAAGAAAAATTGAAAACAAAAAAAAACAAAGAAAAATAAAAAAATTATTGAATGACGAGAAACTAAGCGCAAATTACACGACGAAATTTTTCGTGAAACTTTTTTCATAAAATTTTTCTTTCCGGCAAGAGGTGTAGTAAAGCAAACAGTGTAACTAAAATGACATTGCTGGAATTTTTAGGAAATGTTTTTACACTTGCTTTGTGTACGTTCGATGTGTACGTTTTGTTGTTTATGTGTTAATCAAATAACACAAACAAAAACAACTTCAATAACGAATATCTAATGTAAAGCGAAATTTACAAGTTCTGATGCCTTGAAAAGTTTAGGGACGCGAAGAAACTCGCTGAAACTTTAAAATATAACTTAAAACTTGCATGTTCTAAACTAGTACTTACTTTGCTAATAATTTCTAGTATAAGTCAGCGACTGCTTGTGCAAAAAATCTACTCCAGACTTTAAAGTTATCGAAAACAAGTTTTGAGCGGGATAGAAAAATACATGGAAGTTCTAAGTAAGGGCCTCACCTAAAATTGTTTCTAAACAAATATATTTTGGAAAAAGCTGCTAGTTCTTGTGTGAATTCTTTTTTAGAAAACGCTCCTGCGTACTGAGAATCCTCTTTATTATCACCCTCATAGCTAATTTGTGCGGTACACCATCAAAAGTAGAAAGCTAAAAAGAAGTAAAAGTGGAAATAAGTTTTGCTACTTATTATTTTAATAAAGAGGTATAATCGTTTTTAAAATGTATGTGGTTTCCAAACGCAAAGGATAAAAGAGAACGATAAGAACTCACATCAGGGTTTTTGAAAAATTTTTGTTGCAATAGTTGCTAATTTAAGCTCTAACAAGCAGGTGGAAATGATTAAGCATATGAAAAAATTGTTAAATTTTGGTTTTCTATCATATAGGTGAATTCCAAAATGTCAAAACACATTGCAGTGATGCGGTTTTGCTACTGTTTTAATACAAGGTAATCAACTATGTTGTTTACTTTGTAAAAAGTAACTTTGCAAATTTTTTACATTTAGAAACAATGGTTTTAATTTCCCGGAGCACCCTTTCCCACTAAACAAATTTTTTTCATTTCTTAGAGGCAAAATCGCTTTTATTTTGCAAACGTGTTGTTAACAAAATCTGCTTCCACTCAAAAGTCCACTTTTTGTCCCTGAAGATATAAATAAATTCTGTTTAAATAATAATTAAATTTAAAAGAAAATTTCCTACTTTTCTTCCGCCATATTGATGTGCTTGTAATTTATTTTGCACTAAATATCAACAAAGCAGTTACAAAATTGTGATGCACAGTTTGATTTTGTTTGCGTATCAATAACTTTTATTATACATTTAGGGATGCGTAACACTGTCAATGTTTTAATGGTTGCGTTTAGGAATGCATGACTTTGTTAAGTTGCATTGCAAATGACGTTTTGGAACTCACCCATATCTTAGTTTTTATATTTATTTTCATTTTTCTAAATAAATAGAAGATACCGAAGATAATACTTTCAATATCATTCAGGTGGCAGCTATTTTAAAATGCTTTATATGCATGGTAGAAAAAAGAAATACCTTATTGATGTTTCGTAAGCAATTTAAAATTTGTTCAATTTGTTTTAAAAATTTTAACACTAAATTAAAGAAAAAGAATTTAACTCTGCTTTTCGCTTTTTGAAGACGATGTTTTAAAAATAATACGATTATATTTCACATAACGGTACTTAATGTTATAAGTGCAGGCAGTTTGAGGTGTAATGAACTTTTACTTTTTACCATTGTTTCAAAACATAGGTTTCTTACTTAAAAATTTAATTCTAATGAAAACCATTTATTCCTAGCGAAGAATACATAGCACTTAAAGGGCAAGGGGAATTTTGAAGATACAAAAGTGTCGCACATAGGGGACATTACCTTTGCTTTTTGCTTATATTATCTCTGAAAACTTATTGAACTCACTTAAGGCAATGATGGTCATATACTGTTAAAGTTTCAAAATAAAAAAAATCGGACCAAAGGTAATAAAAGTTCCTCTAGGAAGAACTAATCCCACCTCTAAAGTTTCCCATACATTGGTTTATCAAAAGCAGCTTTTAGATTAGCGAAAAATTAAAAACCTAAAATTGGACAAGGAGGACTCTGAAATTCTATAGTCGCCCCGCCAGGTTTGTGGGCGCTTACATAAAATATTAATTTAAAAATAATAAAAGTAGTAAAACAAACAAAATTCATTCATTCAATTAAATATTTTTATTTTTATGGGCCTCCAACCCCACCCCCAAAATATTCCTGTAATTTTTTTTCATAATTTTCGAAAAGTATTTATTTCTAAGCTTTTATGTCCACTGCAGAAGAAAAAAATTTGAGGGAAAAAGTAGATATAATATATAAAAGAAAAACAAGTAAGAGCGCTATATCTGGCTATGCTAAATCTTATATAGTCTTCACCATCTATGTAAATCCAGTTTAGTAAAGTAATCCCAATCAAAAAACGCAAATATTAGAGTGACAGAGAATTAAAAAATAAAAAAAAAATTGTACTTCACATATATAATTTTACATAAAAACGACATCGGCTCTTATTGGATTAAGCGTTTAAAAAATTTTAGTATTTCCTTAAAAATTTCTTCAAAAGCTTTAACATGATTCATTTGATACTTAAAAAAAATAAATTTCTGAGCCCCGTATATCGAAAAATATTGGTGAACTCCTATTTTTTTACTTAATGTTTTTTTCTTATTTTTTAATTCTCTATCTCTCAATATATTTCTTTTTTTGATTAGAGTTACTTTATTATTAAAAATGACATGAACAAATTAGAGGTATGCCTGCTGCCTCGAAGGACATGGACCGATAATGCTAATATCCAATAGCACCTCTTTCGACATCATATCTGATCGATATGCATGTTTATTATTTATTTTTTTTTTTTAAGAACTCAGAATATATATACTTTATGAGGTCGGAAATGTATAATGTAGAAATTACACACGAAATGACAAACTTAGATATACCCTTTTTCACTTTTTGTGATGAAGTGTATAATAATGTGTAAATAAACAAAATAACTCCCTTCAAATTACAATTATGCCACTTTTTTATCATTTTGTTTCCAGGGAATTAATAATTGGAGGATTCTTTTCTTGATAAAAATTTTTTCCGTGAGAAAGAGATTCCATGCGAATATTAATGATTGGGTTGAATAAAAATTAAATTTTGTAATTTATTACTCTATTGATTTATTTTATTTGAAAATAACAAATTTTTTTGTAATAATAACCCAGCAAAAATTTTTAAAGAAGGTAATCGAGTGTGGAATTAAGCATTTTTGGCGTAAGGACTTCCCAACTAGATTGCCAACTTAATGATATTAACAAGGCATGAGACTTTTATAATCAATTACTGAGAATCCATTACATTAATTATTGTAGGAATTAATGAGTACCATTAGTACGGTAGTCTCTTTTAACATAAAGAGCTATTTCCATTACTACTTCCTTTTTTGGAAACTAATGTAATGTATTTTGTAAGCGAGCAACAAAATATGGCAACCACATAAGTAAGTCATTATATGGCAAGTACTTTTTAAGGTAATGTCTAATTTTTTGCTGGGTAGTAGTTAGTACATATCTTAATTATATATAAATGTTTTTTTGACCTTTTTAAATAAGTTTTCTTTTCTAATTTATTAAGCACTAGGTCAGTTTTATAAATAATAAAAATTTTTATTTATATTTTCAATATTTTTTTTTAAAGAAATAGGGATATACTTATCTTAAAAGCTGATAAAGGTAACATCACAGTAGCTTTAAACAAGAGTGATTATGTCTTAAGAATTAACAATATTGTAGGGGATGTTTCTAATTATAAGTTAGCAAACAAAGATCCAACAACAAAATTGCAGAAGATTAATAATGTGTTGGTTGAAGAACTTTTTAAACAAAAAGTTATTGCAATTTTAGAGAAAAACAAGCTCAAAACCAATGTTTCTACAGCTCCAAGATTGTATGGGTTACCTAAAATTCACAAGGAAGATTTTCCTTTAAGACCGATTTGTACTTTTATAAATTCTCCATCTTATGAGTTATGTAAATATATTACAATGATTTTAAAAACGATTACAGAAAATTCAAAATATAATGTTAAAAATTCGTTTGAATTTAAAGAAAGGGTAAGGAACATAAGTGTTCTGAATGATGAAAAATTAGTATCTTTTGATGTAGTCTCATTATTTCCAAGTATATGTGTTGATTTGTCAGTGAGTGTTATTAAAGAAAAATGGAACGTAATACAGGAATATACTAGAATGGAAAAATGTTTATTTTTACGAATTTTAAAATTTTGTATTGAAGATAACGGATACTTTCAATATAATGATAACACATATATTTGCAACAAAAAGGGCTTCCAATGGGATCTCCAGCTTCCCCAGTTGCCCAGTTGTGGCAGATATTATTATGGAGAAACTATTAGACACGTGCATTAATGAAATTAGTATAAAACCAAGAATAATGACAAAATATGTGGATGATTTGTTTTGTATTATTTCTGCATCTGGTATTAAATAGAAAATGATTTTAAATTACCCTATTTAGATACGTTAGTAATAAGGAGAGGGAATAAACTAAAAATGGATTGGTACCAAAAGCCAACAGCTTCCGGGAGAATTATTAATTATTATTCAAAGCATGATATAAAAATGGAAGGTAGTTCCACTCTCTCTTTTCGTCGCCATATTAACGTTCTGACGTTTGCGGGAATTATGAAAATTTGTGCTACCATATAAATTTGTAAGATCCAGGTTTTCTGTTTAGTTTTTTTTTTACTTATATGAAATTTTAAAACAAAAAAAAATCATAAAAAAATTTTATTAAATAAATAAAACAAAAAGAACAAAATTGAGCAAAAATGTTGCCTTTTTACGGACTGCATTAGTAAAAGACGTTTCTGCAAGAATTCTGTAAGATTTTTCAAACTTCGAACAATTTGATTTGCCAAATGCATATTTAGTTTGGTCGTTGCACTTTGGGAAAAATGACATTGTTTTGGACAAGAAAAATGTACTATTGGAAAAAGTGTTTTGCCAGACTACAAAAGGTAAAATATGGAATGAAATTTTTAATTTAAGTTTTGGCTTAAACAAGTACAGGTTTCGGTTTTATTTGTAAAGGTAAAATAATACTTTTTTTTCAAAGTAACGTTTGAATTAATTAGGCAATGAAACAAAAGTAATAGATTTTCAAGATAACTTAATCGAGTTTTCACATATAGACGAAACATTAAGCCTCGAAATATATAATATAATTAGTAAAATACTGGTTGGTGAAAAAAAAAATGGAGGTAAATTACTTTATTTTGTTTTTCTGCAAAATTTACATTTTATCACTAGCTAAAGGAACAACGGGAAAACGAGCATATAAATCTTTTAAATAAATAGGATAGGATGGATTGAAAACTTTTTGAGATATATTATTTTAAAATGCGGTTTAAGGAATTCGATTCTTAAACCTTTGAGGAAAGCGATCAAAACTATATATACGTGAACGTTATATCTGAGGATGGCCTTTATATCAATATTTAACTTTTCTTAAAATTAATGGCACTGACTAATTAACTGTCCCCCATATGCAAAACTTTAATGTTAGATACTAATATTGCCAAAATATTTTTTTTTTTTTTTTTGGGAAGACAAATTTTTCGGATTCGCTTTTCCAACAGAAAGATGTAAATTGTGTAAAAAGATAAAAAAGTGCTTTTTAATAACACTTATTATGTTGTCGTTTTTTATTAATTTAAAAAAACTTGTACAAAGCTAATGCTAAGGATTTAAAAACTTATATAAATAATATTGATATCATTATAAAACGCTCTGAAACACAGTTTGCTTAATGAACTTATCAGTCATGTCACAGAACTCAATTCCGATCGGAAGTGGTTTCAATTCCAAAAATTAGTTCTATAGAAAAAGAAAGATTTTTCGGAATGAAACCACTTTTAAATTTCAAAGTGAACTTTACTTTCTTTGAAATTCTATTATTTGCGAATTTTAAATTTACTTATATACTACATTTAAATAAAAAGGTGGAGATTAAGCATTTTTTTTAAATAATCAAAATCGAATGGAATCTGAAGAAGGTAAAACAAAATCGATCGGAATTTTTAATACAGAATTAAAACCATTCCGATCGGAATTTGTGACATGCCTGTATATTTAATTATTAATTACGTAAAAAGAAATATGAATCTTTGAAAATTTTATTAATTAAATTGCTTAATTCCATAAAAATCTCGCTCTACAATTGTATTTTTAATAAATTATGATAATAAGCAAATTTGTATAAATTGTATTTTATAGTCAAAGGATTTGTTTCTGTGTAATTTATAATTATAGTAAATCGATTTGAGTTTTCTTTACATTTATTATACAAATTACACATATTTTGTTAATTAGTTCCAAAATAATTTTTTTTCTTATATATCTGTGGCAACGCAAATTGTGTTGTTTACAAAAAATATATTTCAAATAATTCCCGCAAACGTCACAAATTTTTGAAGTGAAACTACCTTCTATTTTTGTATCATGATTAATGTTTTGTTTCCTGTTTCCTAATGGTGCCACCCAACGGTGTGGCAAAATATTGAAAATATAAATAAAAATTTTTATTATTTATAAAACTGACCTAGTGCTTAATAAATTAGAAAAAAAGTTCATATTTTAAGTTATTCTCTTTTAATTTAAATTTCTATTTCCTTTTTCGCGAACATGATGTAATGTGTTTTGTAAGCGAGTAACAAAATATGCTAATCACAAAAATTAGTCATTATATTGAAAATACTTTTTAAGGTAATGTTAATTTTTCGCTGGAAACTCATAATGGTAACAATAAATCTTATTTAAAACAATTTTTTTACACTACGATGATGATAAGGGGCATTGATCCTTTTTTCTGTTTCCAAACCTGAGGCCGTCTAATAGGCAACAATGCCTTATTCATAACAGTTGCGCCATGTCTTAAAATCTTGTTCGTTGTAGGTGTCATAGGATACCACTCATATTGAGTAGTGCAAGATTTTGCAGTGTCTAATCAATAATTACTGCAAATGGATTTACTGACAACTTGATATTTTTTATATAATAACTTTCATTCGTTAAATAAAACTTAAAGTATACTCATCTTAAATTCGGTTGCGGTGTGATCGCCACCGCATTTCTTTTGTGCGAGTATTTACTATACCCATTCCATTTGAGTATTGATGAGTTTAAGTGTCTAGCATACTCAAGTAAACTGTTTGCGATGCTGGCTTTATTATTCGTACTCATACTCACAGCAAACACCAAGAGAGACATTTTAACGTGTGTAGTGAGAGGAAAACAGAGTTATCAGATCAGAATTATTAACTCAAACACAATATCAAAAGTCGTCAATGTCTAATGTAGCTAACATATGTACATACTTCTTTTAATTTATGAAAGTTTATTGAATATGCAAGAGAAAATAAATTAAATAGAACCCGTAAAATTCGCAATTTTTTCATTTATTAAAAACACAACAAAAGTTTACTAATAACTCAAGAATAGTTCATTGTTTATTATATTACGTTTCTGTTAGGGTTTTTTTAAGTCACACAGGATAGAAATTTAAAAATTCTATTCTTTAAGCAAATATATTTTTAAAATTAATAAATAGGTATAAAAGCAATAATTATATTTAACTTAAATCAGTAAAAAACTTTAATGAGGTAAAAATGTGGCAACGCTCCTTACAAATAAAGAGAATTAAAAAATTCTGGCGTACGAGTATAAAAAATTCTGATTGCGATATTTTTGAGACTCGTTTTTAGGCTCTTTGTTTTAAATATACCCACAACAAAAAACACTTACAAGAATGGGTAAAAAAAATACTCGAGTATGAAAAATATAGAGTAAAGGCTGGTTCACCCACAAAAATTTTGTTCCGAAACATTTTTTTTTATATGTAGTTTCTCTCTCTCTCAAAAAATAAAATGTCAAACTAAATATAAAAAAAAATGTTTCGGAACAAAATTTTTGCCGGTGAACCAGCCTTAAGTCTAGAGTAAGTATGCGGTGTACTCGTGGTTGCGGTGTACTAGTGCAGTTCTCTGGCGTATAGCATACAATTAACAACAACAATGGTTAGCTTATAATTCTTAGTTGGTTATTTTTTTTTTTATTGCGATCCAGCGGTGGGTATAAAATATTTTTTTTCGTCATCAAAATACTTCATGTAATAACCCTTAGTTCTTTCTCCAAAAAGCAAATATTTCAATAATGTACTAGGATTCGATACTTTAATAAGTTTGTTAAATTTTCATCTAATCTTACTAGAAATATACATTCACCCCTATCGTAAACCTATGTTACCACAAAATGTTTCCCCATTTCCAAAATTGCAATCGTGAGCTAGTTTTCCGATTAAAATCATTCCCTTTTTGATGTGTAACTCAATTGAGAATAATAACCCTGAAAAATATTCACATTTATATAAAATTCCCCTTATCGTTAACATTTTTTCCCTCGTTTTATTTTTCCTTTTCCCTTCGATTTGTTCACATCATTTTTACTTGTGAGCTGCGTTCATCATCCAAGCATTAACCTCTTCAAATTACAGTATTAAAGCATAAATTTATCTATTTTAGGACGAGATCTGTAAATAAATTTCAAAATGAGATAATGCTGGATAGAATGCAAAACAACAGATCAGTTGCCTGCGGTTTTATAAAGATTTCAAAAGACGTTCTTGCTGAATTGTAGAATTCTCTTACCGAAGAGTTGAATATTACTGGCCCTCCAATAAAAAATGTCTCCGAGTGGAAAAAGGTAATGATATTTTGTTTATAATATGGTTTATTTTATTAATATACAACAAGTTTATTTCATTAACACACAACAGGTATGAATAGATCAAAAAATATATGTCCTTGCAAAAGCCGCCACTAATTTGAAAACCCAAATTTAGACGGGAGGAGGGCCAAGCCAGACAAAGTAGCTATCAGCAAGCGAGCAGTGCATATATGATCTGGTTGGCATGAAGGAATCGGTGGAAGGTTTGGAAAATTTGTTGAAGTTTGTTTTGCCAGAGCGTTTTGATGCCAATGAAATACAAAACGTGAGTAAACCAAAAACACCATCTAGACTTAAAAGCGCAGCAGTTGAAGTTGTTACTTAGCCACCATGTTGTTCAAAGCAGGTCACACCACCACCAGAGACCCCATTATTAATAAGGAAAAAAGACATACTCTCTTAAACGAAGAAGAACGGAGTCACAGGAAAAGATAATTACAGCTGAGCTTATTGCCAAAGAGTTGATAGCTTAAGAGAACTTATGCTCCAAAGTTGGTGAAATCCATAAAAAAACACCATAAAGAAATGAAAAAATCAATTAAGAGAGTTTACCGCGCGCTAGAGAAGAGCAATGATTTAAAAAAAAAAAACAAAAAAATAATACAAACTGAAGAAATTAAGATGCAAATAGTAGAGAAGAATAATTAAATCAATAGGTAAAATTTTAAATAGCTTGGTAGTTTTAAAGTTTAACGTTTACCTTTTATCATTATAGATCTGTGGTTATACTTTTAAGAATGAACTGAATTTTGTTTTACATAATTTTACCTATGAATTGAAGTTTTTTTATGTTTTTTCTTATTTATTTTTAAAGAAATAGATACTGTATTTGTTTAGGGACGTCTATTACATCTCTATTATATGATATGCAAATATGCGCAACGTTACACAAAAATTCACTATTTTCAATGATTTCTTTGCCTCATGATGAAGCCCTCTGGCGCCAAGTAAGCCATCCATCTGCCTTTAAAACTCCGTTTGTTCTTTTATATTCCTCTATTATATTCCTACATTTGGAATGTAGATCGTTATACTTTTGTTCAACAGACCCCAAGGTCGGATTTCTGTATGGCGTTAACGACCATGGCAATAGCTATAAAATATTTATAAAAAATTCATTTACACATGAGCATACATACTGATATTAACATACATATGTGTTTGTTTACTTACCTAAGAGCCATACTCGGGTTTCTTTTTGTACAAAGTTTTGCTCCATAACACTTTTGTAAGGACTCGTATTCCACACGAACGAAACGTGACAGGCTCCTGGATGAGTGGCATCTACAAATCTTATTGTAGTTTGGCTATCACATACCTGGAAAACAATTTAATAATAAAAACTAAACACAAGATGCATTTACATAAATAAATAAAAACCTACAAGTGTCGCATTGAAGCTATATTTTCTTTTCCGATTGTAATACAAGTATTAATTTTCTTTAGATCCTACAATATTGATGTGAGTACCATCAATACATCCAACAACACCAGGTATTCCGAATTTGCGATAGAACTCTTGGGCTGTCTGTGCACTTTCTTCATCGGTCGGATGCATAACACCAAATGATGTTTTTGTAGTTGTCAGGTTATTATCCAGCATTTCCAGAATATAGAAAAAAGCAGCTTTATTTATTCTATATTGTTGAAAAAATCTAATAAAAAATGATTAGAAAATTATAATTTGTTAACACAATTTAGTAACTTACAATGCATCGGGTAGTTCCAATGGATTATATGCATCCCGCAAACGTCTACGAATAAAACGTTGTTCTCTAGATTTTTCCTCCTGGAGGGAAATTAATGCGCCGACTCTAAACATCACAAATAAAATTTATTTCTTGCACACAATTATTTCCAATTTGTTTATTTTTAAAGTATTTTGATTCTTCTTTTCATTCACTTCAAACTCAAGGCAGATTTATTTTACTAGGTAGTAGCGGTAATACAACAAATACAACATTTACAAAAACAACATGCCTTTTTATTGTTTTTTTTTGCGTTCGAAACGTCAAAAACACAAAGAGAAATAAAAGATAAGAAATAAAAGATAATTGCTATCCATACACATGCTTGCTTTGTCTCGCAAACGCTTGTTGTTAGTGTTTTTGGAAATTCGTAAACAAACAAAGAAAGATACAAAAACTTTTGACATTTCCAACTACAAACCAGCTGGGCGGACGACACTACCTAGTAAAATAAATCTGCCTTGTTCAAACTGTTATCACTAAATAAGGGAACAAAAATTACATGGCAGATTCACGATTTTTCCCTTCGAGGGAAACGAAAAGTTCATGGGAATAAATATTTCACATGTTTTTCACGATAGAGGTGATTAACAACTTTTTTACATCATATTACCTTATGTGTCTTTTAATTATAAATCGCCTTTTGCTACATTTAATATATTTTTTGTTTTTTCATATACGTTTTTTTATTTTATGTTTTAACATGAACCGCTCCAAGGATAATAAAAGATGTAGACCAACTCCTCCAACTTCCAAATAAAATAACAGAGGGTATACTGTCGTCCTCTGTTGATCGGACGAATGACTTTGTGATCATACATTGAAAAGATAGTTCACTTGTTACAGTTCTCACAAATCATGGCTCAATTTACCCAAAATCTAATACTTAATGACATAATCGCGTAACCCAAACACATGTTGCCGTAAAAGTTCCTAATACTATTGCACAGTATAATAAGGACATAAGCGAAGTAGATCTACACGACAAAGCGTTAGCCAACGATCGTAATGGTAGTGGCCATTGTTTATAAATATGCTTGGCAATATTGTGGTTAATGCAGGAATATCACATTATAACGACAAAAGAAGAAGAGCAGCTTTTAGTACTAAGGATTCTTTATAACTGGCAAACCTTCGTAAACAAATGCACTGTATGTCCAGACGTTTTGAAAACCCAAGGCGTTCATGATTTTTCAGCGTATTTTAAAATCAAAAATTTCTCTCATAATATGTGATATATATATATCACATATTGTTTGATTCATGTTTTTAGGTACCGGACAATAATGGGTTAATTCAAACATTCCAGGTTTTTGCTTTGAAGTTTGTTTATGCTTAAAATCAAAATCATGCATCGGTAATAAAATAAACTTCTATTTAATGTTTCTATTGTTTCTACTTTTGAATTTTAACTAATAACATCGATGAAACTTTGTGCATGCATTTGAAATATGCAACATTAAAAGAAGTACGAAATAAATAGCAAAAAAAAACTTTCGTACATTTTTACATCAAAACAATCAGTAACTAGAACTAAAAAGCCAACAGAGGTACTAGAAATGACCAAAAAGCAAAATACTTTGAAAACAATTGAAAATATTATGCAGTACGAAATTCTAAAATACTAACATTTACAATATGACACACATAAGTATGTAACAGAATTCTTACCATAAAGAACAACGATTTTTTTGCTTTTCCAACGAAGTTATAATTTAGATCTGATTGCAAGATAAAGTAAAACGTGGATTAAGCCGCAATAAAATAAACTGCAACCTTAAATTTTATTCCAAAATAATATTTACTATACAAAAATATTCTCAGTACATAAGTTTCTTAACAACATGTATAGTCTTGTACGAAATTACAAGCCGTTAAAGCTTGCTTGACCTTGAAATTGTATATTAAAAAGCATTTAAATTAAGAAGAGGCCTTAATTCCAATAATTGTAACTCAAGCTTGAAATAGTAATATACGTTTTTTTATTTATTTAATATTATTTAACAATGTGCCGTAAATAGTAACAAATTGAGTACTTATGTTATAAAAGAAACCCCACGTTGGACTAACCCGGAATTTTAGCTTTTCTGTCTCGCTATTTCTTTGAACGCCTCTTTCTTTTCCAGTGTTATCATACAAATTCTTTAAAATTAAAACCGCGTATTTAACAACTTTGCAACAATCACTTTGTAAATTAAAGTTTAAAAAAACAAACAAAAGCATCTCCATTCTTGCCTCTTGCATAAAAATGCAAATGATTATCGTATACAATCAAAATTTATAAATAAGTGTTACAATCGTAAGATAATTAAAATTAATTGTTTGAGTAGGTTGCACTTGTAAAGTTTTTAAAACAATTTAAAAAGTTTCAGAGGTATAAGTGTTTTCAACAAATAAATAATTTCACCTAAAAATCAAATTTTTAAGAAGAACCTTAAAAAAACAAAAGATCTATATCGGCTATGCCGAATCTTATATACCCTTTACCATCTGTGTAAATCTAGTTAAGCGAAGTAGCTCCACTCAAAAAAGCAAATATTGGGGTGATAGAAATTTAAAAAATAAAAAAATAAGTACTACATATATACATATGTAGTTTTACATAAAAATGTCCTCGACTCTTAACAATTTTAAAAACTTTTAGTATTTCCTTAAAGACCTCTTTAAAAGCTTTTAAATGATACCCATATTGATATTTTACAAAATTTTAAAGTTCAGGGGCCCGTAGCTGCACATATATAATTTTACAAAAAATGCCATCGGCTCTTAATAAGATAAGCACTTTTAAAAAATTTTAGTACTTCCTAAAATATCTCTTCTTCCTGACATTTTAGAAAATTTTAAAATTTCAAAGGCCCGTAACTGGGAAAATATGGGCGAGCGCCAGCTTTTTAGCTTGATCTTGCGAAAAAAAAGGTATTATGTGGTACAGAAAAGAATATAGGGTATCTCCTGTCTTGTATGGTTTTCGAGAACATGATATTTAAAATAACTCTTAAACTAACTCTCTCTAGCTTTCGTCAGCAAGGCGACTAGAATGCATAACAACTACATTGAACCAGTTAAAAAATTAAAGCATGTATTTCGTACTTTTAACAAACTAAGGGACAAGGCAATATATACCACAACACACATACACATTTCAATCACACTTGCTGTAACATTTATTTGGGTACTCCTTGTATCAGTTTTAATTATATCTAATTACATATTTTATTTAAATTTGTATCTGTAGTGTGATTGAGTGTAAGTCGAAGTGCATTTTAGATTGCTATGGGTATTCTATACCATTTTGACTCTTTGCAAAAACAAATCGGTACCGTAGCTCTTTATTCCTGTTAACAACGCGTTTGACATTCTCTAATTAAAATTCCGATTTTACCCTTTATTTATTCATTCTTGTTGTCAATCAAATTACATTTTTGTAAATTGAAATACCACGTTATTTCGCCTAAGTATACCTACTACGTTAGGTACAATTTTTGTAATATTGTTACGTTTTTCCCCTTTTAGAACAAACGTACGGATTCTTTTGATTGCAAATACCATTGTGGCTCATTATTCTGTATTCAAACTATATGGCTTTCTTTGGCTATACTTCTTGATCCTACACTGAGGAAAAAAGCCGTTCTAAAATTGTGAACAATATTTCGTTAACTTTTGGTATCAAATTGAGCTTAATGCGTTATTAGAATAAGAACAAACGGTATAAAAATACCATATGTTAATATATCAAGAACAATCGGTATTAAAATCCTGAACCAATTGTATAAAAGTACCATAAGTTAAAAAATTAAGAACGACCTGTTATCGAGTCATTAAAGAATGGTACCAAATAAAGAACAAAATTGATAGTTTTCAAATCAAGAACGATGTGGTATCACATTAAGAATAGATTGGTGTCTGGTAGCTTTATCAACCTGCTTTATTGTTTATTAGTCTTGCAAGCAAAGTTTTGAGTAGGCGCGTGAGCTAAAATGGAGAACAATTTAATTTATTTGGAAATGGATGGAAGTTTCTTATTAGAAAATTCTAATACGGAGGAGCTGAATAATGACGGCAGAGACCTAAAGAGCTTCCTTACATCGATTAATATGGAATGCACTTTTGATTTATTAAAAAGTAAGTAAAAAAATGAAGAAGAAAATGAAATAATTTACTCTTTCTATATTTTTTATGAGCTTCCAATGTTACGTTTAGACATTTGCGGTATCTAAAAGCAGAGGACTTAAAAGAAGCAATTCCTCCACTCGGGCTCCGAGTAGAGTTTAGGGAGAAATTGTTTTTATGGAAAAAAGAGGTAATATGTGCTCTATTACGCTTTGTATGGTTTTAATATATTAATGCGTTTTTCTTGTTATTTGTTTTAGTTTAGAATTGACGATGAGACCCTGTCAGTGCCATCTAAAGTGGAACAATGGCTTACACAAAACAACAGTCGAAACGATAGCAGCAGAATGCCTTCATCTTGCTCCATCAGCAGCAAAAGTCAAAGAAAGGTAAGGCACCTTGAGGGTTTGTAAATAGGTAAACTTCTGGTGTAATACCATGCAATCGTTTAACAATATATAAATTTTTAGAAGCTTTAATTTATAAGTATGTAACTAAAGTGTAAAATTTATTTTAAATTTAATTTAATAAATAATATATTAAAATATAAATTTGATTGTGTTTAAATTGTATTTGGGACTTAATGGATTATTTTCTTATAGAAACGAGAACGGCCCGTTATCAAAATAAGAAGGATTGGTAACAAAACAAGACAGTTACGGTATCACAGTATGAACCGTGCGCTATCACAGTAAGAAAGATTGGTAACGAAATAAGAACAGTGTGTTAACATAAAAAGAACTGTCCGTTATCAAAATAAGGAACGTTTGTTATCAAAGTAGGAACGACGTGTAACCAAAATGAGAAAGCAAGAACGGTTGTAAAAGAGTGATATTGAGCTGTTATTAAAATATTGATACCAACCTTTAACGAATTAAGCACAAACGGACTTAACTCACTATCGATACCAAATGGTATCAATTTCGGTAGTTTTATACCGCTTTTTCCCTGAGTGTACCGGCCTTGTGAATCCTTGGTCTCGGATTTACTAAACATGCGTTATTACTACAAACGCAGCCATCCACGCTACACTACTGTGTTAATCCGGCGATACATGAACTACTCGATGCCTTGTTTAGTAACCTTAACCATCCACAGACATCTCCACTACTTCTTTTATCCAAGCCAATCAGTCATCCCCTTAATTCAATAGCCACGATACACGTCTGCCATACACTTTCTTGTTATGCTGTTACACTTCCCGCTACCGTTCTTACTTTTTATTATTAAAGACGACTTGACAATTATCTGTAACTCGTATATTAAATTTTACATCTACACTTAATTATCTGCCATGGCTTTACACAATAATTGTCTTTGCCTTTCGAGAGGTTTGTACTGCTGCTTCTTTATTTTTAATTGCATTATAACAATTATTATTTTCCGTTGTACGCATGTCCGAAGGCGGGATCGAACTCACGATCTTCCGTTTTACAGCACGCACCTCTACCAACGCAACCATCGAGGTTGCTCAGCTTTTGTTGGCTAATTGTGGTATTATTCTATACACATACCATTAGTGGAAGTAACTTTATTCACCACTCTCTTACTGTTAACACAACTGGGGTTGCCAGATCTTACTTTCGTGACATTATTCTTCACTCAAGCCTGTTCGTCCCGAATAAGCACCATTTTCAATTCTTGGGATAAATGCTTGTCCGCATTTCAAATGTTCACAACTTGTGTACAGCTTTTCATTTTAAGATTTATTGTTGCAATGCCACTTCTGACACCATTGTGACGTTTTTCCCATTTTGGTAACACGTACGGATTCTTTTTTTTTTGCAAATATCACTGTGGCTCATTATAAATTCCGTATTCTTACTTTATGGCTTTCTCTTGGCTATAGTTCTTGATCCTACCGGTCTTGTGAACCCTTGGTCTCGTATTTACTAAACATGCGTTATTACTACAAACGCAGCCATCCATTCTACACTACTGTGTTACTCCGGCGAGACATGAACTACTCGATACCTTGTTTAGTAACCTTAACCATCCACAGACATCTCCACTACTCCTTTTATCCAAGCCAGTCATCCCTTTTAATCCAATAGCCACAACACACGACTGCCATAAACTTTGTTGTTATACTGTTACACTTCCCTGCGCAACCGCTACCGTTCTTACTTTTTATTACAAATGGCTTATTGACAATTATCTGTAGCTCCTATATTAAATTGGTCGTCTCCTCTAAATTATATGCTATGGTTTCACATAATAATTGTCTTTTGCCTTTTGGGAGGTTTGTACTGCTGTTTTATTAATTTTAATTGCATTATAACAACTTTTATTTTTCGTTGTGCGCATGTCCGACGGGGGGGATCGAACCCACAATCTTCTGTTTTACAGCACGCACCTCTACCAACGCAACTATCGAGGTTGCTCAGCTTTTGTTAGCTAATTGTGGTATTATTCTATACCACTCTCTTACTGTTAACACAACAGGAGTTACCAGATCTTACTTTCGTAACAATATAAAGTTCATCAACAAACAAGTATTGTGACTATCATGACTTACAATCATAGCTGTTAAGTAATGATTACTAATCGTAATAAATAGTAATTAGATTATTTTTTGTTGAAAATTGAAGTAATTATTATATTACGATTATTTTCAGATTCGCATAATTGCGATTACAGATAATCCGAAAATAATCAAGATTAATAAAAATTACGAGAAAGTAACCAAAAATAATAAAATGAAAAGTAATCAAAAAATAATTCGACTTAATTTTACTTCGACTAAAGATTACTTTGATTGTTTTTGATTATTTTTATTTGGCGAATTTATAGCAGTGCTGTCACAAATATATTTTTCTACATGAATTGTTTAATGTTAGTTATTTTTTTACATTTTATATTATTGTTATTGTTGTTCATCGATTTTATAATTGACAACCTGTTTGCGTTCTTCTTAATTCTGCATTTTTCTTAACCATTTGACACGGGAATTGACTTCGGCCGTTAAAAAAATATTAAATGTGGTTTTTTATACCTTAAAAAGGCTTCAAAGAACACTTGTTAAAAAAATTATGTGTACAAATTTTTATTTTAAAGTGGCTTTTGAAAACGTACATTTTAATGTAAAATCCGCCTAAATCTAAAAACATTTTCACATTATTTTTATTGGTTTTAAATTTCTTAACATCTATTGGTAATAGAACCAATTGCAAAGGCCCTGGACTTTATCCAAGGAGGAAGCAACATTGATTATGGTATTTTTACATTTTGCTTCTTTAAAATATAAATTTATATTAATGTTATCACAGAACTTCTAATACCAACTCTCAGACACTAAGCAATAGGCTGCATAAACTAACCAGATCCCAGGAGCTGCAACAATTGTCATGTGTTATTTCAAAATGGAACAGAGGTTAAGAAAAAGCTTCACGCAAATATTGCAATTGCGGCAACGGTACTAACAAAATGGCTTAAAGTGTTGCAGAGATTAAGTACAGAATTGCCGTAATTAACTGTCGAGAGTATATCCAGCCGAGTTTCAGAACCACTTTATAGTATTTACGCCAAAAATTGTAAAACAATTGCGAATTTTTCACACAAAAAATGAATACAATATAACATGATGTAAAGTGGTCGGCTTATTTATTTTGACATCTGAGATATTTTACCATTATTAATTTTTTCAGATTTCCAAAAAATTTAGAATTCTAAATTTTTTTTATTGAAAGTAGCATTTATTTAGTAACTAGAAAACATAAAATCATAACTTCTTAGATTAAATTTGCATTCTATGCAAATAATTTAAAAATTTAGGAAGTGGCATAAACATATAGTATTTTAACTCTTTAAACGAAAATATATTATTTCGACTTCTGTCATACTTTTAGATATTTTTAGTATTAATAAAACGTTGGTATGTCCTCCCACAACGAATTTATCTCTGAAATTGTTCTTTTCCTGGTTCTTGTGTATATATGACCAAACAATCACATTCTAATCCGGACTTTAGGGTGGCCAATCCAAAGTTTCAATGCAATTTTCTGTGAAAAATTTCTTAATCATCATACTCCTGTTGCAAGGCGCATTGTCCTATTGGAAAATAAATGACGGTCCAATCAACCTATCGCCAGAAGGAAATGCGAGTTCATTTAAAATTTTCAAATATTGGTTTTGGTTCATCGAACCGTCTCCGAAGCCGTTGTATGCTATAGAGCCCCAGAACATGGATGTGACACCTCCATGACCAACTTTTTCGATAACAGGTACAGTTTTTCTTCTGGTCTAGTCTAACAAAAACTTTATGCTTTGACGAGTGATACTCGAAAATATTTTCGTCGGTCTATAAGACGCTTTGCCAGAATGAAAGGGGATTGTGCACGTATCTGTTCGCAAATTCTAACCTTTTAATTTAATTCCTTGAGCCTATACATGGAATTGATCTTGCTACATATGTATGTATTAATGTTGGTTTCTTTTAGGCGTGGTTGAACTGTTCTTTCTCTTAAATGACTATCAGAGTGCGAATTTCATTTCAACGTTTTCTTCCTGTTCGACGCAAATTAGTAACAGATTCTATATCTTTACATTTATTTATTTGATAATAAACGGTTTTTCTAGACGTATTGCACTCCTTGGCAATATTAACAGATATTCCAAAATTATACTTGTTTATAATTTCACTGCTGACGGTGTTAGTTAATTCTGAAATTTTTCCCATATTTAAATAATAGTAGTAAATTTTTTTATTTATCTTTTATCGAATGTTAATACTTAATACTCAACAACGACCGCTTTATATTAAAGCTTAAGATCAAAAACAAAATGAAATGAAATTATAGAATGTCAAAATAATTATGCCGTTACAAATTCTTAAACTAAATTGCATTTCTCCCTTCAGACTGAATATGGGTAAAGATTTTAACAAAATATTTTGCATACGTATATTTAAGAATTAGTGTAAAGAAAATATGATAACTGTGCTGTTATAGGAATTTGAATATTAAACAAATAAAACAATTCTTCACTATACTTTGTCAAAATAAATATGCCGACCAATGTATATTCAAAACTTTTAAAAAATAATCAAAAATAATACTTGAAAGTAGTTTTTTATTTTTTAGTTTATTTTTTAATAATTTCTCGTAGTCCTAAATAATCTTGATTACTTTTGGATTATTTGTAATCATAGCTGTTAAGTAATGATTACTAATCGTAATGATTACTAATTTGATTACTTTCTTTTTTTTGGAGGGTGAAGTAATGATTAAATTGCCATTACTTTCAGTTTTACACGGTAAATAATTGATTACGATTACTAGTAATGGGAAAATAATCTAAATTACTTGCAATTACATACAAAAAAATAATCGAAAAGAATCAAAAGTAATCAAAAAGTAATTGGATTACTTTTGAGGATTATTTTTAATTCTTTTTGATTAATTATAAATTTTTTAAATGGCAACACATTTAATTTTGAAATGAAAAATAACAATTTAACAACTGTTCCCCATTTTTTTGATTTCAGGAATGATGGTGAACTAATGTGTGCACTATTTTGAATTATTTAAACTTTGAAAACTTAGATCAGAACAATTTTGATCTAAGATCAAAAACCAAACATCAGTTTTTCAGTTATTTAAATGATAGTACAAGTGGTGATGTGATATGGCAACAATACGATTTGCTTACGAAAGCATATATTTTTTTAACACGCCCTTAACGTCCTCAGCTCCAGTTGAGCGACTGTTTTCATTCGCCGGGATCGTCAGCCGTCCAAGGCTGCAATCATTGTCTGATTTTTCCTTTGAAAAATTAGTTTTAATGAAGGCCAATAGTAAATACATGTAATGTAAAATTTTCTGGTGATTTGTAGTACAAACATAAATTGAATATTTGTTTTCCTGTATTACTTTCTTTGTTTTTCTTTATAATTTTTTGTAAGACTGAAATTGTTAGTGTTGTTATACAGTGGCTCACAGCTTATTTTATGCACTGCATAATTTTATCTTTTAAGTCCTATAACAATAATACCAGTAGGAATTAAAAAAACAAATTGGTATCATTAAACAGAGAAAAGGGTCTAGTTTAACAAGAAAACTTTATTTATTTAGAAAATTAATATTAACATAATTAAAAAACAAGAAAAGTAAAATATACAGCTTTTTTCATCTCACAGCTTATTTTATGCATTTACTTCTTTGGGTAACGATACTTTCAGAATGCGTTGTCTAGCGGAAATTTATTTTTAATTTTACCCTATTGTACTTTACGATATGATTGGCACTTAATTTATGGTCTTACCTTGTCAATAATTTGGTTAATTTCGAGAAATTTAAAATAGGTCCAGCACAACGTTAGTACAGAAAGAATTGGTAGAAAATCATTTTAAAAACGGTCACTCGCAGCGGAAAATAGTTGAAATGATGAATAAAAAACTTGGACGTCGCAACAAATTATCGAGTGCTTCGTTCATGAAAACCGTTTAATTAACAAATGTAGATAAGCACCAAATAAAATTTTTGATTAACATGATGAGCATAATATTGTGAAAAAATTTAAAGCAAATACATGGCTCTCAGCTCCCAAACTGACTTTCGATATTCAATATGACCTGGGCAAACAATGCTGCGTCAAAACTTTTCAGTGTGTTCTTCGTCACCACGATTTTAATGGTCGAGTTCCACGTAAGAAGCCTTTCATAAGCGCCAAAATCAAAATATGCAGTCTCAACTTCACTGTAGAACACGATTCCAAGGACGCATCGATTTGGATAGCAGTTATCTTAA
The DNA here is from genome assembly GCA_916610165.2 of Gymnosoma rotundatum. NCBI lineage: Eukaryota > Metazoa > Arthropoda > Insecta > Diptera > Tachinidae > Gymnosoma > Gymnosoma rotundatum. The sequence goes on along the minus strand of OU744339.1, from coordinate 71,332,507 downwards.
CCGATAAATCCAAATTTAATAAATTTCGCTCGGATGATAAGTCTTACGTATGGCAAAAACCTAACTTCGAGCTTAATAAAGAATATTTAAAGGCAATAGGTAAGCATGGTGGTGGCAGCGTCATGATTTGGGCCTGTATGTCGACTGTTGGTACTGGGAGTTTAGAGTTTATTGAAGCAACCATTGACAAAATAAGTATCTTCAAATTTTAAAGGACAATTTGTTGCAGAATGCAGAGAATCTGGGTATAAGATCAACCCTTCGATTTTATCAGTATAACGATCCGAAACATAAATCGGAAATTGTAAAGTTTTGGTCAATTTATAACTGCCCTCACTTGATGATTACGCCACCTCAGTCACCAAGCCTCAATGTCTTTAAAAATCTATGGTCCATTTTGGAATCAACATAAGGCAACACGAGTTTTCAAGCAAAAATAGCCTAAAAAAATTAGAGTGGTAGAATATTTCGCCCATTTCAACGCGAAACCTTGTTGCATCTATACCAAACCGTCTCAAGTCTGTTATAGACAATAAAGTGTATCAGACAAAGTATTAAAAATATAAATTAGCAAACACAACTTAAAAGTTTTCAATACTTAAGGTTACCGCATAAAATAAGCTGTGAGATGAAAAAAGCTGTATTTTTTATTTTTTTTACTTTTAGGATATTTAATTCTTAATTTTTTAAAAATGGAAGTTTTCTTGTTAAATTAAGCTCTTTTATCTATTAATTGACACCAATTTGTTTTTTTAATTCCTACTGGTTTTATTGTTACAGGGCTTAAAAAATTAAAATATGCAGTGCATAAAATAAGCTGTGAGCCACTGTATAACTGAATGTGTTAATAATTTTTTAATTAAAAATTTTATAAATTTACTTAGAACTTTTTTTAAAATTTAATATGTAATATACACTCAAAATTTTTGAAAATAATCAAAAAGAATCGAAAGTAATAGTTGAAAGCTGTTTTTGATTACTTCTGATTCTTTTTGATTATTTTCTAGTAATTTTCAGTAATCCAGATTATTTTTTCATTACTAGTAATCGTAATCAATTACTTTTCAAAACCGACTCAAAAGAGAATTGTGTAGTCATTACAATTATTGTAATGATGTAATTGATTACTAATCGTAATCAAAATTTACCAGCTCTGTTTGTAATCATAATTAATTAATAATCCGCCATTGCTTTTAAAATGTAATCTAATTGATTACTAGTCGTAATCATATATCCAATAATAATAATGTGAATAAAAGAAAAAAAATAAAATCATAGTTGATTATTGTTGTTTTTGCTTAAACCTTGATATTTGTCTTTACTTTATTGTTTGAACAAAAACCTTTAGTTTATTCAAAATGTCTGTGAAAAGTTTCCTGAAGAGAAGCGGTAGCGAAATGGCCATCGAGACCTCCTTCAAACTCAATAATCAATATCGATGATTTAAATAATTAATCGGGATAATAGAAAATAGCACAAAAAACGAAAATTAATTTATATAATAAAACAATTCCCGTTGTTTAATTTAATAATAAATTTTTTTAAATCCAAATTTAGACTGGTTTACTACTTTCAGAAATACAAAAAGGTTTAAAAAACAAATTCTTTGTTTTAAAAGTGGCTCAGGCCAACAAAAGGCCCTACAAAAGCATTGTGTAGCTCAATAATAACTGCAAAACATAAAAGCAGAAGAATTATAAGGCCCCATTTAAAGATTCTTCATTATTCCTACACAAAAAAATTGCACATGCAAATCTTGCTTGAACACTGTAATACCCTGTTCAGACATACGTTTTAATTTATACAATTAAAATTTTAATTGAGTAATTAATTTTGGTGTTCACACATATCCAATTTAATTTACTTAATTAAAATTTGACAGTAGAATATAGTTCTGTTCAATAACAAGAAGTTGTTACTAATTGTTATTGGAAAGTGTTTACTTCAGTACCTCAAAAGAAGCAGCGAAAGAGTAAAAAAGAGTATAAGATGTAAATGTTAATAAATTTGTTACTACTTTTCTTACTGTCAAAAATAGAACAGCTGATTCTTGTTCTGTTTTACAAAATAAGTTAATGAATATTAAATACTTTGAACTGAAAGTGTTTATTAGCACTCTCCACGAAAATATTTACATCACATCGTTGTGGCTTTTTTGCCATAATTTATATGGCGATTTTAAAACCGAATATCTACGCTAAAATTTTTTACAACCACACAGCAAAAAATATACATAACATTTATAGTTTTCGGTTTTAAATAAAAAATATTTGAATTGAAGCTAATGTTTGTATAATAGTTAGAAGAAAGCTAAGGAAACTATGTACAAGTAAACGCCAGGTTAATAAAACAATAAAGAAAAGAAATAGAATAAAATAAATTAAAAGTTTTACAAAAAAGACAGAAAATTTTTGGCAATTTGCACACAATCGATGACAAAGCTCTTGCAAATGCTAACTGTTGCAATACAAAATGATTCAAGCTCCGAACACCGATTTTTTCCTGTTTTAGATACAAATTTTTTTTATGGTTTTTTGTTATTATGGTAAGTTCGGCTTTACTTTGTTATTTTTTTCCAAAAATGCGTTTATTCCGTTTTTTTTTATTGGGAATAGTAATGTTGTAAATTTTTATTTTACTCTATCGTTGCTAGTTTTTGCCGGAAAGTTATTGAACAGACCTAATTTTTACATTAGAAATTTGTGTTGGTAAATTTGGAAGAATGAAGAGAAGTTCGGCTTTAAAAGAAAGTTTGCTTGTTTTTATTTGAAATATTTAACTCTTCCAGTTTGTACGATCAAGTTTTGACTGCACGCTAGCTTTGAATTTCCATAAAATTTTCAAAAACTTTTTATTTCATATAATTTGAAAATATTTTATTTTTCATTTTTATGGCATTTACTTTTGTCATTGTATAAAATTTTCTCTAACTGAACACACTTCACAAGGGTTGTTGGAGTAAACCTAATCAATTATCGACTTAATTAAGTGCTAATTGAAAAATTTTTTAATTAATTTCTTATATGGTAAATTAAATTCAATTAGGGACTTAATTGCGTAAATTCCTTTATTGCGCAATTAAAACGTATGTCTGAACAGGGTATAATACATGCACTGTTGAAAGGGCAATTGGCCGATCGAGCGATTTCCATAGGATTTTGAATAAAATACACCAACGTAATAAAATACTTCATTTATTATTTATATAAAATTTATGAAAGACAAAATGTCTTTTATATATTAATTTACGACACACTAATTGGTATGAGAACCACGGGAAGTTATAAATTTCAGTAAAAAAGTTATGTATACTATATTCGAAATATAAACATAAGAAGAAGATATGCCAGATCATAAAAATAAAATATTTAGCCCAAAACCTAAGTAGTAGTCTTAACACGCACTTTTCTTAGTAATACACCTCCTGAGTGAAATTTGTGGCATGACTTTTAAAGACAGTAAGGCAGGCAATTTAAGACATCATTGTACAAAATAAGCTTATATTTAAAATCTTATAGGTAACCTTTTAAAAGATCTGAAAAAATCACACTTTAATTTAATACTGGATAAAGGTAATTGAAAGAAAATTATTAATTAGCTTAAACATATAAAAATTATTTCATAATAAAGTTTTTAAGGTGCTGATATATCAGTAGAAAAATTATTGGGAATTGTTGTTGGTTTTTTTAGTTTTAAAATACTATGAATTTGTAACCAATTTTTTTAACTTATCGATCTTACCACTAATGCTGACAGTTTGCTTCAGGTTCTTTTTTCTATTGCCACTGATAAGGAGATTTATCCCTAACAATACAAGTTTTGTAAAAAAAAAAAATTTTGGGGAGGGATTTGTCGATTTTTCATTCTTAGCTTTTTTATTATTAGCATATTCTTAATTTATTAGCATTGAGTTTTATACTTTAAATGTGGAATAAGCTACAGTATATTAAAATCTGATGTCAAAAGTTTGCTGTCATAAATTGAAGAAAATATTTGAAGATCACCACAAACTTAACGCATTTGAATCCTTTGATACTAAGTTAAATATACATTAACAATTTACTTATAATTTATAAGCAAATATTTTCTCCATTTGATAAATCTAGTAAAGTCACGAATCAAACAATATTTATTGTGCAGTTTTTGCGAATATTGTATTCATCCTACAAGCGTTTGCTTAGTTTTGATAGCCTAAGTATTATCAGTTTAATTACCACTTAAATCTAGAATATCAGTACTACTAAACAGTACTGCAACTTCCACAAATTATTTGTAGCCGGGCTCATAATAACTGGCGGCCACAGAGTAAAGTACATGTCTAAAAGCTACAAATTTTTACTTTATAATTTATGATTCATTTAGTGCTATTTTTTAGAAGTATTTGAATGTGGTCTAGTTTCTTTATTAAAGACTCATAGAGCTGACACATGCAGCAGTTAAAACTGTTCTGTTGAGAAAACGACCACACAAAAAGAATAAGATACACCAGTTAAGACTCAGAAGCCTTATCGTATAAGCGTACACTTTAGAAAATGTGGTAAAAAAGAAAATATTGCTTTGAGGCTTTTATCAACGAAAAGTTTCACAAAAACTACGATAAGCTGTTAGAAAACTTTTTTCTAATCATTAGCTCATATTAAAAAAAATGTTTTTTAACTTCGTTTCAGTAAATTTCCTTACTTTATACTTTTTGCATACATCAGATATTCCAACCAATATTAGCATCCAAATATTGAGTTTTGCAAACGATTCCGATATTTTCAGAACCAAGTAATATCTTTGATTATGTGTCAAAAATAGGTATATAAAATTTACTTTGCGGGCTGACTTGTTCTACAATTAGAATAACCAAGCAACAGATAGTTTAGATCGTGCAATAAACCATTAACGTTGCGATTGGTAACGTTAAACACATATGAAAACGGATAGCCCTTTGACATACAAAACAACAACTGTGGTTAAACACGGCATAGAAAAAGGAATACTCTTTGTCCTTTAGTTTTTTCACATGACAGAAACTAAGAAAACTCGCTGATTTTGTTCACTACTAGCTTGACTTTGTACATTACTGTAAGTCTTAAGATATTGTGACGTTTTTCCCTTTTTAGATAAACGTACGGATTCTTCTTATTACAAAACCACTGTGGCTCATTATAAATTCTGTATTCTTACTTTGTGGCTTTATTGGCTATACTTCTTGATCGTGCGGTCTTGCGAATTCTATGGTCTTGTACACTTCCCTGCGCTAACCGCTACCGATTTTACTTTTTATTATCAAAGGCGACTTGACAATTATCTGTTACTCTTATATTAAATTAGACGTCTCCACTCAATTATTTGCTATGGCTTCACACAATAATTGCCTTTTGCTTTTTGGAAGGTTTGTACTGCTGCTTCTTATTTTTTTAATTGCATTATACCAATTTTATTTTTCTTTGTATGCACGCCTGAAGGTAGACGATCTTCTGTTTTACAGCAAGCACCTCTACTAACGCAGCCATTGAGGCTGCTCTGCTTTTGTTCGCTAATTGTGGTATTATTTTATACAAACACCATTAGTGGAAGTAACTTATTCACCATGCGCATACGGACAACAAAACAGGAGTTGCCAGATCTTATTTTCGTAGCAATATGAAAACTTATCTTTAATTCAGTTATACTAAAGATTCAAAAAATTCTTTAAAGATACAACAAATTTTTGAGTTTTGATCCTTATCTTATTTATTTATTTTTATAAAAATGTAAGACATACATATATTGTAGCACATCCTGGGGAGAAAATGTGATAATAATTTACGTTTTTGGTACACGGTATCTAAACTGCCAAATATTTCTCTCTATGTAAATAAGGGCAATTACATGAATATGCCAACTAAGCCCGAATCTGTTTATCCGCCATAGTGCACAGGATTTGAATATGTGTCTATCCACTTAATGGAAAACTTTGCGGAACTTTCTGGTCTGCCTTCTTACAAAATCCAACTCGTGAAACAATTCAAGCCTCACGATCTCTAGCAAGTCTCAAATTCGGTGAATGGGCCCAAAACAAGATTGCCATTGAACCAGATTTTCATAAGCGAATTTAGTTTAGCGATTTGGTAAAATTGATATGTCAATAAACAAAACTGCCGTATTTGGGGTGATGATAACCCTCAAATGTATGTCGAGACACTATTACATTCAGAAAAACTGACTGTTTGGTATGCTTTATAAGCTTGTGAAATCATTGGTCCTTACTGTTTTAAGAACGATGCTGGTCAGAACATTACAGTCAATGGTGACCACCATAGAACTATAATTACTGACTTTTTCGTTGATCTATTGAACAGTTATGATGTACAGAAGAGCGTTCGATAACTGCATAGTTTCACGTTTCAGTCCTGTTAACTGGCATCTTAGTTCGTGCGACTTAACGCCGCAAGACAATTTGCTTTAGGGATATATGAAGTCGCTACTTTACGCTGATAAGCCCTAAAGGATTGACCACTTGGAGGATAACATTCGCCGCGTTATTGCCGATATAAGGCCAAAATGGTTAAAAAAAATATTGACAATTGGACCTTCAGATTCGATTACATCTGAGCCATCAGTTGCTGTCATATGCCAGAAGTAATTTTTGAATTAAAATGCCAAAAGATTATCTTTCATGTCAATTTAAAAATTCATTTTTGTTCAACTCTATTTCAAAGTTCTTGCAAGTATTACCTATTTGAAAAAAATTAGTTTGTTAATAAAAAATACTCATACAAAACATTGAATTTAATTTAACGTGGCAATGCTGTCAAAAGCGGCCAAGCGGCAGTGTTGAATTTAGTTCAACTTTTCGTTTTGCTGCTTGAATGTGTCAAATTATCCATAGACTTCTTATTGTGTTTCTTTTTTCACAAAATCATTTTTCATTTTATTTATTTTTCCTTTTAAAATTTAAAATTAAATAAAAAAAATTTTGCAATTAAAATTATTTATTTCTGCGTCAAAAAAACTAAAAATGTTTTATATATTTTTCACATGTTTCTACTTCAAAAAGCCGCGTTCATTTGCATGTGTAAAATAAATTTAAGCGGCAAAAAGAACAGCTGATTGCCGCTCGCGTCAGCATGCCGCTTACATTGGCCTTTCACTATAAAGAAGTGGAGTTTACTTGGAAACTGAAAATAATGAAAACATATAAGAACATTAGACAAACCAAATGCAATAGTCTCGGAAAAAATTTAAGCAGTGCATCTAGAGAAGTTTTCATAGATATATGTTGAAAAGTGACAATGGCACGGATTTCATTACAAATAGCTAAAAAAAAATCATTTAACAGCTGATTTTAATTGGCTAAGTGCAAAAATATAAAAAAAAATTCAAAAAGTTCTTAATGTCACTCACAATATATTCTTAATTGCTCGAGGTTTTAAAAAATATATCAAAGAAGCTAAATTTCTTTCATTATAAATATGTATAAATGTCACATAAGGTGTCATGGAAATGTCCATATCATGTACTACATTTTGTAGAACCGTAGATACATATACATATGTATATTTTTTTAATTAACTACACCAACAAACCCTTTTCTTACTTGTTGAAAAGCAACAGTCGTAGTACATACATATCAACTAGTTTTTTAATTAAAATGAATAGACCTGTTATTAGACGATAATAACACGTGCAATATGTTGATGAAACATTCACTATCAGCACATGTATTCCCGCCATAAAATTTACAAAGGAAAAATATTATAAGTCAAATGAAAATTTGTATAAAAAATAAATCAATAAACGTTGATTCAACATGTTGCTGTTATATGCAATTGTTGCTTGCTTAGACGATGTGCGTGCAGCAGGTCTTCTGTACGATGTGCATCTTAAATGCATACAAAAGAGTACACAGTCACACACTAACTTAAAAGCATTTATATGTGCCTATAACTTGGTCACAGTCAACATCAACTATAAACAAAAACAACAATTTCCTAGTAATACTCGCTGCCATTCAGCTTAAACCAGCCATGGAGCAACAAACATACGTTCAGTGTTTTCGTATTTGATTTTCGTTTTTACTTTAGTCGCTCGTAGTGCTGACTAAGTTGTTGCGGTCTATCAGTCAGCCGGTGTGTGAGTGGTTTCGATGGATTGTTGGTTGGTTTGCTTATTGGTTAGATGGATGAAAATTTGCCTTTTTTTCTTGCGTAAATAAGAATTTTGGTTTTTCAAAAATTCAGTTTGTTTCCAACTATCAAATGCAACGAACGGGTTTAGCGGAAATTTCAAAAGTGTTAAAAGGCAATTTCAAATAAAAATGTACAAATATTAATTAATTTTTATAATATAAAAGATTAAAAAAAATAATTAATAAAAATCTTAAGCAGACTGAACGTTAGCAAAATAAAAAGTGATTAAAAGTAAAAATATCTTCAAAATTTGCAATAGTTCTGTAAGAATGTTGGAAGAAAATTATTAAAATAAAACGAACATTTTTCAACAAACAGAGTCGTTTGGAAATCCGTGGGTGTTGTGAATTGTGTTGTGTTAACATTTGTATTTACACTAGCAGTCAGTTAATCATTCTCTCAACTTGCAGTTCGGTTAACAAACGTACAAAAAAATTTCAATTTCAATTAAACAGTCAGTTTGTTAAAAAAAAAAAACAAATATGTATTATGTATATATATTATAAAAAGCAACAAATATTTAAAAAAAAAAATACATTTATTTTGTTATATAATGTTTATAAAGTTTTATTGTTTAACGCTCGTGTGCTTTTCTTTAATTTTGACATAATTTTTTATATTCTGTTATTAAACATGATGATAACTATTTCTTACATTAAATATTTTTGTTTAATAAAAACTATGACTTAAATTCCTAATAATATTTTGTATTTATATCTGAATATTAAAAAAAATCTGTAGTTTAAAATCTCTTTCAAATAATAATATAATATTTCCTTACAAGTTTTCTAATTAGAATTAATTTGGTAAAATAAGCCCAAAAAGAAAACAAGAAACTAAATTATTTTTTAGCAGACCGACTCCGCAATGACAATATTAATAAGAAATGTTAAAAAAAATGCTATAAGTATGGAATGGGATCTTAAAGTCAGTGTTTTTATGCTCACATTCCTTCTTTTTGCAGCTAGGAGCATGTGACGCATCTTTCTTCAATTTTGTTATAACGACTTAACAGAAGAACTAGAAAGTAAAGAATTGGGTAGATCCTGCAAAATCTGTGGTAAGTGAATAGCATAATTTGTAACGTGTAACACAGAGTTATTTTCATTGAAGTTTTGAACGTTTGTTCGTTAGAAAATAACATTCTAAAAATATTTTACTACTTGTGAAATAAATTGTTAATTAAAGTAATTAAGAAATTTTGTTTTTACTAAAAGGCAGTAAGGAATGGAAGCGATTAAAAGCATTAGCATTACCTTTTGTCGCATATGGGAATTGGAGACTTGTGAAAATCCAGTATCATAATTACGTGCTTTGAATTGGGTTTTTTTTTTTTATTAAATATTAACAATGACTTATGACTTAAAAGCATTTTTTTCTTTATTTGTTAAACTTAAATATTTAACAGAGATATTTTAAGTTTTTTTTTCTGTTTATATGTCAAACATCTTTAAACGACTAAGCTGAAGAATTAGTTTCATAACTATCTAGATCCACATATAAGTGGTACAATAAGCTATGTCCGCTAATGAAAAAAGACGCAAAACAGGTGATAATAATTCACCAAATTTTCTTTTAAATTACCATTTTCACAATACTAGTTTGCAATTATTTATGACAGCTGCTTGTCAATATTTTTTTTTTTAACTCTACATGACAAAAAGTTAGAAAAAAAAGTAGGGGTGCTATATTGGGCTATGCAGTATCATATATACACTTCACCATTAATGTCAATCTTGTTTAGTAAAGTAACTCCAATCAAAAAGACAAACGTCGGGGTGACAGAGAATTAAAAAAAAAACAAGTAAGAGCGCTATATATAATTTTACATAATGGGTTAAGCATTTTTTTTAAATATTAGATCCCTTTAAAAGCTTTTAAATGATACCCATATTGATAATCTTCAATAAACTAGATTTGTTCCAAATGATATGGACAAATTAGAGGCAGGAGTGGAGTTTTGCTCGCCATCTTGAAGGAAGTGGACCGATCTTGCTGAAAATTTTCTAAACTATATCTGATCGATTAATGTATCTAAATTTTCTCCAGCTCCTCTAGTATCTTGGCAAAGTCGATTTCAACCCGAACACGGACGGACGTCGCTCAATCGACTTCGCTATGCATAAAAACTCAGAATATATAAATTTTATGGGGTCGGAAATACATACTGTAGAAATTACAAACGGAATAAAAAACTTAGGTATACAAATGCTTTATAAATCCAACAATTCCAATGTATTTGTTTTCTTTTAATTTAGAAAGATACTTTGGTTAACTTTCGAAAAACAAAAAAAGATACTATTGATTTAAAAGTTTAAAGTAAGTAACAAACAACAGAGGTAACTTACACTAAAAATACTGTCTTTTAAATGGACAACTAATGTATTATGTGGCATAGTAAATCAGGAATTATGACATTGACAGTATTTATAATTTATCAGGTGAGTGCAGTTCGAGAGCTCATTTTATTTTTATATATGATTTTTTTTTTTGTTTAATATGTTAAAGGTATATTAAATGTCATAAACAGCTACTGCCTTGACCTGGTGAATTATTGATTCTTATATAAAAGGTGTAGTCAATTATACCAATTCTTTAATCTTGGAAAACGAGGGATGATGTTATTTCAAAACTCGGAAACTTGATCAACTTCAATAAGAGCTTAAATGATTTGTTTCAGAAATAACTTTGTTGATTTTCAAAGTTGGTTATGCTGTGATTGGGTAAAGAAAAAGCTATAAAGGATTATTCATTCCAAACATTAGATGTTTGCTAATAAAATAAATAAGTTTTATAGATAAAATAAACACAGAAATTGAAAAGGATTTCCTTTCAATCGAGTAAAATAAGTAACTAAACTTTTGTAAACACTTTCCATGGCTTGTTTGTATTCATGTCTTGCAAACTTAAATTCATCTCTTAACAAATTAATTTTAACGCAGTACCGTACCATGTAACTGTAGTGGGATGTGTAGAATTTGAACTAATTTTATAATTGCCCCTATTATACTAAACATGTGAAAAATTCTAACAATTCCATCATCTCACCTTTATAATTTTTTTTTCTTTTTAAACGTGTTATTCAGAGTTCGACAAATAGTTAATGTACCTTCATCTAGTCTCAATATTTCTATTTAAAACACTATATGAATGGTTTCTAAAGGGAACTCTTATGTAGAAAAATTTAAGGAAAAATAAAAATAGTTATTGAATGTTTGCTGTGTTTTTTGCAGACAACAGTTTTGAGTTTTTATTGTCTTTTTGCTTTGTTGATTAAATTGGTTCTCATTTAATCAATTTGGTTTTTGATATAAGACTCTTAGGTTTTCTACACAAAGTTTGGGTAGAATCCACTGATGAGCTATATGAGCAGTAGCGAAATTACCATATGGATATTCTTTCCCTACAGTAATACATTTAATTTTTGTTTTACATAATTAATATTTAATGAGAATATCATGACTAAAGTTAATTTACACAAAAAAGATTCCGATTAATATATTTTCATGTGAAGACATTTATACACACGAATAATCAAATATATTGAAAGTTTATTTTAGTTATTTTAAAAATATAAAATATATATTACTTCGTCTTACAATAATAAAAAGATATTTTTACTTTATTTACTTTAACATTAGCACATTAAAGTATTTATGGTGAATAGGCGGTATATTATATTATTACATCGCTGTATATTTCCCTCTTGTTATGCTCCATGAAGTTTTATAAAGTAATAACATAATCACTTTGCTGGGGTTTTCTGGTCTTCCATTTTTTCCAAACAAGAATATTGTTTTGAATGGAGCAGTTTCTCAGAACTAATTTAAAAAAAATGTTAAGGTTGTTTTAATTAAACTTATTAAAAGTGGACTTGCTCCACTTTCAACAAAAATAATTGTACAGCTAAACTGTTTTTGTTTAATTTCTGTCAAGGAGAACTCTACTGAAATTGTGATTGTAACTTTGTAGAGAATGAGTATATATATAGCTCATTCATTATTTTTTTTTTATTTATTTTTTTTTTTTTTTTTTTTTACGAAGTGGACTTATATCAATTTAATTTGTGGACTTATAGCATATAAAAACAGCTCATTTCTTTTAATAAAATGGAACATATATGCACACATACATATGTATGTGCAAATAATAATAAATTTTTTATCGTCGCTTTTTTTTAAAAAACAGGCTGCTTTCGTTTTTGAATAAAATGTAAATTAAATTAAAAGGACTTTTGCATTTGATGCTTTTTATATAATAAAAAAATCTAGCCATATATTAGTGCTTTGCAAAGGTTATCCGAACGATTGTGGTTGAATATGTTATTGAATATAAATGGAACACGCTTTTCTATTTATATTATTTTACAATAAAATGCAGTCATTGAATATTATTTAATAAAAGGTATTTCTGATGGTATGGAAATTGATTGTTAATCGTTGGTTGCAGTTATTGCATTCCTTGAGGTCTTTCAATCTTGTTATGTTTAACAATATTTATGTTACAAATTTGAAACAAAAAATATTTTGTGCGTATTGATTATATCATGAACTACCAATCTAAAGCCATATTCGTGGTTTTTCTTCGTATTATTCTTGATTGCAAGTAAGCATTTTTTTCTTTGTCTTGTGATACTTATTTTGTGACTTTGGTTAAATTTTTCAATCTTTCGTTGCCATGCACATCATAATACAATCTGGCTTTAATCAGGCCCTTTAACCAACTCATCCACGAAGATTCTATCGAGGTTTTGACCACGAATTCGTTGTTTTACAGGCCATATCTTTTCATCTGCACGTTTTTTATTTCATACTTGATGTTAACTTCCTACACACCACGATACTAAATGTCTGTCTTATTTATCGACATGACGCCTATACAACTTTTCTTAGCATTTCAGAACAGTGTATATTTACACTTTAGCATATTACTAACAGCCGTATTCATAATAAAAACTTAAAGCAGAAGGTTGGCATAAGTGGCGAACTAAGCAGGATCATATCAAGTTCCGCCACACAATTTTACATAAAATGAAGTTATCGGCGGCGACGACTATATTCTACAATGATTTGAATGCTATCCTATCTCCAATACAACCTCGTCCTAAGTTTTTATTATGCATTCCGATGTAACTCTTTTATATTATATTTTTCAGTTTCTAATATAACTCAATATACATTATTATTAATACAAGAATATGCCCTACTTGCAAATGTATTTTACATGCTTTACATTTTTTAAACTTGAATTACCAGTAATTTTCGGGTTTTGTGCATTTTAAAATTTTAGTGTCAGACTATTGATATTTTTTGGTAAAAATTCAAATTTTTTGTGATACATTTGGTTTTAAAATTTTCAAGTTTTTTTTTTTTAGTAATTTTTGGCAGTTTTTTGTTTTGTTTGGTTTTATTTATTTATTTTTTTTTTTTTTTTGTGAAATATCGATTTTTTTAAGAATTTGTCGTTCAGTCTGGAATTTTTCTAGAACATTTTTGATTTTCGGAGTTTTAGAAAATTTTTTCATTTCTGCTTAAATTATTATTTTAAACAAAAGGTTGTATAGCTTAAGTTAAGTAAATTTTTAAATTCAACGTTTTTTGAAAACGTAAAAATTATTTACAAACAGGAAAATTTAATCACTAGCAGAATGTAATGCAGTATTTTGTGAATCGCTACATCCACCATTAGTTTTCTTCGTACTACCATCTATTTAACCATATAATTTTATAAATAAGAATACGAAGAATAACCATAATTAATAAATATTTATATGGTTAGGCAAAGAATGTAATTATTTTCTCCGGAGGTTTTGAAAAACAGTTTGAGCTTTTTGATTTAAATGAATTAAAATGAAATTAACGGTTTTTATATTGAGATTTTTGCTAAATTTTACTTGTAAAATTTTAGTGAAACAACATATTATTAAATTTCCCATTTTTAATGACAAAGATAAAAACAACAAATACTTAAAAAATAACATGAATTAAAGTATGAAAAAAAGAGAGACGTCGTTTGTTGTTTTTTCTAATGCTACAACTATCTGAGATCCTTAAAAGGTTTTTTCTACATCAACTTTAACATAAGAACATACTAACATTGTAATTAAACATAATTTTGAATCCAAATGAACTTGTTGGACTTGAAATACATTCTTCTTTTGTCTGTGTATATGTCAAGGGCGTAGTTGGCTTTAGTTTTATTTAATCTTATACCTTTTGTCCTTTAAAATAATATTTATAAAAAATATCTGGAACTAGACAAGACAACTTTAAAAAAAATATTTCGATAACATAAGATGTAGAGTACATAGTAATCTTTACAAGCAATTTCTTAAATATTATAAATATAACTTGTGATGTGTCATTGGTTCTTGAAAAATAATTTTATTTTTTGAGGAAATGCAAAATTAAGATGTACACATGTATTTTACGTTATTATTTCGTGAACACCTGTACTTTCTATGATTTAAATGTATTTAGGTATAAAAAATCGGAAAATTAATAAAATAAAAGCAAATTAAATATTATATTGTTTATTTGACCTTTAATATTATTTTCTTTTCTAATTTTTTAAGCACTAAAATATGAGTGAACAAATTTCTAATTAACGTTACGATAAAAACAGAATTGTGTGCGCAAATATCAACACTTATTAAGAAATTGAAATAGTTTCGAATGTTAATTATTTATTATTATTTAACAGTTTATTTATAAGTATTTCCTCGAAAAAAAAACATTGAAATAGTTCTAATTACAAACATACATATGTTTTCAAATATTAAAAAAGAGGACAGAAATTAAGAGATATGAATGAGTCTACGCATAGGTTTATGGAAACATCACTTCAGATATTTTTTGCAGGCCTTTCGATATTCTAGAAAACTGTATCCTGACCATTTGCATCTATTGGTCTACAAATTACCACACTGTAAACATAAAAATAAGGAAAGTAGAAACTACGATTCTGCGACATTTAGGTATTAAGCTAAGGAGTTGAAATTCTTACAAGAGTATTTTTTATTTTTTTTTGGCTATTCCAAATTATTTAATAGTAGTCCCCGGGCATCTTTTATTAATTTGTGTACTCTTTAATCCGGACTGAGTGCATACAGACTGTAATGTTAGTTTCTATTTAAATGGATGGAATATGTTTTAAGTCTGTATATATCAATAGAACAAAAATGTTTACATTGAAAATGCTTTATAGCTACACAAATTGCATATTTTTGCTTCGAAAAAAGTTTTAAGAGTTTTCGTGAATCTCTGTAGGCATGTTCTTGTTTTTAGCCCTTTTGTAATTATCTAAATGATTTATTTATATGATATATACAGGCATGTCACAAATTCCGATCGGAATGGTTTTGATTTCGTATTAACAATTCCGATCGATTTTGCTTTACCTCCTTCTGATTCCGATCGATTTTGCTTATTTAATAAAATGCTTAAGCTCCACCTTTTTATTTAAATGTTGCAATATTGCGCACACCAAAGTAAACAACAAAGCTAATCTAAATAAGGACACATAATAAAAGTAAATTTGAAAACCGTTATTAACCAAATTTTAAAGAATCTTAATTCCACTATGAAATTTAAAAGTGGTTTCATTCCGAAGAAATTTACCGGTTTTCGTTTTCTGAAGAACAAGCTTTAACACCTATGAGGCTTTTTACAGATTAATAAAAAAATGCAATCTCGTCGGCGATTATCTTATGCCGTCATACAAACCGCTGATTAAAGTTAACTTTTTCAGGATTAACGAATATTCGCTTGTTCCAATACACCTGCGATAATTATAATTTTTTTACCATTAATTATTATTTTTAACCGACTTCAAAAACGAAGGATGTTATCAGTTCGACTAAATGTTGCTTTTTTATATTTATGCCTCCATAACTCAGTCACTTTTTTATAGATTTTGAAAATCTTTTCATTATTAGAAAGGTGATGCTTACAGCTTGGTGCCGTTTTAAAAACATGTTTTTTACGAATTTTATGAACCGTAAAGGAAACCAACGGGAAATAAAAAGTATTACAAAAATAAATCTAAAAATTAAAGAGTGTCTCATAGGTGACGTAAATTGACCTATATGGGGCTATCTATTGAATCGTATTCCTAAGCCTGCTATATCAAGAACTTTATAAAGTAAAAAGTATAACTGTTTTAGATTATAAATTAAAGGGTGTAACAATAATTGATGTAATTTGATGCATATGGCTAAACTGTTGAACCGTTATAGACAGACAGTTGAAATTTACAAAGAATCTGATCGCTAATAAAAATAATATTGCATTGACTTTTTCGAGCAACATTTCTGAATTGACATTTACCTCAAAAACTAAAAAATATGAAATTAATGTGCATTTTCTGTATTACAGGGGTCCGTCTGAAGAATTTGTATGAAAAGCACTCAATTTTCGAGTTATATTCATATAATGTTAGGAATACAACACAAACACATTTGTGTATATGAAGATGCACACAATCATTACGTCCTATTTGTGTTCCAAGCATAAAATTTCATAATTTTTTTTTTTTACAAAAGAGGCTACCCTACCTTTTATTATTTATTTTTGGAGTATATAGCCAGCAATTAAGGACATAAAAGTACATTTACCTTTTTTTTAATCGGTGCTTTGCACTCTGAGGAATTTTACAATATAATTTAAAATTTGTTTGAAAATTGGCTATTTTTGGAAAGGGCTGGAGGAGAGGCCGTTATAATTTTTGACATAATTTTTCTTTTATTCGCATTCGCCAGTTTTCTCGCAAACTACAAGAGATAACTTGACCATGTAAGTACATTTTTAAAGATATTTTGAAGGTCTAATGAAACTAAATATTAAATCTTACCACTTGAGTAGAAATAAATTTTTATGACGTTTTCAAAAAATTATAACTCCGAGGAACTCAAATTTGGTACCCTTTCCAGAAGCCCCCCAAACCCTATGAGGCCGTCCATCAGTACATTCACTGAGAGACATCTCTGCTCTGTAAAATTTCGTTTGGATATCTTCATGAGATACCGAACTTTGTACAAAAAAATCGTTTTAAACCACTGTACATTATAGTCAGATGAAATCTGTTTTGAAGTCGGGTTTTTTTAAAGAATTATTATAGCAAAAAAAAGTGTTTACTTTACTTGCACTTTTTATTAAAATTCTCTATAATTTTTAAATTGATATTTGAGCCATTCAGTGAACAAATCGATTAACTTTACTTTTTGAAAAGTCTTAAATTTAAGTGTCAGAGCGCTTGTTTTAGTTATACCTTTTTTTATATACAATAAAATAACTTTTCTAAATAATAAATTTTACCACCACTAAATGGCAAAATTATTTACAAATAATATATTATAAATAAATGCCAACATTTGTTTTATATTTAAAATCTGCAATAATAAGATATATGCAATAAATTTTTTCGTAATAATAAACCTAAAAATATAAACTTTATTACCCCTTTTTAGTTGCCAAATCGATTAACTTTATCAGCATTATTTTTTGGTTAGTTATTGTTATTAATTTTATATCCCGTAAGACAGAAGTCATACTTGTATTTATACGTTCTGCTATATATAAATATTTAAATTAAAATAAATTTATTAAATTTATATTTTATTAAAAAGATAATTTTGTATACATTTTTTCTCCAGATTTCTCAACTTTGTGTTTGATATTTTTAAGTAAAATTTATATATCTAAATCATTAGCATATTGTAAACATATGGATTCGTATGCTGATGTAACTATATTTTTCGTTTTACTTTGACCTATCGTTTGAATTATTTTCCCACCAAAACCCCTAGTTTAACTATTGGTAACTTGTACTAATGGGACAAAAATATTTATCTTTATTTTGAATTAAGTGGAAGTAATCACTAGGGTTTTCAGATTTTTTGCACAAAATGATTGTTTTGTCAACTTATTCAAAAATATTTATTTTTTTATATTATGCAATATTCGACAAAAGTAGAAAGCTACTATACTATATATGTGTGTTTGTGTGCGTGCGTCAGTGTTGCCAGGAAAAGACAGGAAAAAGTTACACTTTTCTTTCGAAAAAATTACATTTTTCATTAAACGTTAAATTTTTCCTTCGATAAATAATAATTTAATGTAATTTATATAGAAAATAGTAAAAATTTTCATTCCATATTTTAGTAAAATAACAAGGCAACAAATTCATTTACTTAACAAAAACAAAACGAAAATATTTCTGTATGGAAAAGTGCATGCTCTCGCTATTTAATAAAATAGTTAAAGTATGTCTTTACATAAATCCGTTTTGCCTTTTTCTTTGAAAGATTGAGCCTCGATAGAATTCACTGCACTAATTAAATTAAAAATACCGTTATTAAAGACAAATTTTAAATTTATTTGCTCAAAACTTCCACATAAAATTACTGACAATTTTTCTGTAATATATTCCGACACTTCCTAAAGAAAATTAAATAACAACTCTCTTCTAAATCGAGGTATTAGTACGGTTGTCAATTTTTTCAAGCAAAATTTGACCAGAATGCTTAGTTTTCTGCTCGAAATGCAGCTCATGTTATTTCAAAGTTAAAAAGAATTTTTGCCAGTAACAATTTGCTGTTTCTAAACATAAATCGAAAAACATTTCCTTGTTTCTCACGAATTAAACAGAGTAAAACTTTAGCAATGTAATATTTGTTTATTTTAAACTAAGTTTTTAGATGGGATTTTGATTGCATTTGCAAGTAAGCTTTATTATTAAAATTTAATTAATAGGTTTGGGGAAGTTCTTACCTCAAATAATGAAAGAAGTACTCTTTTAGTGATATTGCTTTATTTCGTCTCTGTACCAAAAGTTACGAAAATTTGGCCAAATATAACAAAATTAAACATGTTACGTGGAGTAGCAACACTGACGGACGTGTACATCAGTGAAAAGTTACTCACGATCCCATCGCCAAGAAATGCTTATAACTTCTAAGGTCGTCTCTCATTTATTTGTTTATTTTTTTTTTGTTGCTTCTTTTTTATTTTATATATATATATATATATATATGTTTTTTTTTTATTTGGTGTTTCTTTAGACAAGTTAGTAGTAACTGCATAAAGAACGAGACTGTTATCTGAGAAAATGCAGTCCGAGTTTAAAGTCAACAGCCGTAGTTTTTCTGTTTTTGTTTACTTGAAAATACAAGGAATGAAATGTAGTACTCAACGTATAATAATAAATAACAAATAATGCGACGCTTTTCTGAGATTTTTTTTATAATAGATTTAAGTTACTTTTGTAAAAACAAAAACCTCGCAAAAAGACAATATAAATAACAATTATAATTGTGCGAAAAAGATGTAAATAAATACGAGGGCTGCTATATATATTTCTGGCCTGGCAACACTGAGTGCTGCCAAGTGCAATCTGACATTTCCATTGGAAAGTTTGTCATTTTTAAGCATAATCGTACTTAAAACGTTTTGACGTACGACCATTGTTTGTGTTGTTTACAGTGACTTGAAAAAATTGATATAGAAAAAAAATGGAATTAACTCGTGAACATTTTCGTGCCATCATTTTTCACAACTTTCGACGTGGATTATCACGACAAGAGTGCATTGATGAACTTAAATCTTTGTATGGCGATGAAGCACCATCCTATATCACTGAGAAAAATTGGTATAATGAATTTAATCGTGGCCGAAACTCGATCAAAGACGAATTCCGTGAAGGTCGTCCAAAAACGGCTGTTGTGCCAGAGAACATTGATGCCGTGCGTGAACTCATAATGCAAGATCGACATGCGACATACCGAGAGATAGAGACATCCTTGGACATTTCTTCGACCAGCATACATTCGATACTGCATGAACACCTTTCCGTAAAAAAGGTTTGTTCTCGTTGAATCCCGCACAATTTGAAAGTCGCTCAAAAAAAGGCTCGTGTCGATTGGTGCAAAAAAATGTTGCAAAAATACGATTGCGGTGCTTCAAAAGACGTTTATAAGATCGTTACAGGTGACGAATCATGGATCTATGCGTATGAGCCCGAAACGAAACAACAATCGACCGTGTGGGTCTTCAAAGACGAGCAAAATCCAACGAAAGTTGTTCGTGGAAGAAGCACTTTGAAGCAAATGGTCGCCTGTTTCTTCGGCAAAACTGGTTATGTGGCGACTGTTCCGCTTGAGCAACGTAGGACGGTCACTTCTGAGTGGTACACTACAATTTGTTTGCCTGAAGTCATCGGAGAAATTTGAAAAACCAACAAGAGAAGACAAATCAATGTTCACCATGACAATGCGAGCTCTCACACATCGGCTCAAACCAGAGCGTTTTTGACCGGCCAAAACGTCGAATTAATGGGTCATCCGCCGTACAGCCCTGACTTTTCACCTAATGACTTCTTCTTGTTTCTGCACATCAAGAAAAAAAAGCGTGGTCAACGATTTTCGTCGCAAGAAGAAGCTGTTGAAGTGTTCAAAAATCATGTTTTAGAGGTGTCTCAATCGGAGTGGGAAAAGTGCTTCGACAACTGGTTTGAGCGCATGCAAAAGTGTGTAAATCATGCTGGAAAATACTTTGAAAAACAATAAAACCATTTTTGATTATAAATATTCGCATTTTCACTATTAGGCCAGAAATATATAGAGCAGCCCTCGTATAAGCCACAAAAGGCACAAATAAAATACCTTCAATAGTTCCACATAAAAAAACACCAAAGAAGATTATTAGCTATTCAGGGTCAAGAAAAAAATAACATATAAACAAAATAAACCGACACACGTGCATACATTTTTCAAAAACGATTTTAAATAAAAAATGGAGGAAGTAATGTTTGGATGTTAGGGCCCTCTAGTATTTAAAATATTTTATTATTGAAAATTTTTTATTATTGAAAACATAAAAGAGTTCATAAAAGTATGTAAAAGCACCAGTCATAAATGTCACTAAAATGTCCTTATTTTATTTTCCTTTTAAACAATTAACGACCTACTGATGGCATTATTTACTGTTTATATAACACGCCCTCCCCACGACACCAATCTACATCAGATCAGATCATTGTCTACAAATGGATACAAAATTGAGGTTTATTTTAATCGATTAGGCCACCTGGTTGCATGATTGCTTTGCTGGTATGCTATTTCAGTTAGCTGATGATTGTTTACTAACGTGGAATCAGCAGATTAAAGAAAAAGCTAGTTTTACTTTTAACTGAACTCAAAAACACAAATAATTATAAGACTAAAGATAAACAAATAAACTGAAATAAAAACAATTAAAAAACCACAAAGTCTTAGTGCTTCAGAAGTGTACCATGCATTCCATAAGTTGTGTAAATTCATTCGATTTGAAATAAGTTGTAAAGATATCGCAAATAATTACAATATTAACATACACGCAGACAAAACGAGTGCATACACACGTGCATAAGTCTTATGCCGACTGAATCTATTAATAGTATTTGGAATTTATTTTTATCCTCCACTAAGTAAACTATGGATTTATTACGAAAACGTTTAAAATAAAAAAAAATGATTTTCAACTCTAAACTATAAAGAACTGAGTGAAAAGCGGCGTAGAAAAACTAAAACAAATACCGCAAAGTCAATTTATATTAATAAATTATTATTAATTGTAATATATACGAGTATATATATATATATATATATATATATATTAATTAATAATTATTACTAATTTTTAAATAATTAACATGCCTAATTATAATTATCTTCAGACCATTCCTTCACTATCGTTATAGCCTCGAGTGGATTTTTATCAACTGCCAAGAACTTCCAAACATGCGGAACTCTCTATAGCTAAGTTTGATAGAAATCTGACATCTGAATTCAAACATGTCTTTGTTGAAAAGAGAAAAGATCGAAGAGACTGGTAAATTAAAGCACCTAAAGTTATTAAGAAAGGTTTTAAAATTATCTCCAAGTACTTCTGCTTGTCTCGGAATCGACTGTCTTCCACAGCTGCCGACTGTTACTGCCAAGTGTAACAGTGGGGGAACCGCTTTAGCAATCGCGTACCATAGATATAGTTGACTTTGAACATATATAAAGCTATTTTGGTTAAGCGATTTCATTTTTTCATTTTTATCTGTCAAAATTAAGTTTTAAGAACTTACAACATTCCTTCATCTATCTTTCTCATCCTAAAGATTCAATAAAAGTCTTTCACATAGAGGTTTATTTCTATAAAAGGATAAATATTTATATGAAATAATTATTGAGCCGACCTGTTTGTAGTTAAGTTCCAAATGATAAAAAACTTTAGCTCGACGTAAAATAATTTCTCATTTGGAATTTAAATAAAATTTTAAAATTAAATCATCACTGCTACCGAAAATCAATTCAACTTATAAATACTTTATAAGTATTGCATCTAAGCAAACGAAACACTTAAATCCAGAAACTTTATTCCGACATAATTAAGACTTGTGTTAAAAATGTCATCTGTTGGGTGTTATTTAGAACCAAGGATTTCATATTAAGCTTCGTTCGTTTCATGCTATAAAATTTACAAAAATCTTTGTTGCAGTAATAATTCTAATTTTTTGAATATTTATGTTAGTTATGATAATATTTCATATACAATTATGAGTTTGTCAAAAAAAAAATCATTGCAAGAACCTGAACACAATCTTCGTTCCTTCGCACATCTGTGCAATGGTGCAATACTGGATATTACCTGAACATTTTATCTAAAACGACGTGATGGCATTCATGGGCATGTTTGTTCATTTGTTGAATCTTAATATTTTGTTGATTTTGTAGAAAAGAAATGGAAACACATCTCAAGGACGTTGCTGTGTCTGTTGTCAAACCCATAAAAGATTTTATTGAACTTTTTTCATTTTTTATTTTTGTACGCGATTTTAAAAATAACTTGAGTCACGTTTAATTTTCTATGCATTGCAATGCATAAGACGACAACAACAGCAACCGCAAGATCTGAAACTTACTTGAAATTTTGAACAGCATTTCTAACAACATTTGTTGCATGCATGTCTGGCTTGTTGTCTGCAGTCCATTGTCATCAACAAACATGTAAGGAATTGAATACACATACTGAGTGTGCGTGCCTATTAAATACACAAGCAAAACATGTAACATCCATACAAGCCCACTTGCACAAAATACCATTAGAGCCAATAATAACAATTGCAATAAAAACAATAATAATAATATCAACAGCAGACAATATAGACACACTCTCACAATAAAATATGCACTTACACAAATACAACCCATTCAAGACAATGTAAGACAATTATTACGACAATACGAAATAAGACCAGTATTTTAGCTGTTTTTTTAGGGTTTGCTTTCAGTGCATTTTTGTGTTTGTACCAAACTTTTGGCAGTAATGTCTGTTTATTATTGATATTGCAACATTCGAAAAGTAAATAGTTTTTATTAGTTATGAAAAGCAAACGTTAGCTGATGTTGAGTAGTCCCAAGAGACGCCCATCAAATACTGGGATTCCTTAATATACTCGTCAGGTTTTCCAAAATCCTCAAAATCAATGACTATCAATAAAGACCAACTAAACTTATGGGATATCATATGATTGGAGGGGATTAAAGGACCTTACGATAGCGAAGAGCTCAACGGGAGTTAAGTAAATTTTATTAGCTGCTTTCTTTTTTTTAACGCTTATTCTTGACTTGAATTGCAGAGCCGGGTATTGTATATTGGGAGACGATGAATGTACCTACAGAAGATGACAAAGCAGACGGTGGGTGCTAAGGGTCAGATCCAATCTTTTAAAGGGGCTAATATAACCTTATGTGGCATTGGTACAAAGGTGATATTTAATGAGGCTTAAGAAGTAGTGGATGGACCCAGTATGATGACTAGTGATACCCAGATGGGTAGCCAATTACCCAATGTGCATTCGGCCTGATTATAGACCTTCAAGCTGGCATCGGATCCTCGAAACCGTGTTAAATTAATGAAATATTACGCCTAAAGTTTTATGTTTTAAGAAAAATTATATTTTTCGTAAGATTCATCACAGCAGAATAATGTTTTTATGCTAGTAAGAATATAATTTTTTAATTTGACATAAAATGCGATTTTCGTCTTCGATATACATCATAATATTTTAGTAGAACCTTTGAATGATGCCTTAATGTATTTTATGTAAGCTGTTTAGCCTATCGACTTAGCCGAAGCTCATTACCTTAACTAAATTTTGTCGTATAATTCTTTATAAAATGATTAATTTAAAATTGCAGTGCCTTAAGAGAATATATTCCAACTGCGTAAAAGTGTAACTATATGTGTTATAAAACATGTCCACAAATAATTCTTGCAGTATAGCGTTTTGAAGAATCATTTGATAATTTATCCTGCTTCCACCGTTTTTTAATCCAATTAATAGCTTAATAGATATTATTAAGCTTTTCCCTTTGTTAAAAGTAGGGTTTTCTTAAATCTCAAATACGTTAATTTTTATTTTACTGTTCTAATGCCCTTTTTTATAAATTCTCTATTACCGCTTTTTTTCTTTGTAGCTCTTGCTTCACCATTTTTTAACTATACAAACGCATTAGTTTTCTTGTTGCTTCTGATATGTAAGAGATTTTCAAATCTTATTTCGCAACAATGTATTTCAGGCAAAACTGTTTCAAAATACAAAAGCCCTCTTTAATCTGCTGAAAATATTATAGGATGATATTCCCCTTTTTAAAAATTTAATATTTACAGACAACAGTATACTAACCATTAGTTTAGATAAGCCTGTATGGGGAGGGCTTAGAATAAATTTTCACTTAAAATAGTTAAGTATTAGTCTAGCCCAATACTTGACGAAATAATATTAAATTTTATAAGTTCATATATTAAATATTAGAAGTTACCTACAATATTATATAAATTAACCTTACTTTGCTATTAGATAAAATTGTCTACCATGAATATAAATGGGATAAAAGTTTTGAGTAATATAACAGAATTTTTTGGTTTTGAAGAAAATGAAAAAATTAGACAGAATTTTGACTTTGAAATAGTAAACAATCCGATATCCTATATGCAATATAATATAAATAACCAAACAAGGAATTACCTCCTTAATGCACCTTTAACAAGAAAACTACAAAATAGGTACTTTCGAATGGACCATGAAACCGACCGAGTACTTTATAACTATAATAGTTTCAAAAATCATCTAACTCATACACAAGTGAAAGTATAATAAGATTTGTATTTCATGCAGCATTGATTTCGAATCAAACAAAGTTTAAAACTACTCCGATATAGTGAATAAATGCTGCCACTTTACAAACTAAAACCTAAAGTATTTGCACAGCCAATTTTATCAAGTTTTTGCCAACTTAATTGGTTACAGTGAAGTGCAGAGGGTACGTTTTTACCAAGATAAATGGTTTACAGAAGAATTATATCAAGACAGTCAGCTGTGGCCAAAATTAACACAAAAAATCATCTTAACTGACGTTCTGAATGCCTTTTGATGTTCGTGTATTATAAATTATTTCGCGTATCATATCTGTCACTTCTTTTGTTTAATAAACTCTCACTTACTCTTAATTTTCTTATTTAATCAAGTACTTTTCGTTATACATTTAAAAGTGTTAGGTAGAATTGGAAAAACTTCAACTTAAGCGTGACTAAAATTATTATAACAAAAATTAAATTTTGCTAGAACTTGAAAACAGATATTTTTATTAAAATCTCTAAAAAAAAATCTCTCTCAGAATGTACATGACAAATATTCCTTAACAACACGATAAGATCTTTAAAATTATATTAACGAGTATCCATCCATATTAAACATATATGTTTCTCTACAATGGTGTTGGGTCAATGTGTCGTTTAGTTTCGAAAATAAGAGTATTTTGTTCATCTCCTAGAGCTTTGCAACTAGGATTTCTATTATAGTGCACGATCCCAAATTAAGATTTTATACAGTCGTTGTTTTTAGGGGTTTCATACAGTTTCATATAAACTGTCTTCGATCTGTCATAGGCCTACATCTCCGGAGGCGTAAATTTTCAGAGAAGTATACAAAATAATATTAAAAATTAAAGGGTATTCTTTCAGTAGACCTGACTTCAATGAGACCTGAGCACAAATTCCTATTCTGGGTTTTAAATAAAAATCTTCTTGCTTTAGCTCACAATGAAATAGTCTTGTTATTGTAACAACTAATGAATTATAAACATCATAAAGTCGCCAAAAACTGACCTATAGTTTGTATGTTAGTTTTCTCATTACCCTAGAAAATTAACGAAAATGGTTTGAAAACGAGAACGCTTGCGTTATTATAAATTATCTAATTTTTAGTTTAATTATTTTAGGTCTCAAGAAAATATTTTTGTTGTGTTAATTTAATTGTATCCACAGAAATAGATGCAGATAAGCACTATCTTTCTTCGGTGATAATTGTAGAGCGACTTTGGTGTTCTCCACTGTTAAATTTTATTTGTATTCGCCTTTGCAAGAAGAAGTGTATTTTTAAATATAAAATAAAAAAAGTTGTATGGCAGTCTGCCACTTGTTGGAGTGCATTTTTCAAGGGTCGTTGTTATTGTAAAAAAAGTCGTTGGCAAGTAACCATTTGTTGCCTTTTTTTTTTGTTTATTTATTCATTTCAGCAATCACTAAAAAAAATTGTGAACATATAAGGGTGCTATATTCGGCAATGAGGAGTTTGTATACTCTTCACCATATATGTAAATCTAATTTAGTGAGTAAAGAATTTTAAAAAAATTTTAGTATTTCCCTGAAGATCTCTTTAAAGGATTTAAATATTGGTATCTTAAAAAAATATGGTGCACAATCGTACTTTTTTTTAAAAAAGTTTAAAGGCCCATACCTCGGAAAATATGGGCCAGCGCCAATTTTTTTTATTTGCTGGTTTTTCCTATTTAATAATTCTCCATTACCCCATATATTTTTTTTATTTGAGTTACTTCACTAAACTAGATTTGTTGCAAATGACATGGAAATTTTATGGGCAGGCGTGGTGTTTTGCCCGCTGCCTCGAGGGACATGGAGCGATCTTGATTCAGTAGAAAAATTTTCGAAACAATGTCTGATCGATTGGGATATTTTAATTTTCTCTAGCTCATTTTGCGCCTTGGAAAAGTTGATTTCAACCCGAACACGGACAGGCGCACATCGCACAATTTACTTCGCTATGCATAAGAACTTAGAATATATATACTTTATGGGGCCGGAAATTAATATTGTTAAAATTAGAAATGGTAAAGAGTACAAAAAGAAGAAATACAGGTTGTTCGCCGGAAGTTATAATACTCGCAACAGTTGCACTGTAATCCTGGCTGTAGGCGATGTGGCACCGTCTTGTTGATACCGCATGTCAATCAAAGCACGCAGTTGTGATGTTAAAAAGTGATCAATCATATCAGGATTTCGCTCACCATTCAAAGTTACCTTTACACCGCAACACTGACCAAATTGCACACTAGACTGTCACTTTTAACGGATGCAAAGGTAGTCAAAGGTGAGGGTTTTCCATTGACCAGAACCGACTCTTTTGTTTTATTAAATATCCATCCAAATGAAAATATGCCTCGTTACTGATTATGATTTTTTCGGTCATGTGGGAGCTACACATCCTATTGGCATATGACCAGCGGCGTAGATTGTCTTGTGGAAAAGCTCTTTTGTCATGGGAATCTTATATTGAAACAAATTTAATCCTTGTGCAAAATTGTGGCGAAAGTTGTTCTTTAACGACCAGGCCCCTGAGCACTTTCTTAAGCAGCAGTAATGTTTTCAGAAATTTTTGGAGTTCGTTGTAATCCATGCTTGGGCCTATCACCTACAGAACCTCTATTTTCGAAATCATTTACTACACAATAAACCAGCAAAAAATTTTAGAAAAGGTAATTGAGTGTGGAATTAAGCATTTTTGTCGAAAGAACTACTAACTTAATGATTTTAACAAGGCATGAGACTTTTATAATCAATTCCTGAGAATCGATTACATTGATTATTGCTGGAAATATTTTAAGGTATTCTCCTTTAACTCAAAGAACTAGTTCAGTTACTACTTCCTTCTGTAGTGAACTAATGTAATGTGTTTTGTAAGCGAGTAAGAAAAAATGGTAATCACAATAGTAAGTCATTATATGGCAAGTACTTTTTATGGTAATGCCTAATTTTTTGCTGGGAAATATTTAACGACGTTGGTTTATCGAATATTATTGTACAATAAATTTGCCACGTATCTACTTCACGACTTCCAAATATGAACTGTGAAGACTAATATATAACAAAATGGCTGACAAACAAAATACTATACCTTCCCGGCGGACACCCTGTAGTACGATAAAAATAAAATTGTAGTCGTTGTTAAAACCAAAGCGTCGCTTAACAAAAAGCATGAACAAACATATGTGACGATTAATAAAGAGGACAACGAAAAAAGCTTTGAGTTGTGTGTGCACTTCGTCTAAACAAATTTTTATTATGACGATTGTAGCGATCCATAAGACGCTGCATAATAACCTGCTAAAAAAGTATTTTTTTCTTTCTTAATAAATTTAAAACTTAACTTAAGCGTTAGATCAGTACGAGGGCTGCTTTATATATTTCTGGCCTAATAGTGAAAATGAGAATATTTATAATCAAAAATGGTTTTATTGTTTTTCAAAGTATTCTCCAGCATGATTTATACACATTTGCATGCGCTCAAACCAGTTGTCGAAGCACTTTTTCCACTACGATTGAGACACCTCTAAAACATGGTTTTTAAACACTTCAACAGCTTCATCTGGCGACGAAAATCGTTGACCACGCATTTTTTCTTGATGTGCGGAAACAAGAAGAAGTCATTAGGTGCCAAGTCAGGGCTGTTCGACGTTTTGGCCGGTCAAAAACGCTCTGGTTTGAGCCGATGTGTGAGAGTTCGCATTGTCAGGGTGAACAATGATTCGTCTTCTCTTGTTGGTTTTTCGAATTTCTCCGATGACTTCAGGCAAACAAATTGTAGTGTACCACTCAGAAGTGACCGTCCTACGTTGCTCAAGCGGAACAGTCGCCACATGACCAGTTTTGCCGAAGAAACAGGCGACCATTTGCTTCGAAGTGCTTCATCCACGAACAACTTTCGTTGGATTTTGCTCGCCTTTGAAGACCCACACGGTCGATTGTTGTTTCGTTTCGGCTTCATACGCATAGATCCATGATTCGTCACCTTTGACGATCTTATAAACGTCTTTTGAAGCACCGCAATCGTATTTTTGCAACATTTCTTTGCACCAATAGACACGAGCCTTTTTTTGAGCGACTTTCAAATTGTGCGGGATCCAACGTGAACAAACCTTTTTTACGGCCAGGTGTTCATGCAGTATCGAATGTATGCTGGTGGAAGAAATGTCCAAGGATGTCTCTATCTCTCGGTATGTCGCATGTCGATCTTGCATAATGAGTTCACGCGCGGCATCAATGTTCTCTGGCACAACAGCCGTTTTTGGAAGACCTTAACGGAATTCGTCTTTGAGCGAGCTTCGGCCACTATTAAATTCATTATACCAATTTTTCACAGTGCTATAGGATGGTGCTTTTTCGCCATACAAAGATTTAAGTTCATCAATGCACTCTTGTCATGATAATCCACGTCGAAAGTTGTGAAAAATGATGGCACGAAAATGTTCACGAGTTAATTCCACTTTTTTCTATATTAATTTTTTCAAGTCACTGTTAACAACACAAATAATTGTCGTACGTCAAAACGTTTTGACAAATGACAAACTTTCCAATGGAAATGTCAGATTGCACTTGGCAGCACTCAGTGTTGCCAGGCCAGAAATATATATAGCAGCCCTCGTACTTTCAAAATTTCACCTGACAAGCTCAAAATGTCTTTTACTCTAATTTTACGGCTTTTTACTAAAAAAAATTAAAAAAAATTTAAAGATTTTACATTTTTATTGATAAAAATTTTATAAATTTAAATATAAGTGAACTTAAGTCAAATTTTTTATTTAAGTTGTTTTAATGAATAACTCTTAATCTGATTTAAGTTCACGTACATACATATGTATATTTTAAATTCTGAATTTATTAATAATGAAACATTAGTTATAAGTTGGTTTAGAATCAAACTAAATAATTAAATTAAGATCAGACTAATAGTTTCATAACCAAATACGACAAACTCCTTTCAAGGGAGACGTACATATGAGAGTTCATGCCATAACATAGTAAATAATCCAACATAGACGTTTTCAAGTAATTCAATTCTTTTGATTCTGCAGTTTTTTAAGCCCTTCTGTAATTCTGCTTTGGAAAGCTTAGAAAGGTCTATGTAATTGCCCCTCTCTAATGGTTAACAGATTCTGATCACATCTGTGGTATCTAAGCTTTAAATCTATTTCTTCCGAATATTACCAAAAATGGCGAATGCAGTATACGGTTTTATAAAGAGAAAGAGCTTTCTAAAGATAAATGGACAAGTTGTACGAAGAATACAATGGGAAAAAAGGAGGTGTTGATTATATCCAGAGAAAAAGACGAAGACAATTTCAGGGTAGCGACATCATTAGCAACCAAGATCATGTTCACACAGAACATTTTGTTACTTTCGAAGTTAAAACAAAAATTAGCTTGGCACCGACACAAGTAAAATAAGACTTCACGAAGAACGATTTAAGCGATTCTTCGAATTGTCAGATTAAGAACTTTAAAAAGTATACTAAAAAAAATTCATTGCTAATAAACAATGCCGAAAATTTTCAAAATTTGCCACTTATTTATTTGTTTTTTTAAACAGTTACGTAATATTTTTACTTTCCATCTGTCAACATTTATTACTTTATGTATCATTCCCTTTTTTAGATGTCAAAGGAAAAGTATATAAGAGTTATTGTGTAAAGTAAGAAAAATATTTGGCGTCGGTAATATAATTTATTTCTCCAGGGGTACCCAGGGACAAATGTCATTTTTGAATGGGAGTCCCCACAGGGTACTTTTCTGAATAGTCCCTCTATCACCAACACCTAATAGCGTTGGTATCTTTCGATTACTCGCGCTTTCATCAGATGAGCCTAGCCTAGGATAGTGATTTATCTCTTAGCATTTTTTTGATTAAGCTCATCGCTGCTACTAATAAAGGATGCAAGTAACAAAAACTGGCCTTTATTGCATCTAGACTAAGATGGAGATTAGCGAAATTGCAGAAAATATCATCAAAGCACTCTTTTGATTTTGGTACAACCTGAAAAAATTTCTTCTAGTAAATTTTTTA
This sequence comes from Gymnosoma rotundatum, assembly GCA_916610165.2. Classification (NCBI taxonomy): domain Eukaryota; kingdom Metazoa; phylum Arthropoda; class Insecta; order Diptera; family Tachinidae; genus Gymnosoma; species Gymnosoma rotundatum. The sequence continues at coordinate 71,301,122 of OU744339.1, read as the reverse complement.
TTTTGTCTACCTAATGTTGCTCTAAGGATATTTATAATCACTTAGTGAAAGTAGCATAACATATTTAGTTAATTTAATCTTTTCCTAATCTGTCAAATGTAGTCAATAACGATTAAATTAGACTAAACAACAAACTAAGATTTTTAACGGAAAAACTCCGCTTTAATTAACAAGTTTGTTGGCTAATCTTTAGTTATTTTACTTTATTTGTACACTCCTTGTATCGTATTTAGTAACATTTTTTGTTCAGCAAGTATATTGAAAAAGAAGAAGGTGTCTTTCGCTACCTTCTTCGTAAAAATAAAATAAACACTTGCAGTCTAATACCAAAAACTACCCGTTATATCTTTTAGCTCGGAGAGTCTAATTGTTCTAGTTATCGGGATATAATGAAATAAATAATTTTTTCTTTATATTTAATAATTACTGTTTGATCTTATGACGGCAAATCAATTAAAAATCTTTTTTTATCTAAAATTATTAAAGGAATTGTTTGAAAATATTAACACATTTCAAGCGGACAAATTTCGAGCGAAATCCGTTCAAAATCTTGTTCAATAATTTAACGAGATCAAACGCAGATATTGAGCGAATGACCCTTTTTAACTTTTAAGTGTATATCTTAGAAACGCAGACTATTAATACCAAAGACACTTCTCTGTGGTGACTAAAATATCTCATTAAAATTTAACCTTAACCACTCCCTTACTGTGTTTGAAGAATGTTGAATGATTGATCTTATTATTTTATTAACTTTATTTTTTGCGCCTTTAATAGTGAATATCTCTCCCAATTCTTATTATTTTTGTATCTTCCTTTGTTTTTAGTTTCTCTAAAGTTGCTCAACATGAAACAGATCCGAAGATGTCTAAACTTCAACAGAATACCGAAAAGAAAATGTACCAAAAACTACCGACATACTATGAATAGCATAACTTTTTTTAAATCAAATTACAAGTACAAACGGAGAAGCACAAAATGTCACATTATCAAAACAAAACATCGACAACAGCTTTTGCCATATCTCCAGCAAAAAAGAACTCATAAACATAAACTTCCGGTAAAAGTTGAAAATATGACGGAAGATAAACAATTTATAAAGAAAACTTCATTTTATGAAAACATTAAAGTTGACAAATTTCTAAGAATATTTGTTTTAATCATGCAGCAAACAAAAACAAATAATAAAACCAGCAACAACTACTTAAGCAAAAGTAAAAGCGACAATGACAGATTGATAACACGACTTGTTGCAAAGATAAAAGCAATTAATAATACCAACAAATACTCTGCAGAATACGTGCAGAAAAATTATGAAATTTCAGATGGTAGCAGAAAATGCTATCGTGCCTATAAAGATGCTAATAATGACACCGATATCAACGTTGACATCAGCAACACAACCGGTAAAATAAGTTATCAACAACACAATTATGAAAAAGTGTCAACAATCACATCAACACCAATAAGCTGCCAAAGACAAAACCATCATCAGTTTAAAGCGACAAACTCGCCATCATCACATTTATCACAATCACCAACCATTTCATTTACAACAACAAAAACAACAACAATGGCAACGTTGACAATAGACACGCTATTATCAACACCGTCGATAGCAAATTATAAAACTTGCCAATGGACAGCCATATTACGTCATTACGTTTGTGACAATCCTTCGACCCACCAACATCAGTATCATCACAAGCCCAAACACATTCAACACCACAAATATAAAACACCCCATATAAATTCATTGGCGACAAGTGGATTGCTTAGCATCAAGTACAGAAACAGCAACATGATTTGCAATGGAGGCATTACACCTAGAGCAACTGGTATAAGAACGAGTATACAATCGGCCATTCAGTATGATAATGCGACCTGGAACCGCAGCTACACATTGGTTTGTTTGCTTCTTACCTTATTTATCGCCTTTGCTTTCGGTATACGCAGTACGACAGGTGAGCAAGAGCACACAAAAAAAAACTATTTCGTCATATTAGCGATATGCACAAACATTTTATACACATACATGCGTACACACATGCATATATAAGCACACACTTTATCTTATGCATTTTTTTGTTTAAAATATCTATACATTATAGTGTTATTTTTTATTATTATTATTCAAATGTTCAAATGCATTTGTAGTATTTTATCTCAGAGAGTATCTAATATACATATATTCAAATAAATCATCTTCATACCTAAAACCATTCAAACATATTAAGATCAAAGAACGATTATAATTTTGCTATGCACTTTGATTAATGATTTACTTTGATGCTTAATTTATTATTCACAGTAAAACGTTGTTATAACAAACTCTGTGGGATCATTATAAGAGAAGTTAGTAGTAAAAGATGTGAGATCTTAGTTTGATCCAACGAATCAAAATAGTAACAAAGAAAAACGAGTTTTGTTACCACAAACTGAATATTAATCCCCTCTAAAAGTTTATTACGATTTTCATCCATTCACAATTAATAGGTGTTTTTTTTCGAAACTGCGAACACAACAGCGAGCAAATAAATTTTCACTTACGTCTTCTGACTACTTATAATTTTTAATAACTCTTGCGTGTATGGCCACCTGCAATACACATCAAACATGAGGGCCACCCTTTAATTTCCAATTTCAAATTATATACTTGCTGTTGAAGTAGACATAGCAATCAGGTTATTTGTAAATTTCAACCGTCTGCTTAAAAATTTTCAACAGTTTAGCATATACATCAGATTACATCAACCATTGTTAAACCCTTTAATTTATAAATTAAAATATTTATACTTCTTATTAGACCAAACAAAGAAGTTGACATTCTGTCTAATGTTCAAGTTAATTTTTAAATTAAAACTATAAACTTCTTGATCTAGCCGGCTTAGCAACACAGGTTCCTTGTAAATTTCAGCTGTCTGTCTAAAACGATTCAATAGTTTGGCCGCATAAATCTAATTTCATTAACTATTGAAACACCCTTTAACTTTTAATTTTGAATATTTATACTTGTTGATATAACGTCCATAGTAATGACATTGTGGGTAATTTTCAAGCGGTTGGTACAATGGTTCAAAAGATAGGCCCATATAGGTAAATTTAAGGCATCTATGTGGACACCCTTTAATTTTTTGATTTATTTTTGTATTAATTTTTGTTATTGGAAGCTATAGTAATACGCCGTCCTTTTAATTTTTAAAGTAGTGCCCTTTACATTTTTCTAAGATTATGACCTGTTTTTAAAACGGGACCAATCTGTAAGCATAATTTATCAAATTACAAAAAATTTTCAAAATCGGTTCAGAAATGACTAAGTTCTGCAGGCACAAACATAAAAAAGCAATATTCAGCCCAACTGAAAACCTCTTTCTTTTTTGAAGTCGATTAAAAACAGTTAATGTTGATTTTCCTACAAGTTTCAACTTTTAAATATTTAGAACTTCAGTGATTTTTGGTTTGGAGATTTAAAGTGTAATCGTTAAAAAAGCTTCCCTTTGCCTTACCTTTTTAAACTTCTTCGTAGATAGAAAAGTTTGCCATTGTAATTTATGCATTATTCAGCTTTCTCTTAGATATGAAAGACGATTTAATGGTGTCCTGCTCCTATTCGTGTTTAAATGGAATTTTCAAATAATCACCAATCTAGCTGGTTTTGTTTCGAAAAATTCACTACGAGTATTGAAAGTCCGTAAAATCGGTCTATAAAAGGCTGAGCTATGGGCCTTGAAATACGACTATATTTATTTTTTGTTACATTTCTTTATATTGTGTTTGCCGTTTTTTTCAATGTAACCCAGGAAACAATTCACGAACCTTACGAGATGGTACTTAAACAGGTGGAAGCGACCAATTAACCCCAAAGGGGCCTACGAATCGCACCGACAATTTCATTCCACTTCCCGTGGACCGCAGGAGGCTATTTGGTCTCAACAAGGTGATGGGCTTCATGGGTGTCTTGTTAAATTTTGTGTTTTTCTGGCTTTTAAAGCTGTATTTAGACGGCGTGTACAAGTCATATGGAATGTTAGATTTTCCACATGTAAATCAATGCACATAGTGTAAACCTCATAAAACATAACATAACACAACATAACATAAGATAAAATAACATAACATATGTTATTTTCCTAACACATGTTAGTCTTTTACTTAGAGCACGCTCTATTTTTATATGTAAATCTATGTGACAACATATGTTTTCAGTGATGCTAACTTTCACTTTTAAAAGTTCCGCTCAAAATATGTTTACGATAAAATTTAGATTTATGAAAATAAAACAAAAATTACTTTTGTAGGTAATATCAAGTAATACTCGTAGTAGACTAAAACGTAAAACAGAAACCCTTTATATGACCCTTTAATATGATACAAAATAAGTATTAAAATTTATTACTTGGATATTATTACAATTTTATAGAACAAATATTTTTGGTAAAAAATGAATTGTACTCCAAAAATCATGTCCACTTTTTTTTGTACGAAAAGTATTTGAAAAATATTTTAAGTATTCGTTGTGCAAACATATATACACACGTAAAAGAAAAATATTGATGGTGACAGTTCAATGTAAAAATTTATAACAAATAACAGAAAGAAGATTTTTTGTGTAAATAATTAGTTTTTTATCAGTTTAAATATTTTTCAGGTAGCGAAAATTTGAAAAAAATACGGGAAAACCAATTTGCCAAAAATTTTTTCTTCAATAGAAATTTTTAAAATGTATTTCTTTTTTACAATTAATAACACTTGCATACATATTATTATTTTGCGTGTACAATAAGTAAGAGTTGTATGTTAATTGCTTTATTATGGCACCTCACACCTTCAAATGTTAAAGTATACAAACAAAAAATTTGCCGAGTGCCCTAATGTTAGGTCCGTAACATGTACTTCATACGAACTATGCCAAGTATCTAAACTGAACATGCAGTTTTTAGCTTGTGACATGTTATAGCAATTTTAATATATGTATGTATATTAATATTCATATATATAATAATATGGAAAGGCAGTATTGTTCTCACCGTTACTGTTTCTTAATAGTTATTGCTAAAAATGAATAGTTGGTATCACTGTTTTAAACAGGTAAGTTTTCTTTTCAACAACAAGAGGTTAAATCTTATGTACGTAGTATATGCATGTTTGAACATGATAATTAAAAAACACTGATTTTGACATTTACACAAAATTACATATGGCTAGCAATTTTTACATTCCATGTGACTTGTGCACGTTATCTAAACACACCTGAAGTATGGTATATTTTGTTTGGAATGTATTAAATATATTCAAGTTTGGAGCCCAGAGTCAAAAGAATGTATGGGTCAATGGACCGTAATATGATCTCTGGTGATACATAACAGAGTCAATATACGGTATGAAGACCAGGAATATTTTGAGGTCAAATAACCAGTAGAAGGGCGATAAGAACTAACGAGATGAGGCATGAAACTGACTTACTGAGAAACTGATATGAAATCTAAACAATGGATTGAAAATGATATACAAGTAACAATGGCACTGATTTCACTAAAAAATATGAGAAAGACCTATAGAGGAGCAATGCCAATTCAGTATTTTTTTAAATTGTTATACTTTCTTTTGTTCTTCCATGTGTTAAAGGCTAAAATCAAAAACCCGTTTTAAAGTCAAATATTAAATATTTTTGCTCCTGTTGAAGATACGTATTGTAGCGGCACGCAGTTAAATAGAATTTGGTTTAAAGAATCTAAATAAAGCAAAGTGTTTGTTTAAATATTTAAAATTTTTCTTTTTAATAGAAAAAACAATAATAACAAACAATTCTTTATGTTGGTTATTCACTTCATTCACTGGAAGTTATTGCTATTTTGATTAAAATTTGTCTTCTGTGGTTGTTTGTCATATAACTTTTTAGGTAAGTTTTGCTACATTTAAAATAAAAAGCGTTTGCAAGAATTGAGAAACATCCATGAAAGGAACAGAAAAATATTTTTTTTTTCGATCCTAACTTAAAATCAGGATTATTTTTAAAATTGTCTCATTCATTTAATTTTCTTATTAATATTCTTAAACAGGTTTAATGTGATGTTTTTCTGGCTGAGCATCTATTAAAGAATTTTTTTTATATCTGTGGGACCGATAACATCAGATATTTATAAAACCTATCTCAGAAAAGTACGGCATAATAAGTTATAATTCTTAAATTTTAAGCGTTGCGTTGTTTTGTAAAAGTTATTGCATGTACTGACTCTCAGATATTAGTGAGGAATAGATCTAAACAATAACTCTCATTGAAAGCCTTCTAGTCAAATATTTGTACCGTGGACACTGTCCTCCCAAACCCCATGTATCGACTGTAACATGTTCGATTTGCTGAAATAATAGATTACAAGCCCATCCATCAGTCCTGATTAATCAAAAATATACATTTGGCATCAAATATAATTATCATATCATATCATATCATCACTTATTAATCCTATCAAAAATAAATTCATACTACTTGTGTACATTCTGTGAAACGATCATACCTAGCCCCGCTCTAATACTAAAAATAATATTACAACTCTTAAAAATAAAAAGTGTCAGCAAATCAGCAGCAGTACGTAGGCGTATTTCAAATAAGACAATTTTGTAATAGATTAATGATCATTTTTACGAGGTATCTTTATACCCTATTTAGACCTGTTATCTTAATTGAGTTTTTTATTTTAATTGCGTAATATTTTGTGTTCACACATGCTCAATTAAGTTTATTCAATTATACGTCCGTCCAGCTGATTTTTTTTTTATTACAAAAGCAACATGACAACATGTTGTTGCTTTAAAGTTAGAAGTGTCAAAAGCTATTTTCGTATGAACCGCCACTTTCTTTTTATTTGATTTTTTATATTTTTTACTTGCGGATTTTTTTCTTATCGCTAAACATAGTTCCCATATTAAACATACTTGTTGGCAAGGGTTGCTTTTCGCATCTTATTCAATTAGTAATACAATTATGTACTAATTACTCAATTTATTAATTAACATCTTATATTGTAAATTGAGCTCGATTAAGGCCTTAATTACGTAAATTTCTTAATTGCGCAATTGAAGCGTATGTCTGAACAGGGTATTAATCTATTACAAAACTTTTAAAAAGTGCCGAGTTTTTGCAACGAAAACGCCAAACACGAACAAGGTTTGAAGCTTGATAGAGGTTTTGGAAAACTTCTCTTAAATCTTTCGACGAGGTAAGAAGGAAATCTAAATTTACAAATTTTGTAAAAGTGTATTAGTATTCTTTACTTAACAAGATCTTCTAGCTAACATCCCAATAATCGAATAAAATTGGAAATCATATGTGTATGATCCTTGTACCTAAGACGAAACATATATCTTCCAACTCTGGTAAAATATAACTCATCGTATGCTACAACATACCCGAGTATATCTCTAACCCATACAAGAAAATAGGGAAACATAGTGATAGAGCAACTTTTCCTCAAACGAAATCCAGCTAATAAATTTCAATAATGTGTAATCGTCTTAAAACAAAATTTAATTTCGAGATAATGTGAATTGTGAGATAGTTAAAATAAAGCCATTATTAATGTTTACGAACAAACTCGATTGTGTTATTACCTACCCTAAGACAAAGATTGGCAACATTCTAATAAAACCCCACTGCTCTTTTTACCCTTGCCCGCTATTGTCGTAGGGGAAGTTGGGGTATTGAGGGTGAAAGGGGGGCAGGTAGGGATTTGAATGAAAAGGATACCACCATAAAAAAATTGTAAGATTATAAATACAGGAAAAAAAACTTTTAGCCATATTTCTTCAACTACTTGTAATATTCTCATCAATTTTTTTTTTTGTTCAAATATACTTTATTGCGCTCAAAATCATCGAGCTTTTGAATTTTGTTCACTATGTTTTGATGCCAAAAAAAATTTCTCAAGAAACTCTGCGTGATAGACAGAATCTGACTTCAAATTCGTGTTCAGTACATTTGAAAACAGTAAGAAAGGATATTTTGGTTTAAAGGAGGATTTTCGTGCAGAACAATGTTATTAATTGACTGAAGGTTTGTGCCTTAAGAGGGCTAAAATTAAGATTGAATGCGTCAATGGTTAGTTGTTTGCTGAGGATGAATTGGATTCAAGTATATCAAAACTTATTACATTAATAAAGAGAGTGTGTATAAGCGTAATGTAAAAAAATAAATCACTACTGTGTGTGTAACATATAAATGTTACACTAATTCATACCCAACATTTTTTAAAGTTCAGTAGTGGCTGTTCAAATTTGCGATATTTGGGTGCAGTGTAGATTGCTTCAATTTCTTTCAATTTAATTGTCGTAACACAAAATAACGCTGTCACTAAAGTTTATAGTGATAGTGAAAAATGGTGGATGTGCAAGAAGTGAGTACACGACGCTTTCAGAGTTGTATTTTTGATCTTAATTGCTTGAAAAAAAGATAAGAATAATATAGTTTTTTAATTACACATTTTTTTTTTAGGCAAGACTTTACATCCACACATATGTGTTTATGTATGTATGTATATACGTTAATATCCGTCCATTAAAAATTGTAATAAACTGTTTAATGTGTTGAGTAGTATCGAGTACCCAAATTTTATTGAGTAGTATCGAGTATTTAAAAGTAATTATTTTGCCCGCACGATTCACTATCAGTCAGATAGTTATAACTAGAAAAGCAATTTTGTTCACTACAGTGAGTGGTAATAACATACAGCGTGTACTAGGGAGAACACTTTCAACGAATTGAAGACCTTTCTACTCCTCCTTCCCCTTTCTCATCATCTAATTAAGGATTTTTGCATAATACACTACACATGTCCACCGTGCAACATTAATTGTTTGGTTCATTTCGTTAACTATGTGCATACATATGTATTTATTTATGAAAAATGTATGTGTCTATTTATTGCTTTGAATGAAAAAAATTAAAAATTAACCTATTTTCAGCTGGAGCCTGCTGGCAGACGGTGCTAGACAATGGTAAATGCAACGAAATATTTTCGTTAAATATTAACAAAAGCGAATGTTGTGGCGCCAATCAAGAGTTCGCCTACACTGAACGGGAACCAACCAATGTTGAGTACTTTTTTGCAACAGCAATTGGAGGCGGAATGGAATGTTCACCATGCTTAGGTAGGTAGCTGTCAACTAAATTAAAAATATATAATCGGTCACTTTTTAACTTAAAAAATATATAAATCAAATAAGTTGTTTACACAAGAATAATAGTTTTAAGTGAATTGTTTGTTTGTTTTACAATTTGGTGCATTTTCAGAAAGCTGTATAAATGTCAAATGTGGAACGAATAAAAAATGCGTTAAAAGAAAGGGAAGGCCAAAATGTGTGTGCGCCCCGGAATGTGGAGCAGCAAGAAGGAAACGAAAACAAATGGAGAAGTTAACACAACAACCACAGCATCACGCTCTAAGTTCGGACTTTAGCAGCCATTCTAAAGACGACAAAAATAAATATGAAGACTTATTACAAGATATGCCCTCCGATATTCGATCCCCAAGTCCTTTTAATATTAAGTTAGAAAAATTACAACAATCACGCGATACACGTAGTTTAAGTAGTGAAATTACAAATGTTAATCTAGGTTTAGAAAATAGTAAAGACGCGACGACCAAAAGTGACATAACATTACCAGTTAAACGTCATCATTCCAAGAATCACAATCACAACCAAAGAAAATTGATACACATAGAAATGCAACATGAACTTGAACATGAACATGGGCATCAACATGTCCATCAAATAAACCACAATAATCATAAACCAAAAACCAGTCAAAGAATTTTGATAATTGCCAATGTTGAACATACGGAAAAGCCCACTACCAGACGTTTACAAATCTTTAGCAATGTAAGAACAACACAAGTCAGGCGGTATAACATCGACAACAAAAGAAATAAGTATGGTCAACATGGAGACACTGATCTCTCAGGCAATAATGAAGAGGATGACGAAAACTACAACTATAATGATGCGGAAGACGATGGCGAAGAGGCCAAAAAGAAAATTAGAATAACCCACCAACAAAACACCAACAAAAACAACCGCAACAACGATTCAAACAGATTTTTAAACCAGTCCCCGTCTAGACGTAAGCTTAAAACTAATAAAAAACCAAATAGTAACAACAATAAAAAGAAGAAAAGAAATAAAAATCATCATGATTTGCAAACAACCAAAATATGGCAACATTTTAATAAAAACAATACCCGCGCTATACAACAAAACGAACGTCATGCTGGGAAAACTCTACATCATCGTCATCATAAACACAGTCACTGCCAACACCAGCAGCAGAAACAACAACAACAAGAGCTTCATCGCAACAACAATCAGCCAAAAAGTCGAACTCATAGTAAACATAAACATAATAACAGCAACAGCAACAAACAACATCACAAACAACAGTCCATTGTATTAAATAAGCCAAAGAAAAATAAGGATTACAACATCACTACCACCAACACCAACATCAACACTAGCTACGGAACAAATATTGCCGTTGGTAATACTGCAACTATAACTACAGCTAAAGACAACCATCTATTTAACAGTGAAACAAATAAAACTGCAGTTAATGCAACCTCTTCTACTTTGCTCCAGACTAGAATAGTTCAACTAACAACAACAACACCAACATCATTGAGTTTATCATCACCATCAGAAGCAATTTCAACAACAACTTTAAATATAGCCCCGCAAGACAGACAATCAAAAAATTTGCTGTCGTCTATAACATCTTCCTCTTTTTCGACCACTCCTTTAAATTCCGCAATGTCTGCAGATTATAATGCAGCTGCTGACGATCATTATCGTAGTCGTTTACGAAATCGCGGAAGTAAAATAGCTACGTCATCTTTACTATCAAGAACCTCAACCTCCTCCTCATCGCCATCTAATAAGCAACTTTCTGCAGTATCTTCACATTCCTCTTTGGATTTTTCAGTTGCAACAACAATGTCTGCTAAAGGCGAAGGTGTTTTACTTCATGATCATCATTTTGAATTTTCAACTGAAAAAACTCACAACAATAAAAGTAACAAAAACAACAATGATGATACAATTTCTGCATTTCAATCGAATTTGCATAACAATCAACAGAAAGACAAACAACAGACACAGGCACAGTCATTATATCATGACCAGACTCCATTATTTGATGGCATTTCAGAACAATTTGATTTTATTGGATTTCCAAATAATAAACAACAAGTAACGGTAGGTTTTCTATAAACACGAAAAGGAGTAATAAACCTAAAGAATTAAAATTTATATACACTTTTTAATAGTGTGTACGGCTTAGAAGACAAACAGGCGTACATTCATACACATATTGTCAATGGCATTCAGTAAATAAAACGGATAATTTAAAAATGCTCTTAACTGTTTATAAGCAAATGTATTAGTGAAATGAAAACTATTTTTTAATAATAATTTTTTTTTCACTTTAAAGCAAAGAATATATTTTAAACCCATTTCGGACATTACAGCAAAGCGGAATTATTCATTGAAAGTAGTAGTCATAAGATGCATTGAAATGTTTGTATTAATTAAAACCTTTCCATTTCATGGTAAGCTTCAAAGAGTAGTTTGCTTACTGCCTACAGCTTTCGATCTCTTTATCCATTATCACCAAAATTTGTTTCAGCTTCTGCTAACTATCAATGAAAAACAATTTTTTACTTCGATCCAATGTAGGGGATCATACGATCTTAACTCGTATGGTTTTTCAACAAGATAAAATTATTAAATCGAGGACTTCTTCTTTCTTTTCGCTGATAAATGGTAAAGAGAAGAGTAAAATTTAGATACCAGCAAAATTAAATGCACTATAAGGTAACGATCATATGTAAATTTTTTCTATTTATGCAAACATTTAGAATAAATACAATATTTGAAATCTTAATTCTTTAATATCGCATTTTTGAAAAATAAATTATTTAATAAGAAAATTTATTAAAAAACGGTAATATAATAAGTATTTATAAGTAAGAATATAATCACAAGCACTCGTTTATTAATCCATCCTACTATATCGCTGGGCTTTTGTTTTAAAACTCACTTTAGTCTCAAAGTACTCTATACCGAATTAAGATGCACTCGCTATTGTGATTGGGTACATGCATACATAAGGAATAATTAATAGTCAAGAGTGCTGTATCTTAGAGGGTTAGTATGTTGACTACTAAGCAGGTAATTATTTTGGAACCCTGGGAGCATAACCCAACCGATGCATATTTAAAAAAATAAATTTTTCTTATAAGTATTAATGTTTTATTTTATTCAAATCTACTGCATTAAACTGAAGTAAAAAATTAAATAAAATATATGTAGCAGCTTCAAAGTGTATAATGGACTAAACAACAGAGGCGCTGCAAAACTTTTCGATAATTATAATCACAACTTGTAAAAAAATTAAGCATTAAGTCAGTATTGTCTATGTGTTTCTTCTCTTAAAAAAATTGTTTTGTATAGGTGTACCTTCTCCCCCTTTGCCGCCCCGTTAAAAAAAAAAATAAGTCATTTTAAAAATTTTAAATTGATTCCTATAAGGAACAGACAAAGAAAAAAGCAAACAAATATGTATTTTATTATGGAGTAGGAACAACAGCTATTATATATATATATATATATATATATATATATATATATATATATATATATATATATATTTTTTTTTTTGTTGTCCTGTAAATCTTTTAATATTATTGAAATATTTAAATTCAAGTATTACACTTGTCCTCAATTTTTATTTTACTGTTTTAAAAATTTCAAATATGTTTGGAAAGACGTGAAAAAAGAAGCATAAAGAGGTGAAGTCATAAGGGTCATTTACTGCGAACCTTGTTACTAAATTCATGCATTTTGTTGACCACTGTCTGTTCGAACAGATCGTTCCAAAATAAATTAGAAGCTGATTGATAACCCTTTTATTGGTCGATGTAAATTGAGTAAATGATCACATTATTTGGTTTATTTATGGCTTTTAAATTATAATTCTATACATGTGAGACCTCCTGACAATAACGCTTATTTTTAATTTAATCTTGCAATTAAGGATGGCGGTAACGTGAGATCATTGAATCCAGTATGTGGGACTGACGGCCGTACTTATAACACTGAATGCCAGCTAAGGAAGCGGGCGTGTAGAACAGATAATCCTAACTTGCAAATTGCATATTTTGGGCATTGCAGAAGTAAGTAAAAGTATTTTTAATTATTTTTTTTTTTTAACGAAATGTTTGAACTACATATATGATGTACATATATTATACTAGTTTGTCAAAATGATGTTCGTTGATATTCTTATATTTCTTACATTTTAAAACATTAAATCTAATATTACTTTAAAACTTTTAATTAACAGCAGCGTTAAAAGGGTTGAGCATGCATTTGGGCTTTCAAGGTGATGTCTATTTTGTAGATAAGAAGTTTATTCGGCGCAAACTTTGACAATAGAATTTGTTGGCCTGATAAAATAGCCAAATGTTAATACAACCTTATTCATATACGATAATACTCTACAAAACCTTTAAGAAATTATTTTAATAATCAAAATTTTTATTTTGGATTTAACCCTCTTTAAACCAAAAACGCTGTGAATATTTTTATTCAGATAGACTGTTTATAAAAAGGAATTTGAAGAACACAATATAAAATGAAAAAACCTGCAACCCATATTTTTGGAGTTACGGACTCTTAAAGTCTATACGAATATTTTGTGATATCTCAAGGACTTTGCGGCGATCAATAAATATTTAAAAAATCGCCCTTAAACCTAGTTTTACCAAGCGAAAAGATTTGAACCAATAAATAAACTTAAAATAAAAGAAATTTATTTTAATAATGATTTTTACTAATCTCGATCTCGTTATTCAAATAACTTGTTTTTTGTATACGGTCTAACCATGGCGAAATAATACTATGTGGTCGAATTCATTACTTTTCGCTGTAAATGCTAAATTGCAAACACCATATGAAGAAAATTATACAATTATACAATTCATACTGAAAATTTAATTCAGCAGATCTTTAATGAAAATCACATTACTGATTACAACAACCAATAAACATATTAAACCAGTAAAAGTGCCATATTTTATTATTTTTTTGTTTTTTTTTTAGTATTTCGTAAAGATCTCTTCAAAAACTTTTAAATGATACCCATATTGAAATTTAAAAAAAAGATATGGTACACAATCGCACTTTTCTATAAAAAGTTCAGAGGACGATAACGCGGAAAATATGGGCGAGCGCCAATTTTTTCGCTTAATGTTTTTTTCTTATTCTTTAATTCTCTATTGCCCCATATATTTGTTTTTTGATTCGAGTTACTTTATTGTTCCAAATGATATGTTATGTTTTTCCCGCTGCCTCGAAGGACATGGACCGATCTTGCTGATTTTCAATAGCAACATTTTCTCTAGCTCATCCGTTGCCTTGGCAAAGTTAAATTCAACACTAAATCAGACGGTCATAGACATCGCCTAATTGACTTCGCTATGCAAAAGAGCTCAGAATATATGTTTATACTTTATCGGGTCAGAAATGGATAACGGAATAAACTTAAATATACTCTTTTTTACTTTTTGGGGTAATGGGTATAAAAAGTAAATTTCTAAAGATGTATATAATTTATATTACTCTAGATAACCTCTTTTTTATAAAGAGAAGGTGCACTTCAGGCAATAACGACTATTTAGTTATTTTCGTAACCGTGCTATATTTTTAAGGAAAAGGATAGATGATAGATGCGACAGGTGGTGAATTTAGAAGGTAAGAGAAAAAGCTTCATGCTTTCAACAATGCCTTTATGGTTAATGCAGTGGACAGTGATGACACGGTTGATTAGGCGGTTGTTTTAGAAGCAATTACTCATTTTATTAGTTAATTTTCTACTTCGCCGACGAATCGCTATATAAAAGTACGAACGAAGTAGGCTGCGCAGTGCTGTTCTTTAATTTGTAAAATTCTGAATATGTTTACATACCATTAAACAGAAAAAAAACAGGTGTAGGCGTGGAACCCAGGCCAGTCCAATTTGTAATCAATGTGCTTACTGCCTAGACTACAGTGTCATATTTTTTTTAACAATTTTTTAACAATTATGCCTTCAAAGATGTATAAAAATAATATACAGGGCAAGTTTTCTTGTAACAAGTCTGAATTTTGTGAATAAGAAAGAAGTGCAGAACCATTTATTTCTCGTTTTATTTATTACAAGAAAAATTAGACTTACTTTAACAGAGCGAAGTATAACTTTCCAAAATAAATAATTGGAAACTGTTTCCTGAATAAAGAATTGGTACACGTGATGACGTTTAAACTTATATAAAAAAAAAATTTATCTGCCAACTTGCCCCAATAATGTCCACAGACGTTGAGACATAACTGATGGAAAAAAAATATCCTTCAAATTCTTATCAGTGTTGGTCCAGTAAACAGGATCACAAGACTATGAAGGAATTTTTAGTTTAGTTTTAAGTGTTACCCACTTTCACACAGATATTTTTGTAGATGCAAGCTAGCAAAAGGCAAATTGTCACTGATAAAGAAGCGATACATTTCCTTTACTTTTAAAGCGTCTCACTTAAATGTCATTAAGTAATCCGTTGGTTGCTTACAAGTGCAATTTTATTTATTTATTTATATATTCTTCTTCTAATCGTATATTATTCGTTCCTTAATCATTTTTCTACATTTATTACTGATTTTTAACGATGAATACTATTTTATAATGCAGGAAGTAGAATAATCAGTGGTTTAGAATTGAAAAACAGAAAAATAAATTTTTAACAATCTAATCGTATCACAATTTTCTATGTGGTTTAAAAGATTACTTACGACAGTGTATAATAGCTGTTATTGAAAACTTGTTACAATTATGTACAACACAACGATCTGTTCTAAGATGCTTGTTTCTGATGCTTGGTTAAGCTTGATTACACTGGAATATTCTATGCAAATACATTACGGCCAAAAAATACTTACAAATTAAAATTTTGAAAGGCAACATGATTTTGCATCTACAACATCGACGGCAAACGCGTGTTATAAATGTTTCTTCAAACGATTTTTAACAAAAATATGATAAAGCACAACTTATACAAGGTTAATGGTATGTGCATATGTACAGTATGCAAAATCCATATTCGTACACCAATTTAGTAAATTTATTATATTCGTAATATCCGTAAATGTTTTAGCATTAAATTAATTTAAACACATTTTTTTAAATTGTATACTTCTAAGGTTATCATGTTGGGAAAAAATAAAAATATAAATAAGTTGAACATAATGCAGCATTAGTAAAATTCATATTCGTTCACTGTGGGATCACGATTCTTTCTTGAGTTATGTGAAAGTTTACAGTTATATTTGATTTTTATATTGCATAGTACAGCAAAATAGTTGTTTAGAAAAATTTTAAATATTTTTTTTTGCAATGGGTCGAAAATCTCGCGAACTATTTTGAATTTTAAAAAATTGATTATAGACTTTCGTATAGATAGAAAATCTTTAAAAGAAATTGGTAAATTATTAAAAGAAGTCACTTTACAGTGCAATACATTATAAAGGTATACAAAGAAAATGAACACTTGAATAAACAACGACGAAATCAAAATAAATTTTAATGGACAGAAGATCACAATCAGTTCTTTTGCGACAGATATACACGGATAACACGATTTTAATATTAATGCGACATATAAAACAGTTGGAAATAATATTCAAAAGATTGGGTGTAGAAATCGAATTGCGGCTAGAAAACCATTTAAAAGTAAAGTAAAAAGGAAGAAACTAATTATCTCTTCTAAGTAACACTCCAAAAAATATTCTAAAAACAAATTTACGCCAGAAAATTTGAGTTGCAGAAACAATTTTATCTTCCAACATTATAACGACCTCAAACTCTCGCTTTTGAGTATTGCATAACTGTCCAAAACATTTACAGTTAAACTTCGATTAACCGGGCCTCTATTAATGGGTTACATCTATTAACCGGCATGCCGTTCTCTTCATAGTATTCCTTAATTATCCGTGCTTTACCTCTATTATCCATGCTTTAGATTTATACCTTTATTAACCGTGCTTCATATCTATTATCGGTGCTGCATTCATATGTGTGTTTCCCCTTTTATTAATTTCGTAAGTGAAATTTGATCTGCTTGCACCTGATCCGGAATGATGGCTTTTTAAAATATTAAATTAAATATTTAATATTAAATTACCAAAAAAAAAGCAAGAAAAGTTCTTTCAATTAAAGACAAAATTACTTTGATTTATGACGACGACAAAAACATATCTGTTTAGTTGCTGTTTCTGTATATTTTAATATAACCTCTATTAACCGTGTACTTCAATTATCCGTGCTGGTGTTGGTCCCACAAGAGCCGGATAATCAAGGTTTAACTTTATCTTAAAACTCCACCACAGTATTGATCAGTCCAATTGAAAATTATGCAAATAAAGTTATTTCATTTATTACATAATATTGCTTATTGCGAAAATTTATCGTGTACGAATACGGATGTTGCATACTGTATGTATGTAAAAAATATTAAAACATATTAACATGATCCATGAATAAATCTCCATTGTTGCCACAACCTTTTAAATATGTTGCTTTTTAGAATTTCATAATATAGAGCCACGGTTTAAAAAAGGCAAAGCTTAGCTGTTTAATAATAGAAAGTATCAGAGAATAAACTTTTATACATAAAAAAAAATTGTTTTTTCTTTTTAATTGTAAGAAATTATATTCTTGTCTCTATGGTGAGAACGAGTTAAAAACTTAAACTGCGATTGTCTCTAAATGATTTTTTAATAGTTATGACGTTCTAGAAGTAATTGAGCGATGTATATAGATGTTATCTAAATCATTCTTTATTAGCTAAATTTAAGCTGGTACCATAAAGGTCACCAATTCAAAAGCTGCACTGCTAATCACTATAACCGCCAATAGCAAAAAACTAATACAGAAATAAATCTGTGGGCGTGTTCGCATTAAAAAACAAATTTATTTAATAATAATTCATTTATTTAAAAAAATATAAACCAAAAACTTTTCTGCAAAGTAGAACGAATGACCGGTTTGATCGGCAAAAATTAGCAAAAGTAAAAAGTATTTCTAGTTGTACTAAATAGTAGTAAAATATTTAGAATGAAAAATAATAGTTGTACAAAAAGTTATTTTCCGTATTGGGTATCACCACACTACCCTCCTCCTAGTTAACGGTATTTCAGAGGAATTCTAACATGACGTCCAGATGAAGTGGTGCGAGGGTTATGCACCAAAGTATCACCATCAGGAGTTTTGTTATTCTGTAACGTTGATGAATCATCTTGTGGTGTAACATCTTCAGGTGTAGGATCGTCGGTTTCAACTCTGTTGTCCTCTCGTGCAGTTTCGGTTAGTGCGGTTTCATCATTGAAAATAAAGGCAGACTTCAGGCGATCTATAGAAATCTTCGCGTTTCGCTGATGCATTCTCACAACAAAATACACTCAAAGTATTATGTAGGTAAACTCAAATGAAAAAACATTTTCACAACTACTTTTTCATTTAAAAAACGGTCCACTTACATTTCATTTAAATTAAATGTAATTTTCAATTGTTTTTGAATGTTGATTTTATAACTAACAAAATATGTAAATACAACTAATTTTTCATTTATTCCAACGCACGAAAAAACAACCTACCAGAAAAGTAAAAAGTACTGTTTTTTCATTTATTTCAACTAACAAAATGTAACCTACCAAAACATTAAAAATAACTGTTTCTGTATTTATTTTAATTTATAAAATTTAACCTGCTTTTTTCTTTTATTCCAACCCTCTAAAAATAACCTACCAAAACAATAAAAACTACCGATTTTTTATTTATTTAAAACATACAATGTCTTTTTTTATTTATTAATTGCTTATTTTATTTAAATACACAAATGCTATTTTTCTTCTTCTTTTTGATTTGCTTAACATTTTTGTTCTTACTTGAAAATTGACGGATTTCAGGATTATTCTATGCTAAAAAAATAATTTACTTTTAAAAATGGTTTATATATGTGCAAACAATACTAAATATTGGTAAATATCACTTATTTACAAACAGAACGCCATAACTCAAAAACAAATCATTTCGAGATAATCGCAGTTGAATTTTTGACTTGTTCTCACCATCTACAATTGTTTAAACTCAGAAATAAAATCGATTGAAGAAAACTACTTACTATATAATAAAGGGGATATTTTTGACAAACAATGTGGATCTTTGAATTATGACGTTATATCCACAACTGTGTCATAAACTAAAATGTGTCGTTATTTAAGAAAATAAAAAAGATCACCTTTTTTATATATATATATATGCAGTCACAAAACGAAATGTGACGATATTTTAGAAAGCGATATGAACTTCACGTTATGAACTTTACTCCATAACTCAAATGTGTGCTTCCTATTGACAAAAATTGTCCAAATATGAAATGAAATAACGACTTACTCTCTAAAAACGTAAACGGCAAACAATTCTTTATGATTAACACCAAAATTTTAAATTTAGAGTTGTGACGTTGTATTAGTAAATAAGGGATATGCCTGTAATTCAACAATTTAAATAACATATCTTACTAAAACCTTTTATATGTTGAAGACCATAGAATTTATTTTCTTTATTCTGTATCTGTAAAAAGGGAACATTATTTTTTCAATATTGCAAATTTAAAATTCTATGTTAAATACTTACCAACATATTTTTTTATGTTATTCCTCTATAAATTATTTTGTTCCAATTTTTATTTTTAACTGACATATTTTCCAACAGTTAATATTTTTTTGTATTATATTTTAAAGCTACTGTAAAATAGTGCTTTTCTACTGATGAACTTTTTTTTTAATGAAGTATTTCATTTTTACTGAAACAAGGTAAAAATTAATTGATAATTTTGACTGCACCGAAAATCAGTATGTTTTTGTCGTTTGTTTTTCTAACAACAGACAAAAAAAAGTTAAATAAAAATTTTCTTTCTAAAACAACCACATTTTCATTTATTTTTAACTTTACTGAAAACTTCCTAAATAAACGGCAAACAGTTAATGTTAAAATTTTTTGAGTGTACTTATCGTGTTTGCTCAGGACTTCAAAAGGACCTTCGTAGTTTGGTTCCAAAGGTGTTTTAACATATAGAAAACATATTTTTAGCAGGTTGAACAAAACTTGACTTAACACCATGACGAACTGGCTTTGTAGTTGGCAAGCTTGATATTAGTCTACGTAGTGATTGCACAAAATCGGTTTCGGAAGTATTTACTTTAAAAGGAACCAGGAAAGCACCAGGAATACGTAATGAGGCGCCATAAATCATTTCAGCAGGACTCAGGCCAATATCGGCTTTCAAAGTTGATCGCATCCCCAACAGAATCAACGGAAGCACCGCGGTGCAATTATTTGCCTCGTAACACTTAATGGCACACTTCAAGGTACAGTGCCAGCGCTCGATGATTCCAATAGCTTGTGGGTGGTAGGGTGTCGTTCTCAAATGTTTGATACCCAACAACTTTGTTAATTCCTTGAATATTGACGACTCAAATTGCCTTCCCAAATCGGTAGTAATGCGTAATGGAATACCGTACACTGAAATCCAACAACCTATAAGGGCTCTTGCAGCACTTTGGGCGTTTATGTCTACCAACGGTACGGCTACTGGCCACCTACTATATCTGTTGATACAAGTAAGACAGTAGCGGAAGTCCTCAGATGAAGGCAATGGTCCAACAATGTCTACGTTTATATGTTTAAACCGGGCGTCGACTGGTGTATATTCGCCTATTGGTGATCTTGTATGACGTTGTACTTTGTCTCTTTGGCACTGAAGACACGAGCGAACATATTTAGCTACATCTCTTGACATTGATTTCCACTCATAATGATCAGGTACCAATCTTTTTGTTGCGCGGCAGCCATCTCATCAAAATTTATTATTTGGTCTTCTTAAACGTTAATGCGAGATAACAAGTCCGCTACATCGTTGTCAGCTCCGGGCACGTGCCGGATATCCGTCGTATACTGACTTATAAAGTTCAGTTGGCGTGCTCTACGCGACGACGCCTTTTCACTTCGTTGCTTAAAAGCAAAAATTATTGGCTTATGGTCTGTAAAAACAGAAAATCCTCTTCCTTCGAGGGCGTACTTAAAATGTTGTATGGCCTGGTAAATTGCAGTAAGCTCTCTATCATAAGCGCTGTATTTTTGCTGTGACGTCGATAATTATTTTGAGTAAAATCCCAATGGCTGAATTTCGTCTCCTACTATTTGATGCAATACAGCTCTAACAGCTTCGTCTGATGCATCTGCCGTTAGCGTAAGTTGCGCATTTGGTGCCATATAATTTAGCAGAGTCGCTTCGGCAATATCATTCTTTTATGCTTCAAGAGCAGCGATGGCTTCGTCGGTGGGTTTAAAATAGCGTCTAAAATTTGTACTAGAACGTTCGACTCTATTGCCGAAACAACGGTGTTAAATTTCGAAGCGTCACTTAATATGCCTGCAACAGCAAATTGA
This sequence comes from Gymnosoma rotundatum, assembly GCA_916610165.2. NCBI lineage: Eukaryota > Metazoa > Arthropoda > Insecta > Diptera > Tachinidae > Gymnosoma > Gymnosoma rotundatum. Next base: position 71,279,536 of record OU744339.1, on the reverse strand, counting down.
GCCTCGACTTGTGCTAGCCAAATTTCTGCATGATCAGGCCAAAAAGGCGGAACTTTAATAGCAACTCGATTGATGGTTGTAGTCTCGACGGGCCCTGTTCCATTTTGCTGTGGCTGTTGTTCACCATTTTCTTCGTTATTAGGCATATTTATGTTTTTCTCTTTATCAAACGTCGGGGTCAACACTTTGTGGGCGTGTTCGCATTAAAAAGCAAATTTATTTGATAATAATTCATTTATTTAAAAAAATATAAACTAAAAACTTTTCTGCAAAGTAGAAAGTAAAAAGTATGTCTAGTTGTACTAAATAGTAGTAAAATATTTAGAATGAAAAATAATAGTTGTACAAAAAGTTATTTTCCGTATTGGGTATCACCACAAGTCTAAAAATAAAAGAATGTTCATGTAAAATTGGATAGAATGTCGATCACTATTACCGTTATAACAACAAATATAAATATTCGAAGTAATAAACTAAAGGATTCCCCAACAATTCATTTAATTTGTTGTATATGACCATTCTATTGAACAGTTGTAGACAGACACAGAACCTGTGTTGCTAATTCCGCTGTTATAGCAAGTATAAAATTTGGATTTGGAAATTAAAGAATGTCCCGATAGTTGATGTAATTTAATGTATGTGGCCAAACTTTTAAATCGTTATAGACAGACAGCTAAAATTTTTAAGAAACCTGAGTTGCTAAACCTGCTATAGAAACTGGTATACAATTTAAATTTAAAAATTAAAGGGTGTTTCCATAATTGATGTAGTTTATGCTTTATCTTTTGAACCGTTATATACAAAGACTTAAAAATTAGACAGAATGTCCACTACTTTGTCTGGGACAATAAAAAGTATAAATTTTTTAAATTATAAATTAAAAGGTGTTACAATAGTTAATGTAAATCTATGTATGTATATCATACAACAGTTGAACAATTTTAGACAGACGGTTGAATATTGGTTTAGCAAATTAAAAGGTATATATCCCAATATTGAATGTAATATGATGTATATGACTAACCTTTTGAGCCGTTGTCGGTTTTTTTTTTTCAAGAATTAATTTCATTTAGGTTACCGCCTTTAAAAGATATTAATATTGTATATTTTACTATGTTAATATACGAAAATATTACAATGCAATCTATAACGCTTCATTTACAAAATTTTTTAGAATAGGGAAACAAATTTTTATTCCAATATTAAAAAAAGGGAGTTTAGCAAATATTAAAAATAAAAGCAAAATTTCCTAACATGTTGTATTTTTTTACCCTTCACCACAAAAATGAAAATGGGTATATCTAAGTTTGTCATTCCGAATGTAATTTCTACAATATCCATTTCCGAGCCCATAAAGTGTATATATTCTGACTGCTTATGCATAGCGTAGTCGATTGCGCTATGTGTGTCTATCGTCTATCCGTCCGTGTCAATCGATTAGATGTAGTGTCAAAAGAGGCGCTATTGGAAATCAGCAAGATCGATCCATGTCCTTCGAGGCAGCAGAAAGAACACCACCCCCACCTCTAATTTTTTTATGTCATTTGGAACAATAAAGTTACTCCAACCAAAAAAATTAATTTATGGGGCATATAGAATTAATAAATAAAAAAAACATCAAGTAAAAAAAATTGGCGGTCACCCATATTTTCCGAGTTACGGAGCACTTTTTTTCTTTTCAATTTTTTGGAAATATTAATATGGGCACCATTTTAAAGCTTTTGAAGAGATATTTAAGGAGATACTAAATTTTTTTAAAAATGCTTAACCCATTCAGAGCCGATGGCATTTTTATGTAAAATAATGTACATGCAGTACCAAATTTTTTTATTTTTTAATTCTCTGTCACCTTAAAATTTGGTTTTTTGATTGGAGTTACTTCACTAAACTAAATTTACATAGATGGTAAAGGGTACATATACAAGATTCGGCATAGCCGAATATAGCACTTTTACTTGTTTTTTTTTTTTTTTTGTTCAGGCAACACAAGTTTTTGGTTTTTTATTAAGTTCCTGCCTACACTCTGCAACTTTTGTTGTGTTGTTGGTTAGAGAAGAGAGTCGAGAAGAAACGGGTGCACTGTTTCATGTTGTTGAAGTCGTTATAAGCAAAAGCAAAACCTAAACTACCCAGGGTGAAATTGTAGAAACAAAATGGGAATGTGTAAACACGAATGCAATTTCAAAAAAGAATTTAAGAAAATTACAGATACAAAAAAATGCTTTTCTGGACGAGGACATAGCAAGTGTGCTATTTAAAAAAAGCGGTGATTTAAACTCACGTTCACTAGTAAAGATGTTTAACAAAAATTCATGGATAACTCATCTCTATTAGAATTTGATTAGTAAAACTTTAAATTTGTGTAAAGCTTCAGCTTGTTTCTATTTCTTGACGAAGCGACATCAATAAATAACGAAGTACTGAATAAATATATTTGCTGCTATTAATTTTTTTCGTGCACAAGTCTTCAGTCATTTAATACTTATATTAAAATAACTCGTTGGCATCTCTACATTCAACTTAATTTCTTCACTTACTGATGCTTGTTAATGAATTCTAGCTGCTTTTCCATTCTTTTTACGTATAACATAAATTTGTTTGCTTATTCTTTATTAGAAATATTACAATTTACTTGTTGTCACAGATGGCGCCAAGACGCCTTATGCCAATGCGTTATTTAATGATAAACTTGATTTTTTTATTGGCTGCAATAACTTCAATCATGATTAGTGACACAAAAAAACGACTACGAGAAATACATTGTAATCAAAATCTAATCTCATGGAAAAAAAATAATTTGATAATTTACTAGAATCTGAGCATTTTTGAATATGTATTTGTTTATTGTGACATATTCTTTTTTTTTTTTGCTTTGTCTTGTACTTCAACTTTAATGCTGTAATTTTATTGATTTTCAAACTCCCTGTGTAATATTTTAACAGCCACTTCCTGTTCGACGATTTATAATAATTTATGATAAGAAATAGGAATTTATAATGTGCCACAGTGGTATTTCCAATCAAAGGAACCCATACGTTTATCAAAAAAGAGAAACGTCTACACTCACAAAACCACATTCACAATTTCCCTTTCTGCGAATCAAAGAACAGAAATCTGCAGTAGGCAAGTTAAATAAAAATCTGCCGAGAAATTCCAAAAATGACCAACAGTGGAAAATTAAGAGAAAAAAAGACAAAAATATTAATATTGCAATAAAGAAATATGGCATTAAAGCTCAAAGGTGAAATATAAAAGCAAACCAGATCTCTTAGAGCAAATTTACACGACGAAATTTTTTATGAAAGTAATTTAATAGAATTTTTGTTTATGAGGAAGAGATGTAATTAAGTTAGTGGAGAAAGCACAATGGCATGGCTCGAATTTTCAGGGGATGTTTTTGCACTTGCTTTGTGTACATCGCTGTGTACGTTTTGTTGTTTGTGTGGTTTTTGAAATAACACAAACTACTACAATAACTAATATCAAAGTAAAAGCGAAATGTACATTGCGATTGCATGATATATTTCATTGTTTAGGGACGCGATGAAACTCGCTGAAACTTAAAAAAAGCATTTAAAAATGACATGTTGTAAACCTGGGCGTAGTCTTTAAAGTTTAATTCTAAAAGTTTTTAAATTAATTTTATTAATGCATCAAACATTGTATCTTATAGCAAAAACTTTTTGATCACTATATCATTTTAATTCTTATTTATTCTAGTTTTTCTTTTTATATGATTGCAGCAACATGTAACGGTGTTACATGTTTAAATGGATTAACCTGTGTTGAAGATCAGTACTCAATGCCACATTGTATAGAATGTAAAATAGAATGCCCGCATGATGATTATAATAATAATGTTGCTGATACAACAAGAGCTGTTTGTGGCGCGGATGGAAAGACATACAAGAGTACATGTGATATAAATCGCATGATTTGTAAAATTGGTCGATCTATTGGTGTGGCATATCCGGGACTATGTCGCGGTAAGTAAATTAATATACGCAAACAAAAAACTAGGAAAATATTCTTATAAATTTGCATCTGTGTGTTTCTTTTTTTTTGCTCTTACATTATTATATAAATTTTTCTTACGATTTTGTCATCGTTGTTGAGTTATAAATAAAAACTAATAAATAAATAAGAAAAGAATTACAAAGTTGTGGAAAATTATTGGTTTTGCAACATTATTTCTGGTTTCATGTCATTGTCAGTGCGGTTAAAATAAGACACAAATACCACTAAAAATGAAAGGCATCCCAGCAAACGTCGTTTTAAGTGGTTATATATTTGTACGTAAAAGGAAATATCAAATAATTTTCTAAATACATATATATATCAAAAAAAAGAAAGTTAATTATTGCCAGAAGAAAAATAAGATATAGAACAAAACATATGCAAGTTCAAACTTAAAAAAAAAAATCATCAAAAACAAAACATTCTAATTTAAAATGTGTTACCTACGCTGCGAACTTTTCATGTATAATCCAAAATGTTACACTCTAGATTCTTGTCACTGCTGCAACTCTGCATATTATCTATGAGTCCACATTCCTATTTTTGTTTATTTCTCTGCAGAACAGCATTATTCCATGGAGGTTAAATTTAAGACTTCCGGCGTATTTCTTATAAAAATACTAATTTTATTAGAAAATATAAAAAGATAATGATGTTAAAGTAAAAACTTACGCATATTGCGCCGCAATTCAAGTTAAATTTTTTAGACTATAACTTTCTTTAAAAAAAATAAAGCATCTATGGTTTTTATATTCCCTGACTGCACTAAATTGTTTATCCTTTTATCGATTTAAAATTTAATTGATGTATTATTTGTACAAATTCAAGTATTAAATTTTAAAAAAGTTTTATAAATTTTATACATTTACGTAGTATGTAATCGAAGGTAAAAACGTAAAAGATATTGGAAAAACACTAATCATTGTTTCTTCGGATATTCTTTAAATTCATGAACAGAAGAGCGACATTATATCATCTTTCCATCTTAATTTTTTTTGTGATTAAGCACTCAGCAAGATCGTTTCATAGTTGAGGCCGGGGCACATAGTTTCAATTATACGTTAAACTTTGACGTATTCAACTGACAAGTCAGTTAAAATACATGTCACAATCTGTACGTTTCCGTCAAAGCAAAGTACGAAAGTTGGTCAACTTTTAACTTTTGACGTACGTTAAATACTTTGACAGCCATCAATTGCTTGCTCTTCTTTTAACTTTTGTAGTGTTGCCGTTTGGTTACATTTTTGTTACTTTTGAAGGCTCCATGTAACATGAATAATTTTGTTATATTAGACCAAATGTTCGTAACTTTTGGTGCAGAAACGAAATAAAGTAACATCACTGAAGGAGTACTTGTTTTATTATTTGAGGTAAGAATTTCTCTTAACATATCAACCTTTCTTAAGATATCAATTCGATTTTAATAACAAAAGTTACCTGCAAATGCAAAATAAAATCCCATATAAATAACTAGATTCAACTAAATAAATGATAACATTGCTGAAGTTTTACTGTCTTCAATTCGTGAGAAATCACGAAATGTTTGTGGCTTCATGATTAGAAACAGCAAAATGTTTCTGGCAATAATTCTTACCAACTGTGAAATAATACGAGCTGCGGTTCTGCGGAAAACTAAGCATTCTTTTTAAACTTGCGAAAATTGTAAACAACTTCAGTTATCCGCTTGAAAAATATGACAACCATTCCAATACCTTGATTTAAAAGAAAGTTGTCTTTTAATTTCCTGCAGAAAGTGCTGGATTATATTGCAGAAAAATTGCCAGTAATTTAATGTGGAATTTTTAAGTAAATAAATTTCAAATTTGTCTTTAATAACGAAATTTTTAATTTAATTAGTGCAGTAAATTCTATCGAAGCGCAATATTTTAAAGAAAAAGGCAAAACGGATTTATAAAAAAAACCTACTTTAACTATTTTATTAATTGGCGGGAGCATGTACTATTCCGTACCGAAATATTAGTATACAGTCCTAAATTAAATCCTCATAAGTATTATCTGTAAGAAATTTTTTTCATAGGTTTTTATTTTTTTATTTCTATAATTTAAATAAATAACATCAAATTACTATTTATTTAATGAAAATTTCAAATTGTACCTTTTTTGTAGGAAAAGCGTAACTTTTTTGTGTCTATCGGCAAAGTACTCATTGTGCCAACCTCCCCGTCGTTGCTTTGACTTCAGTTGAAATCGTCGAAGTACAACGTATGACGGATACTATGTGTTCCGTCCTTTAGACCGTAATGCTTCTGCACTTCCTGAAATAATCTTTCATTTACATTTTTACCTCATTTTCTTCTTGTAATCACTAAAAAGGAAAAAGTTTGTAAATTTGTATCAATAAAATTTTTTCATATATTGTTAGTTAAAATTAAAAGCCATATAGACGTGTAGCCAACAAGAGAATCTAACTAAATCTGTTCTTTTGTTAAAATTTGTAAATTTAATGAAAATGTATCTTACTGTAATAAAAATAGTTTCCAATTGATTGATAGTTACATAATTTTTAATTTTTGATAACGATATATACATACATATGGCACTAGATCACTTTTTTCAAAAAATCCACTAACAACATCAATATATATCTACTGTAAATATTTCAATGCATTCCGATAACTCTTTCATCTCTAAAACCACATATGAGACCAACAACGTATGACTACCTTCATATCAACAAAAATGTAATATGTTGAGTTAATACAAAAGTTAAAATAGAAATGCATCTTATATTTTCATAAAAAAGTATTATCTTGAGTTGATCCTCTTCTTAAAATAAAAAGAATTAAATTCTTTTATTTAAATTTCTTAATATTTTAAGTTTATATGGTTTTGTTAATAAAATTTGTTTTATGTATGATCGAAAAATTTCAGAAAAATTTTATAAACTCAATAAATAGATTTTTTTTTTGCAATACTTGCACAAATTTAAAGGACAAACAAAGTAAATATTTTTTCTAATGGAATTTGCTTGCTAAGATGTATTCGGCTTTTCAAAAATCTCTTAAAATGTAACCACAAACAGTTTTTCACCTCTACTGAAAATTTTAAAATTTTGACTTAATACCCTCTTGTTGATCAAGTGCGATATGTATGTATGCACAGATTTAAATTGTTCTCTATTCTTTTTTTCGCTTTACAAATAAATTGAAAATTTTTTTGTTTCAAAGCAACGCATTAAATGGATCATGGTTTAGAAACCAAGCTTCTTCGTCTATCAGTACAGACGAGGCAACCACATAAGAAACAACATTGTGTGTATTTTATGCTCATTTAAAGCAACGCACACAAAATTATACCCCGAATAATTTCTGCTGACGAAATATCGTATGAATAAGAAGAGAAAAATAAAAGTAAAACAGAATCGAAGTATATAATCACAAAATTGGTTTTAAAAAATGAGAATTTTTAAAAAATGGCTTTTGGAAGAATTATAATAAAATGAACCGAAAGGCTATGGAAACTATATGAGGATAGACGAAAAGACATTTGGGACATTTTTGGATACCATAAAACACAATATTACATTAATAGATACGTTTATCTGTGAATCGTTAAACGACCGAAACACCACTTCTTCTCTAATTAACACAAGAAAAACTATAAACATTGATTCAGATGATATAACATCCTGTTAGGATAAATGAAGTAAAAAACACAAAAAATCATTGCTGCATACTACAAGGGAACATTATGTGGAAAATGCTGATGTTTCCATAAATTTTCCATGATGTTGAGAATTTGATTTACAGTAGCAAAAAAATATTGTTTTAAAAAACAGATTAATTATTTATTATATATTTATAAATACATATTAAAAGGTTGATAACTTTACTAACTAAATATTAAAAATAATACATATCGCTCATTTACTTCTAGAAAGTTAATCATACAGAATTACTCGCATTTCATGCTTTATATTGTGAGTACGTTTCACCTTTAGGTCTTTTGTACTTTACACGTTTTAAGGAAATAAGTCGTTTTTTCATGTTTGGAAACTTGTTTGTCAGTAAGAACGACAAATTTTGTGTTGTGGAGTAAACTTCATATAAAGAATAAAGATCATATCCCTTTCTAAAACATCGTCACATTTCGTTTTGTGACTGTATATGTAAAAAGGTGATATTTTTAAAGTGTATTGAGTTTTTACACATAATGTATTATCCGTCTTTTTTCAAAAATAAGGGCACATTTTAGTTTGCGACACAATATCGCATATATTTTTACAGCAGTAATATAACGAAAGTGGAAGAGTTTTAAAATATCTGCATTTTAGGAGCCAGATCGAACTGCCATTTTATTCTTTAAGTAAACTCTAGAACGTAAGGTTGGCAGATGCAGATAATTTTGATTTTTATCATTAGTTGAATTTTCTTAGTGGTTTCAAACCACCACCAAATTTTAGTATAAGTACATTTGTTAAATAAATTGCATTATTTGTAAAACATTTGTATTTTATTCAAAATCCCCTTGGAAATCACTAGAAGTTACCCTAGGCTGGCGTGCCTGCAACTATTACTTTAATGAATTTTTTATTTATTTATGAATCATTTTACTTATTGTAGTGGGAACTTAAGCAGTCTGATATTTTTCTGGATAGTGAAAATGAGTCAAAAACTTATACCGCGATTACCTCGAAATGAATTTCTTCGAGTTATGACGTTCTAGAAGTAAATGAGCGATATTAATTTATAAGCGATTTGAACGCTTTATCAATATTTTGATGACCTTTACGGGACTTTTTACAGCATTTAATCTTATTTATTATTTATTTCTAAAACCTTCACTTACATAACTGAGCCTATAAAGGGCCTTATATAGTTATCCAAAAAAAATTTTCATTTTAAAATCGGCGACAGGTGCCTTATCGAGTTCGAATCTGGGGACAGGGAAGGCCGTTCAAGCAGTTTAATCCCGTAATCTACAAACCATTTTTTAGTAATGCATAATGCATAAATACTTCGCCTTGTCCAGGTTCAAGTCCGAATATATCTAGACTTGGAAGGTAAGAGTTCTCTTATTTGTCAACATAGTCCGTGGCACGCATAGTACCATTATTACGCCGAAGAACGCTAAGCTCGTTACCACATCTACATCCATAAACCATTAGTGACCTCCGAATTTCACAGTCTGGCAAATGTTGCGATCTTGAACACCACTACGTCTATCAATCCATGTCCACTTGCGTCCATTTGACCATACCCGATTGAACTTAGATTCTTCAGACCATGTAACTTTCTTTTAATCATCAATGGTGAAACTTTCATACGTTTTACCGAACTTTAGTCTTTACTTGCGGTGCACAGTAGAGTGAAATACAAAAAAAATGGAATAAAAGTCTGGAACTTCGAAACTATTCACCCGTTGAAACAATGTGCGATTTATAGAGGTGGATACAAGCTAATCGCCTACTGCATTTGTGTACACTCTATTTCAGTACAGGGTAGTAACACAGCGCTTCAAAGTAGGCAACCTCTAATTTTAAAAATGTTTCAGAGCTTATAACTTTATCAAAAGTAAAACCGATTAAAAAGAATTTTTATTTTTAGTAATCTACATAGATAGATAAAGGAAAAACATATGGTATCTTTAATACTATTAAAGAAATTCGACTTTTAAATTTAAAATACAAATTTTTTAACTTAAAATATACAAATTTTTAACACCGTGTTATTATTTTACCAAAATCCTGCAAGATTCTGTACATTTTTACAACAGGATAATAGTGTTGATTGTTTGTAATTTTTTTCAGAAAATGCCAAAAAATTGCTTTCTTCAAAATTTCATTGAAAACTGAGGGGAAAGCAAAAAAATGAGAGCGAATTAATGAAAAATATGAGTATATGGTAACTTTTAAACCTTAAATTTTTTGATATAAACACAATTGAGACGAACAACGAATTTCGCACAGTACTAGGTATTTGTCATCCAAATATCTTTTCGTATGTTCGACGACTAAAACTCAGTAAGAACCATAAAATTAAGTTACTTTGAAAACATAATTTTATTGATATACACATACCAACTGATAGCGTAACCATGTAATTAAAACAAAGTATTATTGAATGTATAAAAAAATGATTTAAAACTAAATACATTATTAAAAATATAGTATTCTTTATACACTTATGTGAAATAAAAAAAAGGAAACTTTAAGTAAGCACTAATGAAAAATAATTAGCAAAGCGGTCCCTCTGCACCCAAATATTCGTCTGCGACATTTGACGAAACTTGAAAAATTATGTTAAGTTCAATGTAGTTTATCACCAGCGTTGCCACACAAGAAATTGACTTCCTACCAATAATTTTCAAAAATCCTACCAAAATCGTTCACAGCCTACCAAAAATTTAAAAATGCGTTTCTTGCACATAAACTCTGTTATACTCACTTGGTTTTTTTCCGTAATTGTTGAGGTGGAAATTTGTCTTTTGGAGATTTTTAAGATGGATGTTATGATTTAAAATAGTTTTAGAGCATACTATGCAGAATGAACACCCATCCCTTTCCTGGAGCCAATCAAATTCGCTCAACCATTCGGTTTTAAAATTTTTTTTTACTGTTTCTTTACATTCAATATTAGTAAATATTTATGTAATTAATAGGTACATATATACAATTAATAAAGTTTACTTACTTTTCCATTTTGTCTGTTAATTTTTTTAATACAAACACTTGTAAATAAGCCTTCACTCAAAAATATTGTTAACTTCAATTTCATAATATTGTTCGCGTTTCTTAAACCAGAGATGGCTATAGCTTTAATCATCTTTATGCAAAAAAGCAGAGATGTTTTTATTACACCTAAAACAGTTTTTGAAAACAGTGGTAAAACTATTCACAGTTATTGTTTATTTAATTCAAAGTTACATTTTTTATTTTATGTTCTGAATTTTTAAGGTAAAAAATTACTATTGCTAAAAAATTGCTACAGGAGGTAAACCTACCAAAAATTTTAAAAAATGCAACAAACCAACCAAACTACCAAACTGTTTTTTAAAAACGAAAAACTACCAAGTTTGGTCCGATTGGACCAAAGCGGCAACGCTGTTTATCACATATAAATTAAGTATATGTATATGCAAAATAGCTTAATTTTAATTCACACGGCGAATATGGGTGACAATATATTTCTTCGACAAACCAATCATTTAGTTTTCTTCATAAGTGCGACAATTTGCCGCAGTGTGTATCGGTTTGTAATAACTCATGTTTTATTACTTTATCCTTTTTTATTATTAATTCATTTATTAACTATATGTATATCGCCTATTTTGTGTTATGCGTCTATTTTTTGGGGTTACATCTTAAAATAAGAGTAGTTAATCTCCTCACACCATAGCTATTAAGTAATGATTACTAATCATAATAATTAGATTATTATTTTTGAAAGTTGAAGTAATAATTATATTACGATCATTTTAAAAATCGCACTATTACTAATTGATTACGTTTACAGATGATCCAAATATAATCAAGACTAATAAAAATACGAGAAAGTAATCAAAAATAATAAAAAGTAATCAAAAAATAATTCCACTACTTTCAAAGATTACTTTTAATTGTTTTTGATTTTTTTTTATTTGGCGAAATTATGGCGATACTGTCACAAATATATTTTTCTACATGAAATTCTACCATTGTTTAATGTTAATAATTTTTACATTTTTCGTTATTATTATTGTTGTTTACATTCTTCATAGTTCTGCATTTTTCTTAACCCCTTGACACGGGAATGAGCTTCGGCCGTTGAAAAATTCTATATATGGTTTATATAACTTAATAATACTAAAAAGAATATGTGTAAAAAATTGTGGGGACAAATTTTTATTTCAAAGTGGGTTTTAAAGATGTCCATTTTAATGTAAAATCTGCTTCAATCTAAAAACTTCCTTAGATATACGTGTCATTGGCTTGGAAATTTACAATTGGGTAATGAAATTAGGCCCTGGACTTTCTCAAGGAGAAGCAACATTAATAATTAATTTATATTAATATTATTACAGGATTTTTAATACCAACTCTTATTACACTAAGCAATAGGCTGCATAAGCTAAGCAGGACCCACGAGCTGCAACAATTATCATGTGTTATTTTAAAAATGAAACAGAGGTTAAGAGAAAGGTTCCAACCATATTTCATGCTGAAGCCTAAGACAAATATTGCAATTGCAGCAACAGCACTAACTCAGGCATCAAAATGAAATGGCTCAAGGTGTTGCAGAGATTAAGTTCAGAATTGCCGAAATAAACTGTCGAGAGTATAACCAGCAGAGTTTTAGAAACACTTTACAGTTTTTTCGCAAAAAATTTTAAAACATTTGATTTTGAAACGAAAATTAATAATGTATCGACTATACCCGAATTTTTTGATTTCACTGATGATGGTGAGCTTATGAGTACATGTGATTTGACTTTGCAAATGATGCAATTGAAGTAAACCCTTCTCCACAATAACAGATTAAAGTTGACCAACGATCCGCAATAAAACAGCAGTTCTTTCGGTATTTTAAAGATAATGCCGGTGCTGATGAGATTTAGTAAAAACATGATTTACTAAGGGATTTATTTTTTTAATACGCCCTTTAGTCTTCAGCTCCAGTTGAACGACTGTTTTCTTTTGCAGGGATCGTTAATAGTCCAAGGCGGCAATCATTGTCTGATTTTTCTTTTTCAAAATTTGTTGTAATGAAGGCCAATTTAAATACATACTCGTACATATATGTAAATTACAAAACTTTTTCTTTGGGAATTGAATGTTGAATGTTTTGTTGATTTAGGAAGAACTAAAATTGTTATTGATTGCTTTGTTATTGTTATGTATCTATATTTTGTACATAAAAACTATCTAATTTTGTTTTATTTCTTCAGAAGTTGTAAATGCAAATTTTTTTAAATAAAATGTGTGTAATGATGTAAATTCAAAATTTTTATAAAATAATCAAAATAGTCAAAAATAATCCGTTGTTAATTATTTTTTTTTTATTACTTTTGATTATTTTTGATTTTTTTCTCGTAATCATAAATAATCTTGATTACTTTTGAATTATTTGTAATCATAATCAATTAACAACCAGGAATTGTTTAAAAGAGAATTATGTAATCAATACCATCGCTTTTAAAATGTAGTCTAATTGGTTACTAATCGTAATCCAAATTTAACAGCTCAAGTTATGCAAAATTGACCGATCAAGAAAAATGATCGAATAACCAAAAAAATCGCGATATTTTAAAAGCTAGAGTTGTACAAAAATCTCAAAGGAAGCTTAGAAATTAGCATGCACCAAACAATAAATTTTTATTTTAACCGCCATGTAAAAAATGAACGCCTTGTGGAAATCGCTGGGATAGATGTTACATGCATACATATTCATGTATGTAATATTCCTATGGACTTTTATCTATGCTGTCAGTAATATTAATTTATTAATACAAAACTGGCATAACTGACATAATCGGTTCTTTGTTTTTTCTAAATTTCTAGATAAAGAATCCTTGTAATTGTGGTTGCAACGATATTTCGCAGAAAAGAGTATCAACACTGCACAGAAATATAATCCGATGTTGCATTACATTTCAATAAAAATAAAACTGTAACAACGGCAAACCATCCGTGTAAAACAAATTGTTTGTATCTGATTTTTAATAAATTGGAAAAGTTTTCTTAATGTCATGCTGATGTTTTAGTTAGTTGCCAAGTTTGTACAAGAATTTAACAAAACGATCAAAAATGCATGTTGTAACGTAAATAATTAATGCCGTTTTTTTATTTATTTTAGTACAATCGAATTCATTGTTTATTTTTTTCTAAAATGCACAAAACTGACCTTCGTGTGACGAAATGACTTGTGAAATAATTTCAATAAGAGTGCATTCCATTTGGTTCAGACAAAGCTCAAGGTAATACAACACTTTGTTTTACTAGAAATTCATGATAAGCTGAAAATTTTTGATAAAGTTTCGGACAGACAATCTTGCTTTAAACCTTAAACATAAACTTTATTTATTTGGAGTTGTCACATTGTCTATTTTAAAAGAAAATTTAATTAATTAAAATTAAACCAAAAAACTTCGTTGTTAAGTAAACTGCTTTTCCGCTTTTTACTATATACTATATATATACTGTAGTTAAAGCGGAGAAAAATGTGAGCTATGTCTAGAACACCGCCCGATGAATATGTAAGTGTATCCTTGATGACTAAATACTTACAAGCTTTTCACAGAAAAATGTTTGTACGTAAAATCTCTTTAATAATTTGTATAGAAACAAAAAAATACTAATGTTTCTTTAAAAAAATTAAAAGAAAATTCCCTATTTATTATTGCATATTTTGTAAACACAAAAAGGTAACAAAAAATTTAGATCGCTTCTCAATTTGTGGGTGCTTAAGCCCCTTTCGCACTTTAATATGTTATCAAAGCAATATGTTATCAAAGTATGAACAATACGGAAAGAAATTTGACATCCCATAATACTGAACCTTTTAAGACATTTTTCTAAACGCTAACACTTCATTTTATCAGAGTTGTTTTTTTTTTCAAAATAAAATGAAGAAAATAACAAAGGCAGCTGTTGAGCAAAGAAACATGCCGACTGCATCGCAGACAAAACGCGCCGTCGTCTATGCTATCTTTTCTTTGTCTTGCAACTGCTTAAAATTGCCACTATACTTGTGGCTTACATATGTATTTTGTTTACAACAATTTTTTATAACTTTTTTTTTTGTATTTTTATTTACCGGTCGCCGTTGCTAAAATTTCACACCACCCTGGTAATCAGCTTTCAATTGTAAACAGCTGTGAATATTCTAATCATAATTTTCATTTTATTTAAAGTGTGATAGTGTGAAAAAAAAACGTAATGTGACGTTAGATTTCTTGACAATCACAACAATTCTCATTTGATTTCCTTTTTACAAAATCCAATATTAATCTCAATACTCATATTATAGTGTGAAAGGGACTTTAATAATACGTGTGTTCTCAAACTCGATGTTACCAAAAACTGTTCCCATACTAAAAGTTTGGGTAAAAGAAGAGAGCTTTTTAGGGAACAAAATTCTTCTTTTTTCTGCACGAAGCAGCCCAGACTCTTTCTTAGGCTAGATTGTATCAACTACACATCAGTGAGCTGGTTGAAATGTAAACAATAGCAAATATAAGGTATTATAACCCAGCAAAAAAATGGACATTACCTTTAAAAGTACTTGCCACATAATGACTTACTTTTGTGATTGCCATATTTTGTTACTCGCTTTCAAAACACATTACATTAGTTCCCAAAAAAGGAAGTAATAATGGAACTAGTTCTTTATGTTAAAAAGACTACCGTACTAATTGTTCTCATTAATTCCTACAATAATTAATGTAATCGATTCTCAGTAATTGATTATAAAAGTGTCATGCCTTGTTAAAATCATTAAGTTGGTAATCTAGTTAGGAAGTACTTCCGCCAAAAATGCTTAATTCCACACTCGATTACCTTTTCAAAAATTTTTTGCTGGGATGTTTATCCCAAAAAAATAATAAAATAAATATAAGAACATACAAAATATTTGTGTTTTTTATGTTTGCTATGAACAACTGCATGAATATTTTGCTCGACATCTTTCTTAGGGATAGAAGTTTAGTTGTTTGTGTTCCCTCATTTTATTTAGTCTTTATTTCTTTCTCAAAAAAATTTCTGTTTACAACTAAACTCAGAATCAACTTAAATAACTTTGATAAGGTTAAATATTACAGTTATAATAAATCTTTTTAAAAAGCTACACAAAAAATTGACGTTCTACGTGAAAGCAGAATTAATTATTTTTGTTTATATCAGATACATATTAAAAATCACTTTGTAAGTTTGTTTGTTTGTTTGTGCGTGCGTCAATCACGGCTAAACAACTACTCGGTTTTAATGAAATTTGGTAATATGGTATGGGTACTTATGTTTTAAAATAGTGGATTAGGAGAGAAGAAACGGGCATTTTTATGCATATAAATCTATTTTAACAAAGTCTTTAACACAGTGCCTTGAAAGTCACTAAAATTAGACCTATGCAATTTCGGTAAAACAAACTAGTTCTACTACAAAAGAAAATTATTCTCTGAACACACATACACATTCATATATGATAAATGTTTTCAGATAATATAGGAAAACAGATATATTTTTTGTCGAGCAAGAAATTTTAAGCCTGTTTCGATGCCCGCCTACAGGGAGGGGAATCTTTTCATTCGTAATGTTAATGTTTAATATTATTGTATAATTTTGTAACTCCAATTGTGCAAATTAAGTTGAAAACCATTAAAGTAAATGCCGAAGATATACTGCTGTTCAATGAAGACGCATAACAGCGACACGGCAGAATATAACACCATGACTAGTTTTTAGTTTTTTTTTTTTTTGATTGAGAATAAACCGAAACAAGTGTCAGTATTTTTCCTTCAAGTATTTAGTTACAGTTTTATAAATATGAAAGAGAATTTATTAAATGTGGTTCATTGTGATCTTATTTATTCAGTTTTTTGTAAGATATTGGTCGTATAAATGATTAGCAATGATAGAAAAATTCTTACTCAATAGAATATAGTTTATGGTGTTCCTTATGAAGAAGAAAAATCTGTGTTTGTATGACAGCCATGCATATTTGATTGACACGATTTACTAACTTGGCAGTTAAATTACTTTAATATTGTGTTCTTTTTCTTCAATACAAACTTCATATACTTATTTATGTATGAATGCCACTAGCTAAGATGACTAAATTCTATGAAATAATATGAGTTATTGTTTTGTAAATTGTTGTACGTACTATACATTGTCATTATTTTGTAACAGATTAAATTTCGATTTACTTTATTGGCTCGAAGTTATAGAGAGAAAGAACGGAGAATCAATGACAGCCATTAGATTGGCAAATTATATTACTGCATAGAGTTAGAAAAAACAATTGATACCGTCAACGATACGAATCTAGCAGATTTTATAATTGAGGCTTGTTGCATTGCTGAAAAGACAACATATGCAAATCTAAATTTACCACATAAAACATTAGTTAGGTAAAAACTTCAATAAAAGCATGAGATATGTAACAGAACTCTTTTTAAGTCAAATCCTCTGCTGTCTTAATGGTTCTCCTTCTGACTGGAAGTCCGAGTTTAGACGGAGGAACATTTGAAAGAAAAACATCTGTCAAGTGTATTTCCAACAAATTACAAATCAATTTTGAAGTATTACTTTACTCATTACTATTTTTGTTTCTTGGAAAACGCATTTCATTTAATGCAACGAGCGGGTAAATAGTTTTTAAGACAATTACGAACTCTTGTGTGTTTATAGTTATCAGCTAACAACATTTTACATTATGTATAACAATTTTAAACTAATGTATTTTTATTTTCTATATCAGTATTTTACTAAATAAATACTAGTATGTAATTTTAACATAAATCGATACATATAATGCAACTATAACAAAGTCATTTCTGTACATGAAATATTTTTTGAAAATGTTGGTGATGCTGTAGATAGGTATCGATATGGAATACAAAACACTTATTTTTAGAATATTTGTCAGTCCGTCTGTTCGTCTGTCTGTGTTCGCATCACGTAACAACTGCTAGATGGATTTGAATGAAATTTTGTGCGGAGGTCCCTCAGAACCTTGATTCAAATGTATAATACTTTTTCCGTAAAAATGAGTCATTTCAATTAAGTATAATTGTGCTTGATTCCACCAAATAAAAATATTTCATGATATTCGCTTCTGCATGGAAAGCATATCCATATGGCCATTTCGCCATTGCTCGTATAGCTCATCAGTAGATTTCACCCAAATTTTGTAAAGAAAACTTCAGAATCTTATATTAAAAGCCAAATTGATTAATTAAGAACTTCACTGAATCAATAAGGCAAAAAGATCATAAAAACTGAAAAAAATTTTATACAAAAACACAGCAACCATTGAGAAACTGTTTTTATTTTTCATTTCATTTTTCTACAAATCGGAAACCGTTCAAACCCAGTTAGCATTTGGAAGATTGTTTTTACAAAAATCACCAAAGTGAGTCTTTTAAGACTACCCCAGATGACTTAAAACTGATTCATCAGTTATGCGTTTAAAAAGAGACTCGAATATAACTCTGACAAACGCATAGAAAGCGACTTTCTAAAAAAACAAAAAGTACAAAAAGCAAATGCTTGAAATTCGACTGTTTTTAGAATTATTTTGGAGACATATTTAACGCAGCCTAACGATGAAAAAATGATTCAAATACATACATATTTTATTTTTATTTTTTAATTTTCGTAAAAATCATACATATGTCACTTCGTAAAAAAATAGAGACACAAATGTAAAATAAATTTTTTTAAATTCATTTTTTTAAATTTGAATTTAAAGAAAATTAGGAATTACATGCTGTCGGATGTAATACTACGTCTTGACGAGCAACTAATTGGTTTGCACATGAACAAAACGTCAGCAGAATAGGTTACAAACATTTGTTCATGTTTGTCTGCGTGGAGAAAACTGCTTCGTTTTCTCGCTGTTTGAAGCCGACATGACATCGACAACGATGGTCTACAATAGCCATTTTAATGTGCGGACATAAAATTGTTTAATGTTTGAACAAATCAATGGCTCGTCAATACGGCGTGTTATAAAAAATAAGCAAACCGTTGTTTGCAATTTTTCATTTTGAGAAAATATATTAGAAATGTTCGTATAATATGGTTCGAAAAAGACTCGCATACGGCTAGTAATATGATTAAAAGTTGACTCGAAAAAGTATCGTATTTGATTACAAGTACGATTGAAAATAGTATCGAAAATGAGTCGAAAACGAGAGTCATAAGGGACTCGTTCAGAAGAGTCGCGGCAAGGGTACCATTTTCTACCGACAAAACAATCATTTTCGACTCTAAAACGAGCGCATAATCGATTATTTGAATCGTGTCGAGGAGTCAAAAAAGACTCGAATATGATCAATAATGCTAACTGGGAATGTATTTAAAGATTTAATAAAAAAATAAAAATTGTAAACCATTTTTACAAATAAGCAATATAAACAAGAAAATTTATTATTTGAATTTTTAAAGACATCAAAAAAAATACCAAATAAAAATTTTTTTGTCATTTCGTAGAGAAAATAGAGATAAAATTGTGAATTGGTACTAAAATATTTCTAGAACTCTGGAATAAATGGTTAAAAACACATTTTAAAAATTTTAAATTAAAAATGATATGCAGACGAAGTCGTGGGCACTGCTAGTACTATATAATATGATACAAAAATCATAAGAAGGCGTGGCTTAGGAAGTTCCTATAGCTTAAATATATGGTCGATATATATGTAAGTGGTATCAAAGAAAAGCTTATAACTTTTAGATTAACAATATTGTAATGATTTTTTTCGCTCTATTTTTTAATAGACATTTACATCAAAAACTGAAAAATATCGTTAAGGTGGGTCTTTGTAAAATAAAATGTAGAATTTCAATTGACACAAAATCATAACTCTTCGAGATATCTTACAAAATTTTAAAATTATATAGATAAAAGAGCTTTTGATCAAGTGTTGAAATAAAATTTAAATCTGCTTTATTTTAACGCATAAATCCCCGATAGGGGAAAGTGCGAACCCACACCCAGTCTTTATTATTCACAGGGCTTTCAAAACCTTCTTGAAGTATAAAGCTAACAATTTTGGAATTAAATATCCATTTAAGTTTCTTTTAATCGGTGCTTTTCACTCCGAGGAATTTTACAACAATTTTTAAATTTTGTTTCAATATTGGCCATGTTTGGTTAGGGTTGGAGGGAGAACCATTATAACTTTTGACCTATTCGTTTACTCGCGTTTGCTCTAGATTGTTTTAAAATAGTTTAAAAAATTTGCTTGTACCGAAGTTAATTTAAATTACATAAGCTAAAAAAGGAAAATCCTAAAAAACAGTATTTTTACATTTTCTCAATTTAGGGGCTTGTAACTTCTTAACGAAAAGCGCTAGCAGAACAAAACTTAAAACTTGTCTATTTATTATTAAATTTATTAAGAATATAACAAATGTCTTAAATTAATAATCCGATCATTAATAAGTGCACTATGCCAAAAAATAAAAAGTTACGGTCGGCCAAAATTACAAAAAATAAAATTGTAAGCCAACTTTCTCCCAAACTAAAAGAGATAAGCTTTTCGAGGTCCAATTCAATTTAAAAAATTTCAATGTTAGAGTTAAAAATAAAATTTTTATGACATTTCCATAAATTTATGTACCTAATGTACCCAATATTTTGGGCCTTACCCGAAGCTTCCCTTTATCCTTTAGGGGCGACCGCTGCAGCTGCACTGAAACACACCTCTGCTTCAACTACTTGAAATTTCATTAAGATATCTTCAGTGATTCATGAGATACTGAATTATGTCCGTTATAAATAGTTTTAAAAACACTGTGGCACCTCTATTTCTTACTCTGTTTACAAATCATTCGAAATATGTTACAATTATACAAACAATATCAAGGTATGAGATTTAAAGTATAAATACTAGAACTTAGTAAAACCCAAAACTGCGACCTGAGAACAGAACCTACAATTCAGTTTATGACATTGATTCCTATCCAGAGCACAATTCTGCTTAAAGTGATGTCTCATGAGACCCCGAATCGGGGTTGTCATGAAATCCAAGTCGGATTTGATAATTATCGCTTTTGAAATCCGATATTGGATTCATTTGGTGTCATGAAAACATGTCGGTTTTGTTATTTTCGATTGAAAATAAAACCAATATTCGAATTAGGTGTTTTCTGTTTTTGCTCTTTTGTTTGCAATTTTAAGTATATTTTTTTACTAAATTTTCCAAATTGTACTAAAATATTGCTACAAGTTGTGTTTTATAACCGACTTGAAAAAAAGAAGGAGTTTATACAATTCGGCTGAATGTTGCTTTTTTCAGTCATTTCTGATCCGATTTTGAAAATTTTTGGTAATATGATAGATTATGCTTACAGATTGGTCTCGTTTTAAAAACAGTTCATAAAATTATAAATTAAAGGGTGCACCAATAGTTCATTTAATTTGGTATATGGCCATACTTTTAAACAGTTGTAGACAGACAATTGAAGTTTGCAAAGAACCTGTATTACTAACTTTTCTATACCAACAAGTATAAAATTTGGATTTGGATATAAACGGGTGTCCCATTAGTTGATATAATATGGTGGATGTGGCCGGACTTTTGAACCATTATAGACAGACAGCTGAAATTTACAAGGGACATGTTTTGCTAAGTCCGCTATAACAAGAAGCTTTGGATGTTCCCAAAATTAATGTAATTTGTTCTATATGGCCGTATTTTTTGAACCGTTGTATACAAACACCTTAATTTTAGACAGAATGTCCACTACTTTATTTGGTATAATTATATTATAAATTAAATATTTGATATAATTTGATGTATATGGACAAACTGTTGAACCGTTACAGACATATACATATCTATATATATACCACACAGGTGGTATATTTGAACGTTGCAAATGTCCTTCAATAGTATTAAGAACTTCTCGAAAAGTCTCTTTGTTTAAACGATAAGAGCTAGGACTTGAAGGACTTTTGCAACGTTCAAATATATATATGCAGGTTCCTAGAATCTTATCGTTTAAACAAAGAGGCTTTTCGAGAAGTTCTTAATACTATTGAAGGACTTTTGCAACGTTCAAATATACCACATGTGTTGCAGTTAGCAGCCACGTTACGCTTTTTAGCTGAAGGATCTTATCAGAGGTCTGTTGGCAAGGAATCCAGTATAAGTTTTGGTAGAAGCACTGTATCAAGAGTGTTGCACGATGTGCTTGTGGCTATCGAGCGTTACGTTTGCCAGCAGTGGGTAAAAAGTAAAATTAACACTCGTATGTTACTTTTAACTTTTTTATTTACTTACTTTTTTGAAAATTATTTAACTGTAATAAATAATAACAATTAATTAATTAATTCCGTCAGCTATTAACCTCTTGTTTTACTTCCAATAAAAAAACGATAATATTGGATTCTATGACACCTAAAACCGATAAATTTTCAAGTTCGAACATAAAACCGATAACTTGGATTTCATGACACCAACGCGATTTTTTTGTCGGTTTTAAATCCAATTCCAATAAAATTGGATTCCATGACAACCCCGATTATCTTATATTTATTAATATGTATATGTAAGTACATAGGTAATGACTATAAAAGTTAATCAGTAATTTTAAACATAAAAATTATGTTATCATTACACTACTGAAAGCACTAGTTTAGTCTAAATGGTCTAACATTTTCTTTAGAAAGAATAGATTTATTCTGACATATTAAATCAAAAAAACATCTATGTAGTGATTTGAATTCAAGAATTGTATGAGGCAAATAATTTTACATTCGATATATTTTGAACTCTATTAAAAATATTAATCAACATTTTAAAGGGAAAATACTCAGATTGAAAATTTTTAAAATAATATAGCTCGTACAAATAATGTAGCGCGTACATTTTTGCAAAGTCAACAAAAGCTCCACAATTCATTTGTTCAGTCAGCAGCTTCTTAGTAGTAAAACAGAGATAGAAGAAACTGAGTTTTATCAGTGAAGCAAGCAGTTTAATGCCAATATGACCCTCGCTTGAGTTTACAAGGAACTCCACTACTTACCAATAATCAAAAACAAACTGCAATGTTAGGCTTAAATTTTAACTAAGAAAAAACCAATAATAATAACAATAAAATATGTTATTATATTTTGTCTGTCTTACATGTACTTTTTCGCCGTGCGTGCACGCAATTATTTTTATTTTTCCATGTACGTCTTTTTCGAACTCGCAGTTAATTTTATTTTTCCATGAACGTTTTTTCGTACACGGATTTATTTTAATTTTTTCATGTACTTTTTTCCCGTACACGAAGTTATTTTTATTTTTCCATGTACTTTTTTCCGTACATATACTGAAAATAAAGTACACGTACACTAACAATAGCTACAGTCGTACATTTACGTACGTGTAAGCAAATAATTATTTTAATAAAACACATTTGTGGATGTGTACGGAAAATTTCTAAATTTTGAAACACACATTATTGTTAGAAAAAGGAAAATATGTACGGGTACGTTTTGAGCAGAACATTGTGTGTACGATGAGTGTACTTTCTGAATTCTGGTTGTGAACCAAATTGGCATAATAAAGCTGTAATGAGGATGTTTTAACATTAGGCTTGCAATAAGAGTCATTGATTAAAGAATAATTAGGGTACATTTAAGATTTGTTTAATATTTCTTTACAATTATTGTTTGGAAATTAAACTAAGCGAAATTTATTTAATCTAAATTTTCTAGACAAGTTTCTAAATATTGATATACATAAGTCGTTTTTATCATAACCAATTCCATTCAGGATGTTAAACACTTCATGTAGGTTCAAAATAAGACTCTTGAAATGCTTGCAACGGATCTCCTTGAAAATAGGACAAACACCAATAAAATGGAAGGTGTTCTCAGAATGATCTAGGTTACAGAGAGTACATATGCCATCAGAGAAAATCTGTATACCCGGCTAATAAGGTCAAGAAGACCGCACGCGCACTAATTAATAAACTTGTAACACGCGAAGATAATACAATTCTTGCACTTTTTATGCACTCATTTATTTCAGCTAACTTCAAGCGATCTAGTATTATCTTGCAGTAGTCACTTTTTGGTTTTAAGAGATTGTCTGGTACGAATTGAATTCCTTCACATATGTTTTGCTACTCTTCAGCCCAGTATGTCAATAATCTTTGCGGCTAATTGTCTTGGTAACCTCCATGCATTCATTCTGTTTCCATTTAGAACAGTTTATATAACGGGGTATACGATAAGGAAAAATATATTACAATCTATAATAGCATTAAGCACGACGTTCACGCAAAGAAAAAACATGGTTGAGGTAACCATAATCTAAGAGCAACATATTATGGTTGTATTATATGGTTGTTAACAAAACATAGTATTGTCACATAAAGCTAGTGTTGCAACCATATTATTGTCTAGCAAAACAATAACATTGTAAAATCTAAAAATAGTTATGTTAAAATGTAAACAATAAATGGTTAAATTAAAACATCATCATATGGTTGAAAATGTCATGTTATATAATTGAATTATTATTATTATTATTGATTTGTTACAAAAGTTATTCAGTAACATAAATACACAAAAATGACAATTCATTGCTTATTATACGAGTATATATAATTAAAAGACCTTAACACACAGGCTATAAAAATCATTTATAAAAAAAAATATAATGTATAGGCCAAATAAGGGCATCTTATCTGCATACATTCCTATGTGAATATCCATTTATGGATTGAAGATATACGGTACGTAACTAATGGTACTTCGCTACTAACTACACATTTCTCCAAGACTTCTAATACGTTAATCTGGCATCTGGCAATTATTGTTGATGTATAATATGATAGCTTTAAATAAAAAATATGAAAATGGATTCACAATTGTGCATAAAACACCAACATACATACATATGTATGTTTGAACTATTTTTAAATTTCTTTGCTTACCTTTTTATTTGTTGTCATATTTTCTGTATTATTTTTAATTGTTTATTTTGTACATACAATTTTTTTTTCATTTTCTCTAACAATAAAAACAATTTCAACTTTAAGCTAACAAAAAATTACTAAATTGATAGAAAACATTCTGTCAAGACCAAGAACAAAATATTTTTAAACGCAAACATTATTTTGTTTGCTTTTTATCATACTCTAATTAATTTTATAATATTATGGTTAAATATATTATATTATTTTTAATAAGTTATAAGACTTTGGTCGTAGTTAAAATTTTTTTACGCTAAACCAACCATGTTGTATTTTTTGTGCATAGTAACCATATTATTGTTAAATATCAACAAAAACGTGTTTATCGTGACTGAAGTATTGCTGAAAACAACTATAATTTGTTGTCTGCAACTGTACAATGTTACAAAGAACATATTATGGTTATTGTGACCATATCACAACTATGTTTTTGTTTGCGTGTTGTTATTCTTAAAATTAGTAGAAAACTTTAACTTGTACGCTTTTTGAATTTCCTTTTTGAAGCCATACTAGCAGCCCCCACTAGCGCGTCCAAATCTATGAATTTTCTTTACTTCAATCCAATTTAAGTAAAAGTTTTTAAAGTAATTTGCAAAATAATATTGTTTTTCTGCCATAATATATGTTTCAAAAAGGAAAAATATATAGAATTTATTTATATATTGCATAAAACTCCAAAAATTCAGTGAACTGGTCAGTTGTAATACATTATACGATAATGCATGACACATTCTGAGTTGTTATTGTGAGGATAAATTATTTTTATATCCTACGGCTTTAAGTGTAACTTCGATGGAGCTGTTTACAGTTGACAATAGATGTCGAAGGTACACAGCATCCCAATTGGAACCAGCAACGGTTTTTTCTAATTAATCCAATACATGTTGTTGTCTTCGAAGCTGTACAAATAATTACTTCGGCCTCGAATCAAGTGAAACAAGAATATACTTGGAAAGATTTTAGAAATTTTATCAAAACTAATACAGCAAATTTTTTGCACGCTTCAGACTGTCTACAAATTTTATAGCTACCGATCCAGAAAGTTGAAAAGAGGGCAAAGTCTATCAGCTACACATATTGCAAATTACATAGGACTATAAGCGGAACTCACGCTTCGTAGTAAAACTGCTATTGCGAGGCTTACATTCCATGGTGCCAAAAATTTTCATAGAAAAATCAGCTGTTACAATATATTTGCTATACCTTTAAAAAAAGGCACTTATGCTTCATACCAAGAATCGTTATAAATATTATAGACTTGCAGATATGCTACGAAAATTGAGTTCCGCTATAGTAATGTATACTTTAACGAAGTTTAAAAAATTAATTTCATGTTAACGCAGAAAAATTTAAGAAATATACAAATTAATTTTGAATTGTAAAGATTTTATATGCAATATTGGTTTACATTTTTTCTGTTATTTAAAAGATTCCCTTAGATCTTTACTCTCTTAATGCTACACGCAGAGAAATAACATGGTTGCGATATGGTGTCAATAACTATATTATGTTCTTTGTAACAATGTATAGCTTCGGAGAACAAATTATAGTTGTTTTCAACAAAACTTTAGTCACGACAAACATTTTTTTGTTAACATTTAACCATTATGTGGTTACTGAGCGCAATAATGCAAAATGATTGTTTCTAACTTTAAAAAATTCAAACCACAACGAAAGTTTTATTACTTATTTAAAATAATATAATATATTTAAGCATAAAATAATATTATCAATCAAATTATGATTAAAAGAAAACAAAATAATGTTTGCGATTAAAAGTATTTTGTTCTAGGTCTTGACAGAATGCTTTTCTATCATATAAGTAATTTTGTTGTTAGCTTAAATGTGTTTTACTGTTAGAGAAAATAAAAAAATTAAAATTTATGTACAAAATACATGTAATAAAAAATAATATACAAACTATGAAAACAAATAAAAAGTTAAAAAAAACATTATCTTTAAATATATAAATTATACAAATCACCGATGTTAAAAAACCTTTCAAAACAGATCAAATCAATATAATTCTTTATATTTGTATTTTAGGCACAATTGTAAAACCGTTTATATATTTTCAATTTAAGCTGTCGTAAATACGTCAACAATAATTGCTAATATGTAATAAGATATATACCACAGATGCCAGATTAACGTGTTAAAAGCTTTGGATAAATGTAGCGTCAGTTTCGAATTGCCATTACATACGTATGATCTCTTCAGTTCGAGAATATTACGTTTGCTCCATTATTTGGGCTTATAAAGTATATTTCTTGTGTAAATGACTCCTGGAGCCTATGCATCAAAGCCTTATAAATGCTGGTCACATATAACAAACAAATAAATGAATTTTATGTAAATTCATGTTTTTAAATGATTTTTGTGTCAAATTGTTAATAAATAAAACAGTTAATAAGAAACAGTAAAAAATATAAGTCAGGAAATCATTGCATTCAATTATATAACATGACATTTTCAATCGTATTATTTTATTTTAATTTAACCATTTAATGTTTATATTTAAACATACATAATTATGTTTATAGTTAATCATGTTATTGTTAAGCTACACAACAATATGGTCGCAAAATTAACTATATTTTCATTAAATGTAGCAATACTATGTTTTGCTAACAACTATATAATACAACCACAGTATGTTGCTCTTAGATTATGGTTACCTCAACCATGTTTTTTCTTTGCGTGTAGTAATTGCAAAACTCACAACAGAAAACCTTAACTGTAAATTGACATCATAAGCCGTCTCAAAGTTTTTTAAGAGTTCTACCCTCTCAATAATAAAAAAAACCGGATAACTAATAATAACAACTGGAAAGTAGGCAGCAGCACAAAAATAAAAATAAATTAACAGCCAACCAAATTATAGACACAATTATTTGTTCTTTCCTGTCTAAGACGTCAATTCCTTCTTGCTACTGTGCCGCGCGTGCGCATGTTCCACACACAAATTAAACTACAATCGTACATAGACATGTATACACCAGCAAAGACAAACGAAAGAACGTAAAAGCAATAAAAAACACAACATTACTTTAACTTATACAATTTCAGACCAGGCCAAGAAGCCAGCCAGCCATTCAGAGAAAACTACAAAGTATTTAATACTGCACACCTCTTAACTTGACAGGTAATTTTTTATATGTGACGGTCACTGTCGAGTGCAACCAACTTACTAAACTAAATGTACTGAAGCGCAGCAAACCCAAAAAAACTTAAATAGCGACAACGTGCAGCAACAAAGACAGCAATAATACAAGCATTTAAAACATATGTATACATTACAAACACAAATTCGAATGTGTTGCATACAATGTTGTATGCAACAAAACAACATGCCAAATTCGTTGGCGCGCAAACTAAAAAATAGCTTTACAAGAAAATATTCAATACAATAAATTGTATAAAATCATAAAACAAAAAACTAAATACATGCATTACATCAGTTGCTATGCACAGCATTTAAAAAAGCCTTTAAGCGTCCAGACGTCTATGGCTTTTCGCTTTCGAGAAACGTAACCAAACTTAATTACATTAACCCCAAAATAACGATCATATGGACATCAACAAGTAACATAAGTGAGTATTTTCTACCATCCATATTCATCTTGAATGTAGTTACTGCCCACGTTGCGGGAGACACATGCGCACATACATACAAATGTATTTAAAATGGTTGTTAACCGTTTTGTTCAAAGCTAACGTACTTGTCGTTTTATTTATAAATCCATGACTTGAATGACTAGAATCCAAAAATTTTCGCTACTAAAAATGAACCAAAATAAGTAATGAAGAAGCAATATTGCAGACACAAGAACATCTAGATACTCAAACCCGTGATGTTAAATATAATGAATAATTTTTCTATATACACGCAGAAAAAAAACATGGTTGTGATATGGTCACAATAACCATATTATGTTCCTTGTAACAATGTATAGTTGCGGAGAACCAATTATAGTTGTTTTCACCAAGACTTTAGTCACGATAAACATTTTTTGTTAACTTTTAACGATTATATGGTTACTGTGCACAAAAAGTGCAACATAACATAAAAATATTTCAACCACAATCAAAGTTTTATAACTTATTAAAAATAATATAAAATATTTAACCATCATATATTATTATTAATCAAAGTATGGTTAAAAGCAACAGAATAATGTTTGCGCTAAAAAATATTTTGTCCTAGTTCTTGTAAATTTAGTAATTTTTCTGGTAGCTTAAATTTGAAATTGTTTTTCATTGTTAAAAAAAAGTGAAAAAAATTGAAATTTATGTACAAAATAAATAATTAAAAATAAATTGTAAAATATGAAATCAAATAAAAAGGGAACCAAAACATTTAAAAATAGTGAAGTAAATATGTATGTATTGTAAGCATATAAATCTTTATTTTTGTGTTTGAAGCACAACAGTGAAATAGTTTATTTGGGCTTATAAACTATCTTCTTATATAATTGACTCATGTAGCCTATGATCTAAGCGCTATTTTAAGCAAATAATTGATTTGTTTATGAATTCAAGTTTTTAAATAATTTTTATGACAAATGGTTAATGAATAAAACAATAATAAGTAAGTCTTCTATATCAAGACATTTTTGCACTTACGAGACCATATTATAATTCAATTATATAACATGACATTTTATGCCATATTTTTATATTTTAATTTAAACATTTAATGTTTATATTTGAAAATAATTATGTTTATACTTTAGACAACAATATGGTTGCAAAATTAACAATACAATGTTTTGTTAGCAACC
This sequence comes from Gymnosoma rotundatum, assembly GCA_916610165.2. Taxonomy (NCBI): domain Eukaryota; kingdom Metazoa; phylum Arthropoda; class Insecta; order Diptera; family Tachinidae; genus Gymnosoma; species Gymnosoma rotundatum. Next base: position 71,250,097 of record OU744339.1, on the reverse strand, counting down.
ATATAATGATCCATATGTTGCTCTTAGATTATGGTTACCTCAACCATATTTTTTCTTTGCGCGTACAAATTAAGATAACATATTAAATAAAATTTACCTGATGACGTAAGGATTTCCTAAGGAAACTTCGGATTGAAAATATAAATAAATCTTTTATTTTCTAATAATCTACATTGAAAGCCCGATAGTTCAAAAAGAACTTCAACCACAACAGAAATCAATAATTGCTTATGTTTATACAGCTAGGGATGCCAAATGAGAAATTCCGTACACCCTAAGTTTTCGAAGTTATTAAAAGTGGAATCCCGAAATTTTAAAAATTAATCCCAGATTTTCTCTAGATTCTTATAAGGAAACATTTACCTATCAATAACAAGACGTCGTTTTTATAACAAAAGGGTTCCTAAAACATTGCTTTGTTGATAATTACAATACGAAAATGTTGGTGGAAGTTGGGTAAATTATCTTATTCAAAATTGTAGCTGTTGTTAATTTTTTTCTTACATATGGCCAATTTGTTCAATTCAAAATCACTTAGTACGAATTTCGAAAAAAAAATACAAGACATAATTCTCACCTTTTTACTTGTTTATGTAATTAAAAATGCAGCAAGAGTATAATTTAATTTTATACAGATGGCCATTGGTATTAAAAATTTTAAATGATAAGCATAAGTGTCCAAAATAAAAAAAAACAAATCAAAAACTCAATATGAATTCACAATTTATCACTGAAAATTATTTTGTAAAATTTACTTAAGGAAATTGAATTTCTAATTCATTAAATCGAACGGTTTGCAGAATTTCAAAATATTGTAAAATAAAAAATCACAAATATTCTTAAATCCCGAATCCCGGGTTTTTAAAAATTGGTATCCCTAATCACAGCTTATTACAAGGAAAATATATGCTATCAGATACAAGAGTTTTAATTTAGTGAAGAAAAACTATATCTTATAAATAAATGTATGTATATTTTATTATAAATCTCTTTGTTATTTTGTTTCTTTAATTGTTTGTTTGTCAGTGCATCAATCAAGATTAAAAGTAAGGTTCTTTTTTTATTTCATTAAAAATATTTATTTATTCATTTATTAACTTTATTTATATCACTAATTACACTTTTCTTATATCACTAATTAAGTCAACTGAACTGACTTGTCGGAACTATATTACTTTTCTGTCCTCTTGTCTTTTAAATTAAGGGTTTTATACTAATAAAAGTGCCAATATTAGTACTTTCGTTTCGTCTGGGAACCAATTACTTTTACAAAATTATTTGGTAACAAGCGGATGCATAATAAATTGAAAATGCTTTTGTTAATTAGTATTGTTCACTAATTAATGGGAAAAAAATTAAATGTTAACGCGTGTACGGAAAAATAGGGAGGCACTTATTTAAGTTGCGATATATTGTATTAGTTGGTGTTATCGAAAGATTAGGTGTCACTATAACAATTAAACGGCTGAACCGAATTTACTGAAATTTGAAACACGGGTAGATATTTGTCTGCATGGTGCAATATGGTATTTATATTTCCAAATAGTGGACCAGGAGGGGAGAAAGGGGAAGCGGTAACAATTTTAATAAAATTTTAAATATAACTATTTATGTAGAAGGTAAAATATTCCAATCGGGAATGGGAAGCCGAATAGCGCAATTTTATGTGTCTTAACCGATCTTAACCAAATCCGATTTTAAAGATCTACTAACTTTGATGCCTCTAGAAGAAAAAAAGTCACACTCATATTCGGTACTTTGTAACCAAAGTCTTTTTTACCTGCCATCATACATCGCTTATTAAACACCTGCGTTAATGCAGTACCTGATGTAGAATCCCGTCTTAAAATATTATTTAGGTGGGTAAATTGTCTGAATTACTTAATAGCTTTTATGTTGGTAAGCGAAATTGCAGAATAAAATTACTTTTAAAATGTGTTAAAATTAAAAAACCGAGCAATATACATAAAATAACTATTAAACAAAAAACTACAGATTTAATGACAGACTAAAATGTTACTTTAAATAAGCTTGAATTTATTTTTGAAAGTGCCAATTCAATCCAATCTAATTTCTTATTTTCATACTTTTAGTCATAGATTGGACCTCCAGTGACATGTTTAATATGTTATCTCCCAAATTAGTTTTTCGATTATCAAATATCGTTTTTCATGCATTCGGAGCGGAGTCCCACAGTAAGCGAAGCTAAAATATATAACACAGCGATTAGAAACGCCAAATATAATTAGCTAGTAATCTATATAGAGTATAAACATGTATGTTTGCAAGAAAGCTATATCTGCCTATACGAGAGAACCGATCTCCCTAGAATTTCTTATCTTATTTTTTGATAGTTCATGGTTATGACAGGTGAATAATCGTGTGCCTAAAGGAGTATCATAGGCAAAATCATGAAATTTTGCACAAGTAAGTCAGATTTTAGTTTTTTTTTTTACTCTGTGCCAATTACAACAACAGCAACAGTAGGCATGATTATTTTGGTGAAAAGTTAATAAAAAAAAGGGAGCTGAATTATAAAAGAGGATGTAGTACGATTATTCCTATTGAGGTAGCGAAGCGCACCAGAAATAACTGTTATTTTAATAAAGTCGTGTATCAACAAATATGTCGTCGACAAACGAATTTTGCTTAAAATTTCCTTTCCAAATTTAAAACAATAAATAATAATTAATAAATATTGACATTAAAAAAACTTTCAAGCCTTCAAATTTCTAAAGCCCAATCCCAGTTATTTATGTAGACTTAAGCCAAACTATTGATTAAACTTCTCCTGGCTCATCAATTAACAGCATTTTTTTTAAATAACTTTATTAAATCCTTAGGCTGTTCTCCAAAAATAGGTTACTATAAATTTCTTTTTAATTTTTACATTAGGCAAATGCTAGTTTTATTGTTAAAATTGTGTTGATGTCACTAACATTTGAAAAACGTTTATATTTTCCAAAACAATCACCTTCCTCAAAATTAAACCTAAAACCCAAGGCCCCTAGTGCAATATCTGCTCTTGCATGGAGGATGCGTATAGAATCTAAAAAACATGAAAAAGTTGCCAAAGCTGAAGCTGAAGCTGTTAAGAAAAGGAAAATTGAACGCCAACAACAAAAACTGGATAAAGAAAATAAAATAAAAGTTAAAAAAGGCAAGCATAAACATGTCTGTGGCACTTGTCAAGAAGACTTGGGTGCTGACGCTGAAGATGATGGTTTGAAAAACATAAGGTGTGATTTTTGTCCGCAGTAGGATTTAGCTTCAATAGATTTTGTGCGCAAAGCATGCAACAAAGAAATAAATTGAAGTTCCTATAAATTTAATTTAATAGGTAACCAAGTACCTACATGCCTAATAGTTTTCAAATAAATTTAAATATGTAAAAGCACCTATTAAATAGGTAATATTTTTATACCCTTCACAACAAAAACTGAAAAAAGAGTATATCTAAATTTGTCATGCCGTGAGTAATTTCTACAACATCCATATATTTATATTCTGACTTCTTATACATAGCGAAGTCGATTGAGCGATGTCCGTCTGTCCATCCGTATGTCAATACATAATATATCAGATGTAGTGTCGAAAGAGGTGGTATTGTAAATCAGCATGATCGGTAAATATCCTTGGAGTTTTGCCTGCACCACGATTACCTCTATTTTTTCAGTCATTTGACGATAGCGAATTAAAAAATAATAAAAAAAAACATCAATTGGCCTTCGCCCATATTTTTATAGTTACGAGGCTTGGAAGTTTTAAAATTTTTTTTTAAATATCAATATGGTTATCATTTATCGCTTTTAAAGAAATCTTAAAGAAATGCTTACCCATTAAGAGCCGATGTAATTTTTATGTAAAATGGTATATATATATATATATACAGTACAATTTTTTTTTAATTCTCTGTCAACCCAATATTTGCCTTTTTATTGGATTTACTTTACTAAACTTGATTTACATAGATGGTGAAGGTTATGGAAGATTCCGTATTACCTAATATAGCACTCTTACTTGTTTATTACTTTTTTGTTAATTTAAAGCATATATATTTTTTTAAAGCATATATTTATAGAAATCCAAAGTACCAATTACTTAAGTATAATTTGATTCAAATATTTAACCGACTTGAAAAAAGAAGGTTGTGCTTTTTTTAATGTAATGCAGTCTTATCTAAACCGATATTGAAAATTTTTCTTTAGTTAAAGGTTATGCTTACAGATTGGTCTCGTTTTAAAAACAGTTCAAAATATTAAAAAATAAATGGAGTCCCCATACAAAGTACATAGTTTTTTGGTGTGTTATAAACCATAACTGCGTATAACTATAGCTCCTAGTAACAAAAGGCATACACAAATAAGTCTAAAAATTAAAGGGTGTCCCAATAGTTTATTAAGTTAGATGTATATGGCGATGTTATTGAACAGTTGTAGACGTACGGTTAAAATTAACAAAATACATGTATTGCTTAGTCCGCTATAACAACAAGAATAAAACTTGAATTTGAATATGTTGTCAAAATTTTGAGCCATTATAGACAGATAGCTGAAACCTGTTTTGCAGTCGGTTTTTTTTTTGCAGGAGTTATTATTAATTTAAGCTATTTTGAAATTAGATTTTTTTTACATAAAGCAATGTAATTAGCTCGTATTTTAAATAAAAATTTTAAATCCTTTGGGAGTTTTGTCTTTCCATTACAAAAAATATTATGCCTACAACAAGGTTTCTAAATGCCGGATTTAAGAAAATATGTGCCGACTGTTGGCACAAATGGTACATTTCAAAAAACACGTAAATTACTCAAACATAACACAAGTATATTTTAAAATAGTTAGTGTAAAACGCAAGAATTTTTTTGGACATCAATAAATATTTGATATACCAATACATTGTTTACATTCATAACGGCACCAGTTAAAACACAAAAAATAATTAAACTGCCGACTACTGCTTCCTTTACCCAAAGAATTACCTTTGCAAGTATTCCCATATTGTTTCATTCCGCCATAAAATATTCGATATATGCGATATTACACATAAAAACGTTGGAGATCCGTTACTCCGAAACTTAAAGTCAACATAAAAATTTTCACTTAAAATTTTACACCACGGACACAATTTTGTTCATTTTTGAACTAGATTTTTTCCAAAAATATAACTTCTGTAATTGTGTATGTATGTATTTTTAAAAGAATAAAATTTTTGGTGTTTGCGTTATGTAAATTGAAAATTTTATTAAAAAAAAACAAAAATTGTTTTGTTTTAATTTATTTTTAATAATTATTATTATTAAACATCTTGTCAAAATTGGATTTTCTAATTGTAAAGCGTTGCTGCTGCGTTATTTCGGTATACTCGATACAAAATGTACAGGCATAAGAATTTTTGACAGCAAAAAAACGCTTTTCGGTTAAGATTACGTATGGCTGATACTTCACATTACATATGTACATACCCAGCAAACATTTTTGAAAAGGTAATCGAGTGCGGAATTAAGCCAACTTAATGATTTTAACAAGGCATGAGAATTTTATAATCAATTACTGAGAATTAATTTAAGGTATTCTCTTTTAACATAAAGAACTAGTTTTGGGAACTAATGTAATGTGTTTTGTAAGCAAGTAACAAAATATGGCAATCACAAAAGTAAGTCATTATTGGCAAGTACTATTCAAGGTAAATTCTAATTTTTTGCTGGGTATACCTTAATTTCAATCCCAAAAAATGTATATTTGTTGCCACATATTTTATATTTTTATTTACAAAATCCACGAACATGTTTGCTTTAGTTGTACGCAATAATTTTTGAACCTTTTGACTTTAAAATTTCACCCTTATCAGGTCGAAGGACAATCTAGTCCTTTCTTGTAAACGTAGATTTTATAAAATACTAAAAGTCCTTTCACAAAAAGTATTGATTTTTTATATTGAAACAACAAATGAGATCAACTTAAATAGAATTTTACTTTATTTTTATCGCATTTTATATCAATCGGATTATTTTTCGACAATTTATCAAACATGCAACAAAGTCCGATAAATTATCCAATGATAAGGGAGATTGTTTGAATTTAAAATGGATTTTTTTCTTTCTAATATTTTAAGCATTAGGGCAGTTTTTACAGATAAAAATATTTTCAACTGTATAAAAGATCCGAAAAAAGTCAGTCGTATACAGTGCAGAAAGAAAAATATAATTATTGTTTGGTTATTCTTGTGTTTGCTTAAGCTTTGATTTTTGTCTTTGCTTTATTTTTTGGACAAAAAAATTTTAGATTAGATAAAATGTTTGTCGGGACGGGCTTTAACCCTCAAAAATCAATATCGGTAATTCATTTATTCGGGAATAATAATAAAAAATAGCACAAAGTTTTTTTCAAAATTTAATAATTAAATAATATTCCCGTGTCTTTAATTTAAAAATATTGTTTTTTATTTTCTTTTTTTTTTATATCGGGTTATTAAATTGACTTAACAACAAGATTGTCGATTTTGCTTTTAGTTACAATTTTAACGATGTTAACTGTTGCTAAAATCCAGCTGGAAGTTACTTATTGATAAGAAAGCGACTATAATTGATGTGTTATTTAACCTGTAGACAAAATAAACACAGAATATACATAAATATTCGAAATTAAAATAAACACATTTTCTTTTCATTTTGATTAAATTAATCATACTTGTTTAAATAGTAATATATACGCACATTTAAAAATAGTTTTATAACTTAATCGGGGTTGTCATGGAATCCAATTTTATTGGAATTGGATTTAAAACCGACAAAAAAATCGCGTTGGTGTCATGAAATCCAAGTTATCGGTTTTATGTTCGAACTTGAAAATTTATCGGTTTTAGGTGTCATAGAATCCAATATTATCGTTTTTTTTATTGGAAGTAAAACAAGAGGTTAATAGCTGACGGAATTAATTAATTAATTGTTACTATTTATTACAGTTAAATAATTTTCAAAAAAGTAAGTAAATAAAAAAGTTAAAAGTAACATACGAGTGTTAATTTTACTTTTTACCCACTGCTGGCAAACGTAACGCTCGATAGCCACAAGCACATCGTGCAACACTCTTGATACAGTGCTTCTACCAAAACTTATACTGGATTCCTTGCCAACAGACCTCTGATAAGATCCTTCAGCTAAAAAGCGTAACGTGGCTGCTAACTGCAACACATGTGGTATATTTGAACGTTGCAAAAGTCCTTCAATAGTATTAAGAACTTCTCGAAAAGCCTCTTTGTTTAAACGATAAGATTCTAGGAACCTGCATATATATATTTGAACGTTGCAAAAGTCCTTCAAGTCCTAGCTCTTATCGTTTAAACAAAGAGACTTTTCGAGAAGTTCTTAATACTATTGAAGGACATTTGCAACGTTCAAATATACCACCTGTGTGGTATATATATAGATATGTATATGTCTGTAACGGTTCAACAGTTTGTCCATATACATCAAATTATATCAAATATTTAATTTATAATATAATTATACCAAATAAAGTAGTGGACATTCTGTCTAAAATTAAGGTGTTTGTATACAACGGTTCAAAAAATACGGCCATATAGAACAAATTACATTAATTTTGGGAACATCCAAAGCTTCTTGTTATAGCGGACTTAGCAAAACATGTCCCTTGTAAATTTCAGCTGTCTGTCTATAGTGGTTCAAAAGTCCGGCCACATCCACCATATTATATCAACTAATGGGAGACCCGTTTATATCCAAATCCAAATTTTATACTTGTTGGTATAGAAAAGTTAGTAATACAGGTTCTTTGCAAACTTCAATTGTCTGTCTACAACTGTTTAAAAGTATGGCCATATACCAAATTAAATGAACTATTGGTGCACCCTTTAATTTATAATTTTATGAACTGTTTTTAAAACAAGACCAATCTGTAAGCATAATCTATCATATTACCAAAAATTTTCAAAATCGGATCAGAAATGACTGAAAAAAGCAACATTCATCCGAATTGTATAAACTCCTTCTTTTTTTCAAGTCGGTTATAAAACACAACTTGTAGCAATATTTTAGTACAATTTGGAAAATTTAGTAAAAAAATATACTTAAAATTGCAAACAAAAGAGCAAAAACAGAAAACACCTAATTCGAATATTGGTTTTATTTTCAATCGAAAATAACAAAACCGACATGTTTTCATGACACCAAATGAATCCAATATCTGATTTCAAAAGCGATAATTATCAAATCCGACTTGGATTTCATGACAACCCCGAATTTCTCGTTAAAAAACTGCTTATAACATGTCTTGATCGTATTTAAGAAGAGGTAATCGCAACTCTACAAGCAAAACAATTTCAGATTTTCAATATGTAAATCAATACACATAGTGTAAATCTATGTAACATATGTTATTTTCCTATTTATTACAACATGTGTTAGTTTTTTTATTTAGAGCACGCTCTACTTTGATATGTGAAACTATATGAAAAGAGATATTTCAGTGATGATAACTTCTACTTTTAAAATTTCCGCTTAAAATATTTTGACGATAATAATAAAATTTCTGAAAATAAAAACAAATAAAAAATTTTTTTTGTAAAAAGTATTTGGTGGTAAAAGCAATTTGTAAGTTTGCCTACAAGGGAAAAACGTAGTAATATTATTAGTCGTTCTCTATTTGCAAAATACACTAATTTTGAGACCAAACACGTTAACTTCACTAATAGTTATGAAATTTTCGGAAAATCCAAAAAAAGAAAAGATAATAAGATAAATAAGATAATTTACTTGTAAAAATTTTAATGCTATTCACACATCTTGCTTATAGATATCCGGGTACCGTCAGTTTGTTAAAGGTTATTTATCTTACTCTTAAATTATTTTAAACTTTTTAGATAATTCTATTTGCATATGTTTCCTGTTATTTTAAAATTGGCCGACAACTGTCGTGCAAAATTTTTCAAATAATGCTATCGTGAAGCTTGATTCTTTTGGCATCCCCTCTAATTTTTTGAAACCATTCATGTTTTTGTTAATTTCTGATGAGGCTTTTCTTTACTTTTCCTTCAATCAATTATATAAAGATTCACAGCCAACGACTTTCAGAAGGCAAAAAGTTGAGAAAGACATTCAAGCCAAGAGTAATAGAGTATACATATCTGTGTACTAATGTGATTACAAAAATACAATAAAAATAAATAACAGTGGTAACAGTTTTAAAAGCAAAAGGAAATCATATTTTATGGCCTGTTTTTTAACGTTAATTATCGCCGGAAACATCGCAATAACAGAGGAACGCATGCTACTTGTCTTACACACTACTAGTCACATGAACACAAGAGTAGCACAAGTCTGTTTGCTGCATTAAACCATGTCTTTACAGAAATTTGTTACTCAGGCCAGTAAAAGTTTTCATCTACTGGAATAATAATCTGTTCGTTTGCCTATTTTTAATTTTTCATTCATTGATGCAACGTTTATAATAGACATGACGCATAAATAAAAATAAAGTAAAAGCCAGTAGGGAATGCACATGATTATGATCAAAGATATATATACATACATGTATAGTAGATTAAAATTTAATTGATTGTTTTTTTGTTTGTTTTCTTTTTTTTGCAACTGTATGTGATCATGTGCGTGTGTCTATTTTACAATATCCTTAAGTAATTTTATAGAGAATTTAGATAGAGTTCTTTAATTGCATTAGATCTGTTAATGTGATTATTTTATTTTTTTTTAATATTTTAAGATGTCATATAGTTTAACACGTACATAATACATAAGCATTTGTGTAGTAGCTTGTTTTTGTTTCACAAAATGATAAAAAAATATTATTTATTTGGACAAAAATACAAAATATAATGATTTCAATCTTTATAATACTAATAAAACATTATAACTCAAAAAAAAAATTAATTTCGAGATAATTGCAGTTGAAACTTTTGACTCGTTCTCACTATCTAGAAAAATATTAGACTGCTTAATTTTTCCATCACTGTTCAACACTACTTGATCCTTGCCGGTATATAATGAAACTTAGCTAAAGGCAATAAACGTGTTAACAACATTGTTTTATGAACATTTGCTTGTTCGGCTTAGTATGTTATCTGAAGGTGGCAATCGATTGCGATATTAGAAAACATATATGTACATATTTAGATGCCTCACCTAAGTGCAATATAAAATTGGAACCATTATCCATAAAATGCAGCATTAAAAAAGTTCCAAAAACTGTTTTCTTTGCTTCTCCAATTCTGTATTTTATTTTGTTAAAGATGACTTTTAACCAAAAATATGACATGCATATTATTTTCCATAAAAATAATTTTAAAAAGTGCTCTTACTTTTACCTCGTTGCATTCTTTGATCCCAATATTTGCAATTTAAAATGTAATTTTTTGTTTATACGCTTTATTCAGAGTCCCTTTGTTTAATTGATTGTATCGCTTTTTTACATTTATACTTTGTAGGAAGCCTTATTTTCTTAATTATCGGTTTGTATTCGCATCTATAATTATAGATGTACATATATGTACTTTGTTTTACATTTTGCATACATGTTTTGCAATTCTAAAAATCGAATCGCTACACTTCGATACATTTACATGAATAATGTTTAAACTATAAAGAATAAATTATTTAATAATATCTTTGCGTAACTAAATAGTATTTTATTTCGTTTGTTACTGCTGGACTGTTGCTTTGAATTTGTAAAGACTGTAATATATGTTGCATAAGCCAGCTTCTCTAAGGCAATATTAATCAATTTGAATAACCGAACTGCATTCTTTATGAAAAACAATTATTAGGTATTAATAAAACTCACTTTTTAAAAACACTAAGATGTCGCCATGTAGGACATGTAGAACAACCATTATTTAAAATGGTAATATACCAACTACAGGAAAAAAGATTACTTTTATTATACCCTTCACCATAAAAAGTGGCAAAAGGGTATGTCTAAGTTTGTCATTCCGTTTGTAATTTCTGGAATATTCGTTTTCGATCCAATAAAGTATATATATTCTGTAAGAATGTAAGAGTAGGTTTAAGCAATATTCGAATTAATTTTTAGGAAACATTTCCTTATGGATTAGATCCTAGAGCAATTTGAAAATAACAAACCATTTTAAACATCGAAATTGTGTTCTGACAAAACAGAGTATGGCTATGTAAATGATTTTCGCTGAACAAAAAGAATGCGACCACACAAGTAAGTAACGAACTTAAAGAAGTAGATACCTCATATGATATAATAACATACATACATATGTACATATATTAAAAACTTTTAATACAATTAAAAAAAAAGTTAGGATATTATTTATTATATTATGCTAATATCCCATAACATTTTGAAATAAAAATGCAATTTATTTGTTGGTTTGGAATAGCTGGTATCTATACGTATTTCGCCGGTTGCTAAAGCCAGCTCGTCAGGAAACCTTTATCCAAATTTTTAGAAAAGCATTACTTATTATTATTACTTTATTATTCCAAAAATTCATTATACATATGTTTCTTAAACTACATTTCTTATATAAATTTCTTAACGTATTACAACTTTTCTAAGACTAATTTGCACTTAATTAATTACATTACAGATATGCTGTATACAGTCATTTATTAATTATTACATTTGTTTACATTTCCAAAAAAAAGGATAAAAAGGAACACACTCGTTTGTTTTTAAAATTTTACTTAAAACTAATAACTTAAACTATCCTACAAACTAAATAACACTTAATATTTAAAACAAATAAAATAAGCGATATATAATATCTATCACAAAGTCCTTCTAAAAACTACTGTGCGGTGTTGTACACCAAGTCAGTTATGTCAAGGGTTTTCACCCTTCTGTGATAAAATAAGAGGCCTGCATCCCCAAAGAGAAGACCTCCAGTATTCAAAGCCAAAAGGCTAACTGGGGAATGGTACTTATTTCTAAGCAAATTCTCCAGATCAGGGGCCCGGTGAAAGCATCCCCCTACTAAACTATTATTTAATGAGGATGATTTGTCAAGAAACCTGAGTGCAGATCTCATGAGAAAAACATCAATCCTCTCAAAATTTATACTATAGATTTTTCTACAGGACGGTTTTCGAAAAATGCCATCAGGGCCTACCCTGGGGTGTAGCCGTAGGCAGGAGCAGAGAACACGTCTCTCCCATGTCCTAAGCCTTTCCATCTGGTGGGAAGATATTCCAAACCAGACTGGAAAAGCGTAAGAAATAATAGGTCTTATAATCTGACGGTAAATAAGAAGCCTTACTTTGGTACTTAGACCACCCCTGCGGCGTAAAATCCTATGGTATAAGAAATAAACCTTTTTAGCACGTTCTATTATGAAATCTAGATGTCTATAGAATTCAAAGTTCTCATGGAATACTACCCCTAAATACTTCATCCTATCAGAGGTACTGATACGTTCGCCAGCAATACTTAGGCTTGGCACAAAACTTCTTGCATTTGGGTGGAGATTACCACGCCTACCCTTAATCATTACCCCATCAGTCTTTTGAATATTTAATTTCAGGCCCCATTTCATGAAGTATTCATGAAGAATGTTCAGGTAATTGTTGACCCTGTTATTCAAATTTTTCGCCCTAGGACCATTAGCAGCAATCAATATATCATCAGCATACATGAGCAAAAGATCCCCCGCAGGTGGCTGCGGAATATCAGAAACAAAAATATTGTACAAAATCGGCCCCAATAAGGAGCCTTGAGGAACACCTGCCACCACTGTCCTGATATCTGATAATTCATTTCCTACTTTTACTTTAAAAGAACGATCCTTAAGAAAATCAGCTACCATCCTACATGTAGAGCGTTCAAAGCCTAAGCCCATCATTTTGAAAACAATCCCCTGTTGCCAAGCGGTGTCAAAAGCCTTTGAGAAATCAAGACTTACCGCAAGAGTTGGGTGCCTTTTGTTCAAGCCCCTAGTCACGAAGTCTGTGAAGACCATTAGGGCGTGTGATGTTGAATGGCCTCCCTTAAAGCCAAACTGACAGTCATTAAGTACACCACCATCTGTAATTTCATTTCGTATCCTAGATAACAAAAACCATTCCATCAGTTTCCCAAAAGAGGATAGTAGAGAGATAGGTCTATAACTGCTAGCTTCCCTAGGGTCCAAGCCGGATTTTGGAATGGGAACTACTACTGCCTCTTTCCATTTTCTAGGAAAATAACCAATGTTGAGGCAATGGTTGAAGATTATTGCCAAGTAACGCCATGTAGTAACATCCGTCTTTCTCAGGATAAAGTCAGGAACTCCATCACCACTGCTAGATTTCTTATTTGATCTTAATTTTAAAGCACATCCTACATCGTAAGATGTAATTAAATTAGGCCTTGTTTGAAAACCGCCCTCCATTAACCTGCCATCAGCCATGATTTCCTGCCCGAAAGTCAGGGATGGCAAGTAATCTGTCAATGCGGATACTTCCTCTGAAACCATACTCTCAAAAGAAGGCGATCGTAAGTTATCGCCTCCTCTGTGAACTTCACAGAAGTGATTAGCCAAGATATTGGCTTTATCACAATCTTCTGTAATAAAAGAGTCCCCAGCAGCCCTCAAACTAGAAATAGGCATCCGTCTCTTAAGACCGGCACCACTTTTTACTTTCTGGAATGTCCTACTATTAAGGCGAATATTTTGCAGAAAATCGGTCCAATAAAGTTCCTCAAATTTTGCGATGGCCCCTTGAATAATTCTATCTAAGTTTCTAATATCGGCTTTTAAAATTGAGTACCTGCTAGGATCAACAGTACGCCACAGAATCCTTCTCAGTCTCTTTTTTTCAGAGATAAAATGTAGGATATTATCCGGAAGTCTTAGTAGTCCCCTATTACTCGCAGGGATTTTTGGTATCGCTCCATTCATAGCATTTGAAAATGCTATGCTCATAGATTCTATACAGTCATCTATTTCATGGGATGATACATTGCGGTCAACTGGAAGTTGACTATGCGAAAGGTCCCTGGCCAATAATCTGTTAAAGCTATTAATATTCAAACGTCTAAGGTCAAAAAATTCAGGCAGTATTCTTCTTTGCACGTTTCCTATCTCAACAACAATTTCTACTGCAAGATGATCAGACTGGAAATCCAGTATTTTTATTCCTGCAACTGCTACCGGTAAGATATCAGTTGATGACATAACTATGTCTATGTATGAAGATGTAGTTCCAGAAACTCGTGTCGGACCACTGGTGGGGTGTATAGTTATATCAGGGCACGTCAGCAGAAACTCACGAAGGGTGTTACCTTTATGGTTACATACGTTTCCCCCCCAGTATGAATGCTTAGCATTTAAATCAGCGCCTATTAAAAGCTCCTCCCCATTAGATAAATCCATTAATGGATCTAAATTTGCAAGTGTGAATGTACTCTGTGGGGGTGAGTACATCGAAACCACAATCATCCTACTGCCATCAGTCTTGTTTATCCTGACAGCTGTATTCTCAATAGGGCCTAAGTCGACAGTAACCCTGTTACAACACATACTATCCTTTACAAAAATGGCAGTTCCGCCGCCACGTCCATTTAGCCGATCCTGCCTAAAGATCTTATAACCCCTAAAATCCAAAACATGTCTTGGTGAAAGTTTATGCTCTACTACTAAAAGAACATCCGGCCGATGTTCGCTAAGAAATAAATTCAAGTAATGCCTCTTGTGCCTAGAGACAATAGAATTTACATTAATAAATATGCACTTTATCGAATTAGTCATCGTGCTGTAAAGATATCAACATCCCCAGTAGTGCCCGAGATTTTTCACCATCATTATTAAGCGCCCTGTATTCACGAGCAAAACCTTTCATCTTTTCTAGACAGCTTAGTAGATCACCGCCGAAAAATCGCTTGCAATCTTTATCAAGAATATCAAAACCAGCCATTGCAGACTTGACAGATATGCCAGCTCTCTGAGTGCTGGCGACTTTTGGTTGGGTGTTCTTTGTCACTGCTGTTTTAGCAGCAGCGGCATATGATACACCACTTATTGTTGTAGAAGGGACTATTGGGGTGGGACGTCTCACCGGAGCCCTTACACCCTTTTCCGCAGTTTTTCTTTGAAGAATTTGTAAACGTTTTGGACACTCCTTTGAACTGGCAACATGTCCCTCTGTTCCACAATTTACGCATTTTACGGGTAAGCCGACCTTTACTACTGCTTGACCTGTGACTAGATCAGTCATACGTGTCTCGATATTGTTTTCTCCTTTTGAAGGAACCTGACAATTTTTTGTGCCATAAGAAGCCCCACACTTAACGCATCTGAAGGGCATGTTGCAATTAATTGCGACATGTCCAAAGCGTTGGCAATTGTAGCATTGTACTAAATCTCTTCGATTGTGCTTTTCTATGTGCACCCTACAGTGAAGAATGTAGTTTATATTCCTAAAACTTCTCAAATCAGATTCTTTAGATAATTGGAAAAGCCATCTATTTCCTCCTATCTTGTGAAGCCACATAATCTTCACGTTAATCTTAATGCCCTGCATATACTCAAGTACATCACTTGAATCAAAAGTATTAGATAGACCCTTAATTACAACAGAAAAAGGTCTTTCAGCTTTTGGTGTATGGGTATAATAATTAACCCCCTCTTGCTTTAAGAAGTCCTTCAATTTAGAAAAGTCCTCTAAGGTGCAGACCCCTATGTTTGTCACATTTTTACCTAACATTTTCATATTATAATCCTTGTGACCTAACACTTTATCTAACTTATTACTAATAATTTTCACATCAATATTATAAGTAGTAACTATCGGTACAGACTTACTTTTTTTAATTATTCGGCTGGTGATAGCTTCGTCCTTCTTTTTTGAGCCACAAGTTTCCGCTGCTTTAGGCTGAACTTCTTTTTTTTCTGCTGCCGGTTCGGTTCGACATTCCATTTCGCTTACTGTACCCGCGGATGGTACAATTTCTTCTTCCTCCACTGACATCTCCTCTTCACTGGATGTTTCGTTATCATCTGTTTCATCGTCGGTCGGTGAAACTTCGTCAAGTTTTTTCTGTAGCGCCTTATTTTCTTCGGCCATTTTTATAATATTCAGATTAAGAAGTTTATTTTCCTCCTTTATTGTAATTAGTTCTTTTTGCAATTCGGCAATTGTAATTGCAGTCCTCGCCCTCTTGTGTGGATTAAGGCTCTCATCATCCTGCATTTTATTAAGCGCGTAGTAGTGATTTAGTTTCTGCTACGCAGGTACCAACACTTTGCCTGTTTGACAGATATAAATGCAAGCACACAATTTTTTTTTTCTGTTTTTTGTTTTTTTTTTATCACTTTATTTTTTTACTATCCGTAAACACGTACTTTACCGCACGACAGTCACAAGCGTTAATCTTTTAGAAAAGCAAAAAACATTTCCTTTAAGTATAAAAACTTCAAAAACAACATGAGAGTTTTTTTTAGAAGCCAATACAGAAATGTTAAGGCTTTAACAAAAATTACCAACAAAAAAAAACACGTTTTCATTTTGCTTACATTTCCTTCTGCGTTAGGTTGGTTACATGCCGACTCTTAATGCAGATAAAAAATAATTTTACAAATAAAAATTATATGCAATTGCTTGTGCAAACTGTTGGCATCACAGTTATGTTTTTTTTCTTTCTCTTGAGAAATTTAAAAAAAATAACTGTGTTGTTTTTATTTTTAATACGCCTTACGTCTGCGAAATTCACTATTTATGTTTTTAAGAAGCGACGGAAGAGGTTGACACAATGAGTATTTTGTTGACGGACAAAAAGTATTAAAACACAGCAAAAGCGAAAGCAAAGTAAGAACAAGTAGCAAATGATAGCTGTCAAAGTATTTAACGTACGTCAAAAGTTATAAGTTGCCCAACTTTCATACTAACGTCACAACACTCATAAGAAAGCAAGTTTAGCTTACTTGTCAGTTGAAAAAGACAAAGTATATGACTGATTCTATGTGCCCCGGCCTTTACGAACACAAAGAAGCATATTGATTTGGAGTATAAGTGGAAAAATGTTATAATCAAAAATTAAAAATTCAACTTGAACGGACTGGAAAGCTTCTGAAATCACTGTCATTAACTGCAAAAATACAAAGAACTTGAATTGAGCTGGCTTTTTTATAGTAGTTCATTGCATTTAGCTTATATTACAACAATAATGGTCTCTGAAAATTACATCTAAAGTCTAAATAAAATTATATCTTAAGTAGTAATTAAATTTTCAAAAAACATTTCATGTACAGAAATGACGACCTTACAGTTTCATTATATATTTATAGTTCTATTGATTTTATTTTTCATTTTTTTTTTTTTTAGAAAACCAAGTGACTTGTGATGATATTAACTGTGGCCCGAAACAAGTTTGTCTAGTTGACTTGTTAACACACAAACCCAGATGCACCTCATGTCGTTATAAGTGCCCACGCAAGAGACGTCCATCTGTAAGTTCCCCATGATTGATAGATAAGCTTGATAAAATTAAATTTTTAGGTTTACAATTTTTTTCTTTCTTATTATTATTTTGTTTCTCTATTCTTTTATACAGTGTCCCCACTTTGATGAGGGTAAAATTTGTGGCTTCAACAATCGTACGTATAATTCATGGTGTGAAATGCGTAAGGACTCCTGCTCCACTGGCTTCTATATTGACGTGAAATATTCAGGAGATTGTCACTTAACAACTAAATTGTAATAGCAGCATACATTACTTAAATTCGTAGCAACTATTAGCAGATTTACTTCAACTCTCAAAAAAAAAGATACAGATTTTATTAATATAATAAAGCATATTTAGCGATTATAAACTTTTTCGTAAGCAAAATTAAATTTTTTAAATGTGCTTGTACTTACTAATGCATTTGTTAGATTGTCTCGATTAGTCTTTAAAAACATAAAGTCTACGATGGTGATAAAAATACCACTGTTCAATATTGCGCTAATTGACCAGTGAATATTTTATGATAAATTTAAAATTTCTTTACTAAGTGAGATGCTACTTAATACCATATTTCTAGATAAACAAGAAATATTTTATACGCTTTTAAGTTTTAAAACATCAAAAAACTCATTTAATCAATTTGGCTTTTGATATAAGACTCATAGGTTTTCTATACAAAATTTGGATGAAATCAACTGAAGTGCTATATAAGCAGTAGCGAAATGGCCACATGGATATGCTCTCCTCGCAGTAATGCATTTCATTTTGACTAAAATTAATTGCCATAAAAGAGATCCCGATTAATATATTTTCATATTCATTAATAAACTCATTAAGAGCTTAAGAGTCGTTTAAAACAGAAACTGCACTCGATAAGTTACATAAAATCAATGCTGTTACAATTTGTTACCGTACCATAGGTTTCACCATTCCAACTGTGTATTCCAGAAACAAATTCAGGAATTAATCTATTTCGGTATAAGGTGAATATTTTTTTTTGTAGTAATGCATGAAAATGTAATAAAAAGCCAATGCGAATACTGGTAATTTATCATTTTACTTTTAAATTGAAAAATAAACAAATTCCATGTTAAATTAAAAAAAAGTAATTAATTGACAAGTAAAGCAGTTTCTTAAACTTACAATTATAAATATTTTATTCAATACACTAATTTCTCGGCAGAAAATAATCAAACCCCTTTAGTAATTCAAATTAATTTTAATTAAATTGTATCCAATTCAATATTCCGATAATCTCTATTTTCAATATCAGCAAATAGCACAATCTTTGTACACTACTCGAACGATTGGACAAAATTTCATACAAGAGCTTAATATTATCTGCAAGGTTGCCAGATGGTGATGGCTGATTAGTATTTAAACGTGGATAAAAATTGACAAATCGTTACATCTTTGAAATTTTGAGTATGTATGTATGTATGAACCCAAGTGTTAGCATTATTTTTAAATAAATGAATTAAAATTGATTTTGGCTTAAGTTTATATATTTTTTTTAATTTCTAAGAAGAATGCTGATGATAGATTTAGCGATCCAGAAAATGCAGCACTACATTCTGCTGGTGTCTAACTTTTCTTGTTTTCTTTGAAAAACGTGCGCATACATTTGTGAAATAATTTCTCTTAACAGAAAGGTTTTTAGAAATTACAATATTAACTTAAGCCAAAATCAATTTCAATACATTTGTAGTATCCGCAGTTTAACTTCTAATTTAATAAAAAATTAAATTATATTTAAATAAATATGGATACTTAATATAATATTAATTATAACAAATTTGTTGTCAGATATGCCGATGAAGTTTTTTCGAAAGAACTCTCTTATTTATATGTATTAAAAACTAATTGCATTGGAATAGTGGGCGTGGTACCTTCCATAAAAAATGAAAAATGATTACTGTATAGCTAGGAAACTATATTAGTTAGACTCTTTAAATTTTGGACCAGTTAACCCCATATCAATACCCTCCATACAAGTTAAAAATTATCATCGTGTATCTAGAGAATTAGTATGCGTAGCCCAGCGATACATCCCCATTTCAGTATTTTATATATGAAGTTAGACATTTGTAACCCATCAGTATCGTCTTAGTCACCACTTGGAAAGTTGATTTTAATTAGGTAATTGAATAAATTTAGTTTTTGTATTCTAGGCTAAATAGATTTGAAAGTAGTGAGCCATATCTTACATCTTCAGTTTATGTTGCTACAAGAATTTAATTGTTAGAATTTTTTTTCGCAATTTTTGGAAGAAAATAAAATTTCAAAAGTTTATTATTGCTTTTAATAAAACTGTAGATTTCCTTAAAATAAAAACAAATAGAATCTTAAAATATTTATTTTATTCTTTACCCCGTAATTGTTTTATATATTTTCCAATGCATAACACAGCGTGCTGCAGTTTTCAGTTAACGCGTAGTGATCAATAGTAAAATTAAATTTCTTGGATAATACTTATATGGAAAAAGTATTATGTAATTGCACCTTGTAACTATTTCGCATATTTTTGAGTGAAAATCTGACATGGTAAAAAGCTTTCTGCCATCTGTATATATGTACAGTTTTAATAACACAGGTTCCGGCAGAAAAACCTGCACTATAAGGGAGGCTAATAAAAACAAAGTCAAAGTACAGATCTTGCCGTTTAAGAACATATAACCATTAGTTTAATTACTTTACATTTTAAACAATACATCTCTCAAATGCTTTATCCTACTGTTGACACGCCGGTTGAGTCGGTCTTTGAAGTTTCCCATTACTTTACAAGTCAGGTGAAATCGCTTTAACTTCTCGTCTTATCACTTATTTTATGGTTTGTTAAGTTTGAGGATGATGTTCGTAAATCTTGGATTTTAAATAGCCTATGAGAAAAAATAACAAAGTCCTGCAAATATTTTACTTGGTACCGTTCAGCAATAGTAAGCTGAGTAAGCTTTGTTAAAAAAAAGTGTCAGTAGAAACTTTAATAAAGTGCCCGTTACATTAGTATTACCGTGTACCCAGAATCATGTCGGATGATTTAAGCAGGAAGTTTTAGAAAACCGACGAAGATACTCCCCCTGAAAATTAAGACATAATATTTGGAAATGTACGTTTATCATATACGGAAAAGAATTTCTTAAGAAAAGAATGAAAAAGATTATCAGATATTTTCAAATGATGAAACTGTATGGAAAAAATTGCAAATAGGTTCTTTACTCAGAAAAGAACAACTTCATAACATTTAAAGAAAAGACCAGCTCAAACGGAATATGCAAAACGTAACATTGTAAAGGGTAAGACGAAGACTACGTTTCCCTTAATTATTAACTACCACATTAAGGAACACATAAGAATATCGTTAGTTTAAATGAAAAACTATGTAGCTTAAAAAAATTATTAAATTAAAGACACGGGAATATTTAATATTTAATATTTAAATTATTTAATTTTAATAAAAAATAAAAGTCACATCTGTATGTCTGTTGAAGTATGTGTTTTACATGTGTGGCAACACGGATCGGAATTTGATTGATAGTAGAAAACATTTTATAAAACAAAAGACAATAATCATGATGATAATGTAATACCAAAAGCCTTATTAACATTATCTGACCAAATTAAAGACCTTGAAGTTACTCCTAAATTATTTGCTATTTTAACAATTTCAATTCTGGAGTCTCCAATACATGTACATATTTATCTCATCCTATATTCTGACACTCATATTGCTAATGATAAATAATTTTGATTTTTTTGGGTTAAGTTTCAGACTTTTAGTCGTAGCTCAGGTAAAAACCCTTTCCAAATCGAGAATTAAATCCTTTATTCCTGAGAGAAGCGAATTTTTACATCTTCCAAAGTACAACTGAACGTCATCAGCATCAGATGAACACCTTTAATAACTTCCAACGGTCTAGAAATACAACCATTGCTGACAACAGATTGGGTTTTGTTGAAATCAAAATTTAAAAAATGTGGATAGTTTAAGGCAAAGAAAAAATCTGAGCAAAATTTTTTTTTAAGTTTGACATTTCGAACAACGCACAGAGGAGTATTTGACCCAAAAAGCTGGCCAAAAAGGCAAAAATTAATTTGATGAAATCCTAAGAAAAAATTACTCAGATCGATAGAGAACAAAATTCTACATTATATCGTGCAATTTAAAGGGTGTAAGTTAAGATTTGTAGTTGTGGGACGCTGTTAAAGTCAGGAAAGTGAAGAAAATTGCATGCGTTTTTATTGAATTTTTTCGATTTCAAGATATTTATATGATATTTTTTTCTGGCTAAACGAATAGAGGTATTACATTGATTTTTTTTTGCCTGAAAGATTTCATCAGCAGCTATTTTCAATATTTAAAAAGAAAAAATTATCTTAAATATTTATTTTTAAATTTTTAATTATAAAAAAAACTATGTATTTAAATATATTAATTCTTACCAAAAACAAAAAAGGAAAAGCTTTTTGAAAGTGAAGGTAGCTGTTGTACAAATAATGTTATATACCACAATAAAATATGAAATCTCTAATTTAAGAAAAAAGAAAAAAAGTTTGTGCCAATATTTTTTGTGATTTTTTGAAAATTTTACCTTTTTTCTATTTTTACTCATAAGGCACTTTTTCTTATACTTTATTGTCGTCATAAACTTTTGTTTTTTCAAATTATTGCTGTAAAATATTATTTAATCACTTTTAGCAACTACCAACCTGCCCTTAAAAAAGGAATTTCTTTTAATTCAGTTTTTACTTTATAAATTCAAATTTACTAACTGTAAGTTAACCCACGCATACACACCTATTAAACTGTTTTTGTTTATATGCGGTCTATATAACACTTCATCGTCTTCAGGATACTTTATTTCTTATGAAAATATAGTTAGATATAAGCATACCTAATTTAAAAGGGTAACAAATCAAAATTACATTTAAAAACGGTGCAGGTATATAAAATATGCACCCAAGTATCAGGTTATTAACTAAGTAAAAGAAAAATGCACTTTGAAAAATATACATATATGGCTTATTGCGCAAAATTCTTATTATAAGAGTTTTGCAACTTTGAGAGATAACATGGAAAAAATTTACACAAGATTTTAGTTATTCCAAATAGTTCAGGAATCTAATGCTAGAATCATTGACGAATAGTTGCAGTTTTTAGCTAGTAAATTGTGTGTGATTTCAGAATGTCAAGGAGATGGGGATATACAAGCAATAAAGCAGTGTGTTATAAATTTCAAAAAGTATTGGGGTTTAGCACAACGAAAAGAGGACCGATATTTAAGCAGGTATGCTAAATGGCTGGAAGAAACTGTGACATTATCAGTATTTGGCAGTTCATCTTCAGGGCGACCAAAAAAAGAATTTAATGAAGCAAGTGAAACAACAAAACGAAGAAAAACGCAAGGAATTCGTCAGTAATTAACAACAGGCAAGATCGAATTTGCTGCATCATTCAGCGGGGGGTGCTTTAGCATTGTTTATAAATGCTGATTTTACGAAAAACCAATATGAATATCATACAATGCCAACAAAAATATATATCCATGCTACTCATTGCTAAAAAATGACATTAGCGGAAGTGAAGCTGCAATCTCTCCTCGACCACACAGCAACATGCTTATGTACATACCTTGATGATGTATTACCGCAGTTGGATTATGAAGAACTTCAGTTTCTTGAAAAGGTTTTGAACAGTGACCCTTTTTTAAGCTGCAATACACAAAAAACCGTTTTTATCAGATACTATTCAACTACTACTTCCTGATACAGATGATAATGCCCATGATGAAATACGTATGACATTTTCAAAATTTTGAATTTTTAAATTAGTTTAATTCTGTCATGTGATGAGTATTTAATAATATAAAAAAATATGAGAAGTAACATGTTTTTGCTTATTTGGTTGTTTATTCCTTATAGAAAGCCAAGCTACGAGACCAATTTTTTTAAAAATTTAACATTGTCATTTGACGATTTTTATGTGACGATTCTACTTCATTTCGACGAATTTTTTCTACTAATATGACACATTGACGTATGACGATTTTTGTTGTAAAACTTCTTATAAAGGGTGTTTTTTTAACACCGATAGAAATTTAAATTGTAAAAATTAACACAAAAAATTAAAATGCAATGAAGCTTTTTTATACGAAAGATCAGAACATTGCATTAATATTTAAAAATTATTTCAGCTGCTCATGAGGAGCGCATTCTGGACATCCAAATTTGGGTCACTTTTTCAAATACTGCTGGCCATATGTCACGAATAACATTAACAATGTTGGCCTCCAAAGCGTCGGGTATGTTGTGGATTGGTCTTACTCGATATGCGACAATTTTGCTCATTAACAAACCCGTTAAGCCAAAAATTAGCCTCATCGCTGAATGCAATTTGGCGACAAAACAACTGATCAGTTACTTACTGCTCTGGATGGATGATTTGATAGCCTTATATAAACAAGACTCTATTCATAATGATTTGCTAGAGTTTACTGAAAATAATAAAAAAAATTTTCATGAAAATTAATTAATTTTTAGTGTTATTTTTTGTAATTTGAAGTTTTATTGCGCTTAAAAAAACACACGATATCTGACGATTATCTGGTAGCACTCAGATCATTCTATATATATATATTAGTAAACTCGAAAATTTTTATATTATTACTCTGTAGATTCAAGTGCTAATCAATATTCTAAAAATTTCTTCAGAAGAACAGAAATACTTAGATGTTCTATATCTAAGAAACGCATTAAAGAATTATCCAACGCCTTAAAGATGGCAAAACTGCACCCTGTGGATTTTTGATTGGTGCACCTTAGATTCATGAGAGCCTGTATAATCGCCAAAGGATCTATATAATTAAAAGACCCTATAATGTCCTAGAATGCTATCATGGTGTTATTCTTATTCTATAGCTCTATGTAACCTATGAGCGATGGTAAGGCCGTCTTAACAGACTTCCTTTTTGTAAATGCGTATTGAGATAATGAGAGTAGGTTTCTATCAGTTGTAATTCTAATAAAGTTTTCAATACGTCTCTCTAAGTTCTGGGAAGAAAGGATGTTGAACTGATTGGTCTAAAGTCCTTTGCTCTAGCATAAGTCTTTTCAATTGACTCGGGTTGTAGGACGACGAGGGATAGGCAAGGCACTAAGATAAAATCCTTGGAGTCATCAGGTTCAAGTTATTGTAAAGATCGGCAGAAATTATTCCGGGACTGGAGATGAATGGAAACTTTTGATTGCTAAGTGTAATACTTTCGTATCTCACCCTACAAAATTTGGTACACGATTCAGCCGAACGGAATTATACTGCATGTTCTTGGCTTTTACAATCAGTCAATTGGTCGCTGAATTTGATAGGTCCATGTCTTTCGAGGCAGTGGACAGAACACCACGCCTGCCTGTAATTTTTCCATATCATTTGGAACCTCTTTTTTATACAAAATTTTGTTATTTGCGAGATTAGCCTTGTTGTTTACTTTGGTGTTCGAAATATTGCCACATTTAAATTAAAAAGTAGAGATCGGAATCTGAAGAACGTAAAATAAAATCGATCGGAATGGTAAATATGGAATAGAACAGATCAGAATGTGTGACTTGCCTGATAATTTGATATATTTCAGAATTTTCGCGTCGAGTGAAGCAATATTTCAATATTTTATGTAAAAAAGTTGGTTCATTGGGGACTTTGAATTTGCTCTTATATAATTTATAATTAGGTATTGATTTAGATTGGAGTCGCAGTAAATTATATTTGAAGATTTGCAAAATATTTTATTTTATAAGATTCTTGGTTAATAATATATATATTTTTTTTTTTCGAAATATATGTATATTACATACACAGCTGCGGTCAGTATAATAGCACCACGCACAAATTTATAATGACTCCGTTTACATCTTTTCAACTGTTGGGCAGCGTTTAAATTCCTACTTTACCTACCTTTTTTTAAATACAGCTACGGCTACAGCTCCAACTTTTTCACGTAGAAGTAGCGGTAGACGCTGCATTATTTCGAAGCATTAAAGTTTTGGAGCTACACCTACTTTTCAAAAAAATAAAGCGGCAAGTAGAAGTAGCCTCTGTGCTACTTCAGCCAAAATATTAGTAGGGGTAGAAAATAGCAAAAATAATCTACTTCAATTTTTTGCTGCAATTTGAAAAGTAGCCAAAAACGAAAATATTATTTCTGGCTACTTTGTGTTGAGAATAAACATACTTTCTGGCTACTTTATACGTATACTTTATGATAGGAGCTACGTAATACAAATATTTGCTTCTGGCTTCTGGAGCTACCATAAGAAAATTATTTGGTTTCTTTCAAGAATTTATAATACGCTAATTAATATAAACAAAAAACTTAAAAACTACATAGTCAAAATAATAGCACTTCAATTTATTTTTTTAAAAATTAGTGGTATCTTGTAGCTAAATTAATTTTATGGTTGTAACACTTTGTGCCCTTTGCTTGCTACTACCGCGGCACAACTCCTTCCCATAGAATCCACTAAATGCTGGCATCTTTTAACATTGATGGAACTCCAAATTTTCTATACAGCCTCCCAGAGCCCTTCAACAATTATTGGTTTATTGAACATGTACTCTTCTTTATCTCCGTCCACAGATTTTCGATAGGGTTCCAATCTGGGGACTGTGCACGCCACTCGATAACATTGATAGAGTTATCTTTGAACCATTTTTTTGTCATTTTGCTGATGTGTTTGGGGTGATTGTCTTGCTGGAAAATCCACACCAGCGACATTTCGTAGAAAGCATACCACAGCATAATTTCATCACGGATTTTAACATAAACACATGAATTCATAACGGTTTTGATCCAATATATAGGACACACACCTTGATACGTGAGGCAACCCCATACCATAATACATTGACCTCCATGTTTAATAGCTTTTTTAAATTAATTGTGGCTTGTATTCACTGTTAGGTAGCTTACGGACTAAACATCTAAAAATATTTCCACAAAAAAAAACAATTTTGGATTCGCAACACCAAGCAACATGCTTAGAGAAAAGGAGCGCAAATTTTTGACGACTACAGGCATTAAGGCTATTGTCTCGAAGTCTGCGCGAATAGTTTCTACGCTTGTCGGTACATCTTTTGTTTTTATAAGCTCTGTAGCTGTCATAAGGGATTTGCGTTAGCCGTTCGTACTGTTTTACTATTAAGGGTGACAAAATTCGCTTCCTACCACGGGACTCAACTTTTATGCTCATATCTTAAGGCATTTACTATCATTTTATTAGAATAGCAAATTTTTTTATCAGTCACGTTTTTCCGGCGAACAATGCTTTCCGCGACACATAACTAAACAATTTTTACAAAATTACCACACGATTTTAGAGAAAGTATATTAAAAAATTTTGCAAAACATATTTAAAAAAGCTTACTGGTGCTATTTTAATAAATACACGAAATGACAAGTGTTTACAAAACTAAAATTTCTCTTTTGAAACAAAACAAATGTATAAAAGATCATACATTTTTATGTTAATATCAATTTTAATTTATACTATACAACATACTTGCCGTATTCACAAGCTCTGCTAAGGTGTAAGTAGTATTGCATACTACCTTTTGTTTACTTCTTTGTGAACAACCATTGTATCAGTGTGCCATTGTACATTGTACTTCATACGTCAAAAAGTAAATAAGAAGAAGAAAAGTGCTATTCATCATTTGTTATTTATAAGCCAAATGGGGGAGAAGACAGAAAAAAGTAAATTAATAAATTTTTTGTGTGAGGATGAAATTCAAGACATTTTTAGGATGAACCTAATGTACTTGCTCTCCAGTCGCAGAATTATACATTTAGGGCTACCAAAATCATCATTATGGCAATATAAAATCTTAAAGAACAGTTTTTATATTGGCAATTTTCAACTTCAACTTTCTAATAAATCAGTCAAATCAATAAATTAAATAAATAAAACTAATAAAAATATCTTCTAATTCAATTTAATTTAATATAATTCACACATGAAACCAAAAATAATAATTCATTTAAACATAAAACATTTAAACAAATACAACGTTTGAAAAACATATGAAAAAAAGTACTAAGTGTTGTATCGCATGTTTGCATGAAAATTACCAACAACACAGCTAGCACCGTTGTATTTTGTTAGCACTTAGCACCTACTGGGGGGCTTGTGAATAGGGCAACTGTGTTATATTATTTAAATATTAATATTTATGTTCTATATTATTAATGAATTTCTACTGTGAATAATAATTAAAATATTATGTTAATCTATTACCATTTGAACTTTGAAAACTTTGTTAAATCATGAAGTTTCTTTGTAACTAAATGTACTTTTAACTTCACTTATCTGAAAACCAGCAATCGGTAAGCATAATAAATTGTAATACTCTACTATTGGAATTCTAACCTTTTATTTCAGATTCTAATTTCAAATTTCTAATTCTTTCATTAATTTCTCATTAGAGTGATTAATGAACCATCGCGTGAAAGGCAGTTTAACTATTTCTAATTTAGGTGCATCTAGATACAGTCCACTTAATCTATTCATCCTCGTCACCTAAATAATCTAACCTCAGTCAAGCCAGCTTTTTCTACATGGTCAATTCGAATCTTTAAACAGCATTATTGGCCACTTAGTCACTGTTAAAACATCAACCTGTAAAAAGTTTCTCAATTTCTAACATAGCTGTTATTAATAAAACGAGCATCATCAAATGTTAAACGGACTTACATAAATACATTTAGTTACCGTGCGCTCTAAACAATCAAATCGAAAGTTAACAATTTACAAAACAAACAGATGTTGCGTTTAACTTATTACAAACAAAATAAAAGCAAACTAATTAAAAAACAAAATTGCATACAAATACAGCGGAAGAGATAAGGAGAAAAAAAGTAGCTATAATTGAAAGAGTGTGAAAAAAATTGGTTAAAATCAATAAAATCATTTTTTAATAATACATTTTCTATGCGAAAAGTCGTTCGATTTTGCATTTGAAAATCATCGTCAAAAGTGATTTAATTAAATTGCAAAAATTCATGCAAATTTTAAGTTTTTTCTGCATTCAATGCATTAAAATGTTTTTATATACATTAGTACATAAGAAACAAAAAAGTAAAAAGAGCAAAAAGATAAAAAAGCTAGATCATAACGCGTCGTGGTGAAGAATTTTAACAAAGATTTCTAACTTTACCAAAAAAACGTAACTTAAAAAGAATGCACCTGTCGAAAATGATATAGCTGCTACCATACGCTATTACACCCGAGCCCTGGTCGGCAACATGACTTGCGCACAAGAATCAATGGACGGGTAAACAAACATGGTAACACCAATCGACAAAGGAAATATCGCAAAATTGGTCGCAGCAACCATCAAACTTCCACCGCAGCGCAAATCAACAAAAAGCTGTTATTGAAAATGAGCCATCTGTTCCAGTTCAAGATGCTATGGTTCCTAATGCTAGAATTATTTCAGAAGCAATCCGCTCTCTTGCACAAGTGCTATGCATTCAACCAAGTGCTAATGTTGCACAAGTGAAAGGGGGCCGTCATGTTTAAAAATCTAAAATTTCTTTTTTTAACAAAATAAATGTATAAAATATCATACATTTTTATGTTAGTAATCATTTATTGTTTATTTGACCTTTATAATCGTGTTTTTTTTTTCTTTTATCTTTTATAAATAAAAATGTTGTTTATGTTGTTTATTATTATTATTTATTTTTTTTTTTAATATTTCGGCACACCGTTGAGCATACAAAATTTATAATACTTTAAATAGATTATTTAGTAATACAAAAGATAAAATACAAAAATGGGACATGTCAAATGTAGTTTAAAAAATACTTTGTAATGTTAATGATAGTGTAAATTGCAATAAGGAATATGGAGGTACAACAAAAAATAAACCTTAAACTAGAATAGCTGGACATTAGACAGATCTAAGATACAGGGACGTTAATAATTCACAAAAAAACTGCATTATCTTCCCATTGTGCCAGATTTAATCATTGTCCCAACTTTGAAAATACATCTGTTTTAAGTATAAATAAATTTCAATCGTCTGTCTACAACTGTTTAAACGTATGGCCATATACCAAATTAAATGAACTATTGGTGCACACTTTCATTTTTAATTTTAAATATTATCAGCTGTTACTATAACGGCCATAGCAAACGACATTGCGTCAAATTTACATGTTTAGCAAAACATGTCCCTTTAAGTTTCAGCGTTCTGTCTACAACGGTTCAAAAGTTTGGTCACATACACAAAATTACTTTAACTATTTGAAACCTTTTAACTTCCAAATCCAAATTTTATATTTGTTGTTATAGCGGACATAGCAATACAGGTTCGTTGTAAATTTCAAGCGTCTGTCTACAACTGTTCAAAAGTATGGCCATATACATCAAATTTAATGAACTATTGGAGCACCTTTTATTTTAAAATTTGTAATATTAATACTTCTTACCATAACGGCCATAGCAATCGACATTCTGTCCAATTTGCAAGCCTTTCTCTACAATGGTTCAAAAGTTAGGCTCATAAAAGTAAATCTTCATCAGTTATGGGATACCCTTTAATTTCTAAATTCAAATTATAAACTCGTTGATATAGCGCATTTAGCAATACAGCAATCCTTTTAAGTTTCAGCGTTCTATCTATAACGGTTCAAAAATACGGCCACACACTTGAAATTACATCTACTATTGGAACACCCTTTACCTTCTAAATCCATATTTTATATTTGTTGTTATAGTGGACTTACCAAAACAGGTTCATTGTAAACTCCAAGCGTCTGTCTATAACTGTTAAAAAGTATGGCAATATACATCAAATTAAATAAACTATTGACGCACCCTTTAATTTATAATTTGTAATATTAATACTTGTTACCATAACGGCCATAGCAATCGACATTCTGTCCAATTTGCAAGCTTTTGTCTATAACGGTTCAAAAGATAGGCCCATATAAGTAAATTTACATCAATTATAGGGGTACCCTTTAATTTTTAAATTTTTTTTGTATAATTTTTTGTTTCTGGGATTCATAGTAATACGCAGTCTTTTTAAATTTTACAGAATCACCCTTTACAGTTCATAATACACGTAAAAAATATGTATGTTGTATGGAGACACCCTTTAATTTTTAAGATTATGAACTGTTTTTAAAACGATCTCAATCTGTAAGCATAATCTATCATATTACCAAAAATTTTCAAAATCGGATTAGAAATAACTTAGTTCAGGAGGCACAAATATAAAAAAAGCAACATTCAGCCGAATTGTGTAACCTCCTTCTTTTTTTGAAGTCGGTTAAAAAAGTATTGCGGTTTCAATAAGTTTTGTGGTAAGAAAAAAAGCGTTTTAAAAGTTTTTTAAATTTAAAATTGTGTGCAATAAATATTTCTAAACAGAAGAAAATGCTAATTAGAAGACCTGTATCAACAAATAGAAACCACGAGAATATTGTTGTGCAAATGGTCTACATATAACTATTAAAAGTCAATAACAATAATTATGAATCTTTTTACAGAAATACATTATCAGCAAAGTGGGTGGTGATTGTTTCAAATCCTTTATCTGGAACGCTTAAAAAAATCATTAGCTATGATTTGGTTGCAAAATTAAGCTGACTTGGAACTAAAAATAAGCAACTATAACAAGTCAGTTCTCTTTCAACAACCTTTTATAGCACTATAATTTTTATTTTATTTTTAAAGATGCCTGCAACTCAAAATATGTGAAAGCTGATGACGCTTTAATCAATAAAGTTTTTCAACAACAATTTTGTACATGCTGCTTACAGATTGAGAAAAGCTTATCGAACCAAACAAGCTGACTGATGGATCATACCTAAATTCTATGTGAGATGTTTTTTTATTTTTCTTTAAGTGTTTTTTGTCATTTTTTTTATCTTTTTAATGAAATTGATTATTATTGTTAATGTTATGTTAATTTCCCTTCTTTGTTATTCTTTAATGAAATTCATTCTTATTTATTGTTAATTCATTGTAATTTAGTGTTAACGGTATGTAAATTTGTAATAAAAACTCCTAAAATACGTAAAAGTCACTTATATTTTATAGCATACTTTAATGAGCTCATTGTACACTCATAGAAGTGATTGTTTCACGACTTGTTTGAAGCAGGAATTAAAGAGTCTTACACGATTGTTTTCGGCGCATCGTAGTCGTCTACGAAAGAGTTGCTACGGAAGAGTTGCTATCAGGACACAGTTTCTCCCGTTAAACTGAACTTGCGCGATCGGAATACGATTTCGCAGACGATTAATTTAATCGCCTGCTCCGATTTGGGAATGTTTTCTAAATTTTAAATTTATAAGAATGTATATGTTTCAATATTTGAATTTTTTGTCGTTTCCCAACATACCAAATGACTTGTGAAAAATGTTTTAAAAAGCTTACAAATATAAGCCTTAAATTTAAAAAAGTATTTAGAATATATTTCTATCGTAACAATTGTAGTAAAATCAAAACGGAACCCTTATGAAAATATTATATGTACGTGATTAATATAAGCGTATCTTTGTTATTGTAGAATAAGCTTACAGAAACAATATTTTATTAATTTTGGAATTTTTAATTGGTTTTTGAGTTTTTTGTGTTTGTTTGAAAAAATGTTATCCACTTAATTTTGTTTTTTAAAAAAATTAATTATTGATATTTTTGTTTCCTGTTTCTCGAAGATGACACCCAACGGTGTGGCGAAATATTTAAAAAAATAAAAAATAAAAAACAATACTTTTATTTATAATCTGACCTAGTGCTTAAAAAATGAAAAAGATAATCATTTTAAATTTATACTGTACAACACAATGTATTATAACAACAAAGCGAGTGAATGTCGCGCGAAAATCGAAAGATTAGAGCACGCCTCTAGATATACAGCTTTGGTGCTAAAGCAGACAAAAATACAAGCATATCCCTTTATATAAGGGGAATTTCGCATGCTTAACGCTTTGCGTTCGAATGGGCCAGCGAAATCAATTTCAGTGGTTTGAAATAGTATGTAAAGGTTTGAAATAGTATGTAAAGGTTGATTTTAAACGCGATATGTAAAATTCCGTTTGAACCATCTGATACATCTGATTGCATTCATTATGCGCCAAAGTTTCGTGCAAATGTGTCAAATATTGCTGGCAGAGTCGGGAGTTGAGGAGTATTCATTATTTTGATAAACGACCATTCAGGGGGCTTTTTTTAGAAATTGGCTGGATATTAGATAGCTGAGCATGCTCTGATTCGTAATCAGAAGAACAATATAAATGAGTCTGTTTTTAACGAATTAAACTTCATTTTGAGTAAGATCAATAGAAGAGTATGAGGTGGCTGAACTCTTAGTAGATGCTTCTTAGTAAAACGAAGAAAACCTCTTTAAAATGTCATCGTTTGTGGGTGGCTTCTAAGATGTTGCAAATGAGAATTGCACATCCTGTATATCTGTCCTGGCCGGCCATTGTGATTCTGGATGAACTAATTACGAGGGTCCCTGCCACCATAAGGGGTTTGACAAGCTGGTTTGGGCTGAAACCTCGTAATCCAAGGTCAGATGGGTTGTCATCAGTGGGGAGGTACCGCCATTTCGCATTTGGAACTAATCGGTTAATCTTAGCTATTCGTTTGGCGATGTAGGGTTCCTATGTGATTGGAAGTTTACACAACCAAATTAACACAATTGTAGAATCAGTCCATAATATAATTCGAGATTCGTTAAGGCTAAAAGAATTTTGTATGTGGTGCACAAGATTGACTAACAAATCGGCCACACTGAGTTCGAGTTGATGTACAGATAGGGTTTTTAGATGCGCAACTCTGCTTTTTGCTGCTAGCAAATTTAAGTATAACATCAGAAGAAGTATATTATATCCCCATTGGGATTGTGATATTTTGTACCTGTGGGAGCCCTGTTATAAGGTCTCTCCAATTGTTAAGAGATCCTGGACTGACATTTTGGTCCCAGTCTATACCTTTAAGCCAGAGTTGATGCATGTGCATTTTGGCTTTAATTATTATAGGATTTATTCAGCCTGCCGGATCGAATAATTTAGCTACGGCAGAGATTATAGAGCATTTTGTCACACTTGAACCCAAAGGCATAGGACTAAAAGAGTAAGTGAACGAATCAGTAAGTGCGTTCCATTTTATTCCTTAAGTTTTGATATTGCTTGATTCGTAAAAACGAAGGAAGTCTGAGTCATATATGTATATCCCCTAGAGGGGATCTGATATTCCTACACACTTCACGATAAAACGTTTTTTCCATGTGTTTAAAAGAAAGATATTCGTTTAGAACCGCATTGTACTGGGTTTGTATTTGCGTATTTTTGGATAGAGACTGCTTCATACTTGAATATTGTCCGAGAGCCAATATATAAGGATTCGGGGAAGTTTCTTTTAAAAGGGCAAAAGTACTATATATCTTCAATCTGCTTTACGTGTTGTAGTTTTGGTATAATATTCTTCGCAGTGGCAATTCTTCTTGTTTTCAGAATTTTCTAAGAAGTTCGATTAGAATCGATGTTTCAGAGGAGATTATAGAGGTTGTAAACGAGTGAACAGGGGAACGAGTAATAGGCTCTCATAAAGCCCATCCAAATATCGTATTGTAAGCAGGTGCAAGACGACAAATATTTTTCTTTATTCCATCAATAAAATTAAGTCAATTTGAGAGGATTTGTGAAATGACGGATCTGCTAGGTCAATTGTACAAAATCAGCTTAAGTAACTTCAAACGAAAAGGAGGAAACATGTTTAGTGACTTTGGGTAATACAATGGCACAAACTCATAATTTAATGTTCGATTTTTTGATGATTAGAACCAACACATTCTTTGCTTTCTGTTTGATTTCGACCTCCAATACCAATTTCATCAACGTGGATTTTTCGAGACGGGAGTCGTAATCCATTTTTAACTCTTACTCACAAAAATGTTTTCTGAGAGCCATGGTCAGTTAGCGCCCTGATTACGAGTAGATTAGCTTGAACTTGTGATTTTTGGGTCTTCTGGGAAGTAGTCGGAAGATCTGGATTTATGTAGTTCTTTTCAATAGAACTTTGTTTGTCTATGCCGACTTTAGCACGCACAAATCTTACTGGAACAGCAAGCTGTTATCGCCAGTACAGACTTTGCATATGGAACTGAGCTTTTTGTGATGCGTAGGATTGATTATTACATTGCAGTTTATTTGGTAGCATGAGATTATCTCTTGCGATCTTCATATTAGTAATTCTTTTAACTGCCTCATGTCTGTCGATAAGGAATTCCGCTAGCTGCGACCATGTGAGTAATTCACGGTGCGATTTTATAGATTGTTCCCAAAGAGCAACTGTTGCTGTGGAAATTTGGAGCGGACTACGTACAGAATGAAAAAATCGCAACTTTTTATATTAAGGTTAAGAGTTTTCAGTGTCTGAAGCACATCAGCTACGGTGGGGAGGATTTTTTGTACAGTTTTGCTATCTTCTGTGGTGGCAGCAGGGATATTGAAAAGATTTTGATGAAAAGAAGTTGATGATCTACTTAAACTCTTTTGGTTTCGAAGCGTGCCTGGAGAACATTCCAAGCTAGGTCAAAGCTCGAATCACAGAGCGGATAGCGTTTAACGATCGCTGCTGCTTCCCAACTCATTTTGTTTGCGAGATGGAATAGTTTTACCATAGGTGGGCAACTCGTTCCATTAATGTATACGGCCGTGAATATGTCACGAAAATATGGCTAATTTTCTTATTTCTTCGAAAACGTCAGTTCAAAAGGTGAAGTTTTATATCAGTGGTAATAGTTCGAGTTGAAAAAGCCTGAAGAGATAAGTTAATCTCGGACGAAATATTTTGGAAAGAAGCTATCCTTGTCTTTTTTAGCAAATCGAGAATATTAGATTTCTCCGCCTAGATTTGAATCTGTTTGTTTATTTATTACAACTTTGTTAAAATTTGAAAAAATGAATGTATGAAAACTCCTTGAATGCACTGTAAAATTTTATTTGCAAAGCTTTTGATTTTTATTTTTAAAGCTTTTATTTACTTTCAACTACTCAATTTTATTTGAGAAACCAGAAACGTTTTGTTTTTTAATGTGATAAAAATTTATAAATATTTATGTTAATAACAGCTCCGTTCCCGTACTTTTTGGGTAAAGTTCGGTAAAATAAGAGTAAACAAAAAATAACCTCCAATTAAAGACAAAAATGCAGGACAAAACGGGAACACAAAAAACCACACTTTTATCCCAAATCAAAACTAAGACCCAGTCGTCCATCAGGTAAGTGCAGTTGCTATTTATGGCATTCAAAATATATTTTTTATATATACTTTGAAATCTGTGAGCATAAAAGTTTATACATAAAAAAATAATCAGCAATTAAACTGCACTAACCTGATTAATTATTTTACGATTAAAAAACCTTAAAGTATTTGACATTGCAATTTAAACAAATGAAAAGTTGGCATAAGAAAGTGGGAAAAATAAAAATGCGACAAAAAGTTTGTGTGTAATTTCTAAAATACAAAAAGTTAATTTAGTGCAAAAACCATGGAGCAATTACCAATAAGCTGTACTCAAAATGGTAAGTTTTAAAAAGCTACATTTTCAGAAAAGCTTAAAACTTCCTGCAGATAAGGTTTACATGATGTAGGTCATGTCTTAGCATACGATTTTAATATCTACTAAATAATTATCTAATTTTTTTTTTCGTTAAGTGTACCAGAACAGATAGAAAGTACGGAAGCAAATGACAGCATATTCAACCCGATTAAGCCTCTTTCACACTATAATACTAAGTACTAAGACTTATCAAAAACTAAAATGTGATAGTGTAAAAGGAATCACCCCTGTTGTGAATAAAAAGTGATCACGTGATTTTTTATTCCACCCGAACTGAAAATTGGTATCGGAAATCGTGAACAGTTTTTTTCACAACTTGAATAGTGTTATCATTGCATTTGCAAAACTTAAAAAAAGTTGTTTACGGGATATAAAATGCAAATTTAAGCAAAAAATGTAAAGTGAAAGAATTATGAGCTGACCCTCATATTCTGCGTTGGACCTCCAAAGCTTATGTGTATAATATGGCAATTGACTTGTTATCTTGCATCTTGTTAGGAAAATGTCACTTTGTTATTTATTTTCCCATTTTGCCCTAAATTACTTTCATCAACCTTAAATTTCTAATAAGGTGAAAAACACTTAGTTATATATGAATTCCACTATCAAAATCAAAGTTAACAAAACCATGAATAAATTCAACATTTCACGCAAAGAGAAAACAAATTTCACGTGGGATTATGTTATTAAAGTATGAAACAGTACAGAAAGAAATTTGGCATCCCATAATACCGAACCATTTTTAGAAATTGTCCTTAACGCTAACAGTTTTTATTTTATTAGAGTTGTTTTTTTCAAAATCAAATAAAGAAAAAACAAAAGCAGCTGTTGAGCAAAGAAACATGCCGACTGTACCGTAGACGAGAGCGCGCTATCTTACAAAATCCAATGAAAATCTTAATATTCAGTATTGTAGTGTAAAAGGGCTTTACGGATATAACAAATCGTAAAACAAACAATGGACATAATAAAAATTTTACAAAAAGCTGAAGCGTATGAATATTCCTACTAATTAAAATAGCCTATACTTACAATAACAATTTAACATTTCTTTTATTTTGCAAACTTTTTTCAGATAACGAGTATTCTTCAGAGGAAAAGCTTCAAGATTCTTTAATTAAACTTATGTTAGCGTTAATGGAAGAACTGCGGCCAAAACTGGGAAAGAGCATTCATGTTAAAACGAAAGGCAAAATATATAAATTAATAGCGGAAAGTACGGCGAACACGGGATAGAAGTACACTCCTGTTAAAATTGAAAATAAACTCAGTGGCATGGAGCGTATTTATAAGAAAATGGTGCTGCTTAATAGGCAAACTAGCAGGAATATGCAAAGCTTTTCTTATGAAATGTATGTAAATGAAGCATAATCAGCAAGTTAAGCCGATTTTTGGCGGAAAGAAATGAATTAACCCAGAATTTCTCTTAGACAGCAGTGATGGTGCATAAACTTCCCGTAGTCCAGGGCCTACCGGAACTTTCTAAAGGAACTTTCTTTATTATAAAAATATTTGTACAAATGCATGTATGTATATTTGCGTTTACTTAGAAGCACCTTTCTTTTTTATTTTATTAAGATGATATGCAAAGTCCCATACAAGTCCTCAAGAAACGGTCAAATTTTGGATTGCGTGAAAAAGTAATAGAAATAATTCTTTCAAAAAAACCGACTTCAAAACAGATTTCATCTGTCTGCCTATAACGGTTCAAGAGTATCAAATTACAGCAACTATAGGGGCACCCTTTAATTTTCAGATTTAAAGGATATACTTGCTGTTGTAGTAGATTTAGCAATCAGGTTCTTTGTAAATTTTAACCGTCTATCTATAATGGTTCAACAGTTTGGCCATACAAACCAGATTATATCAACTATTGTAAAGCTCTTTAATTTATAATTTTTATACTCTTTATTATACCAAATGAAGTAATGGACATTCTTCTTGTTATAGCGGAATTAGTAATAAAGGTTCTATGTAAATTTCAATCGTCCGTCTACAGCTGTTCAAAAGTATATCCATATACTACTCTATTAGGACACCCTTTATTTTATAATTGATCAATTTGCAGCATTTGTCTACAAAGTTTCAAAAGATAAGCCCATATCAGTAAAGCTTAAATAAATATGGGACACCCTTTAATATCTAAATTCAATTTTAAAATCGTTGGTATAGTGGGCTTAGCAATACAGGTCCCTTTTAAGTTTTAGCGTTCTGTTTATAACGGTTCAAAAGTTCGGCCACATTCTTGAAACTACATTAACTATTGCGACACCCTTTAACTTCTAAATCTAAATTTTATACTTGTTATTATAGCTTACTTGGCAATAAAATTTCGTTGTAAATTTCAAGCTTCTGTCTACAACTGTTCAAAAGTACATCAAATTAAATTTATAATTTTTAATATTAATACTTGTTACGATAACGGCCATATCAATCGACATTCTGTCCAATTTGCAAGCGTTTGTCTATAGCGGTTCAAAAGATATGCTATTTTAAAAAAATTTACATCAATTATGGGGGCACCCTTTAATTTTTAGATTTATTTTTGTATAACTTTTTGTCGTTGGGAGCTTTAACAAAACGCAGTCATTTTAAATTTACAGAAGTGCCCTTTAAAGTTTATAATACACGTAAAAAATATGTATGTTGTAAGAGCACACCCTTTAATTTTTAAGGTTATGAATTGTTTTTACAACGGGACCAATCTGTAAGTATAATCTATCAAATTAAAAAAAATTCAAAATCGGTTCAGAAATGACTGCGTTCTGTAAGCACAAACATAAAAAAGCAACATTTAGTCGAATTGATAACCTCCTTCTTTTTTGAAGTCGGTTAAAAATTAAAGAGTTGGCGGCAGATAGGAAAATTTCCCATTCAAAACTACTGATGTGTAAATGTACCTGATTAAAGTGCCTACTTATTTTATTTTGTTTTTTTTTATATCTATGAGTTTCACTTTTAAACAAGTTAAGTTTTTTTTTAATATTTGAATTTACTCTTCTGCTCTTCTAGAATCTTGAATTTTTTAGTTTGTTTTTGAGTTTTATTTTCTTTTTAAAATCTCACTTAAACAAATAAAAAAATATTTATATAAATAAATTTAAATTAAAAAATTGTTTTATTTCGAACTAAGTTTTAACTCAATACATAGTTTGTCCCTCACTGCATTTCCTTTAGATGTTTCCAGAACTTGCTGGACATCAAATATTTCTTCCTCCTGTTCTCTTCCTTCTGAAAAAACCAAGTCGTTGTCGCTGGCAATGTTGTGTAGAACACAAAGTGACATAACTTCTTAATTCCTCTTAATTTACAGTAATATAACTGCCGAAATCGTTGTTTTGACGTACCAAAATAATGATCTATACACACTCTCCCTAAACTTATTTTTATGTTAAAATTTTGTTTCGCCCTTGTTAGATGTCCATTGTCCTTGCTGAATCACCCAGCAGATAATAATCTACAAACAAAAGTACATACATTAACATCTTTATACTGGTTTCAAAAAATTCAAAAAAAGAGCCATAGAAAAATTTCCCGCCGCAAGACGTTGACAAATTTTGGTATAAGAGCGAATTTTAGAAAACCCAACTGTCGTGTGACAAGCCCGAAAATATTAATAAATTTCTTTCTTTCTTCAATTGAAAGATTGCCGTCAGAGTCACTGGAAGAGTCTATAAGCTCCATAACGAGATCTTCTAGATTGTCTTCAGCAACCAATGTACCCTTATTATTTTGTAAGAAAACACATGCAGAAAAACAAAACAATTTGTAAATAACTATGTAAATAATTACATCAGTTTTAAACATTTTGGGTTTTACTTTATAAATATTTTGTTTAAAATTTTTCTGAAAAAAACTTTTTTGCAACGTTTGGTTAGCATATGTTTGTTATTTCTTTTGTTTACTCTCTGCAAACAGCTGATTTTGTACAATTTTTGCCCAAAGTTGTAGTACGGAAACAGTTTTCGGTAACATTTGGAACCCGCGGAATCCAAAAGTTGAGTACGAGAACGCACCTAATGTTAAATAATATATTTTGAAATTATCTTAGTTTTTGTTTAAGCACAAATTTTTCTCATTTATTGCACATCCATACGTACATATTTTACGCGATGTTTCGTTAAAGCTTTTTTCTATTTGTTTAACAGTACACTAGAACAACTGCATTAATGTAAGATTTTATTATATAGTTTAATAATGATTATTTGACCATTTTTTTTTAATAAATTATTTTCTATTTAATTAAGCTTTGGGTCCTTATATTTTTTATTAATATTTTATTTCAATATTTCGTTTATTTTGTTTTTTTGATTCAATATCAATATTAATTTTGTTTCCTGAAGAAGGTACGCAGAAAGTACCGAAATATTGAAATAAAATATTAATAAAAAATATAAGGACCCAAAGCTTAATTAAATAGAAAATAATTTTATTATATATTATTAATGAATTTCTACTGTGAATGATACTTATCTTTTGTTAATAATTAACAGTAACGAAATTTGACAACAACTGCACACACTCTGAGATAGCATTAAAATGTAACTGTTTTTTACATTAAAAAAATAATATAATCAATAGATGAAATTTTTACATCATCCGAATCAGAATATTGCAACTGGTGCTTTTATATTGACCGGCACTGTATATAATTTTGGGGGTATACAACTTGAAAAATATGCGTTAAACTAAATGTTATAACTGCTACCTATCCTACCAATTGTGGAGCTTTTAATTCTAATAATTAAATTATTCTGTCCATAATGAAGTTAATAACGAAACCTATAAACCTATAAAAACTCCGGCGTCAAGTGTAGCTCAAATTTTTTCTTTGAATAAGGAAGTCATGAAGAACTCATCAGTTGGGCCGACTAAACCGGTATCTAAAAACATAAATATTTCTATTTCTCATTCTGGTCCTAGAGAATTATGTGTTATACCTCTAAAGTGATCTATACTTTTATTTAGTTTTGCTTCTGATACTATCACTGAAGATATTGTATATTATTTAAAAACTACTTTTAATGCAAATGATAATATCTCAACGCACAAATTTTCATTTGCTCAGCCTAGAAGTATTACATCTTTTAAAATAACGGTTCCCTACGAAATATTTAATCAATTGATTGAAGTTTCTTTCTGGCCTAATCATGCACTTGTCTGTGATTTTATATGTAAAAAGAATGGGATAATAAACAATATAGCCCAGCCAATCTTCCAATTAAAAAAACTAATTTTCAAACCTGTTAATCAACTAATTATAATATATCAAAACGTTCGTGGTGTAAACACTAAACTATCTAATATCTTTATTGAAAGCTTTAGTATTAATCATCATATAGTCGTACTAACTGAAACATGGTTAAATCAGAACACTTCGGATGCTGAAATTCTATGTAATGATTCTAATATTTGTAGACGTGATAGAGAAACCAAAACTACTGGTGGTGGCGTTTTAATAGCTGTTTATAAAATATTTTCATCTGAAAAAACAGAACCAGAATCTTATGCTGATATTGGATTTCTTGGAGTTCAAATTAAACTGAATAAATCGCTGGTATTTATTTCATGCTCGCATATTCCACCAAAATCCGGTCAGTTAATTTATCAAAAGCATAGTGAAGCTATTAAATCCATTTTCTTAGAAGCTCACCTTAAAGATTAAATTTTTTATTTTTGCTGACTTCTACTTGACAACAATTTCGTGGAAGTTCCTACCAGACTTTTTTTATAGTCCCATTAAAACTGATAACTGGAGAATTTTTAAATGGTACATTAGTTGCTAGATTTGGTTTTTGTAAATGATGCAACTAATTGCTCGCTAGTTAGATCTCATCCTATATATAGACCTGAGGATCGGTACCATCCCACATTAGAAGTCAGCTCTTACATTTTAGCTGCGGATTATTGTAAATTAAAAAGAAGAATTTCTGTTTTAAACAACAAATTTAAATGATTTAAGTAATCTTTTAGCAAGTACAAATTGGCTAGAATTGCTGTCTATTCCAAATGTACACCCAACTTCAATAGATGCAATGGTTAATCTATTTTACAATGTTATTAAAGTTTATTTTAATGAATGTGTTCCAAAAACTTTCGTTCATAAATTGACTGGCCCCCCATGGAATTATAATCAATTACGAGTATCGAGGTTGAAAAATTTTAAAAATAAGCACTATAAGAAATATAAAAATATAAATGTGGCTACGCACAATCATATGATTCATATGCTGTTACCCGATCAAAATATAATATTCTTAGCAAAAATCTTTACATACATCATTTAACTAACATGAAACTGAACTTAAAACGAGATCAAAAACCATTTTACAAATTTGTTAATTCTATAAGAAAATCTACTGGTTACCCATACGTTATGAAGTACTTAGATGATGAATCTGATGACAATTCTATTATATCTAAGATGTTTGCTGACTTTTTTGCGTCGACGCATTCTGAAAAACAATTTTACCCAATGTGCGGATATATATAATATAATTTCCACCTGTTTACACTTCCCAGATTGTTGACTACATAAAAACCATAAGACCATCTGTATATAACGGACCTGATGGGATTCCAGCTTGCGTCCTAACCAATTGTGCATATGCTTGTCAACACCATTATCAATCATATTCAATATCTCGTTAAAATGTGGTTACTTTCCTCGATTTTGGATATCTTAATTATTTAAGTCAGAAAACAAGTTAAATGTTTTGAACTACAGAGACATTGCAAAGTTAGGTGCAATACCAAAGCTTTTTGAAAAGTGTCTATCCGAATTTCTTTACTTTAGAAAACAGTCATTGCTGTCACCGCTTTAGCATGGTTTCAGGAAAGGTTGCTCAATAATCACAAACATTTTACAACTTTAATAAATCGTGGATTTAATGACGGTCAAACAACAGATGTTATTAATACAGCCTTTAGTAAAGCTTTCAATCAAGTTAACCACATTTTTCTTCTTAATAAATTATACTTAATGAGGTTTACTCAAAACACTTTAAGCTGGATAAAATCTTATTGAATTAGCAGAACGCAAAGAATTGATTTCAATAATGCATTCTCAAAAAAATCGTTGTAAACCTTCTATGTTTTTCCCCTTTTCATAAATGATTTGCCGAGTTTAACTAAGTTTTGCAATGTTTTAATGTATGCAGATGATGTAAAGATTTTTTTAAGTTACGGGATTTAAACAGGTTTTATGGTTAGTGTAAAATCAACTTAATTGACTTAAACTTAAAGAAGTGTATGCATACGCGTTTCTCACGGAATTTAATTTCTACACTACAATATACACTTGATGGATGTTTATTTGAATTAGTAACTGAATTTTAAGATCTTGTTAGATGTACGGATCGTAAGTTAGATGTACGAATGAATGTTAATATTATGGGAAACAAAGCTCGTGGTATAATGGCATTTATTAAAAGGTAGGAAAAAGAGTTCGCTGACACAAATATCACGAAACAATTATATACTTCTCTTTTAAGACCTATTTTTTAGTATGGACCCGTTGTATGGGACCCAAACTATAACGTTCACATTGACTGTATAGAATCAGTCCAAAAACAATTTTTT
Source organism: Gymnosoma rotundatum (assembly GCA_916610165.2). Lineage (NCBI taxonomy): Eukaryota > Metazoa > Arthropoda > Insecta > Diptera > Tachinidae > Gymnosoma > Gymnosoma rotundatum. Next base: position 71,206,462 of record OU744339.1, on the reverse strand, counting down.
TTTTTGTTCTGTTTGAGAACTTTATTCCGTGGTTATGGACTTAATCTTCCGACGTATACAGCAAAGACTGGCTATTATTAAATTGCCTACTTTAAAAAGTCGAAGGACAATGCTTAATGTGAAGTTTTTAATGAAATTAATATATGGTGATGTTATATCCGAATTTCTTCTAAGCAATATTAATTTTAATACTCCTCGTCGATCTACCCGATACTGGACACGGTTACATCTTCAAGTTATTTACACAAATTACGCAGATGCTCATTCGTTTAGAATTACCGTGAGTGTAAATGTTATAAAACGTAATATTATTTTGTTTTTAAATACGTACATATGTTTAAATTATTAAATTTTAATTTTAATAAATTTTTTTTTATTGTTTTCTTTAAAGGTCTGTAAGGATTTTTATCTATAGACTTATATTAAATAAATAGGAAAAAATGGTGATGCATAATTATTCCACCGGAAACTTTAAGTTCGAGAATATTTATACTTCTGCACAAAAACCCCCGATCAAGGTGAGATATATTTTGTTTTAAATTTTAAAATCAGGTAAAACAACAATAAGCCACGTGCTTTCGCTTCATTAATCAATTTCGATGAATTTAAATGATGTAGGTGAGAATACCAAATTTCTAAATTTAACATTCTCGTGATCCAAATTTAAATCAAACTTGCAAAGTGTCCGCGCATTAAACTGCAAAGAGAGCCAAAATACGTGGCAGAAGAAAACGATAATCAATTTCCGTCCGATTGAAGCGCAGCAATGTATCTAAGAATCCTTATCCTAGTTTAGAAGACTCATAATATTGCTTAATAACTTCAGTGATAATCTATTTTAAGCACCCAAAACGTTCTTCCAATTTACAATAAAACAAGTAAGAGTGCTGTATTCGACTATGTCGAATCTTATATACCCTTCACCATCTATATAAATCTAGTTCTTGGAAGTAACTCCAATCAAAAAAACAAATATTGGGGTGACAGAGAATAAAAAAATTGGTACTGCATATATAATTTTACATAAAAATGCATTTTTCTTCAAAAGCTTTAAAATGATACCCATATTCATTTTTAAAGAAATTTGAAAATATTATTTCTTATTTTTTAATTTTCTGTCACCCCAATATTTGCTTTTTTGATTTGAGTTACTTCACTAAACTAGATGTATATAAATGGTGAAGGGTATAAAATATTCGGCATAGCCAAATATAGCACCCTTACTCGTTACAATTAATATAATCTTAATTTTTTATTAGTAAGGTAACGATTTTTAAAAATCGAAATCAGCAACATGTAAAATAAGTATAAATTTTTGAACTGAATGTGCAAATTAAAATTTTGTACATTTAGAGTTTCTGTCTTATTCAAATTGACTTTTAAATTTAAGACTTCTTAGAATATATACCCAGTCGAACTTTGAGTTAACTTATAACCAACTTAAATCTAACCTTAATTAAAGCATTACAAAAGAGGAAAAATATTAGTAAGACTAACTATACAAAATAATTAATATTATTATCTCGTTTTGGCTAATTTAAGGTAAAATCAAATATAATTGTTTTTTACCTTTATAATTAATTTTCTTTTCTAATTTTCTAAGCACAGGGTCATCTTTTAAATAAAAATATTATTTATCGTTAACTTATTTTTTTCTCAATATTTCTTGACACCCTTGGGTGTCATCTTCAGGAATTAGGCAACAAAAATATCAATAATTAGTTTTGTGAAACACAAAGTTAAGTTAAAAAAGTTGTCAAAAAATTGTTTGTCAAAATAGCGAGTGATGTCCGTCTGTCCGAGTCTGTCAAGGCTAACTTGATTTCACAAAAAAAAATAGATATGTCAATCGATCAGATATAGTGTCGAAGGAGGGGCTATTAGAAATCAACATGATCGGTCCATGTCCTTCGAGGCTGCAGGCAAAACACCACGCCTACCTCTAATTTTTTCATGTCATTTGGAACAATAAAGTAACTTCAATCCACATGGGGCGATAGGGAATTAAAAAATAAGAAAAAAACATCAAGTGAATAAATTGGCGCTCGCTCTAATTTTCCGAGTTACGGTGCTCTGAAATTTTCAAATTTCATCGAGGTTTTGAAGAAATCTTAAGGAATTACTAAAATTTTTAAAAATGCTCAACACATTAAGAGCCGATCTGGTAAAAATTTTTTTTTAATTCTTTGTCACCCCAATATTTCCTTTTTTGGTTAGACTTACTTCACTAAAGTAGATTTGTATAGAGGTGAAGGGTGTATAAGATTCGGCATAGACGAATATAGCACTCTTACTTTTTTTATTACATGAATTAAAAGTTCAAACAAGGGATCTGCAAATTCAAGACCAACCGGCGAGTGTTATTACTGAAAACGCTAGCAAGTTGCACCTTAAGATATAATTATGAGAACATAATGTTGACTTTACAACATAAGTACGGTGTTGAGTACAAGAGAGAACTTTACAAGCAAAAAATGGAAGAGAAAAAGAATAATAAAAATATCAAGATCAGATTCGCCACCAAGAAACAACAAACGGGTGAACAACACCACATTTAATCGCATTATCTAAATCAAGCTAGCACTGACGGGCATGTGCTAGTTTCCACAATCTCTATTTGCGTTATACAACAAAAAAAAAGGAACCTTACTGCCTGCAGATTTATCGAAAGGAAGCAGCTCCTCACATATGAACGTCTCAGTCCACAAAACGATTGATTTATTTAAAGAGTAATACTATGTTCACACGGAGCCCAATATTCTTGCTTCGCTCTCTCATTCATGATTCACAGCCCAATCACGACCGAATCTACGTGCTTTGCCATATAAAATCTTGAGAGCGAAGCATTTTGTTTTGAGACGATTCAGCTTGAATCTACTTGCGAAGCATGAAAAATTTCTGTCTTCCCTAATTTTTATCGCAAGTTTATCTGAACTCGCTGTATATAAATGTAAACAAAAAAAGTAAACCAATATTAAAAGTGCTGTATCAATATGTGTTAGTATAAAAACAAATAATTATATTATAATTTAAAATTTTATTAATTACAAACACTAAAATTAAAACGAAAAACAAAATTTTAGAACAGAAGTCAATTTGAGAGGATTTGTGAAATGACGGATCTGCTAGGTCAATTGTACAAAATCAGCTTAAGTAACTTCAAACGAAAAGGAGGAAACATGTTTAGTGACTCTGGGTAATACAATGGCACAAACTCATAATTTAATGTTCGATTTTTTGATGATTAGAACCAACACATTCTTTGCTTTCTGTTTGATTTCGACCTCCAATACCAATTTCATCAACGTGGATTTTTCGAGACGGGAGTCGTAATCCATTTTTAACTCTTTCTCACAAAAATGTTTTCTGAGAGCCATGGTCAGTTAGCGCCCTGATTACGAGTAGATTAGCTTGAACTTGTGATTTTTGGGTCTTCTGGGAAGTAGTCGGAAGATCTGGATTTATGTAGTTCTTTTCAATAGAACTTTGTTTGTCTATGCCGACTTTAGCACGCACAAATCTTACTGGAACAGCAAGCTGTTATCGCCAGTACAGACTTTGCATATGGAACTGAGCTTTTTGTGATGCGTAGGATTGATTATTACATTGCAGTTTATTTGGTAGCATGAGATTATCTCTTGCGATCTTCATATTAGTAATTCTTTTAACTGCCTCATGTCTGTCGATAAGGAATTCCGCTAGCTGCGACCATGTGAGTAATTCACGGTGCGATTTTATAGATTGTTCCCAAAGAGCAACTGTTGCTGTGGAAATTTGGAGCGGACTACGTACAGAATGAAAAAATCGCAACTTTTTATATTAAGGTTAAGAGTTTTCAGTGTCTGAAGCACATCAGCTACGGTGGGGAGGATTTTTTGTACAGTTTTGCTATCTTCTGTGGTGGCAGCAGGGATATTGAAAAGATTTTGATGAAAAGAAGTTGATGATCTACTTAAACTCTTTTGGTTTCGAAGCGTGCCTGGAGAACATTCCAAGCTAGGTCAAAGCTCGAATCACAGAGCGGATAGCGTTTAACGATCGCTGCTGCTTCCCAACTCATTTTGTTTGCGAGATGGAATAGTTTTACCATAGGTGGGCAACTCGTTCCATTAATGTATACGGCCGTGAATATGTCACGAAAATATGGCTAATTTTCTTATTTCTTCGAAAACGTCAGTTCAAAAGGTGAAGTTTTATATCAGTGGTAATAGTTCGAGTTGAAAAAGCCTGAAGAGATAAGTTAATCTCGGACGAAATATTTTGGAAAGAAGCTATCCTTGTCTTTTTTAGCAAATCGAGAATATTAGATTTCTCCGCCTAGATTTGAATCTGTTTGTTTATTTATTACAACTTTGTTAAAATTTGAAAAAATGAATGTATGAAAACTCCTTGAATGCACTGTAAAATTTTATTTGCAAAGCTTTTGATTTTTATTTTTAAAGCTTTTATTTACTTTCAACTACTCAATTTTATTTGAGAAACCAGAAACGTTTTGTTTTTTAATGTGATAAAAATTTATAAATATTTATGTTAATAACAGCTCCGTTCCCGTACTTTTTGGGTAAAGTTCGGTAAAATAAGAGTAAACAAAAAATAACCTCCAATTAAAGACAAAAATGCAGGACAAAACGGGAACACAAAAAACCACACTTTTATCCCAAATCAAAACTAAGACCCAGTCGTCCATCAGGTAAGTGCAGTTGCTATTTATGGCATTCAAAATATATTTTTTATATATACTTTGAAATCTGTGAGCATAAAAGTTTATACATAAAAAAATAATCAGCAATTAAACTGCACTAACCTGATTAATTATTCTACGATTAAAAAACCTTAAAGTATTTGACATTGCAATTTAAACAAATGAAAAGTTGGCATAAGAAAGTGGGAAAAATAAAAATGCGACAAAAAGTTTGTGTGTAATTTCTAAAATACAAAAAGTTAATTTAGTGCAAAAACCATGGAGCAATTACCAATAAGCTGTACTCAAAATGGTAAGTTTTAAAAAGCTACATTTTCAGAAAAGCTTAAAACTTCCTGCAGATAAGGTTTACATGATGTAGGTCATGTCTTAGCATACGATTTTAATATCTACTAAATAATTATCTAATTTTTTTTTTCGTTAAGTGTACCAGAACAGATAGAAAGTACGGAAGCAAATGACAGCATATTCAACCCGATTAAGCCTCTTTCACACTATAATACTAAGTACTAAGACTTATCAAAAACTAAAATGTGATAGTGTAAAAGGAATCACCCCTGTTGTGAATAAAAAGTGATCACGTGATTTTTTATTCCACCCGAACTGAAAATTGGTATCGGAAATCGTGAACAGTTTTTTTCACAACTTGAATAGTGTTATCATTGCATTTGCAAAACTTAAAAAAAGTTGTTTACGGGATATAAAATGCAAATTTAAGCAAAAAATGTAAAGTGAAAGAATTATGAGCTGACCCTCATATTCTGCGTTGGACCTCCAAAGCTTATGTGTATAATATGGCAATTGACTTGTTATCTTGCATCTTGTTAGGAAAATGTCACTTTGTTATTTATTTTCCCATTTTGCCCTAAATTACTTTCATCAACCTTAAATTTCTAATAAGGTGAAAAACACTTAGTTATATATGAATTCCACTATCAAAATCAAAGTTAACAAAACCATGAAAAAATTCAACATTTCACGCAAAGAGAAAACAAATTTCACGTGGGATTATGTTATTAAAGTATGAAACAGTACAGAAAGAAATTTGGCATCCCATAATACCGAACCATTTTTAGAAATTGTCCTTAACGCTAACAGTTTTTATTTTATTAGAGTTGTTTTTTTCAAAATCAAATAAAGAAAAAACAAAAGCAGCTGTTGAGCAAAGAAACATGCCGACTGTACCGTAGACGAGAGCGCGCTATCTTACAAAATCCAATGAAAATCTTAATATTCAGTATTGTAGTGTAAAAGGGCTTTACGGATATAACAAATCGTAAAACAAACAATGGACATAATAAAAATTTTACAAAAAGCTGAAGCGTATGAATATTCCTACTAATTAAAATAGCCTATACTTACAATAACAATTTAACATTTCTTTTATTTTGCAAACTTTTTTCAGATAACGAGTATTCTTCAGAGGAAAAGCTTCAAGATTCTTTAATTAAACTTATGTTAGCGTTAATGGAAGAACTGCGGCCAAAACTGGGGAAGAGCATTCATGTTAAAACGAAAGGCAAAATATATAAATTAATAGCGGAAAGTACGGCGAACACGGGATAGAAGTACACTCCTGTTAAAATTGAAAATAAACTCAGTGGCATGGAGCGTATTTATAAGAAAATGGTGCTGCTTAATAGGCAAACTAGCAGGAATATGCAAAGCTTTTCTTATGAAATGTATGTAAATGAAGCATAATCAGCAAGTTAAGCCGATTTTTGGCGGAAAGAAATGAATTAACCCAGAATTTCTCTTAGACAGCAGTGATGGTGCATAAACTTCCCGTAGTCCAGGGCCTACCGGAACTTTCTAAAGGAACTTTCTTTATTATAAAAATATTTGTACAAATGCATGTATGTATATTTGCGTTTACTTAGAAGCACCTTTCTTTTTTATTTTATTAAGATGATATGCAAAGTCCCATACAAGTCCTCAAGAAACGGTCAAATTTTGGATTGCGTGAAAAAGTAATAGAAATAATTCTTTCAAAAAAACCGACTTCAAAACAGATTTCATCTGTCTGCCTATAACGGTTCAAGAGTATCAAATTACAGCAACTATAGGGGCACCCTTTAATTTTCAGATTTAAAGGATATACTTGCTGTTGTAGTAGATTTAGCAATCAGGTTCTTTGTAAATTTTAACCGTCTATCTATAATGGTTCAACAGTTTGGCCATACAAACCAGATTATATCAACTATTGTAAAGCTCTTTAAGTTATAATTTTTATACTCTTTATTATACCAAATGAAGTAATGGACATTCTTCTTGTTATAGCGGAATTAGTAATAAAGGTTCTATGTAAATTTCAATCGTCCGTCTACAGCTGTTCAAAAGTATATCCATATACTACTCTATTGGGACACCCTTTATTTTATAATTGATCAATTTGCAGCATTTGTCTACAACGTTTCAAAAGATAAGCCCATATCAGTAAAGCTTAAATAAATATGGGACACCCTTTAATATCTAAATTCAATTTTAAAATCGTTGGTATAGTGGGCTTAGCAATACAGGTCCCTTTTAAGTTTTAGCGTTCTGTTTATAACGGTTCAAAAGTTCGGCCACATTCTTGAAACTACATTAACTATTGCGACACCCTTTAACTTCTAAATCTAAATTTTATACTTGTTATTATAGCTTACTTGGCAATAAAATTTCGTTGTAAATTTCAAGCTTCTGTCTACAACTGTTCAAAAGTACATCAAATTAAATTTATAATTTTTAATATTAATACTTGTTACGATAACGGCCATATCAATCGACATTCTGTCCAATTTGCAAGCGTTTGTCTATAGCGGTTCAAAAGATATGCTATTTTAAAAAAATTTACATCAATTATGGGGGCACCCTTTAATTTTTAGATTTATTTTTGTATAACTTTTTGTCGTTGGGAGCTTTAACAAAACGCAGTCATTTTAAATTTACAGAAGTGCCCTTTAAAGTTTATAATACACGTAAAAAATATGTATGTTGTAAGAGCACACCCTTTAATTTTTAAGGTTATGAATTGTTTTTACAACGGGACCAATCTGTAAGTATAATCTATCAAATTAAAAAAAATTCAAAATCGGTTCAGAAATGACTGCGTTCTGTAAGCACAAACATAAAAAAGCAACATTTAGTCGAATTGATAACCTCCTTCTTTTTTGAAGTCGGTTAAAAATTAAAGAGTTGGCGGCAGATAGGAAAATTTCCCATTCAAAACTACTGATGTGTAAATGTACCTGATTAAAGTGCCTACTTATTTTATTTTGTTTTTTTTTATATCTATGAGTTTCACTTTTAAACAAGTTAAGTTTTTTTTTAATATTTGAATTTACTCTTCTGCTCTTCTAGAATCTTGAACTTTTTAGTTTGTTTTTGAGTTTTATTTTCTTTTTAAAATCTCACTTAAACAAATAAAAAAATATTTATATAAATAAATTTAAATTAAAAAATTGTTTTATTTCGAACTAAGTTTTAACTCAATACATAGTTTGTCCCTCACTGCATTTCCTTTAGATGTTTCCAGAACTTGCTGGACATCAAATATTTCTTCCTCCTGTTCTCTTCCTTCTGAAAAAACCAAGTCGTTGTCGCTGGCAATGTTGTGTAGAACACAAAGTGACATAACTTCTTAATTCCTCTTAATTTACAGTAATATAACTGCCGAAATCGTTGTTTTGACGTACCAAAACAATGATCTATACACACTCTCCCTAAACTTATTTTTATGTTAAAATTTTGTTTCGCCCTTGTTAGATGTCCATTGTCCTTGCTGAATCACCCAGCAGATAATAATCTACAAACAAAAGTACATACATTAACATCTTTATACTGGTTTCAAAAAATTCAAAAAAAGAGCCATAGAAAAATTTCCCGCCGCAAGACGTTGACAAATTTTGGTATAAGAGCGAATTTTAGAAAACCCAACTGTCGTGTGACAAGCCCGAAAATATTAATAAATTTCTTTCTTTCTTCAATTGAAAGATTGCCGTCAGAGTCACTGGAAGAGTCTATAAGCTCCATAACGAGATCTTCTAGATTGTCTTCAGCAACCAATGTACCCTTATTATTTTGTAAGAAAACACATGCAGAAAAACAAAACAATTTGTAAATAACTATGTAAATAATTACATCAGTTTTAAACATTTTGGGTTTTACTTTATAAATATTTTGTTTAAAATTTTTCTGAAAAAAACTTTTTTGCAACGTTTGGTTAGCATATGTTTGTTATTTCTTTTGTTTACTCTCTGCAAACAGCTGATTTTGTACAATTTTTGCCCAAAGTTGTAGTACGGAAACAGTTTTCGGTAACATTTGGAACCCGCGGAATCCAAAAGTTGAGTACGAGAACGCACCTAATGTTAAATAATATATTTTGAAATTATCTTAGTTTTTGTTTAAGCACAAATTTTTCTCATTTATTGCACATCCATACGTACATATTTTACGCGATGTTTCGTTAAAGCTTTTTTCTATTTGTTTAACAGTACACTAGAACAACTGCATTAATGTAAGATTTTATTATATAGTTTAATAATGATTATTTGACCATTTTTTTTTAATAAATTATTTTCTATTTAATTAAGCTTTGGGTCCTTATATTTTTTATTAATATTTTATTTCAATATTTCGTTTATTTTGTTTTTTTGATTCAATATCAATATTAATTTTGTTTCCTGAAGAAGGTACGCAGAAAGTACCGAAATATTGAAATAAAATATTAATAAAAAATATAAGGACCCAAAGCTTAATTAAATAGAAAATAATTTTATTATATATTATTAATGAATTTCTACTGTGAATGATACTTATCTTTTGTTAATAATTAACAGTAACGAAATTTGACAACAACTGCACACACTCTGAGATAGCATTAAAATGTAACTGTTTTTTACATTAAAAAAATAATATAATCAATAGATGAAATTTTTACATCATCCGAATCAGAATATTGCAACTGGTGCTTTTATATTGACCGGCACTGTATATAATTTTGGGGGTATACAACTTGAAAAATATGCGTTAAACTAAATGTTATAACTGCTACCTATCCTACCAATTGTGGAGCTTTTAATTCTAATAATTAAATTATTCTGTCCATAATGAAGTTAATAACGAAACCTATAAACCTATAAAAACTCCGGCGTCAAGTGTAGCTCAAATTTTTTCTTTGAATAAGGAAGTCATGAAGAACTCATCAGTTGGGCCGACTAAACCGGTATCTAAAAACATAAATATTTCTATTTCTCATTCTGGTCCTAGAGAATTATGTGTTATACCTCTAAAGTGATCTATACTTTTATTTAGTTTTGCTTCTGATACTATCACTGAAGATATTGTATATTATTTAAAAACTACTTTTAATGCAAATGATAATATCTCAACGCACAAATTTTCATTTGCTCAGCCTAGAAGTATTACATCTTTTAAAATAACGGTTCCCTACGAAATATTTAATCAATTGATTGAAGTTTCTTTCTGGCCTAATCATGCACTTGTCTGTGATTTTATATGTAAAAAGAATGGGATAATAAACAATATAGCCCAGCCAATCTTCCAATTAAAAAAACTAATTTTCAAACCTGTTAATCAACTAATTATAATATATCAAAACGTTCGTGGTGTAAACACTAAACTATCTAATATCTTTATTGAAAGCTTTAGTATTAATCATCATATAGTCGTACTAACTGAAACATGGTTAAATCAGAACACTTCGGATGCTGAAATTCTATGTAATGATTCTAATATTTGTAGACGTGATAGAGAAACCAAAACTACTGGTGGTGGCGTTTTAATAGCTGTTTATAAAATATTTTCATCTGAAAAAACAGAACCAGAATCTTATGCTGATATTGGATTTCTTGGAGTTCAAATTAAACTGAATAAATCGCTGGTATTTATTTCATGCTCGCATATTCCACCAAAATCCGGTCAGTTAATTTATCAAAAGCATAGTGAAGCTATTAAATCCATTTTCTTAGAAGCTCACCTTAAAGATTAAATTTTTTATTTTTGCTGACTTCTACTTGACAACAATTTCGTGGAAGTTCCTACCAGACTTTTTTTATAGTCCCATTAAAACTGATAACTGGAGAATTTTTAAATGGTACATTAGTTGCTAGATTTGGTTTTTGTAAATGATGCAACTAATTGCTCGCTAGTTAGATCTCATCCTATATATAGACCTGAGGATCGCTACCATCCCACATTAGAAGTCAGCTCTTACATTTTAGCTGCGGATTATTGTAAATTAAAAAGAAGAATTTCTGTTTTAAACAACAAATTTAAATGATTTAAGTAATCTTTTAGCAAGTACAAATTGGCTAGAATTGCTGTCTATTCCAAATGTACACCCAACTTCAATAGATGCAATGGTTAATCTATTTTACAATGTTATTAAAGTTTATTTTAATGAATGTGTTCCAAAAACTTTCGTTCATAAATTGACTGGCCCCCCATGGAATTATAATCAATTACGAGTATCGAGGTTGAAAAATTTTAAAAATAAGCACTATAAGAAATATAAAAATATAAATGTGGCTACGCACAATCATATGATTCATATGCTGTTACCCGATCAAAATATAATATTCTTAGCAAAAATCTTTACATACATCATTTAACTAACATGAAACTGAACTTAAAACGAGATCAAAAACCATTTTACAAATTTGTTAATTCTATAAGAAAATCTACTGGTTACCCATACGTTATGAAGTACTTAGATGATGAATCTGATGACAATTCTATTATATCTAAGATGTTTGCTGACTTTTTTGCGTCGACGCATTCTGAAAAACAATTTTACCCAATGTGCGGATATATATAATATAATTTCCACCTGTTTACACTTCCCAGATTGTTGACTACATAAAAACCATAAGACCATCTGTATATAACGGACCTGATGGGATTCCAGCTTGCGTCCTAACCAATTGTGCATATGCTTGTCAACACCATTATCAATCATATTCAATATCTCGTTAAAATGTGGTTACTTTCCTCGATTTTGGATATGTTAATTATTTAAGTCAGAAAACAAGTTAAATGTTTTGAACTACAGAGACATTGCAAAGTTAGGTGCAATACCAAAGCTTTTTGAAAAGTGTCTATCCGACTTTCTTTACTTTAGAAAACAGTCATTGCTGTCACCGCTTTAGCATGGTTTCAGGAAAGGTTGCTCAATAATCACAAACATTTTACAACTTTAATAAATCGTGGATTTAATGACGGTCAAACAACAGATGTTATTAATACAGCCTTTAGTAAAGCTTTCGATCAAGTTAACCACATTTTTCTTCTTAATAAATTATACTTAATGAGGTTTACTCAAAACACTTTAAGCTGGATAAAATCTTATTGAATTAGCAGAACGCAAAGAATTGATTTCAATAATGCATTCTCAAAAAAATCGTTGTAAACCTTCTATGTTTTTCCCCTTTTCATAAATGATTTGCCGAGTTTAACTAAGTTTTGCAATGTTTTAATGTATGCAGATGATGTAAAGATTTTTTTAAGTTACGGGATTTAAACAGGTTTTATGGTTAGTGTAAAATCAACTTAATTGACTTAAACTTAAAGAAGTGTATGCATACGCGTTTCTCACGGAATTTAATTTCTACACTACAATATACACTTGATGGATGTTTATTTGAATTAGTAACTGAATTTTAAGATCTTGTTAGATGTACGGATCGTAAGTTAGATGTACGAATGAATGTTAATATTATGGGAAACAAAGCTCGTGGTATAATGGCATTTATTAAAAGGTAGGAAAAAGAGTTCGCTGACACAAATATCACGAAACAATTATATACTTCTCTTTTAAGACCTATTTTTTAGTATGGACCCGTTGTATGGGACCCAAACTATAACGTTCACATTGACTGTATAGAATCAGTCCAAAAACAATTTTTTTTTTTTTGTTCTGTTTGAGAACTTTATTCCGTGGTTATGGACTTAATCTTCCGACGTATACAGCAAAGACTGGCTATTATTAAATTGCCTACTTTAAAAAGTCGAAGGATAATGCTTAATGTGAAGTTTTTAATGAAATTAATATATGGTGATGTTATATCCGAATTTCTTCTAAGCAATATTAATTTTAATACTCCTCGTCGATCTACCCGATACTGGACACGGTTACATCTTCAAGTTATTTACACAAATTACGCAGATGCTCATTCGTTTAGAATTACCGTGAGTGTAAATGTTATAAAACGTAATATTATTTTGTTTTTAAATACGTACATATGTTTAAATTATTAAATTTTAATTTTAATAAATTTTTTTTATTGTTTTCTTTAAAGGTCTGTAAGGATTTTTATCTATAGACTTATATTAAATAAATAGGAAAAAATGGTGATGCATAATTATTCCACCGGAAACTTTAAGTTCGAGAATATTTATACTTCTGCACAAAAACCCCCGATCAAGGTGAGATATATTTTGTTTTAAATTTTAAAATCAGGTAAAACAACAATAAGCCACGTGCTTTCGCTTCATTAATCAATTTCGATGAATTTAAATGATGTAGGTGAGAATACCAAATTTCTAAATTTAACATTCTCGTGATCCAAATTTAAATCAAACTTGCAAAGTGTCCGCGCATTAAACTGCAAAGAGAGCCAAAATACGTGGCAGAAGAAAACGATAATCAATTTCCGTCCGATTGAAGCGCAGCAATGTATCTAAGAATCCTTATCCTAGTTTAGAAGACTCATAATATTGCTTAATAACTTCAGTGATAATCTATTTTAAGCACCCAAAACGTTCTTCCAATTTACAATAAAACAAGTAAGAGTGCTGTATTCGACTATGTCGAATCTTATATACCCTTCACCATCTATATAAATCTAGTTCTTGGAAGTAACTCCAATCAAAAAAACAAATATTGGGGTGACAGAGAATAAAAAAATTGGTACTGCATATATAATTTTACATAAAAATGCATTTTTCTTCAAAAGCTTTAAAATGATACCCATATTCATTTTTAAAGAAATTTGAAAATATTATTTCTTATTTTTTAATTTTCTGTCACCCCAATATTTGCTTTTTTGATTTGAGTTACTTCACTAAACTAGATGTATATAAATGGTGAAGGGTATAAAATATTCGGCATAGCCAAATATAGCACCCTTACTCGTTACAATTAATATAATCTTAATTTTTTATTAGTAAGGTAACGATTTTTAAAAATCGAAATCAGCAACATGTAAAATAAGTATAAATTTTTGAACTGAATGTGCAAATTAAAATTTTGTACATTTAGAGTTTCTGTCTTATTCAAATTGACTTTTAAATTTAAGACTTCTTAGAATATATACCCAGTCGAACTTTGAGTTAACTTATAACCAACTTAAATCTAACCTTAATTAAAGCATTACAAAAGAGGAAAAATATTAGTAAGACTAACTATACAAAATAATTAATATTATTATCTCGTTTTGGCTAATTTAAGGTAAAATCAAATATAATTGTTTTTTACCTTTATAATTAATTTTCTTTTCTAATTTTCTAAGCACAGGGTCATCTTTTAAATAAAAATATTATTTATCGTTAACTTATTTTTTTCTCAATATTTCTTGGCACCCTTGGGTGTCATCTTCAGGAATTAGGCAACAAAAATATCAATAATTAGTTTTGTGAAACACAAAGTTAAGTTAAAAAAGTTGTCAAAAAATTGTTTGTCAAAATAGCGAGTGATGTCCGTCTGTCCGAGTCTGTCAAGGCTAACTTGATTTCACAAAAAAAAATAGATATGTCAATCGATCAGATATAGTGTCGAAGGAGGGGCTATTAGAAATCAACATGATCGGTCCATGTCCTTCGAGGCTGCAGGCAAAACACCACGCCTACCTCTAATTTTTTCATGTCATTTGGAACAATAAAGTAACTTCAATCCACATGGGGCGATAGGGAATTAAAAAATAAGAAAAAAACATCAAGTGAATAAATTGGCGCTCGCTCTAATTTTCCGAGTTACGGTGCTCTGAAATTTTCAAATTTCATCGAGGTTTTGAAGAAATCTTAAGGAATTACTAAAATTTTTAAAAATGCTCAACACATTAAGAGCCGATCTGGTAAAAATTTTTTTTTAATTCTTTGTCACCCCAATATTTCCTTTTTTGGTTAGACTTACTTCACTAAAGTAGATTTGTATAGAGGTGAAGGGTGTATAAGATTCGGCATAGACGAATATAGCACTCTTACTTTTTTTATTACATGAATTAAAAGTTCAAACAAGGGATCTGCAAATTCAAGACCAACCGGCGAGTGTTATTACTGAAAACGCTAGCAAGTTGCACCTTAAGATATAATTATGAGAACATAATGTTGACTTTACAACATAAGTACGGTGTTGAGTACAAGAGAGAACTTTACAAGCAAAAAATGGAAGAGAAAAAGAATAATAAAAATATCAAGATCAGATTCGCCACCAAGAAACAACAAACGGGTGAACAACACCACATTTAATCGCATTATCTAAATCAAGCTAGCACTGACGGGCATGTGCTAGTTTCCACAATCTCTATTTGCGTTATACAACAAAAAAAAAGGAACCTTACTGCCTGCAGATTTATCGAAAGGAAGCAGCTCCTCACATATGAACGTCTCAGTCCACAAAACGATTGATTTATTTAAAGAGTAATACTATGTTCACACGGAGCCCAATATTCTTGCTTCGCTCTCTCATTCATGATTCACAGCCCAATCACGACCGAATCTACGTGCTTTGCCATATAAAATCTTGAGAGCGAAGCATTTTGTTTTGAGACGATTCAGCTTGAATCTACTTGCGAAGCATGAAAAATTTCTGTCTTCCCTAATTTTTATCGCAAGTTTATCTGAACTCGCTGTATATAAATGTAAACAAAAAAAGTAAACCAATATTAAAAGTGCTGTATCAATATGTGTTAGTATAAAAACAAATAATTATATTATAATTTAAAATTTTATTAATTACAAACACTAAAATTAAAACGAAAAACAAAATTTTAGAACAGAAGTCAATGTGAAGCATGTAGTATGTATCGTGGAAACGGCATGCTTCGCAATCATGATTCAGAGAGCGAAGCAAGTGCTTCACATTGCCGTGTAAACATTCTATAAGACTGACCATGTATTTGTTGTCGCCGAAAAAGTTGAACAAGATAATACTAGCAAATGAAGAACTGGATCAATGTTGCGATAGCCCTAGATGTCGAGTTTGAGAATAGGATCTCAGTAAGCAAGCCCTTTGGCGTTGAGCGCTACAAATTAGTACCTTAGCGGAAACTATGTAGTGTGTGAAGGCAACTAGTTGTAGATGCTAGAACCAAAAGAAAAAAAGACGACATTATAACAGTAAAAGCCCTCGGAAAATCTGTGTCAAAGGGAGAGTTCCAGTGAGAGCAGGAGCTACAATTAATTGTTCGACGAATTCAGTATGTCCCAAAAATAAGTACCAGAATTTAATCTGATAGAAATAAAGCGAAGCAGTTGCTAAATAATAAAAGCCAAGGTAGAACGGTAGCTTTAAAACACGATGCGCCTCCGCCAAAGTGAAGAGATGTCAAAGAACATGTCAACGAAATGGAATGGAGTTACTGAGCCATCTTCGAGTCTATGGAGGTTGTCAATACTTTTAGTAAAGAGATACGTCAGTATTCGATTTTTCATTGACTACAGGAAACTCAATGACGTCAATAAGGAAGACAGCGAGCAAGGGATGAAAATAAAGTACTGAGAGCAAGGTAAGTGCTTTCTCTTTAAGTGAAGGCGAATATAGCAGGGTGAAGTCCAAGCCCTAAAGGATGCATTGCATGACGGAAGCTTTTGGCAGTGCTAGAGTGTGATAAATATTACCAAAAATACTCACATACATGTACGGTCAGCACATAAGTTTATGCAATTAAAAACAATAATGCTCTTTCAAGACGGCCATGCAATGTACAGTTCAAGTACTCCACAAAAGTAAAAAAAGGAGTACGTCATTGATGTGGAAATCACCCAAATTGGCTTAGTCCAATATTATGACCCCATTTCGGCAAAGATTACATTGGCTAAGCGGGATAACAGAAGACCGAACTAGATCTAAAACTGCGAGCGGATTAAGAAGTTAGTTTTAAATTGGAACCTGCGCGAGGAGAGAATGGAAATAAACTTCAGACAGAAAACTTGCACGAGTTTCATGAGTTTTCAGGTATACGCATTAAAATGTTCAACGGCAAAATGAAAGCCAGTTATCAAGCAGCATTTTGTTTCACTTAGAAAGTGAAGCAAAATGCCCTATTGTGTCTTTTAACAAGGCAAGAAGATTCTAAGAAACTATAGACCACAAAACAAGTACAACGGAAAGTAAACAAAATATACACACTCAAACACACTGACTAAAATCTAAATAATGACTACCCCTGGAGTTAATGTCGATGTCGTTGACGGCGTCAAATGTCAAAAAAAAATTAAATCGTATGAAATTGTATGAGAGCAGTTAATCTCAACGCGTTGTTTCAACTTTTTCGGCGTTGAAACGCCGTCAACGACGTCGACATTAACTCCAGGGTAACACCTACATTTGTAATAAATTCGATTATGGATAATTCCTAAATAACAGTAGTTTTTGTCCGTTACCTATGTAGGTAAAGTTAACATCGTGTATCTTTGTGTAATAAATTCGAATTTGTGAATAATCGCTTTAATAAATTGTGTAATTTAATCGAAGCTCTAAAAGTTTGTGTAATTATTTTGCAATAAAAGAACTCAATAAACTAAGCTTTTATTATTTGAATAAACGTAACAATATTAAATCAAAAGCCGAAAAAATTAAATTTTAAGTTTTTTAACCCAAAAAAAAAACATTTTTATTTTATGAAATTTTGTATGTTTACAACAGGAAAATAAGTATTATTATACATTAATATTATCAGATTTAATTTAATTAGTTGCTATTATTAATATTTGTAAAAATATCGGCAGCTTGATACCGCTCCTTAGTTTTTTTCATTAACTCAATTTTTTTCTTATCTGACGACGTTAAGGTAATACCAACAGTAGGGTCATCGCACCCCAAGCCCTTATGTCCAGTATTTGGTTCAACATTAATCTAAAATGAATGCAAAAATATAATGAAAAAATGATAATAAATAGTTATTTGAAAGGCATACCGGTTCCAATAGACCACCGCTTTCTTGTGTCTTACCCAACGCTTCACCTTTATTCCAACCCAGTTTAGAAAGCATTCGAAAACCTTTGTTGTCACTTGAAATTGCACTAAAGTAAACAATCTTAAGTTTAGCAAAATTGTAAATAAATAATTGCATAACAAAGTAAATTTTCTTACGTGTCAACAGAAGCTGTTTGCGTTTTCTCTTTATCAGAACTGCTGCCGACCTTTAAACGCCTTGTAGCAGCACGATCTTGATAAGTCGTTTTACTATTTTTGTTACTACAACCGACATTACCTTCAGTTCCGGCATTACTATTTCCAGTACTTTGATTTGTGTCAACAAATTCTGTTAAGTAAATTTAAAAGCAAAATTCTTTTCAAAAGTTCATTACAAGCTTAAGATGGTTTTACACTATACGTATTTGTCACATGACTTGTTATTTTTGTGATCCATGTGTAATTTCATGTGTATGAGATAATTACTAATTAATTTTTACTTTTAAACTTACTATACATGTGTAATTATAGCTGAAGCAATTCATCCGACAAATACGTATTGTGTAAAACCACCTTTATTAGCATTGCTGACTTACTTTCATTTTCTAAGCCGTATTTCTTTTGAATTTTTTTCAGCTGCTCTTTGTGAGAAAGAATCACTGCACTTCCGGATGAAGCCTCGCGTTGCTGGGGTTCTATTAAAAGACCCGGTTCACACAATCCACAAGTACTATTACCTTCATGGACATGGCAAAGAAGTTTAGTTTGTGCAATTTGTATAACACTACCATGCACCAAGTCATATAGTTTGCTTTCTGTCTTAGAGGCAGACATACGAGAACCATTGAGAATCGTACCATTGCGAGACCCCAAATCGACACATTTATATACAGATTTTTTTGTATCATATGTAAATCTTAAATGAAACTAAGAATAAAACAAGTTTTAAGTAAAAGTACGATTTGAGACATACATGTTTTCATTAAAATACCTTTGACACGTTAAGATCTGGTATTATGACATCATGGTTGCCTTCTCGTCCTAAACTTCCACCTTTGTATGTTATTAAATTAAGATTGCCAACTTTCAGATCTTCCAAATTAGTTTCTTGTACAACAAGTCTAAGAGACGGCGGATATTTTTTGGCAATATCTGAAATATGAATTTTAAAAATTTAACGATTTTATACACTATTGATTCGACGCGAATTTCTTTTCTTTAAAATTAATATTTTATTTTATACCTTGGAAACGTCCAATACTTTTAAAAATGGGCACTTTTCGTTTATCATCATCAGAATCGCTTTTACTCTCACCACGGCTACTTGAACTGGAAGTGGAAAGTTCACCATCTTCAATATCCATGCGAGATTTTCGTATCTCTTTATTTGCATTTTCGTTTTCGGAATCACTCTCGCTTGAGCGCTTACGTTTTTTATGTGAGGGCTTCTTGAGCTTAAATTCCTTACGGTTGCTTTTGGATTTTGACGATTTTCCTTTATGTTTACGCTCCTGTTTATGTTGCTCTTTTTCTTCGCGCAGCCTTTTCAGTTTCTCCCGATCAGTAACAACACCAAATTCATCGAAAACAACTTCGTCAACATCGTCGAATATGTTACCGTCCCCCTGCAACAGTAGAAAAGAAATCCGCGTTTTCATCGAACATTCTGGTCTTTAACTCTTACCTAATGCATTGCTACGCATTCGGTCTATATAAAGTTTTGAAAAACCATTTAAAAGTGAATTATTTACGTAATTCTCTAAAATGTTGTCATCGTTGCTGGATTCCTGAAACAAAGTCAAATTTACCAGTAACAAGTCGTTTTTATTACGAGAATTTTATGAAGAAAAAATTTCAAATTACAAATGAGTTTTACAAAAAAAAAAAAAAAGAATAATAATAACGAGAAATGCTGACGAATCATTTTTAGATTTTATTTATTCTTTTCATAATCAAAAAGATCGAAGTTTTCGATTAAAAATATTTTGATTATATATCTAAACAAAATTCGCTGAAGCAAATACAAAAAAATACCTTGGTCGCTGCTCCTGTCGGTTGTACTTGGACTTGTGAGTGAAATTCGTAACAATTCTTTTTTTGATCATAATTATAATAACACCCTGTATTACCATCATAATAAAGACCATACTCCTGTGTAATAAAATTATAACATTAGTCTCAAGTGATTTTACTGTAGTAATTGTGAATTTTTATTTCATACCGCGTTATAGTAATAACCAGATTTTTGGTCATAATATAGACCAGATGTAGGCTCATAAATAAAGTTACTAATGTTTTGTGCCTGCTGTGCAGCTTGGCGCATTTCATCTACAAAGCTAAAAGCATCTTGAGCTGTAACTGAAAATAGATTAAAAAAATAAGAAAAGATTACAATTTATTTAGTATTGACCTTAAACCGTTTTTAAAGGTTTTGTAAGAAAATATTCATTTAGATCAACTGAAAAGTATAAAACTACAACTGCGTGAGTTATAATTATGTTCAGCTTTTTAACATCAATATGTACTAATGATATTGCTTGCAGTGTTAACTCTCTAACATTTGACTGTTATTAACTCACTTTTGTTTTGTTTGTGCTGTTAGCGAAAGAAATAACTCATAACTGCATTCTGTTGGGAGATATTTCATTTCATTTGTTTTTTTTTTTTTTTTTTTTAATTTCTCCTCCATGGTATATTGAGCATCGGTTTCGCTTACAAACTTTTTTTGCGGCCGGGTAAAAAGATTTTCTCCTCTATGGTATTTCACACACCGGCTTCGCCAAAAAAAAAAAAATATTTTCCTCCTTCAACCTTCAGGTATGGTATAGAAGTTACTTAATTTTAATTAATTAAAGAGCTTTTATTAGGAGTCACCTAGTGGTCACTATTTAATTAGGACTTATTCCATTATTGTGGCTACAGAGAAAAAAAACTTTTAGTCAGCAAAGCCGGTGTTTGTTATACCATAGAGAATAAAATCCTTCTGCCCGGCCGAAGTCCGGTTATGCAGAAAACTTTTGGTGAGCGGAGTCGGAGTTTGTTGTACTATAGAAGTTAAACCCTTCCATCCGGCAGAAGGCCGGCTACACAGGCCGGGATGGCTCATTGATCTCTCTATGGTATATGGAACAGCGGCTTCGCTAACATAATATTGTCTGTATAGCCGGCCTTTGGTCATATATCTATGATATATGGAATGATGTCAAAGTTAAGGACCTCTTTCATCGGAAGGTTCCTGTTGTACTGTAGAGGTTAAAACAGTTAAACAGTGCCCGGGTGCAAATATAATTGGTGTTGGGAGTTATGAAATGATTTTGTTGGGACTTATTTCATTTGGGAGTTATTTCATTTTTTTTTTTTTTTTATATTTTTATTTTGAATTAACGGTTAAGATTTTGGGTATTATTTCATTTTGCCGTTGGGAGTTACTTCGTTTTTTTTTTTTTAAATTTGGGAGTTTCTTAATTGTTGTTGGGACTTATTTCGTTGAAAGTTATTGCATTGGAAGTTATTTATTCATTTGGGAGTTATTTAACGGTACCCAAATTTCTTACTGTTATTCGAGTGTTTTGTGGAATACTCTTAAATAACTATTTTGTTCATTATTATTACATTATAAACACTTCTTTAATATTTAATGTAATTAAAAAATCTGTCACAAATGGCCTATTTGCAGGTATTGCAGGTATTCCTGGAATACATGTACACGTATTCTATTTTTGCATTAATATTTTTTTGAATTAAACCAGAAAACTAAATTGTAAGTTTTTAAAACAATTAAAGCAATCATTTTTTGGATTAGAAAAAAACAGAACATAATTGACAAATGTAAGTGGTAATGAATAACGAAAAAGCCTTTTTGGCTTTTCTAACCAACTGACTATGGATTATTATTGTGCTAAATTTAATACGAATTCATTTATTTAATTATAAACTTCTCAATTGACTTTTACCATCAATATGTTTTCAACAATGAAAAACAATTTGAGGTAACAAAAAGTAAAGTATTTATTATAAATATTCTTGAATAAAAAAATAGTGTAAAATCACTTCCGCTATGCCAAATCTTATATACTCTTCACCATCTGTGTGAAAATCAAATCAATATAACGACTGGAAGTGATTTAAACCAATCATAACATTGGAAATGTAAAAAAATGAACATTGGTGGAAGAATTGCAGAAGAATCCCTTTCTTGCACCGGGTTGTCGCACAGGTACTCCTCCATGCAATTTTAAGGAAAAATGGTAAGAAATTGAAAAAATTTTAAATTCTCTTGGTCCGCATTACGAGCCGATGTCATTTTTATGTAAAATTATACATGTATATGCAGTACCAATTTTTTTATTTTTTAATTAGTTCACTAATTTAGATTCTCTTTGTTTCATATTTAAACAAGAGAGTATTTGGTGTAATGGTTTAGTGTGTATTGGAAAACGAATGCACTCATGCAGATCTCTAGAGCAGAGCCACAAAGTCGAGGTATATTACGTTTAAAAAAGAATAGAAGTTGTCAGTTTCTTTGCAGGCAGACAGTAGTTGTAAATTTGAGGGGTGGCATGTCATAAAGTTTAAGAACATAATGTCCATGGACAATTTGTCGCACCAGAAAGTGACAAAATGTCCATTAACGTAGAGTCATAACGTCTATAGATATTATAGGTATAATTTCTATGTAAAAAAGATACAACTTATTTATAAAGAGGCTTGAAGAAAATCTTTTGGTAAGCGAAGCCGGTGTTGGATATACCACAGAAGAGAAAACCCTTTCGTCCGGCCGAAGTCCCGGTATGCAGAAAATCTTTGGGAAGCAAAGCTGGTGTTGGTTATACCATAGAGCAGAAAATCCTCTAGACAATTTTTAGCAAGAGAAGCCATTGTTATTTTATGTGTTTAAAAACGACACAATGCCCAAGGGCATTATGTCGTTTTTCAAAGCGATACAACGTCCATGGACATTATGTCACTTTTGAGTACGACATAAAGTCCATGGACATTAGGTCCTTGGACACTATGACATGCCACCGTCTGAGGTAATAATCATCCAAAAATTGATGCACTACATTTTTCTGGTGTTTTCTTTAAAAAGAAGCATCCGAGAAAATGCGTAAATAATATTTTCTTTTGTATTAAAAAAAGTAGAAATGTAAATAAAAATATAGATGAACTTAAGTAGTAATGAATTTTAATAATTGACATTTTTCAGAGAGCTGCAACAACTTAATAAATATCAATATGCCTTATGCGTTCCTCGCCAAAGACACCCGAAGACTTTTGAAATGCTTTTGAAATCCATCATCTGTTGATGCATTCATAAGAAATCAATCTCAATTACCGGTTGGTATTACGCGCAATTCACTTGAAATATTCTGAAATTACAATTATTACCCGATTTTCAACAGGAGCTACTCTCTATTGCAAAAATTGAACGTAATCGAACACTTGGTACCCTTTAATGCATTTTCGGGCTTTTTTTCGCATCTTTTTTTCTCTTTCGCAAATATGGAATTACCGCACGCTGTAATACGGAAGCTTATATCAAGATCGTTCGTTATACGCAAATATCTTGCGCTAACAAAATATCAAACGCAAAAGTAAGGAATCATTTAAGTGAGCGCAAATAAATTTTTATAACGGGCCGGTAATTTGTGAACCAAACTGGCAGACGACCTCAATTCCAATAGACCTCCTGTAAGTACAGAGACCTTTGCCGAGGGGGTTTGGTCAGCGGCGGCGGCTTACTGAAAATTGGGCAACGGCTCATACAAGTAATCGGCTTGTATAAACCTCCAAAATTTAATTAAAGGCCAGGATTCACTATCATACTCAGTCGTAAGATCTGTTAAAAATTGCATTAAAAGAGTACATGTGTGATAGACATTTTGACAGATCTTTACGATTTCATAAATTTTGAAATAATTCATAAAATGGTTTTTTTTATGCGATCAGCGTTGATTTTTTTAAGATAAGGAGAAAACAACGACAAAATATTAAAACCATTTGTTTTTTGCATCTTTTTTGTATAATGATGTTGCACCGATGACGCCATTTTGTGACGATTTTTAAAGTAGCACTGAATTCTATCAGATTTGTTCACTTGTGGACGATGCAACATTCATATAAATTAAAAAACTTTTTTTTGCTCGTGTTTGTGTATTAGGTAGTATTGTCTAAATATACCTAACTTTAACTTTAATAAAAAAAACACATTACATTTTTATCAAAAACTACGAGATAAAATATTATTTTCATATAAATTTAAAATTTAAATTTGCTTCGTGTGCACACTAAGTCAAATATCAAAAGACATCATTTAAACAAATAAACTAATTGCAACAAGTTAAGACTCTGATATGATTTAGATATTGAATTTTGTCTATAATCATTTCATGTATTCGTTTTATTATAAAAATCCAGCATATGGGCCAAAATCGGTTATAAAATACTACTCAGTAAATCAGAAGCAAAATAAATAGAAAAGAAATATTCTTAAAAAACGACTTCGAAGCAGAGAGCCATCAAATATAAATTTAGACTGTAAAAGGGGGTAATTTTGTTCAAAAAGCAGATAAATTAATACACTCGTAACATACGTGAAAAAAACATCATATAGCGCACATTTAAGATTTTTATTGCATGTGTTTACTTTTAATTATAGCGGGCATAAAAGTATAGACTTTCGTTTATTATTTGGCTTATAGTTTTTCCATATAAATTATTATAAATTATAAGTGTATAAAAAAAATATTTTAGTAATTTTTTTATGCAAATCTGTTTTATTACATTATTCGGACAATTTTAGTAAACTAATTAACTAATTTAATCGGTGTATGAACCATTTTTACAAAATTTGATGCAAAATAGTTATCAGTCTGTTACTTACTTTTACTTTATTTGAATTTTTCAAACATAAACCGCATTCGTGTCAAAATTTTAATTGTAAACGGTAAGGTTTATCAAATTCATTAATAATATTAAACTAGTTATATAAAAAATATTGGAGTAACAGAGAATGAAAAATAATTTTACAAAAAAATGACATCGACTCGTAATGGGTTAAGCATTATTTTTAATTGAGTACTTCTTTAAAGATCTTTTTAAAAACTTTAAAATGATACCCCTGTTAAAATAAAATTTAAAAAATTTCAGAGCCCCGTAACTCGGAAAATATTGGTGAGCGCCAAAATTTTTTACTTGATGTTTTCTTCTTATTTTTTAATTCTCTATCGCCCCATATATTTATTTATTTATTTATTTTTTTTTTTTTTTGAGTGGAGTTACTTTATGGTTCCTAATGACATAAAAAAAATAGAGGTAGGCGTGGTGTTTTGGGTATTGTAGAAATCACACACGGAATGACAAACTTATATATAACCTTTTTCCCCTTTTTATGGTGAAGGGTATAAAAATTGAATGATACCTTTATTTGTTGAAGTCGGATAAAAGCGTAATTAAACGTCAGCGGCTAAATTTTAGTTGAAAATTTGTCGGCGGCGGCGGCTATCCAAAATCTTCGGTGGCGCTGTAAGCCGGCTATTAGCCGTTCGGCGCAGGTCTTTTGTAAGGGATTAAGCTGGTTGGAAAAAAGTAATGTATTTTAATATTATGTTTGTTTGTATATAAACTGTGAAACTACAGTATAAATATTTATGTATTTAGAAGAATAACGTTAGCATTTCTCTCACGGGTGGTGGAGAAGCAGATAATAAAACTTCTTCATATGAAAAAAGACTTCAACGGGCTGTCAACATCAAAATGCTTTGGCGCAAAAAGTAATGCTACTCACGATATTAAAAGTAGACGTTTTGTAATCTGCGCAAAATTAAATTTTAAACGTTATGTTTATTTCCAGCCTTTATCCCTAGCGCCACTGAATCATTAATTATATATATATATATATATATATATATATATATATGTATATATTTTTTTTAGTAAAAAAGCACACAGACGAAAAAATGTTTTTATATGAACGAAATTTCACATTTGGACATTTCATTTTGTCATTCTTCTCTATTTTTTATTTTCTTTTGTTACTGTTGCTTCTTTGCGTAAGTAATACAGAGTATTAAATTGTACCATTATCGCATTTATCTATCGCACTGCAATAGAGAATAAGCCCCCAGATCTTTTTAGCTTCTTAATCTTAGAAATGATTTCTATCTGATGCTGTCATAAAACGTTTGATATTTACGTTCGGGTCTAGGGCGCCACACTGCATGGTGTTAGCATAAACATATTTTCATCGAAACATAAATATCTCTGATATAATGCAAAATTTGAACAGAAAATGTATGAGCAGGAATGGAAGAAATTTGTTTTACTCAAAAAAGTATATCTATATATAAAATTTGCGAAATAATTTAGTTGCATTAAAGTATTAATATCATCAGTTGTGCAGTTTGTTTGTCGTAAAAATATATAAATGTGTATGAATGGGGAAGCGAAATGATAAGAATTGAAACAAAACTTTTTATTATTTTCTGTTAATCAACAAAATTACAAAAATAAACAATATAACAATATAACAATAAATTATAAAAAGTACAACAAAGCTATTACGAGGGTAAGTCCATAAATTTTTATAGAAGCACGAATTTTGCAATATATTTAAACCCTCAAAAAAAGTTACGAAAGTCCTTTAAATGACCTTTAGTGCTTATTCGACCCAAATACTTTTTCTTCCAACCAACCTTCCAAATATATATTGAATAATATCGTATTTTTTACTAGTTATTGTATGATAGCATCTAACGTTTAATAATACAAAGTAAATTAAAATACTGGTTTTAATATACTAGAGCTCATTCGTAGAATTATATTTTGGTAATTTTGAATTCTTTCTAAGTTTAATATGAAATAGAATAAGTTATGTATAATAATATGTATGTAATATATTCATATCGTATTTCTATTATATATAGAAGCTAACATTCATCCTAAATGGTTGATTGAAGAATAAGCTATTATTTTTGTAAAGAGGTTTGGTTTAAACCTCCTTAAGCTCCAATTAATCTTGAAAGAATAATTGTGATTATAATGTAAAATATAATTCTCGCTTATCGCGAATCTTAAGGGAATAAATTCTAGGGAATAATTTTGTTGTTCCCATGAACATTAAATTGGCATCGCCAATTGTTAGAGAATAAAATAAACATCTGTTCCAATTCGAATACTCTATTGTGAATTGATGTATTTTTCACGCGTATTTTTGCGATTTTTTTTAATAATTTGTTATTTTCTGGCAAAATGAATAGTATTTCGATGAGATACAAGTTGTTAAAAGGAAAAAAAATTATTTGAAAAAATTAAAAGAAGAAATTTGACAGATGCGTCAAATCCATTGTATTTATTAAAAGCAATGTAAGTGAAAACAGGAGGAATTGTTGGCATTTTGTACATATGTATATAAATAAATTGTTTGCAGGTACCAACAACATTATAGAGTAAGCAAAGTAGCTTTCAAATATCTTTTAGATATATTAGTACAAAACTGCTTACCTGACAGAAAGTCGTCAGCGATTCCTTCGGCAGTGAAGCATGCAGCTTGTCTACGCTTTTTTTCAGAAGAAATCTATCAAAAAGGTGTTGGGCGGCAAATAGACGCTGGTGTAGCGCAATCTACTTTTCGTGAGGTGTTGGCAGAGATTTTAACGATTTTTAAAAACAAACTTTGTTCGAGGTGGATTTGTTGGCCAAATATTGAAGAACAAAAAGCTATTGCCAGGGAATTTAATGAAATATATCGCTTCTCAGGCATTAAAATAAAATCAAACAATTAACAACTATTTTAAAAAATAACAAGAAAACCTCCTACATTGTGTTTCTTTTTTTATTCCCAATCAAAATTTTTGTAAAAAAAATTTACATAATTTTTGGGGAAAAGCCCATGGGAATAAAAATCGGCGATACCATATTTTTCGAACATGCGAGTTTTTTCACATAGAAATAATACACGATTGCAACTTTGTGGAGAAGGGAAATATTTCGAGGGAAAAAATATTCAGGATATGGGTGATTGCAATCTTAGCTTAACCCTTTCGGGACGGAGTTTTATTTTGAAAACCAAATTATGTATGGTAAAATTTTTTTCATATTTTAAAAGGTATGATAAAAGTATTATGTTCTCCATACTTAAACATTTTAAATTTGTCCTTTTATCCTGGGACATATAATCCCAACAAATATTTTCATGGGACATAAAATCCCAATCAGTGTTCTCAAAGAGCGATTCGAAATAAAAAAGATAACTAAAATATAAATATTATTAGATTTAGATAAAAGTTTACATTTATTTTTAACATTTTAGAAATGAAAATAGGTATTTATTTGTGGAATGGCCCAAAACACTTGTAACATAAGGCGTTGTTACAACCTGAGCATATCATCTTTGTTCGCTTTTCTATGCCAAGTGAAGAACAGCGGACACAGCGACAACGCTTCTCTTGCTCTACTGGTAAGTGGTCTCCAATATTGAGGCTATCCGTTTTTGGACGTTTGGGAGTTCTACCTCCTTGGCGATTGCATTGAAAATAAAGAAAAAAAGACAGTTTGAAAATTGCTGGGACGTATTATCCCAGTAGTCCCGAAAGGGTTAAATTAGAGTCTTTTGATATGAACCAGGTAATTTGTATTGCTTTCAATTTCATCTGTGTGAAAAAAGTATTGTTTCTACGATTTCGACCTTGAGATAATTGCAGGTACATGAAAGTCTACCCCCTTCAATTCGTCTTTCATGTCTCACCAACAAATTCCAGAGTAGCGCAACAAGTTACAAAGTGTAGACGGGGACTTGTGCCCGATATTACTGTTGCCCAGCGTAGTGCGAAATTGCAAAAATTTTTAGCGTGCGGCTATTAAAAAATTAAATTATAATATAGAATCTGAATTATTAATTAATTGCTTCTTTATTGTGTTCTATTTCAATCACTAATGCTTTTAATTTAAAACAAAATTAAATTTAAAAACACGGAAATATTAATATTCTATTTTCCCGAAGGTGAAAGCACGTCTCTATGTCCATTTTGCTACCGCTCACTTAGCTCTTCAGGAAACTACTAACAAATATTTCATATGAACTAAAGATTTTTCTCTAAACAATAAAGTATGAAAAGCTTTGTACAACATCATTAAATTATGTTCTCTACACCTTGAACAGATATTAATACGTCTGTCTAACAAGTGCTTCTGTCCCTGTTTCAGTGACGACCAGTGTTGTCAGTATTGTATTGTAGCACAAAATTTCAAACTGAACTAAACAAGACTATTTGAAATGTAACTAATTTTGTAAGAAAGTTGTTTTCCAACAAATATTTCTTTTTTATAAGATTATTGTAAATTTTTAAATTAAATTTTTTGCAGTTGAAGTTTTTAAAATATTTGGAGACCCTAATTACGCACTTGGTATTTATGAAACACAGTTTTTATAAATAATATTACATATTAATTTTTAATTTTTGCAGTAATTTAACTATAAGCCATTAGAAACGAGAATATTTTCAAAAGCAAAACAATAGCCTCTTGATAATGACCGCAACTTCAATTGAAATGTACTGTTTGATTTTCGTTCAAGCTTTTATTCTTATACAAATATGTGTCATTTCAATATAACAGACAAATTTTAATGAAAACTACTTAAAAGTAATATTCATATTAAAGAAATTTGTTCAATATATCAAATTTTCTATTTGTTTTTACGAAAAACATCTGCAGAATTAATCAACAAATTTGTGTAATTACCTACTAAACCAGAACAATACTTTATTATTTAAAGGCCTGTTTTTATTTTGTGCTCTTTTCAACTTTTTATATGAATTTGAAGTGTTGGTTTTGTACATTTCTCTCTCGAAATCCCTTGATTATTGTTTCTTAAATAGTTTTGATAAAATGTTTACATATATATCTTTGTACAGAATTTAAAGGCAGCGCGAGTTTTTACTCTACTATTTAAGCTTGCGTGACACAATCGATTTCGATCAATAATATACCATTTTAGACAACTTTTTTGCAAATATAAATAATCTTTTATTTTATATACATTTATATATATTTATATATATATACATTTATATATATATATCGATTTAGTATTTTGGGAGTATAAGTTTTTACTAATACATTGGTATATAAAACAAAACGCATACGTGACTGCCAAAGTTTTGAATTTAGATGCTTTTAATCAATTTTTTATTTATTTGAAAGGTAATAAAAACATAAATCTAAAATATTAAAGGTGTCCCCATAGATGACGTTAATTAACTTATATGGGCCTATCTTTTGAAACGTTGTAGACAAACGCTTGAAAATTGGAGAGAATATAGATTACTATGAGCGTTATAATAATAGATGTTCAAAATTATATATTTTTTTAAGAATTATTAAAATTTGAGTATGAATCTACCTTATTTCTGGAGACGCAAAAATGAGTTTGGCAATTTTAAGTGCAACTTATGAGTCAAAATTTAAAATTCTTTTATCGGCTACACCTTACTAATTTCGCTGCGGATGATTTACTGAAAATTTAAGTCGTTGATAATTCAAAACTAAAGGAATAAATTTATTTAGCCACTTAAAGTCTTTGCTTTGCAAAAATGACAAGTTTTTCTTTTAACAAAACGATTTTGTTGTTTTGCAGTATGTAATTAAAGTTCCTTAATTTTCTTAAGACTAATGTGCTAACCCTCGTATAAAAAGATTACAAGAGGTATCAAAGATACTTTTTTTAAATAATTCACCTAAAGATATTTGTATTTTAGTTCGCTTTCCTTAAATGT